>CM034361.1:82490345-83690345 GCA_019925275.1 Mytilus edulis
CTGTGTTTTTTATATATATAAAAAACTATGACTAAAAGTATCAGTTATGTAATTTCTTTTATAGTGACCTTCATGATATTTTTGTATTATGGTTTATATCATTGGGGCATTGTGGGACTATGTGTCAAATTGTATGAAGGGCAACTCTGCCAATTCAAGCAGCGACGATTCGCACTTGTCTTGTGACTTCATTTTATGTTTAAGCAGTTCCGAATAAGTAAATTCTTGAGTTTACGCCAAGAGGAGCATCATCTTTTCAACTTTTGTTTCCTTTTGTAGACTATGTACCTCAAATGTTTTTTATCTGAAAAATATGTCTTCACTGGGAACCCCAGAGCTGAAACGTGCACACGTCAGTTTAGCAGGGACAATACTCTGTACCCCTATTTTTGTCATTTTTGCACAGGGAATCTTTACAGACGTTGTTAGTGGTAAAGAGTATTGCTTGTCATCGACATGTCTTACAAGATAGTGAATGCAGCATTCGAATAGGGACTGTTCGATTCATACTCAGAAATTTTGCAATTGTCAAAAATAGAAAACACCCTTTTTTATTCAATATAGATATTCTACATTATAAGGTGTCGACGTTAAGTTAGTAATGGAACTTGAAAAACTTTTAAATTTGAATTATATACAAGACTTTAACAAAAAGGTTGCCACATATGTAATATGATGGACACATCAACCTTTAAAAATAAGACCCTTCCATTATGTAATCCTAACAAATCTTCTAACTTTTAAGCTATCCTCTGAACTTGTTTACAAATGATCAAAAGAAAATTTCCCTTAAATTCTGCCATGCTTATAGGTATTACAATGTTGCAAAGATGAAGAGTTTGTCCAGCGGCACATATTACAGTCATGTCCAGATTCATCATTATACCATGCTGAAAAACTCTATCGATAAATTCAATTTCAAATGAATATCGTCTTGTTTAACAAAAATAAGATATGTGTGTGAAACGTCTGAAATATACAATGATTGATTTATTCGTTGTTGGTCTTGAACGCCACTTTAATTATTTGTTTGCTATTTCATGGTGGTCAGCTTTTTGTTGATGGAGAAGAAAGCTGGGGCGCCCGGACAGAGCTACTGACCTTCGACTGGGAAACTGTCAAACATAGTTTTGGAGACGAACTAAGCAACACGTGTAAGGCATGTAGGGTTTGAACACTAAAATAAGCAATGAAGCAATAATTTGTACCAATGACACAAGCTTTTTTATCACTTTATACAGTTTTCGTTTGATCTATAGTTTTTTTTCTTTTTGGAATATAAATTGAATATAACAAGACGTGTTAAAACGAATTGAAGAAAAAAACCGGTAGCTGAAAAAAACAATTATCGTTAAGATGCTGTCCAGTTGAGTGAAATGCGTGTAGTCTGACTTACAGTCAAACTAAGCACATGGCCATGATTATTGATGTTGCTAGGTTACTGTCTAATTGCTTTTACTTCATATTGTCACTTTGTTGTACAATACGTAAGTATACATGTTAAAACATAAAGTTAGGATGGTATGTCATGCATAATTGAGTGCTGAAAAAAGCAAAAGAAAGACTCAAAGAAATAAATAAAAAAAGGCCAAAATGATCTGATTTTCAAAAGTGACCTGTTTGGTCGCTCGTAATCGTTGTGTCTATAAATATAGTTCCTGGCATTTTTTATGAATGTAAACCTTTAGTACTGTGTTTTTTAACATATAAAAAACTATGACTAAAAGTATCAGTTATGTAATTTCTTTTATAGTGACCTTTATGATATTTTTGTATTATGGTTTATATCATTGGGGCATTGTGGGACTATGTGTCAAATTGTATGAAGGGCAACTCTGCCAATTCAAGCAGCGACGATTCGCACTTGTCTTGTGACTTCATTTTATGTTTAAGCAGTTCCGAATAAGTAAATTCTTGAGTTTACGCCAAGAGGAGCATCATTTTTTCAACTTTTGTTTCCTTTTGTAGACTATGTACCTCAAATGTTTTATCTGAAAAATATGTCTTCACTGGGAACCCCAGAGCTGAAACGTGCACACGTCAGTTTAGCAGGGACAATACTCTGTACCCCTATTTTTGTCATTTTTACACATGGAATCTTTACAGACGCTGTTAGTGGTAAAGAGTATTGCTTGTCATCGACATGTCTTACAACATAGTGAATGCAGCATTCGAATAGGGACTGTTCGATTCATACTCAGAAATTTTGCAATTGTCAAAAATAGAAAACACCCTTTTTTATTCAATATAGATATTCTACATTATAAGGTGTCGACGTTAAGTTAGTAATGGAACTTGAAAAACTTTTAAATTTGAATTATATACAAGACTTTAACAAAAAGGTTGCCACATATGTAATATGATGGACACATCAACCTTTAAAAATAAGACCCTTCCATTATGTAATCCTAACAAATCTTCTAACTTTTAAGCTATCCTCTGAACTTGTTTACAAATGATCAAAAGAAAATTTCCCTTAAATTCTGCCATGCTTATAGGTATTACAATGTTGCAAAGATGAAGAGTTTGTCCAGCGGCACATATTACAGTCATGTCCAGATTCATCATTATACCATGCTGAAAAACTCTATCGATAAATTCAATTTCAAATGAATATCGTCTTGTTTAACAAAAATAAGATATGTGTGTGAAACGTCTGAAATATACAATGATTGATTTATTCGTTGTTGGTCTTGAACGCCACTTTAATTATTTGTTTGCTATTTCATGGTGGTCAGCTTTTTGTTGATGGAGAAGAAAGCTGGGGCGCCCGGACAGAGCTACTGACCTTCGACTGGGAAACTGTCAAACATAGTTTTGGAGACGAACTAAGCAACACGTGTAAGGCATGTAGGGTTTGAACACTAAAATAAGCAATGAAGCAATAATTTGTACCAATGACACAAGCTTTTTTATCACTTTATACAGTTTTCGTTTGATCTATAGTTTTTTTTCTTTTTGGAATATAAATTGAATATAACAAGACGTGTTAAAACGAATTGAAGAAAAAAAACGGTAGCTGAAAAAAACAATTGTCGTTAACATGGTTAAGATGCTGTCCAGTTGAGTGAAATGCGTGTAGTCTGACTTACAGTCAAACTAAGCACATGCCCATGATTATTGATGTTGCTAGGTTACTGTCTAATTGCTTTTACTTCATATTGTCACTTTGTTGTACAATACGTAAGTATACATGTTAAAACATAAAGTTAGGATGGTATGTCATGCATAATTGAGTGCTGAAAAAAGCAAAAGAAAGACTCAAAGAAATAAATAAAAAAAGGCCAAAATGATCTGATTTTCAAAAGTGACCTGTTTGGTCGCTCGTAATCGGTTGTCTATAAATATAGTTCCTGGCATTTTTTATGAATGTAAACCTTTAGTACTGTGTTTTTTAACATATAAAAAACTATGACTAAAAGTATCAGTTATGTAATTTCTTTTATAGTGACCTTTATGATATTTTTGTATTATGGTTTATATCATTGGGGCATTGTGGGACTATGTGTCAAATTGTATGAAGGGCAACTCTGCCAATTCAAGCAGCGACGATTCGCACTTGTCTTGTGACTTCATTTTATGTTTAAGCAGTTCCGAATAAGTAAATTCTTGAGTTTACGCCAAGAGGAGCATCATTTTTTCAACTTTTGTTTCCTTTTGTAGACTATGTACCTCAAATGTTTTATCTGAAAAATATGTCTTCACTGGGAACCCCAGAGCTGAAACGTGCACACGTCAGTTTAGCAGGGACAATACTCTGTACCCCTATTTTTGTCATTTTTACACATGGAATCTTTACAGACGCTGTTAGTGGTAAAGAGTATTGCTTGTCATCGACATGTCTTACAACATAGTGAATGCAGCATTCGAATAGGGACTGTTCGATTCATACTCAGAAATTTTGCAATTGTCAAAAATAGAAAACACCCTTTTTTATTCAATATAGATATTCTACATTATAAGGTGTCGACGTTAAGTTAGTAATGGAACTTGAAAAACTATTAAAAGTTGAATTTTATACAAGACTTTAACAAAAAGGTTGCCACATATGTAATATGATGGACACATCAACCTTTAAATATAAGACCCTTCCATTATGTTTTCATCTTGTAACCCTAACAAATCTTCTAACTTTTAAGCTATTTTCTGAATTTGTTTACAAATGATGAAAATAAAATTTCCCTTCAATTCTGCCATGCTTATAGGTATTACAATGTTGCAAAGATGAAGAGTTTGTCCAGCGGCACACATTACAGTCATGTCCAGATTCATCATTATACCATGCTGAAAAACTCTATCGATAAATTCAATTTCAAATGAATATCCTCTTGTTTAACAAAAATAAGATATGTGTGTGAAACGTCTGAAATATACAATGATTGATTTATTCGTTGTTGGTCTTGAACGCCACTTTAATTATTTGTTTGCTATTTCATGGTGGCCAGCTTTTTGTTGATGGAGAAGAAAGCTGGAGCGCCCGGACAGAGCTACTGACCTTCGACTGGGAAACTGTCAAACATAGTTTTGGAGACGAACTAAGCAACACGTGTAAGGCATGTAGGGTTTGAACACTAAAATAAGCAATGAAGCAATAATGTGTACCAATGACACAAGCTTTTTTATCACTTTATACAGTTTTCGTTTGATCTATAGTTTTTTTTCTTTTTGGAATATAAATTGAATATAACAAGACGTGTTAAAACGAATTGAAGAAAAAAAAACGGTAGCTGAAAAAAACAATTGTCGTTAACATGGTTAAGATGCTGTCCAGTTGAGTGAAATTCGTGTAGTCTGACTTACAGTCAAACTAAGCACATGCCCATGATTCTTGATGTTGCTAGGTTACTGTCTAATTGCTTTTACTTCATAGTGTTACTTTGATGTACAATACATAAGTATACATGTTAAAACATAAAGTTAGGATGGTATGTCATGCATAATTGAGTGCTGAAAAAAGCAAAAGAAAGACTCAAAGAAATAAATAAAAAAAGACAAAATGATCTGATTTTCAAAAGTGACCTGTTTGGTCGCTCGTAATCGGTTGTCTATAAATATAGTTCCTGGCATTTTTTATGAATGTAAACCTTTAGTACTGTGTTTTTTAACATATAAAAAAACTATGACTAAAAGTATCAGTTATGTAATTTCTTTTATAGTGACCTTTATGATATTTTTGTATTATGGTTTATATCATTGGGGCATTGTGGGACTATGTGTCAAATTGTATGAAGGGCAACTCTGCAAATTCAAGCAGCGACGATTCGCACTTGTCTTGTGACTTCATTTTATGTTTAAGCAGTTCCGAATAAGTAAATTCTTGAGTTTACGCCAAGAGGAGCATCATCTTTTCAACTTTTGTTTCCTTTTGTAGACTATGTACCTCAAATGTTTTATCTGAAAAATATGTCTTCACTGGGAACCCCAGAGCTGAAACGTGCACACGTCAGTTTAGCAGGGACAATACTCTGTACCCCTATTTTTGTCATTTTTACACATGGAATCTTTACAGACGCTGTTAGTGGTAAAGAGTATTGCTTGTCATCGACATGTCTTACAACATAGTGAATGCAGCATTCGAATAGGGACTGTTCGATTCATACTCAGAAATTTTGCAATTGTTAAAAATAGAAAACACCCTTTTTTATTCAATATAGATATTCTACATTATAAGGTGTCGACGTTAAGTTAGTAATGGAACTTGAAAAACTATAAAAAGTTGAATTTTATACAAGACTTTAACAAAAAGGTTGCCACATATGTAATATGATGGACACATCAACCTTTAAAAATAAGACCCTTCCATTATGTTTTCATCTTGTAATCCTAATAGGCGAGCGCCGATTTGAGAAAAAGCCTCTTGTTAAGGTTTTTAATGCACCTATCTAACACACAGCTAATTTTGGTATCAAGTGAAAGAAAAACTTCTAGTGCATACGATTTGGGTGGTCGTCAAAGTTCCCTATGGTCACGTTTCTTGCAAATCTCACGAGAGCACAGACATGTCGAAATACTTTGGATTATACGGTGACATTTAACATTGAATATATCGGCATTGTTGTAAATATTTTATTCATTTTTATCTAAGATAGCTTTGACTACATTCTAAAAAGACATCGAATAAAAAAACAAAGAAGATTTTATGTAAATATTAGTTAATTCAGAGGCATCTGTCAGACCAACCCTAAAATGTAAGATTGGCAGTGTCAAGGACTTATTAAAACTCTAATATGTTTTGTTTTTATAAATTCCATATACCTTGAAAAGATTGCGACACACATCGAAGCTCAATTATGGATACGGAATGTTTGACGACTTCTATTAAATTTGCATTATTAAACGGTATTCCGGATTTGTATCGCGTTTATCCCAGGCGCTCAAAATATATATAAATCGAGTATCTAATATGCACCAGTAACATTTTAGTTGCCAAAACACAAGTCGTGTTTTAACATATTACTGAATAAATATTTGTATATGTGTTACCGAAAGACCATTTTAAGCATTACTAACGATATTGACATGTGACATGTAAGCAGCAGACTGCATTTTATAGAATAGTATATTCTTAAATATTATCAAAATTACTCATTATGGATGAGTGTCCAAGTCTTGTGAAATGTGCGCCACCTCCAATGAAGCGCGGTCGCATGTCCATAAGTTGGCAACGCTGTATAATATGTCAAAATATTACACAAGAGACTCTCAGTATGACAATTGATAGAGTTTTTACAACCTTAATAAATGCTGTAAGGTAAGGCAAAGACAAGATCATGTGTTTATGTTGTTTTTGGGTGAGATTGATACATTAGAGGCATTGTTTGTTTAAGAAGGAAGAAGGCTTCATTCAAGGCATGTGCTTAGTCAGATAACATCGGCAATGAGAGCACGTGCGTGTCCTGTCAAGGTTGATGACCAATGTCACGTGTCACGGTACTTTTCTATCCCAAATTCATGTATTTGGTTTTGATGTTATATTGGTTATTCTCATCGGATTTTGTCTAATGCTTAGTCCGTTGCTGTGTGTGTTACATTTTAATGTTGTGTCGTTGTTCTCCTCTAATATTTAATGCGTTTCCCTCAGTTTTAGTTTGTTACCCCGATTTTGTTTTTGTCCATGGATTTATGAGTTTTGAACAGCGGTATACTACTGTTGCCTTTATTCACGATGAAGCATAAACAGCTGCAAAGAAAAGGGATGAAAAACATGTACAAGATCAAATTGTTTATATAACAGAAAATATGACAAATCCCTTTGACGCTCATAATCACCCCTGTCAGCTTAATATTTCAACTGGTCTCCATGCAAATAACGACATTAAAGATTCACTCTTAAAATCAGTTGAAACTGGAAGAACTAAATAAAGATGTGTGTTGAGTCATCTCTATCAACAGACAAATAAGTCTGATCTTGACCATGAATTGGAAAATTTAGTAGGATCAGTCCCGAACATTCCTCCATTCGACCACAGTGCTACCGTACTAATAAGAGATGGCATGAACTTAGTTCAGTCATTTGATGTCAAAAGGATGTCCACATTTGGAGACTTGGCCAAATCTTATATTATGCAGGTACAATCATGCTTCCGATTCACAGACAAGGTTGTTGATGTCTTCGATCGCTATGACACTGAATATTCCATAAAATCTGCAGAGCGACATAGACGATCGGCAACAATTACTACGCAGAACGTTTATCATATCGCTGAAGGCCGAACTGTTCCAGACTGGAAACAATTTCTATCAAGCAACCAAAAAAAGCAAGCTCTGATTACTTTCCTTGGTGATTATCTGAGCAGCAATTTGTCTGATATGTTCCAGGAGGAAAAGAAAAGTTTATTTCTTGCCGGTGCATTTTCCAATCCAGAGATAGTGCGACAAATCTTTAATGAGCATGAAATCATCTCCCAGACCTTTTCTGTTCGCACGAAGAAGCAGATACAAGAAGCTTGCTTCATGTTATACACAGCAGTTGAATAGAAGGGGACGAATCATAGTAAAGTGTTCTGATATAGATGTTTTTGTGCTCTGTGTTCATTGTTTCGTGGTTTTTGTATAGACTGAACAAATGTGGTTTTTGACGGGGTCAACTAATTCTCTTAGGGAATGTAGAAGGTACATACCAATCCATGAGTTAAGTATATCTCTTTCACCTTTACTAGCTAACATTATCCCTGCAGTTCATGCTTTAAATGGTTGTGATACCACTTCCGCTATATTTTGGTTTGGCAAAAATACTGTATTCAAGTTGATAAGAAAATCTCCGAGTAAGTTTACAAATCTCCAAAACTTTGACAAGATTGATTCTTCCACATCGTTGTTAGTAGCCAGAAAGCTTATTTCAAGCTTGTATGACCCAGAAGACAAATTCGCTTCATCACATGTTAACTTAAACAAGTTACTTGTAAAACTTGAAACATGCAAAGACACAAGTTTGTTGCGATTGCCACCAAGCGAACTTGCATTCAACGAACATGTTTTGAGGTCGTTTCTTTAAACGAAAATTTGGATGTCCTCACATCTCCATAACCCACATCCTTTGTCTCCTTATGATTACGGATGGAGTTCACATGGCCAGGATCCAGTCTACTTTTTTAGGCATGATGAGACGTCCGATTTCCTGCAAGATTTAATATGTTCTTGCAAGGGGAAATATATACGTAGCAAGTAATGTATTTGCCGAAAACAGTAGATGTCTGCCACTAAGCTTTGTCCATGTCAGGGTAGTGGTACCTGCCAAAGTATATTCTAAAGAGGACATCGACCTCGAATTTCAAATGAATGACGATAATGAAGATGAAAACGATACCAGTGACTAACGAAAGAGCATTTGAGCAAAGGGAAAACATTAAGTTTCATTTGCTTCACTGTTATTCAATGTAAACATGTATATTAATATGAATTTTGTGTTTTTTGTAATAACTCTACCATCGGAAATAAATGGTTCTGTACGTTAGTTCCGTATGCGATGATAGTGGTAGTTCAAAAAATTAAGGCTCTTTGACCTTGACGTGGCTGGCAAGCTTAAGACAATTAAATCATAATGTATTTATAACTGTCGAACTAACAGAAGACTAAATCAACATATATTTTAACTGTGCTGTAAACATGGTAAATATGCGCTTAAGAGCAGTTTTACGATATGTTTTAATATACTTAGTATCAATATTTTGTCAGTATAAAAAAAAAACACGCTAAGCGAGGCATTAGAACTTTAAAAACTAGTTATATATGTTATTAATATAAAACCAATAGAATTTGTGTGTTTTCGATGCAAAATTAAATATTACCGAGCGGTTTGCGTCAATACCCGTAAAAATTATGATTTTCACAAAAATACGAGATTTTTTCATTTTAAACACATTTTTTTTAATTTTTATTTCAGAAACAAAAAAAAATAGACTATAGTTTATCAAATGATATATTTCATATTATATTGCAGATGAATTTGTTTTTAAACTGCATTTTTCGAACAATATCGTTAAATTATGACTTATATTTTCCCCCCTTTTTTGCCGTTTTTAGAAAAATGTGACCATTTCCCAATTTGACGACCAGGCAATTCTGAATGTACGATAAAAGACCTTTCAAATGATATATTGTATAGCCGTGTGTTAGGTAGGTGCATTAAAAACCTCCGAATCCTTGTTTTGGCGCTCGCCTATAACAAATCTTCTAACTTTTAAGCTATTTTCTGAATTTGTTTACAAATGATGAAAATAAAATTTCCCTTCAATTCTGCCATGCTTATAGGTATTACAATGTTGCAAAGATGAAGAGTTTGTCCAGCGGCACACATTACAGTCATGTCCAGATTCATCATTATACCATGCTGAAAAACTCTATCGATAAATTCAATTTCAAATGAATATCGTCTTGTTTAACAAAAATAAGATATGTGTGTGAAACGTCTGAAATATACAATGATTGATTTATTCGTTGTTGGTCTTGAACGCCACTTTAATTATTTGTTTGCTATTTCATGGTGGCCAGCTTTTTGTTGATGGAGAAGAAAGCTGGAGCGCCCGGACAGAGCTACTGACCTTCGACTGGGAAACTGTCAAACATAGTTTTGGAGACGAACTAAGCAACACGTGTAAGGCATGTAGGGTTTGAACACTAAAATAAGCAATGAAGCAATAATTTGTACCAATGACACAAGCTTTTTTATCACTTTATACAGTTTTCGTTTGATCTATAGTTTTTTTTTCTTTTTGGAATATAAATTGAATATAACAAGACGTGTTAAAACGAATTGAAGAAAAAAAAAACGGTAGCTGAAAAAAACAATTGTCGTTAACATGGTTAAGATGCTGTCCAGTTGAGTGAAATTCGTGTAGTCTGACTTACAGTCAAACTAAGCACATGCCCATGATTCTTGATGTTGCTAGGTTACTGTCTAATTGCTTTTACTTCATAGTGTTACTTTGATGTACAATACATAAGTATACATGTTAAAACATAAAGTTAGGATGGTATGTCATGCATAATTGAGTGCTGAAAAAAGCAAAAGAAAGACTCAAAGAAATAAATAAAAAAAGACAAAATGATCTGATTTTCAAAAGTGACCTGTTTGGTCGCTCGTAATCGGTTGTCTATAAATATAGTTCCTGGCATTTTTTATGAATGTAAACCTTTAGTACTGTGTTTTTTAACATATAAAAAACTATGACTAAAAGTATCAGTTATGTAATTTCTTTTATAGTGACCTTTATGATATTTTTGTATTATGGTTTATATCATTGGGGCATTGTGGGACTATGTGTCAAATTGTATGAAGGGCAACTCTGCCAATTCAAGCAGCGACGATTCGCACTTGTCTTGTGACTTCATTGTATGTTTAAGCAGTTCCGAATAAGTAAATTCTTGAGTTTACGCCAAGAGGAGCATCATCTTTTCAACTTTTGTTTCCTTTTGTAGACTATGTACCTCAAATGTTTTATCTGAAAAATATGTCTTCACTGGGAACCCCAGAGCTGAAACGTGCACACGTCAGTTTAGCAGGGACAATACTCTGTACCCCTATTTTTGTCATTTTTGCACAGGGAATCTTTACAGACGTTGTTAGTGGTAAAGAGTATTGCTTGTCATCGACATGTTTTACAAGATAGTGAATGCAGCATTCGAATAGGGACTGTTCGATTCATACTCAGAAATTTTGCAATTGTCAAAAATAGAAAACACCCTTTTTTATTCAATATAGATATTCTACATTATAAGGTGTCGACGTTAAGTTAGTAATGGAACTTGAAAAACTTTTAAAAGTTGAATTATATACAAGACTTTAACAAAAAGGTTGCCACATATGTAATATGATGGACACATCAACCTTTAAAAATAAGACCCTTCCATTATGTTTTCATCTTGTAATCCTAACAAATCTTCTAACTTTTAAGCTATCCTCTGAACTTGTTTACAAATGATGAAAAGAAAATTTCCCTTAAATTCTGCCATGCTTATAGGTATTACAATGTTGCAAAGATGAAGAGTTTGTCCAGCGGCACATATTACAGTCATGTCCAGATTCATCATTATACCATGCTGAAAAACTTTATCGATCAATTCAATTTCAAATGAATATCGTCTTGTTTAACAAAAATAAGATATGTGTGTGAAACGTCTGAAATATACAATGATTGATTTATTCGTTGTTGGTCTTTAACGCCACTTTAATTATTTGTTTGCTATTTCATGGTGGTCAGCTTTTTGTTGATGGAGAAGAAAGCTGGGGCGCACGGACAGAGCTACTGACCTTCGACTGGGAAACTGTCAAACATAGTTTTGGAGACGAACTAAGCAACACGTGTAAGGCATGTAGGGTTTAAACACTAAAATAAGCAATGAAGCAATAATTTGTACCAATGACACAAGCTTTTTTATCACTTTATACAGTTTTCGTTTGATCTATAGTTTTTTTTTTTTTGGAATATAAATTGAATATAACAAGACGTGTTACAACGAATTGAAGAAAAAAAACGGTAGCTGAAAAAAACAATTGTCGTTAACATGGTTAAGATGCTGTCCAGTTGAGTGAAATTCGTGTAGTCTGACTTACAGTCAAACTAAGCACATGCCCATGATTCTTGATGTTGCTAGGTTACTGTCTAATTGCTTTTACTTCATATTGTCACTTTGATGTACAATACATAAGTATACATGTTAAAACATAAAGTTAGGATGGTATGTCATGCATAATTGAGTGCTGAAAAAAGCAAAAGAAAGACTCAAAGAAATAAATAAAAAAAGACAAAATGATCTGATTTTCAAAAGTGACCTGTTTGGTCGCTCGTAATCGGTTGTCGTATAAATATAGTTCCTGGCATTTTTTATGAATGTAAACCTTTAGTACTGTGTTTTTTAACATATAAAAAACTATGACTAAAAGTATCAGTTATGTAATTTCTTTTATAGTGACCTTCATGATATTTTTGTATTATGGTTTATATCATTGGGGCATTGTGGGACTATGTGTCAAATTGTATGAAGGGCAACTCTGCCAATTCAAGCAGCGACGATTCGCACTTGTCTTGTGACTTCATTGTATGTTTAAGCAGTTCCGAATAAGTAAATTCTTGAGTTTACGCCAAGAGGAGCATCATCTTTTCAACTTTTGTTTCCTTTTGTAGACTATGTACCTCAAATGTTTTATCTGAAAAATATGTCTTCACTGGGAACCCCAGAGCTGAAACGTGCACACGTCAGTTTAGCAGGGACAATACTCTGTACCCCTATTTTTGTCATTTTTGCACATGGAATCTTTACAGACGTTGTTAGTGGTAAAGAGTATTGCTTGTCATCGACATGTTTTACAAATAGTGAATGCAGCATTCGAATAGGGACTGTTCGATTCATACTCAGAAATTTTGCAATTGTCAAAAATAGAAAACACCCTTTTTTATTCAATATAGATATTCTACATTATAAGGTGTCGACGTTAAGTTAGTAATGGAACTTGAAAAACTTTAAAAGTTGAATTATATACAAGACTTTAACAAAAAGGTTGCCACATATGTAATATGATGGACACATCAACCTTTAAAAATAAGACCATTCCATTATGTTTTCATCTTGTAATCCTAACAAATCTTTAACTTTTAAGCTATTCTCTGAACTTGTTTACAAATGATGAAAAAAAATTTCCCTTAAATTCTGCCATGCTTATAGGTATTACAATGTTGCAAAGATGAAGAGTTTGTCCAGCGGCACACATTACAGTCATGTCCAGATTCATCATTATACCATGCTGAAAAACTTTATCGATAAATTCAATTTCAATGAATATCGTCTTGTTTAACAAAAATAAGATATGTGTGTGAAACGTCTGAAATATACAATGATTGATTTATTCGTTGTTGGTCTTTAACGCCACTTTAATTATTTGTTTGCTATTTCATGGTGGCAGCTTTTTGTTGATGGAGAAGAAAGCTGGGCGCCGGACAGAGCTACTGACCTTCGACTGGGAAACTGTCAAACATAGTTTTGGAGACGAACTAAGCAACACGTGTAAGGCATGTAGGGTTTGACACTAAAATAAGCAATGAAGCAATAATTTGTACCAATGACACAAGCTTTTTTATCACTTTATACAGTTTTTGTTTGATCTATAGTTTTTTTTTCTTTTTGGAATATAAATTGAATATAACAAGACGTGTTAAAACGAATTGAAGAAAAAAAACGGTAGCTGAAAAAAACAATTGTCGTTAACATGGTTAAGATGCTGTCCAGTTGAGTGAAATTCGTGTAGTCTGACTTACAGTCAAACTAAGCACATGCCCATGATTCTTGATGTTGCTAGGTTACTGTCTAATTGCTTTTACTTCATATTGTCACTTTGATGTACAATACATAAGTATACATGTTAAAACATAAAGTTAGGATGGTATGTCATGCATAATTGAGTGCTGAAAAAAGCAAAAGAAAGACTCAAAGAAATAAATAAAAAAAGACAAAATGATCTGATTTTCAAAAGTGACCTGTTTGGTCGCTCGTAATCGGTTGTCTATAAATATAGTTCCTGGCATTTTTTATGAATGTAAACCTTTAGTACTGTGTTTTTTAATATAAAAAAACTATGACTAAAAGTATCAGTTATGTAATTTCTTTTATAGTGACCTTCATGATATTTTTGTATTATGGTTTATATCATTGGGGCATTGTGGGACTATGTGTCAAATTGTATGAAGGGCAACTCTGCCAATTCAAGCAGCGACGATTCGCACTTGTCTTGTGACTTCATTTTATGTTTAAGCAGTTCCGAATAAGTAAATTCTTGAGTTTACGCCAAGAGGAGCATCATCTTTTCAACTTTTGTTTCCTTTTGTAGACTATGTACCTCAAATGTTTTATCTGAAAAATATGTCTTCACTGGGAACCCCAGAGCTGAAACGTGCACACGTCAGTTTAGCAGGGACAATACTCTGTACCCCTATTTTTGTCATTTTTACACATGGAATCTTTACAGACGCTGTTAGTGGTAAAGAGTATTGCTTGTCATCGACATGTCTTACAACATAGTGAATGCAGCATTCGAATAGGGACTGTTCGATTCATACTCAGAAATTTTGCAATTGTCAAAAATAGAAAACACCCTTTTTTATTCAATATAGATATTCTACATTATAAGGTGTCGACGTTAAGTTAGTAATGGAACTTGAAAAACTATAAAAAGTTGAATTTTATACAAGACTTTAACAAAAAGGTTGCCACATATGTAATATGATGGACACATCAACCTTTAAAAATAAGACCATTCCATTATGTTTTCATCTTGTAATCCTAACAAATCTTTTAACTTTTAAGCTATTTTCTGAGTTTGTTTACAAATGATGAAAATAAAATTTCCCTTCAATTCTGCCATGCTTATAGGTATTACAATGTTGCAAAGATGAAGAGTTTGTCCAGCGGCACACATTACAGTCATGTCCAGATTCATCATTATACCATGCTGAAAAACTGTATCGATAAATTCAATTTCAAATGAATATCGTCTTGTTTAACAAAAATAAGATATGTGTGTGAAACGTCTGAAATATACAATGATTGATTTATTCGTTGTTGGTCTTTAACGCCACTTTAATTATTTGTTTGCTATTTCATGGTGGCCAGCTTTTTGTTGATGGAGAAGAAAGCTGGAGCGCCCGGACAGAGCTACTGACCTTCGACTGGGAAACTGTCAAACATAGTTTTGGAGACGAACTAAGCAACACGTGTAAGGCATGTAGGGTTTGACCACTAAAATAAGCAATGAAGCAATAATTTGTACCAATGACACAAGCTTTTTTATCACTTTATACAGTTTTTGTTTGATCTATAGTTTTTTTTCTTTTTGGAATATAAATTGAATATAACAAGACGTGTTAAAACGAATTGAAGAAAAAAACGGTAGCTGAAAAAAAACAATTGTCGTTAACATGGTTAAGATGCTGTCCAGTTGAGTGAAATTCGTGTAGTCTGACTTACAGTCAAACTAAGCACATGCCCATGATTCTTGATGTTGCTAGGTTACTGTCTAATTGCTTTTACTTCATATTGTCACTTTGATGTACAATACATAAGTATACATGTTAAAACATAAAGTTAGGATGGTATGTCATGCATAATTGAGTGCTGAAAAAAGCAAAAGAAAGACTCAAAGAAATAAATAAAAAAAGACAAAATGATCTGATTTTCAAAAGTGACCTGTTTGGTCGCTCGTAATCGGTTGTCTATAAATATAGTTCCTGGCATTTTTTATGAATGTAAACCTTTAGTACTGTGTTTTTTAACATATAAAAAACTATGACTAAAAGTATCAGTTATGTAATTTCTTTTATAGTGACCTTCATGATATTTTTGTATTATGGTTTATATCATTGGGGCATTGTGGGACTATGTGTCAAATTGTATGAAGGGCAACTCTGCCAATTCAAGCAGCGACGATTCGCACTTGTCTTGTGACTTCATTTTATGTTTAAGCAGTTCCGAATAAGTAAATTCTTGAGTTTACGCCAAGAGGAGCATCATCTTTTCAACTTTTGTTTCCTTTTGTAGACTATGTACCTCAAATGTTTTATCTGAAAAATATGTCTTCACTGGGAACCCCAGAGCTGAAACGTG
The DNA here is from genome assembly GCA_019925275.1 of Mytilus edulis. Classification (NCBI taxonomy): domain Eukaryota; kingdom Metazoa; phylum Mollusca; class Bivalvia; order Mytilida; family Mytilidae; genus Mytilus; species Mytilus edulis. The sequence continues at coordinate 82,506,438 of CM034361.1, forward strand.
CACACGTCAGTTTAGCAGGGACAATACTCTGTACCCCTATTTTTGTCATTTTTACACATGGAATCTTTACAGACGCTGTTAGTGGTAAAGAGTATTGCTTGTCATCGACATGTCTTACAACATAGTGAATGCAGCATTCGAATAGGGACTGTTCGATTCATACTCAGAAATTTTGCAATTGTCAAAAATAGAAAACACCCTTTTTTATTCAATATAGATATTCTACATTATAAGGTGTCGACGTTAAGTTAGTAATGGAACTTGAAAAACTATAAAAAGTTGAATTTTATACAAGATTTTAACAAAAAGGTTGCCACATATGTAATATGATGGACACATCAACCTTTAAAAATAAGACCCTCTCATTATGTTTTCATCTTGTAATCCTAACAAATCTTCTAACTTTTAAGCTATTTTCTGAATTTGTTTACAAATGATGAAATATAAAATTTCCCTTCAATTCTGCCATGCTTATAGGTATTACAATGTTGCAAAGATGAAGAGTTTGTCCAGCGGCACACATTACAGTCATGATCCAGATTCATCATTATACCATGCTGAAAAACTGTATCGATAAATTCAATTTCAAATGAATATCGTCTTGTTTAACAAAAATAAGATATGTGTGTGAAACGTCTGAAATATACAATGATTGATTTATTCGTTGTTGGTCTTAACGCCACTTTAATTATTTGTTTGCTATTTCATGGTGGCCAGCTTTTTGTTGATGGAGAAGAAAGCTGGAGCGCCCGGACAGAGCTACTGACCTTCGACTGGGAAACTGTCAAACATAGTTTTGGAGACGAACTAAGCAACACGTGTAAGGCATGTAGGGTTTGAACCACTAAATAAGCAATGAAGCAATAATTTGTACCAATGACACAAGCTTTTTTATCACTTTATACAGTTTTGTTTGATCTATAGTTTTTTTTCTTTTTGGAATATAAATTGAATATAACAAGACGTGTTAAAACGAATTGAAGAAAAAAAACGGTAGCTGAAAAAAACAATTGTCGTTAACATGGTTAAGATGCTGTCCAGTTGAGTGAAATTCGTGTAGTCTGACTTACAGTCAAACTAAGCACATGCCCATGATTCTTGATGTTGCTAGGTTACTGTCTAATTGCTTTTACTTCATATTGTCACTTTGATGTACAATACATAAGTATACATGTTAAAACATAAAGTTAGGATGGTATGTCATGCATAATTGAGTGCTGAAAAAAGCAAAAGAAAGACTCAAAGAAATAAATAAAAAAAGGCCAAAATGATCTGATTTTCAAAAGTGACCTGTTTGGTCGCTCGTAATCGGTTGTCTATAAATATAGTTCCTGGCATTTTTTATGAATGTAAACCTTTAGTACTGTGTTTTTTAACATATAAAAACTATGACTAAAAGTATCAGTTATGTAATTTCTTTTATAGTGACCTTTATGATATTTTTGTATTATGGTTTAATATCATTGGGGCATTGTGGGACTATGTGTCAAATTGTATGAAGGGCAACTCTGCCAATTCAAGCAGCGACGATTCGCACTTGTCTTGTGACTTCATTTTATGTTTAAGCAGTTCCGAATAAGTAAATTCTTGAGTTTACGCCAAGAGGAGCATCATCTTTTCAACTTTTGTTTCCTTTTGTAGACTATGTACCTCAAATGTTTTATCTGAAAAATATGTCTTCACTGGGAACCCCAGAGCTGAAACGTGCACACGTCAGTTTAGCAGGGACAATACTCTGTACCCCTATTTTTGTCATTTTTACACATGGAATCTTTACAGACGCTGTTAGTGGTAAAGAGTATTGCTTGTCATCGACATGTCTTACAACATAGTGAATGCAGCATTCGAATAGGGACTGTTCGATTCATACTCAGAAATTTTGCAATTGTCAAAAATAGAAAACACCCTTTTTTATTCAATATAGATATTCTACATTATAAGGTGTCGACGTTAAGTTAGTAATGGAACTTGAAAAACTATAAAAAGTTGAATTTTATACAAGATTTTAACAAAAAGGTTGCCACATATGTAATATGATGGACACATCAACCTTTAAAAATAAGACCCTTCATTATCACTTTGGATAAAGCAGAATCTCGTAACTATTTCACGTATCCGAATGTTACGATGATAAAATTTAATAGTTTCCTTCATTGCCTGCTTAAAGTCTTTCTAATGACATTTTTTTACAGTCATACATTAAACGATGACAATTCATATATAACCATGCTGAAATACTAATTACTTCGAAAATTCAATGAAACGGGAATATCGTTTGTAAAAAAATGAAGAATGGACCGTAAATACAAGTCGAATACTAACAATCAGATGATTATACATGGTGGCTGAACGCCTATTTAAGATGACCGTTTTGTATCATGTGACCGTACTTTTTGATGGAGAAGAAAGCTGGAGCGCCCGGACAGAGCTACTGACCTTCGACTGGGAAACTGTCAAACATAGTTTTGGAGACGAACTAAGCAACACGTGTAAGGCATGTAGGGTTTGAACACTTAAATAAGCAATGAAGCAATAATTTGTACCAATGACACAAGCTTTTTTATCACTTTATACAGTTTTCGTTTGATCTATAGTTTTTTTTCTTTTTGGAATATAAATTGAATATAACAAGACGTGTTAAAACGAATTGAAGAAAAAAAACGGTAGCTGAAAAAAACAATTGTCGTTAACATGGTTAAGATGCTGTCCAGTTGAGTGAAATTCGTGTAGTCTGACTTACAGTCAAACTAAGCACATGCCCATGATTCTTGATGTTGCTAGGTTACTGTCTAATTGCTTTTACTTCATATTGTCACTTTGATGTACAATACATAAGTATACATGTTAAAACATAAAGTTAGGATGGTATGTCATGCATAATTGAGTGCTGAAAAAAAGCAAAAGAAAGACTCAAAGAAATAAATAAAAAAAGGCCAAAATGATCTGATTTTCAAAAGTGACCTGTTTGGTCGCTCGTAATCGGTTGTCTATAAATATAGTTCCTGGCATTTTTTATGAATGTAAACCTTTAGTACTGTGTTTTTTAACATATAAAAAACTATGACTAAAAGTATCAGTTATGTAATTTCTTTTATAGTGACCTTTATGATATTTTTGTATTATGGTTTAAATCATTGGGGCATTGTGGGACTATGTGTCAAATTGTATGAAGGGCAACTCTGCCAATTCAAGCAGCGACGATTCGCACTTGTCTTGTGACTTCATTTTATGTTTAAGCAGTTCCGAATAAGTAAATTCTTGAGTTTACGCCAAGAGGAGCATCATCTTTTCAACTTTTGTTTCCTTTTGTAGACTATGTACCTCAAATGTTTTATCTGAAAAATATGTCTTCACTGGGAACCCCAGAGCTGAAACGTGCACACGTCAGTTTAGCAGGGACAATACTCTGTACCCCTATTTTTGTCATTTTTACACATGGAATCTTTACAGACGCTGTTAGTGGTAAAGAGTATTGCTTGTCATCGACATGTCTTACAACATAGTGAATGCAGCATTCGAAAGGGACTGTTCGATTCATACTCAGAAATTTTGCAATTGTCAAAAATAAAAACACCCTTTTTTATTCAATATAGATATTCTACATTATAAGGTGTCGACGTTAAGTTAGTAATGGAACTTGAAAAACTATAAAAAGTTGAATTTTATACAAGATTTTAACAAAAGGGTTGCCACATATGTAATATGATGGACACATCAACCTTTAAAAATAAGACCCTTCCATTATCACTGGGGTAAAGCTGATGACCGTAACTGCATTCACGGTCATCCCAAGATGTCGGATGAAAAATTAGGTCAGTTTCTGTATTGTCTGTTAAAGTCTTTCTATATCATTTTCTTTACAAATCATACATTGAAACGATGTAAATTTATAAAAGAATCACTCGGAAATCACTAATTACTTCTGAGAAATGTGCATGAAACGGGAAATTCGATTTGAAAAAATCGCCAAGATGACCGTAAATCACAATCGAGATGACCGTAACAGAATCAGGGATTCATAACAAGGCTGACCGTAACTGCTTTTAAGATGACCGTAATTTGTAAATGATGACCGTAACTTTTAAAGGATGACCCTCAATTCTAAGAAATATCCGTATTTATATAACTATTTTTTTGTATCAAATGATTAATCGTGTTGGTATACACATATTAATATGAAAGTTTTATCCTATAGGTAGAAGAAAATAAGACGTGCTTCAAATGCAAAGATTACCATATGTATCTTTTTTACAGTAGAGGGTTCATTTTTTAAAATGAATTTGCCAAAAGACATGCGGTGCACAGCCTTCAACTGCTCGACAAAAGATTTTTTTTTGTTTCTGGGATTCCTTTTAATGACATAATAAATACACATTTTTAAAAATGCCCAAAAATTGCATGTACACCCATTGATATTATATCGTCTTTCATTTTGTCGTGCAAATAAAATAACAGAAATATTTTGAAAATATCATTCGAATAAACTAGTGAAGGTGAGCAGGGGCGGATCCAGGATTTTGGAAAGGGGGGCGAAGTAATAAATGTCGGCGAGCGGAGCGAGGCGAAAAATGTTTTGGACCTTTTTTTTGGCTAAAAAAACTTAAAATAAGTGTAAAATGCATTTTAGTTAAAGTGTAGGGCTGGACATTATTGGTGCCGTATTCTCTACATCTATTATAAAATGATTGAATGGATCCAAAGCTATGTACTATTTAAAATATTTGATGTGGGATTTGTCAGTAAAAAATGGACATGGAAAATTCCCGTTTGTTGTATTGTTAGTTAGCATTACTTTGCAGATTTCTTGCTGTGAACAAGATATACGGCTATTCAATGAAATTTACAATATAACCGACACGAAGAAAAACAAACAAGAAATGTTTATCCATTGAAATGTTTGGTTGAAATGTTTCACCTAACAAGGGAAGCGAGGGGGTCAAATCAACCAAAGGCTACGAATGAATCGAAAAGAAAATGAAGTTGTGAATAACGGTCGACACATGGAGTCATATAGGCCACACTCACATGCCGGTTGCAGTCGGGCCTTGAAAAACATATACAGTATATCAGTTCGGCTAACAGACCTTCCGGTCAGATATGGCATTCACATGCAACCCTCTCCCCCCATTAAAATAATTACGCCCGGGTTTTTTTCGAGTGTAATAGGGTGTAATTTTCTGTTGGGTGGAATCGTGAAAAAGAAGTCAACGTCCTTGCTCAATACTTTGTAGCTTTGAAAGCGTCATGTTTAATTGTCATCCTTAGCCTAAGCAATGTGTTACTGTAATTTGAATTTCAAAATGACTGAGTGACGTTTTTTTCGATGTACTCAGTGTCAACTCCACTGTAGCGAATCACATAAATTTGACATAATCAATAATATAGTACGGTTAGTAATGGTGTTATGTCCCTTTATGAAAGCAAAACGGTACTGAGAAAAAATCTCAAAAGTTCCAACAGACGAAGAAATTGATGATTAAGATTGAAATAAATTCATCAAACACATTTAAACCTTACAAGTCGTTATTGTTGGCATCTGTTTTTGTAGGATCAATGGAAGTATTTTCTTAATGCTAACAGTATTGAAGACTTGCTCATTTTGAGAATCACTAGTCTTAATTTCACACGTTCAGATAGTCGGTAAGATAAATTCGTAACATAGTGTGCTAGTGACCTAATACGGTATATATGGGGTCAGTAAATTCCATATGGGGTGAGAGCGAACTCTCACCCCATATGGAATTTACTGACCCCATATATACCGTATTAGGTCACTAGCACACTATGTAACTAATAATATAGTACAGTGAATACGAGCGAAAAATATTTTTATTTTACCACTGTCTCATGTTAGAGTTAAGGTTGGTGCCAGATAAAAAGTTCAAACCTGCTGCATTCATTTTGCACCAGTTCTAAGTCAGGAACCCAGTGGTTTTTATAAGTGAAGAATTGTCACATAAAAATTAAATACACGGCAATATTCACGAAGTCTAGGCTGATTATTAATCATTTTACAAAAAAAAAAAAAAAAAAAAGTGCCAGCAAAGGGGGGGGGGGCGTACGCCCTCTACGCCCCCCTCTGAATCTGCCACTGGTGAGCTCCAGCAAAGTAGATCCTTAAAATAGTATTGTACGAAAAGCGTACCACAAGGCGGAACGTTGTCAATTTGTATATATACAGAAATGTTATTCATACAGTCAGGATTCTACTTCTTCAAAATTATCTCCCCATTACGCCAGTTCATGCTCACAGTCGTAGAAATGGAAGCCATTGTAGGGATGACGCTGCCAATTTTGCTCTTGAAAACTGATAAATTCATCCACATAGCACAATTACGATCGATCGTTATATGTCAGTTATATTTTAAAATACAAATGTATCTACTAGTTAATGAGCATTAGTTAATGATCTTGTCTGCATTGATTCAACTTAAAAATATTGTCTGTTTGGATGTCAGATGGAATTTTTGAAAATTCTTAAGCATTTAAAAAAATTCTAATTAAATATTTCGTGGAAGGGCAGACTAAACATTTTCAGTGGTTGAAGATTATAAACCCTAGTTATCACACACATTTTCATCATCCAAATTAAAAGACTGCCGTCAAGTACTTTTAGAAAAAAAATAGCTATTCGAACACACCTACTCTGTTTTTGTGATTCATTAGATAGGTATCTCAATTGACCCACATATTTCATCTTTTCGTACTGTCATTTTTTTACGTTATAAAGTCAACCTGTAGCTAATATATTAATATATAATAATGATAGAATCTGAAGCGAGATGCTATATAAAATACTCTTGCTTTGTACGTTTTAAAGACAAAATATACACCACAAACATGCCCTAACATAAAAAGGTGCACTCGATTTTTCTCTTTTCGATACAATCGTTACCTGTTTTGGGGAATTTTTTCTTGATGGAAGGGCAGACACGAAAATTTCTGAACTAAAAGATTGATATGTTCTCCGTCCGTGATAAAAAAAAAAATCGGAGGTTATGCATTTTCTACATCCAACTTATAGATACTATATATAAAAAAGAAGATGTGGTATTATTGCCAATGAGACAGCTATCCAGAAAAGACCAAAATGACACAAACATTAACAACTATAGGTAACCGTAAGGCCTTCAACAATGAGCAAAGCCCATACCGCATAGTCAGCTATAAAAGGCCCCGATAAGAACCATGTCGTCGACTTGATATCTTATTGTTTTGCATTACTATGTAATAGATACATTGAAAACTTATGCAAATGGTGTTTTTAAAATAAGAAAATTGTCGTTTTATTTGTTTCTATTAACTTTTTAAAATTTTGTTACTATATCAAACATTACAGTTAACTTTTATCGCTTTCTCGATAAACACAGAGCTTCGATTCTTTTGTTCTATTTCAAAAGTGTTTCCGCCTGCATATATCAAGACAAATTAAGATTTTAATTTGCTTCCTCTGGACCCATACACATGGGCTCAATTACCAAATATTCGTATGTATTATTAATGTTTTTAATGCTCCATTTATTGGCATTATGTTTTTCTGGTCTGTGCGTACGTTCGTTCGTCCGTTCGTCTGTTTGTTTGTCCGTTTGTCCAGCTTCAAGTTAAATAAAATTGAAACTTAGTACACATTTTCCCTATGGAATGATCTTTTTAATTCTAATGCCAAATTACAGTTTTATCCCATTTTCATAGTCCACTAAACATAGAAAATGATAGTGTAGATGAGGCATCCGTGTACTAGGGACACATTCATGTTTCTTCAAATTTTCGTCGTATCGCTGTAAATTTGTGTTAAAATTTTAACGTCGATATCAATAAATATTTCATTGTTTACGAGAAATATGCAATTTACTATCATTGTTATAAATCCTAAATATGGCCAATTATATTATAGTTTAAAAAAAGAAATTTATGAAACATATTTATATCCGCTAACCGAGCCCCTATTGAGATCGACAAACTCAACAAAAAAGCTTTGAATACAATACGGATATTTCTTAGAATTGATGGTCATCCTATAAAAGTTACGGTCGTCCTATATAAATTACAGGCAGTCTTTACAAATTACGGTCATCCTTTACAAGTTACGGTCATCTTTTTACCAATCACGGTCATCCTTGTTTTATGTTACGGTCATCTTGAAAATATTTTGATAATGATTTACGGTCATCTTAACGATTTTTTCAAATCGAATTTCCCGTTTCATGCACATTTCTCGGAAGTAATTAGTGATTTTCGAGTGATTCTTTTATAAATTTACATCGTTTCAATGTATAATTTGTAAAGAAAATGATATAGAAAGACTTTAACAGACAATACAGAAACTGACCTAATTTTTCATCCGACATCTTGGGATGACCGTGAATGCAGTTACGGTCATCAGCTTTACCCCAGTGATTATGTTTTCATCTTGTAATCCTAACAAATCTTCTAACTTTTAAGCTATTTTCTGAATTTGTTTACAAATGATGAAAATAAAATTTCCCTTCAATTCTGCCATGCTTATAGGTATTACAATGTTGCAAAGATGAAGAGTTTGTCCAGCGGCACACATTACAGTCATGTCCAGATTCATCATTATACCATGCTGAAAAACTCTATCGATAAACTCAATTTCAAATGAATATCGTCTTGTTTAACAAAAATAAGATATGTGTGTGAAACGTCTGAAATATACAATGATTGATTTATTCGTTGTTGGTCTTTAACGCCACTTTAATTATTTGTTTGCTATTTCATTGTGGCCAGCTTTTTGTTGATGGAGAAGAAAGCTGGAGCGCCCGGACAGAGCTACTGACCTTCGACTGGGAAACTGTCAAACATAGTTTTGGAGACGAACTAAGCAACACGTGTAAGGCATGTAGGGTTTGAACACTAAAATAAGCAATGAAGCAATAATTTGTACCAATGACACAAGCTTTTTTATCACTTTATACAGTTTTCGTTTGATCTATAGTTTTTTTTTCTTTTTGGAATATAAATTGAATATAACAAGACGTGTTAAAACGAATTGAAGAAAAAAAACGGTAGCTGAAAAAAACAATTGTCGTTAACATGGTTAAGATGCTGTCCAGTTGAGTGAAATTCGTGTAGTCTGACTTACAGTCAAACTAAGCACATGCCCATGATTCTTGATGTTGCTAGGTTACTGTCTAATTGCTTTTACTTCATATTGTCACTTTGATGTACAATACATAAGTATACATGTTAAAACATAAAGTTAGGATGGTATGTCATGCATAATTGAGTGTTGAAAAAAGCAAAAGAAAGACTCAAAGAAATAAATAAAAAAAGGCCAAAATGATCTGATTTTCAAAAGTGACCTGTTTGGTCGCTCGTAATCGGTTGTCTATAAATATAGTTCCTGGCATTTTTTATGAATGTAAACCTTTAGTACTGTGTTTTTTAACATATAAAAAACTATGACTAAAAGTATCAGTTATGTAATTTCTTTTATAGTGACCTTTATGATATTTTTGTATTATGGTTTATATCATTGGGGCATTGTGGGACTATGTGTCAAATTGTATGAAGGGCAACTCTGCCAATTCAAGCAGCGACGATTCGCACTTGTCTTGTGACTTCATTTTATGTTTAAGCAGTTCCGAATAAGTAAATTCTTGAGTTTACGCCAAGAGGAGCATCATCTTTTCAACTTTTGTTTCCTTTTGTAGACTATGTACCTCAAATGTTTTATCTGAAAAATATGTCTTCACTGGGAACCCCAGAGCTGAAACGTGCACACGTCAGTTTAGCAGGGACAATACTCTGTACCCCTATTTTTGTCATTTTTACACATGGAATCTTTACAGACGCTGTTAGTGGTAAAGAGTATTGCTTGTCATCGACATGTCTTACAACATAGTGAATGCAGCATTCGAATAGGGACTGTTCGATTCATACTCAGAAATTTTGCAATTGTCAAAAATAGAAAACACCCTTTTTTATTCAATATAGATATTCTACATTATAAGGTGTCGACGTTAAGTTAGTAATGGAACTTGAAAAACTATAAAAAGTTGAATTTTATACAAGACTTTAACAAAAAGGTTGCCACATATGTAATATGATGGACACATCAACCTTTAAAAATAAGACCCTTCCATTATGTTTTCATCTTGTAATCCTAACAAATCTTCTAACTTTTAAGCTATTTTCTGAATTTGTTTACAAATGATGAAAATAAAATTTCCCTTCAATTCTGCCATGCTTATAGGTATTTCAATGTTGCAAAGATGAAGAGTTTGTCCAGCGGCACACATTACAGTCATGTCCAGATTCATCATTATACCATGCTGAAAAACTCTATCGATAAATTCAATTTCAATGAATATCGTCTTGTTTAACAAAAATAAGATATGTGTGTGAAACGTCTGAAATATACAATGATTGATTTATTCGTTGTTGGTCTTTAACGCCACTTTAATTATTTGTTTGCTATGTCATGGTGGTCAGCTTTTTGTTGATGGAGAAGAAAGCTGGAGCGCCCGGACAGAGCTACTGACCTTCGACTGGGAAACTGTCAAACATAGTTTTGGAGACGAACTAAGCAACACGTGTAAGGCATGTAGGGTTTGAACACTAAAATTAGCAATGAAGCAATAATTTGTACCAATGACACAAGCTTTTTTATCACTTTATACAGTTTTCGTTTGATCTATAGTTTTTTTTTCTTTTTGGAATATAAATTGAATATAACAAGACGTGTTAAAACGAATTGAAGAAAAAAAACGGTAGCTGAAAAAAACAATTGTCGTTAACATGGTTAAGATGCTGTCCAGTTGAGTGAAATTCGTGTAGTCTGACTTACAGTCAAACTAAGCACATGCCCATGATTATTGATGTTGCTAGGTTACTGTCTAATTGCTTTTACTTCATATTGTCACTTTGATGTACAATACATAAGTATACATGTTAAAACATAAAGTTAGGATGGTATGTCATGCATAATTGAGTGCTGAAAAAAGCAAAAGAAAGACTCAAAGAAATAAATAAAAAAAGACAAAATGATCTGATTTTCAAAAGTGACCTGTTTGGTCGCTCGTAATCGGTTGTCTATAAATATAGTTCCTGGCATTTTTTTATGAATGTAAACCTTTAGTACTGTGTTTTTTAACATATAAAAACTATGACTAAAAGTATCAGTTATGTAATTTCTTTTATAGTGACCTTTATGATATTTTTGTATTATGGTTTATATCATTGGGGCATTGTGGGACTATGTGTCAAATTGTATGAAGGGCAACTCTGCCAATTCAAGCAGCGACGATTCGCACTTGTCTTGTGACTTCATTTTATGTTTAAGCAGTTCCGAATAAGTAAATTCTTGAGTTTACGCCAAGAGGAGCATCATCTTTTCAACTTTTGTTTCCTTTTGTAGACTATGTACCTCAAATGTTTTATCTGAAAAATATGTCTTCACTGGGAACCCCAGAGCTGAAACGTGCACACGTCAGTTTAGCAGGGACAATACTCTGTACCCCTATTTTTGTCATTTTTACACATGGAATCTTTACAGACGCTGTTAGTGGTAAAGAGTATTGCTTGTCATCGACATGTCTTACAACATAGTGAATGCAGCATTCGAATAGGGACTGTTCGATTCATACTCAGAAATTTTGCAATTGTCAAAAATAGAAAACACCCTTTTTTATTCAATATAGATATTCTACATTATAAGGTGTCGACGTTAAGTTAGTAATGGAACTTGAAAAACTATAAAAAGTTGAATTTTATACAAGACTTTAACAAAAAGGTTGCCACATATGTAATATGATGGACACATCAACCTTTAAAAATAAGACCCTTCCATTATGTTTTCATCTTGTAATCCTAACAAATCTTCTAACTTTTAAGCTATTTTCTGAATTTGTTTACAAATGATGAAAATAAAATTTCCCTTCAATTCTGCCATGCTTATAGGTATTTCAATGTTGCAAAGATGAAGAGTTTGTCCAGCGGCACACATTACAGTCATGTCCAGATTCATCATTATACCATGCTGAAAAACTCTATCGATAAATTCAATTTCAATGAATATCGTCTTGTTTAACAAAAATAAGATATGTGTGTGAAACGTCTGAAATATACAATGATTGATTTATTCGTTGTTGGTCTTTAACGCCACTTTAATTATTTGTTTGCTATGTCATGGTGGTCAGCTTTTTGTTGATGGAGAAGAAAGCTGGAGCGCCCGGACAGAGCTACTGACCTTCGACTGGGAAACTGTCAAACATAGTTTTGGAGACGAACTAAGCAACACGTGTAAGGCATGTAGGGTTTGAACACTAAAATTAGCAATGAAGCAATAATTTGTACCAATGACACAAGCTTTTTTATCACTTTATACAGTTTTCGTTGATCTATAGTTTTTTTTCTTTTTGGAATATAAATTGAATATAACAAGACGTGTTAAAACGAATTGAAGAAAAAAAACGGTAGCTGAAAAAAACAATTGTCGTTAACATGGTTAAGATGCTGTCCAGTTGAGTGAAATTCGTGTAGTCTGACTTACAGTCAAACTAAGCACATGCCCATGATTATTGATGTTGCTAGGTTACTGTCTAATTGCTTTTACTTCATATTGTCACTTTGATGTACAATACATAAGTATACATGTTAAAACATAAAGTTAGGATGGTATGTCATGCATAATTGAGTGCTGAAAAAAGCAAAAGAAAGACTCAAAGAAATAAATAAAAAAAGACAAAAATGATCTGATTTTCAAAAGTGACCTGTTTGGTCGCTCGTAATCGGTTGTCTATAAATATAGTTCCTGGCATTTTTTATGAATGTAAACCTTTAGTACTGTGTTTTTTAACATATAAAAACTATGACTAAAAGTATCAGTTATGTAATTTCTTTTATAGTGACCTTTATGATATTTTTGTATTATGGTTTATATCATTGGGGCATTGTGGGACTATGTGTCAAATTGTATGAAGGGCAACTCTGCCAATTCAAGCAGCGACGATTCGCACTTGTCTTGTGACTTCATTTTATGTTTAAGCAGTTCCGAATAAGTAAATTCTTGAGTTTACGCCAAGAGGAGCATCATCTTTTCAACTTTTGTTTCCTTTTGTAGACTATGTACCTCAAATGTTTTATCTGAAAAATATGTCTTCACTGGGAACCCCAGAGCTGAAACGTGCACACGTCAGTTTAGCAGGGACAATACTCTGTACCCTATTTTTGTCATTTTTACACATGGAATCTTTACAGACGCTGTTAGTGGTAAAGAGTATTGCTTGTCATCGACATGTCTTACAACATAGTGAATGCAGCATTCGAATAGGGACTGTTCGATTCATACTCAGAAATTTTGCAATTGTCAAAAATAGAAAACACCCTTTTTTATTCAATATAGATATTCTACATTATAAGGTGTCGACGTTAAGTTAGTAATGGAACTTGAAAAACTATAAAAAGTTGAATTTTATACAAGACTTTAACAAAAAGGTTGCCACATATGTAATATGATGGACACATCAACCTTTAAAAATAAGACCCTTCCATTATGTTTTCATCTTGTAATCCTAACAAATCTTCTAACTTTTAAGCTATTTTCTGAATTTGTTTACAAATGATGAAAATAAAATTTCCCTTCAATTCTGCCATGCTTATAGGTATTTCAATGGTTGCAAAGATAAAGAGATTTGTCCAGCGGCAACTTACGTCATGTCCAATTCACATTATAACCATTTGATTCTGAAATTCATTCTTTGTCTAATAATAAATAATTTCAGATGAAAATGTTTGTAAGTATGTGTAACAGTCCCGAATATACAATGATTGCTATTGTATTCGCTTTTGTCTTTAACGCCACTTTAATATTTCTTGCTAAACATAGTTTGGAGACGAATAAGCAAACGTAGTGAAAGGACAATGTATGGGATCTTGAAACTAGTTCTAACAACTAAGCTAAGCATGATTATAATTTGCATAATGTACAATAAGCTTTTTTATCACTTTATACAGTTTTCGTTTGATCTATAGTTTTTTTCTTTTTGGAATATAAATTGAATATAACAAGACGTGTTAAAACGAATTGAAGAAAAAAAACGGTAGCTGAAAAAAACAATTGTCGTTAACATGGTTAAGATGCTGTCCAGTTGAGTGAAATTCGTGTAGTCTGACTTACAGTCAAACTAAGCACATGCCCATGATTATTGATGTTCTAGGTTACTGTCTAATTGCTTTTACTTCATATTGTCACTTTGATGTACAATACATAAGTATACATGTTAAAACATAAAGTTAGGATGGTATGTCATGCATAATTGAGTGCTGAAAAAAGCAAAAGAAAGACTCAAAGAAATAATAAAAAAAGACAAAATGATCTGATTTTCAAAAGTGACCTGTTTGGTCGCTCGTAATCGTTGTCTATAAATATAGTTCCTGGCATTTTTTATGAATGTAAACCTTTAGTACTGTGTTTTTTAACATATAAAAACTATGACTAAAAGTATCATTATGTAATTCTTTTATAGTGACCTTTATGAATTTTTGTATTATGGTTTATATCATTGGGGCATTGTGGGACTATGTGTCAAATTGTATGAAGGGCAACTCTGCCAATTCAAGCAGCGACGATTCGCACTTGTCTTGTGACTTCATTTTATGTTTAAGCAGTTCCGAATAAGTAAATTCTTGAGTTTACGCCAAGAGGAGCATCATCTTTTCAACTTTTGTTTCCTTTTGTAGACTATGTACCTCAAATGTTTTATCTGAAAAATATGTCTTCACTGGGAACCCCAGAGCTGAAACGTGCACACGTCAGTTTAGCAGGGACAATACTCTGTACCCCTATTTTTGTCATTTTTACACATGGAATCTTTACAGACGCTGTTAGTGGTAAAGAGTATTGCTTGTCATCGACATGTCTTACAACATAGTGAATGCAGCATTCGAATAGGGACTGTTCGATTCATACTCAGAAATTTTGCAATTGTCAAAAATAGAAAACACCCTTTTTTATTCAATATAGATATTCTACATTATAAGGTGTCGACGTTAAGTTAGTAATGGAACTTGAAAAACTATAAAAAGTTGAATTTTATACAAGACTTAACAAAAAGGTTGCCACATATGTAATATGATGGACACATCAACCTTTAAAAATAAGACCCTTCCATTATGTTTTCATCTTGTAATCCTAACAAATCTTCTAACTTTTAAGCTATTTTCTGAATTTGTTTACAAATGATGAAATAAAATTTCCCTTCAATTCTGCCATGCTTATAGGTATTTCAATGTTGCAAAGATGAAGAGTTTGTCCACGGCACACATTACAGTCATGTCCAGATTCATCATTATACCATGCTGAAAAACTCTATCGATAAATTCAATTTCAATGAATATCGTCTTGTTTAACAAAAATAAGATATGTGTGTGTGAAACGTCTGAAATATACAATGATTGATTTATTCGTTGTTGGTCTTTAACGCCACTTTAATTATTTGTTTGCTATGTCATGGTGGTCAGCTTTTTGTTGATGGAGAAGAAAGCTGGAGCGCCCGGACAGAGCTACTGACCTTCGACTGGGAAACTGTCAAACATAGTTTTTGGAGACGAACTAAGCAACACGTGTAAGGCATGTAGGGTTTGAACACTAAAATTAGCAATGAAGCAATAATTTGTACCAATGACACAAGCTTTTTTATCACTTTATACAGTTTTCGTTTGATCTATAGTTTTTTTTCTTTTTGGAATATAAATTGAATATAACAAGACGTGTTAAAACGAATTGAAGAAAAAAAACGGTAGCTGAAAAAAACAATTGTCGTTAACATGGTTAAGATGCTGTCCAGTTGAGTGAAATTCGTGTAGTCTGACTTACAGTCAAACTAAGCACATGCCCATGATTATTGATGTTGCTAGGTTACTGTCTAATTGCTTTTACTTCATATTGTCACTTTGATGTACAATACATAAGTATACATGTTAAAACATAAAGTTAGGATGGTATGTCATGCATAATTGAGTGCTGAAAAAAGCAAAAGAAAGACTCAAAGAAATAAATAAAAAAAGACAAAATGATCTGATTTTCAAAAGTGACCTGTTTGGTCGCTCGTAATCGGTTGTCTATAAATATAGTTCCTGGCATTTTTTATGAATGTAAACCTTTAGTACTGTGTTTTTTAACATATAAAAACTATGACTAAAAGTATCAGTTATGTAATTTCTTTTATAGTGACCTTTATGATATTTTTGTATTATGGTTTATATCATTGGGGCATTGTGGGACTATGTGTCAAATTGTATGAAGGGCAACTCTGCCAATTCAAGCAGCGACGATTCGCACTGTCTTGTGACTTCATTTTATGTTTAAGCAGTTCCGAATAAGTAAATTCTTGAGTTTACGCCAAGAGGAGCATCATCTTTTCAACTTTTGTTTCCTTTTGTAGACTATGTACCTCAAATGTTTTATCTGAAAAATATGTCTTCACTGGGAACCCCAGAGCTGAAACGTGCACACGTCAGTTTAGCAGGGACAATACTCTGTACCCCTATTTTTGTCATTTTTACACATGGAATCTTTACAGACGCTGTTAGTGGTAAAGAGTATTGCTTGTCATCGACATGTCTTACAACATAGTGAATGCAGCATTCGAATAGGGACTGTTCGATTCATACTCAGAAATTTTGCAATTGTCAAAAATAGAAAACACCCTTTTTTATTCAATATAGATATTCTACATTATAAGGTGTCGACGTTAAGTTAGTAATGGAACTTGAAAAACTATAAAAAGTTGAATTTTATACAAGACTTTAACAAAAAGGTTGCCACATATGTAATATGATGGACACATCAACCTTTAAAAATAAGACCCTTCCATTATGTTTTCATCTTGTAATCCTAACAAATCTTCTAACTTTTAAGCTATTTTCTGAATTTGTTTACAAATGATGAAAATAAAATTTCCCTTCAATTCTGCCATGCTTATAGGTATTTCAATGTTGCAAAGATGAAGAGTTTGTCCAGCGGCACACATTACAGTCATGTCCAGATTCATCATTATACCATGCTGAAAAACTCTATCGATAAATTCAATTTCAATGAATATCGTCTTGTTTAACAAAAATAAGATATTGTGTGTGAAACGTCTGAAATATACAATGATTGATTTATTCGTTGTTGGTCTTTAACGCCACTTTAATTATTTGTTTGCTATGTCATGGTGGTCAGCTTTTTGTTGATGGAGAAGAAAGCTGGAGCGCCCGGACAGAGCTACTGACCTTCGACTGGGAAACTGTCAAACATAGTTTTGGAGACGAACTAAGCAACACGTGTAAGGCATGTAGGGTTTGAACACTAAAATAGCAATGAAGCAATAATTTGTACCAATGACACAAGCTTTTTTATCACTTTATACAGTTTTCGTTTGATCTATAGTTTTTTTCTTTTTGGAATATAAATTGAATATAACAAGACGTGTTAAAACGAATTGAAGAAAAAAAAACGGTAGCTGAAAAAAACAATTGTCGTTAACATGGTTAAGATGCTGTCCAGTTGAGTGAAATTCGTGTAGTCTGACTTACAGTCAAACTAAGCACATGCCCATGATTATTGATGTTGCTAGGTTACTGTCTAATTGCTTTTACTTCATATTGTCACTTTGATGTACAATACATAAGTATACATGTTAAAACATAAAGTTAGGATGGTATGTCATGCATAATTGAGTGCTGAAAAAAGCAAAAGAAAGACTCAAAGAAATAAATAAAAAAAGACAAAATGATCTGATTTTCAAAAGTGACCTGTTTGGTCGCTCGTAATCGGTTGTCTATAAATATAGTTCCTGGCATTTTTTATGAATGTAAACCTTTAGTACTGTGTTTTTTAACATATAAAAAACTATGACTAAAAGTATCAGTTATGTAATTTCTTTTATAGTGACCTTTATGATATTTTTGTATTATGGTTTATATCATTGGGGCATTGTGGGACTATGTGTCAAATTGTATGAAGGGCAACTCTGCCAATTCAAGCAGCGACGATTCGCACTTGTCTTGTGACTTCATTTTATGTTTAAGCAGTTCCGAATAAGTAAATTCTTGAGTTTACGCCAAGAGGAGCATCATCTTTTCAACTTTTGTTTCCTTTTGTAGACTATGTACCTCAAATGTTTTATCTGAAAAATATGTCTTCACTGGGAACCCCAGAGCTGAAACGTGCACACGTCAGTTTAGCAGGGACAATACTCTGTACCCCTATTTTTGTCATTTTTACACATGGAATCTTTACAGACGCTGTTAGTGGTAAAGAGTATTGCTTGTCATCGACATGTCTTACAACATAGTGAATGCAGCATTCGAATAGGGACTGTTCGATTCATACTCAGAAATTTTGCAATTGTCAAAAATAGAAAACACCCTTTTTTATTCAATATAGATATTCTACATTATAAGGTGTCGACGTTAAGTTAGTAATGGAACTTGAAAAACTATAAAAAGTTGAATTTTATACAAGACTTTAACAAAAAGGTTGCCACATATGTAATATGATGGACACATCAACCTTTAAAAATAAGACCCTTCCATTATGTTTTCATCTTGTAATCCTAACAAATCTTCTAACTTTTAAGCTATTTTCTGAATTTGTTTACAAATGATGAAAATAAAATTTCCCTTCAATTCTGCCATGCTTATAGGTATTTCAATGTTGCAAAGATGAAGAGTTTGTCCAGCGGCACACATTACAGTCATGTCCAGATTCATCATTATACCATGCTGAAAAACTCTATCGATAAATTCAATTTCAATGAATATCGTCTTGTTTAACAAAAATAAGATATGTGTGTGAAACGTCTGAAATATACAATGATTGATTTATTCGTTGTTGGTCTTTAACGCCACTTTAATTATTTGTTTGCTATGTCATGGTGGTCAGCTTTTTGTTGATGGAGAAGAAAGCTGGAGCGCCCGGACAGAGCTACTGACCTTCGACTGGGAAACTGTCAAACATAGTTTTGGAGACGAACTAAGCAACACGTGTAAGGCATGTAGGGTTTGAACACTAAAATAGCAATGAAGCAATAATTTGTACCAATGACACAAGCTTTTTTATCACTTTATACAGTTTTCGTTTGATCTATAGTTTTTTTCTTTTTGGAATATAAATTGAATATAACAAGACGTGTTAAAACGAATTGAAGAAAAAAAACGGTAGCTGAAAAAAAACAATTGTCGTAACTGGTTAAGATGCTGTCCAGTTGAGTGAAATTCGTGTAGTCTGACTTACAGTCAAACTAAGCACATGCCCATGATTATTGATGTTGCTAGGTTACTGTCTAATTGCTTTTACTTCATATTGTCACTTTGATGTACAATACATAAGTATACATGTTAAAACATAAAGTTAGTATGGTATGTCATGCATAATTGAGTGCTGAAAAAAGCAAAAGAAAGACTCAAAGAAATAAATAAAAAAAGACAAAATGATCTGATTTTCAAAAGTGACCTGTTTGGTCGCTCGTAATCGGTTGTCTATAAATATAGTTCCTGGCATTTTTTATGAATGTAAACCTTTAGTACTGTGTTTTTTAACATATAAAAACTATGACTAAAAGTATCAGTTATGTAATTTCTTTTATAGTGACCTTTATGATATTTTTGTATTATGGTTTATATCATTGGGGCATTGTGGGACTATGTGTCAAATTGTATGAAGGGCAACTCTGCCAATTCAAGCAGCGACGATTCGCACTTGTCTTGTGACTTCATTTTATGTTTAAGCAGTTCCGAATAAGTAAATTCTTGAGTTTACGCCAAGAGGAGCATCATCTTTTCAACTTTTGTTCCTTTTGTAGACTATGTACCTCAAATGTTTTATCTGAAAAAATATGTCTTCACTGGGAACCCCAGAGCTGAAACGTGCACACGTCAGTTTAGCAGGGACAATACTCTGTACCCCTATTTTTGTCATTTTTACACATGGAATCTTTACAGACGCTGTTAGTGGTAAAGAGTATTGCTTGTCATCGACATGTCTTACAACATAGTGAATGCAGCATTCGAATAGGGACTGTTCGATTCATACTCAGAAATTTTGCAATTGTCAAAAATAGAAAACACCCTTTTTTATTCAATATAGATATTCTACATTATAAGGTGTCGACGTTAAGTTAGTAATGGAACTTGAAAAACTATAAAAAGTTGAATTTTATACAAGACTTTAACAAAAAGGTTGCCACATATGTAATATGATGGACACATCAACCTTTAAAAATAAGACCCTTCCATTATGTTTTCATCTTGTAATCCTAACAAATCTTCTAACTTTTAAGCTATTTCTCTGAATTTGTTTACAAATGATGAAAATAAAATTTCCCTTCAATTCTGCCTGCTTATAGGTATTACAATGTTGCAAAGATAAAGAGTTTGTCCAGCGGCACACATTACAGTCATGTCCAGATTCATCATTATACCATCTGAAAAACTCTATCGATAAATTCAATTTCAATGAATATCGTCTTGTTTAACAAAAATAAGATATGTGTGTGAAACGTCTGAAATATACAATGATTGATTTATTCGTTGTTGGTCTTTAACGCCACTTTAATTATTTGTTTGCTATTTCATGGTGGTCAGCTTTTTTTGATGGAGAAGAAAGCTGGAGCGCCCGGACAGAGCTACTGACCTTCGACTGGGAAACTGTCAAACATAGTTTTGGAGACGAACTAAGCAACACGTGTAAGGCATGTAGGGTTTGAACACTAAAATAAGCAATGAAGCAATAATTTGTACCAATGACACAAGCTTTTTTATCACTTTATACAGTTTTCGTTTGATCTATAGTTTTTTTTCTTTTTGGAATATAAATTGAATATAACAAGACGTGTTAAAACGAATTGAAGAAAAAAAACGGTAGCTGAAAAAAAAAATTGTCGTTACAGTAAGATGCTGTCCAGTTGAGGAAATTCGTGTAGTCTGACTTACAGTCAAACTAAGCACATGCCCATGATTATTGATGTTGCTAGGTTACTGTCTAATTGCTTTTACTTCATATTGTCACTTTGATGTACAATACATAAGTATACATGTTAAAACATAAAGTTAGGATGGTATGTCATGCATAATTGAGTGCTGAAAAAAGCAAAAGAAGACTCAAAGAAATAAATAAAAAAAGACAAAATGATCTGATTTTCAAAAGTGACCTGTTTGGTCGCTCGTAATCGGTTGTCTATAAATATAGTTCCTGGCATTTTTTATGAATGTAAACCTTTAGTACTGTGTTTTTTAACATATAAAAAACTATGACTAAAAGTATCAGTTATGTAATTTCTTTTATAGTGACCTTTATGATATTTTTGTATTATGGTTTATATCATTGGGGCATTGTGGGACTATGTGTCAAATTGTATGAAGGGCAACTCTGCCAATTCAAGCAGCGACGATTCGCACGTTGTCTTGTGACTTCATTTATGTTTAAGCAGTTCCGAATAAGTAAATTCTTGAGTTTACGCCAAGAGGAGCATCATCTTTTCAACTTTTGTTTCCTTTTGTAGACTATGTACCTCAAATGTTTTATCTGAAAAATATGTCTTCACTGGGAACCCCAGAGCTGAAACGTGCACACGTCAGTTTAGCAGGGACAATACTCTGTACCCCTATTTTTGTCATTTTTACACATGGAATCTTTACAGACGCTGTTAGTGGTAAAGAGTATTGCTTGTCATCGACATGTCTTACAACATAGTGAATGCAGCATTCGAATAGGGACTGTTCGATTCATACTCAGAAATTTTGCAATTGTCAAAAATAGAAAACACCCTTTTTTATTCAATATAGATATTCTACATTATAAGGTGTCGACGTTAAGTTAGTAATGGAACTTGAAAAACTTTAAAAAGTTGAATTTTATACAAGACTTTAACAAAAAGGTTGCCACATATGTAATATGATGGACACATCAACCTTTAAAAATAAGACCCTTCCATTATGTTTTCATCTTGTAATCCTAACAAATCTTCTAACTTTTAAGCTTTCTTTCTGAACTTGTTTACAAATGATGAAAATAAAATTTCCCTTAAATTCTGCCTTTCTTATAGGTATGACAATGTTGCAAAGATAAAGAGTTTGTCCAGCGGCACATATTACAGTCATGTCCAGATTCATCATTATACCATTCTGAAAAACTCTATCGATAAATTCAATTTCAAATGAATATCGTCTTGTTTAACAAAAATAAGATATGTGTGTGAAACGTCTGAAATATACAATGATTGATTTATTCGTTGTTGGTCTTTAACGCCACTTTAATTATTTGTTTGCTATTTCATGGTGGCAAGCTTTTTTTTGATGGAGAAGAAAGCTGGAGCGCCCGGACAGAGCTACTGACCTTCGACTGGGAAACTGTCAAACATAGTTTTGGAGACGAACTAAGCAACACGTGTAAGGCATGTAGGGTTTGAACACTAAAATAAGCGATGAAGCAATAATTTGTACCAATGACACAAGCTTTTTTATCACTTTATACAGTTTTCGTTTGATCTATAGTTTTTTTTCTTTTTGGAATATAAATTGAATATAACAAGACGTGTTAAAACGAATTGAAGAAAAAAAAACGGTAGCTGAAGAAAAAAAATTGTCGTTAAGATGCTGTCCAGTTGAGGGAAATTCGTGTAGTCTGACTTACAGTCAAACTAACACATGCCCATGATTATTGATGTTGCTAGGTTACTGTCTAATTGCTTTTACTTCATATTGTCACTTTGATGTACAATACATAAGTATACATGTTAAAACATAAAGTTAGGATGGTATGTCATGCATAATTGAGTGCTGAAAAAAGCAAAAGAGAGACTCAAAGAAATAAATAAAAAAAGACAAAATGATCTGATTTTCAAAAGTGACCTGTTTGGTTGCTCGTAATCGGTTGTCTATAAATATAGTTCCTGGCATTTTTTATGAATGTAAACCTTTAGTACTGTGTTTTTTAACATATAAAAAACTATGACTAAAAGTATCAGTGATGTAATTTCTTTTATAGTGACCTTTATGATATTTTTGTATTATGGTTTATATCATTGGGGCATTGTGGGACTATGTGTCAAATTGTATGAAGGGCAACTCTGCCAATTCAAGCAGCGAGGACGATTCGCACGTGTCTTGTGACTTCATTTCATGTTTAAGCAGTTCCGAATAAGTAAATTCTTGAGTTTACGCCAAGAGGAGCATCATCTTTTCAACTTTTGTTTCCTTTTGTAGACTATGTACCTCAAATGCTTTATCTGAAAAATATGTCTTCACTGGGAACCCCAGAGCTGAAACGTGCACACGTCAGTTTAGCAGGGACAATACTCTGTACCCTATTTTTGTCATTTTTGCACATGGAATCTTTATAGACGCTGTTAGTGATAAAGAGTATTGCTTGTCATCGACATGTCTTACAAATAGTGAATGCAGCATTCGAATAGGGACTGTTCGATTCATACTCAGAAATTTTGCAATTGTCAAAAATAGAAAACACCCTTTTTTATTCAATATAGATATTCTACATTATAAGGTGTCGACGTTAAGTTAGTAATGGAACTTGAAAAACTTTAAAAAGTTGAATTTTATACAAGACTTTAACAAAAAGGTTGCCACATATGTAATATGATGGACACATCAACCTTTAAAAATAAGACCCTTCCATTATGTTTTCATCTTGTAATCCTAACAAATCTTCTAACTTTTAAGCTTTCCTCTGAACTTGTTTACAAATGATGAAAATAAAATTTCCCTTAAATTCTGCCCTTTCTTATAGGTATGACAATGTTGCAAAGATAAAGAGTTTGTCCAGCGGCACATATTACAGTCATGTCCAGATTCATCATTATACCATTCTGAAAAACTCTATCGATAAATTCAATTTCAAATGAATATCGTCTTGTTTAACAAAAATAAGATATGTGTGTGAAACGTCTGAAATATACAATGATTGATTTATTCGTTGTTGGTCTTTAACGCCACTTTAATTATTGTTTGCTATTTCATGGTGGCAAGCTTTTTTTTGATGGAGAAGAAAGCTGGAGCGCCCGGACAGAGCTACTGACCTTCGACTGGGAAACTGTCAAACATAGTTTTGGAGACGAACTAAGCAACACGTGTAAGGCATGTAGGGTTTGAACACTAAAATAGCGATGAAGCAATAATTTGTACCAATGACACAAGCTTTTTTATCACTTTATACAGTTTTCGTTTGATCTATAGTTTTTTTTCTTTTTGGAATATAAATTGAATATAACAAGACGTGTTAAAACGAATTGAAGAAAAAAAAACGGTAGCTGAAGAAAAAAAATTGTCGTTAAGATGCTGTCCAGTTGAGGGAAATTCGTGTAGTCTGACTTACAGTCAAACTAACCACATGCCCATGATTATTGATGTTGCTAGGTTACTGTCTAATTGCTTTTACTTCATATTGTCACTTTGATGTACAATACATAAGTATACATGTTAAAACATAAAGTTAGGATGGTATGTCATGCATAATTGAGTGCTGAAAAAAGCAAAAGAGAGACTCAAAAAATAAATAAAAAAGACAAAATGATCTGATTTTCAAAAGTGACCTGTTTGGTTGCTCGTAATCGGTTGTCTATAAATATAGTTCCTGGCATTTTTTATGAATGTAAACCTTTAGTACTGTGTTTTTTAACATATAAAAAACTATGACTAAAAGTATCAGTGATGTAATTTCTTTTATAGTGACCTTTATGATATTTTTGTATTATGTTTATATCATTGGGGCATTGTGGGACTATGTGTCAAATTGTATGAAGGGCAACTCTGCCAATTCAAGCAGCGAGGGACGATTCGCACGTGTCTTGTGACTTCATTTCATGTTTAAGCAGTTCCGAATAAGTAAATTCTTGAGTTTACGCCAAGAGGAGCATCATCTTTTCAACTTTTGTTTCCTTTTGTAGACTATGTACCTCAAATGCTTTATCTGAAAAATATGTCTTCACTGGGAACCCCAGAGCTGAAACGTGCACACGTCAGTTTAGCAGGGACAATACTCTGTATCCCTATTTTTGTCATTTTTGCACATGGAATCTTTATAGACGCTGTTAGTGATAAAGAGTATTGCTTGTCATCGACATGTCTTACAAGATAGTGAATGCAGCATTCGAATAGGGACTGTTCGATTCATACTCAGAAATTTTGCAATTGTCAAAAATAGAAAACACCCTTTTTTATTCAATATAGATATTCTACATTATAAGGTGTCGACGTTAAGTTAGTAATGGAACTTGAAAAACTTTAAAAAGTTGAATTTTATACAAGATTTTAACAAAAAGGTTGCCACATATGTAATATGATGGACACATCAACCTTTAAAAATAAGACCCTTCCATTATGTTTTCATCTTGTAATCCTAACAAATCTTCTAACTTTTAAGCTTTCCTCTGAATTGTTTACAAATGATGAAAATAAAATTTCCCTTAAATTCTGCCCTTTCTTATAGGTATGACAATGTTGCAAAGATAAAGAGTTTGTCCAGCGGCACATATTACAGTCATGTCCAGATTCATCATTATACCATTCTGAAAAACTCTATCGATAAATTCAATTTCAAATGAATATCGTCTTGTTTAACAAAAATAAGATATGTGTGTGAAACGTCTGAAATATACAATGATTGATTTATTCGTTGTTGGTCTTTAACGCCACTTTAATTATTTGTTTGCTATTTCATGGTGGCAAGCTTTTTTTTGATGGAGAAGAAAGCTGGAGCGCCCGGACAGAGCTACTGACCTTCGACTGGGAAACTGTCAAACATAGTTTTGGAGACGAACTAAGCAACACGTGTAAGGCATGTAGGGTTTGAACACTAAAATAGCGATGAAGCAATAATTTGTACCAATGACACAAGCTTTTTTATCACTTTATACAGTTTTCGTTTGATCTATAGTTTTTTTTCTTTTTGGAATATAAATTGAATATAACAAGACGTGTTAAAACGAATTGAAGAAAAAAAAACGGTAGCTGAAGAAAAAAAATTGTCGTTAAGATGCTGTCCAGTTGAGGGAAATTCGTGTAGTCTGACTTACAGTCAAACTAACCACATGCCCATGATTATTGATGTTGCTAGGTTACTGTCTAATTGCTTTTACTTCATATTGTCACTTTGATGTACAATACATAAGTATACATGTTAAAACATAAAGTTAGGATGGTATGTCATGCATAATTAGTGCTGAAAAAAGCAAAAGAGAGACTCAAAGAAATAAATAAAAAAAGACAAAATGATCTGATTTTCAAAAGTGACCTGTTTGGTTGCTCGTAATCGGTTGTCTATAAATATAGTTCCTGGCATTTTTTATGAATGTAAACCTTTAGTACTGTGTTTTTTAACATATAAAAAACTATGACTAAAAGTATCAGTGATGTAATTTCTTTTATAGTGACCTTTATGATATTTTTGTATTATGGTTTATATCATTGGGGCATTGTGGGACTATGTGTCAA
Organism: Mytilus edulis; assembly: GCA_019925275.1. Taxonomy (NCBI): domain Eukaryota; kingdom Metazoa; phylum Mollusca; class Bivalvia; order Mytilida; family Mytilidae; genus Mytilus; species Mytilus edulis. The sequence goes on from CM034361.1 coordinate 82,532,892, forward strand.
ATTGTATGAAGGGCAACTCTGCCAATTCAAGCAGCGAGGACGATTCGCACGTGTCTTGTGACTTCATTTCATGTTTAAGCAGTTCCGAATAAGTAAATTCTTGAGTTTACGCCAAGAGGAGCATCATCTTTTCAACTTTTGTTTCCTTTTGTAGACTATGTACCTCAAATGCTTTATCTGAAAAATATGTCTTCACTGGGAACCCCAGAGCTGAAACGTGCACACGTCAGTTTAGCAGGGACAATACTCTGTACCCCTATTTTTGTCATTTTTGCACATGGAATCTTTAAGACGCTGTTAGTGATAAAGAGTATTGCTTGTCATCGACATGTCTTACAAATAGTGAATGCAGCATTCGAATAGGGACTGTTCGATTCATACTCAGAAATTTTGCAATTGTCAAAAATAGAAAACACCCTTTTTTATTCAATATAGATATTCTACATTATAAGGTGTCGACGTTAAGTTAGTAATGGAACTTGAAAAACTTAAAAAGTTGAATTTTTACAAGACTTTAACAAAAAGGTTGCCACATATGTAATATGATGGACACATCAACCTTTAAAAATAAGACCCTTCCATTATGTTTTCATCTTGTAATCCTAACAAATCTTCTAACTCTTAAGCTTTCCTCTGAACTTGTTTACAAATGATGAAAATAAAATTTCCCTTAAATTCTGCCCTTTCTTATAGGTATGACAATGTTGCAAAGATAAAGAGTTTGTCCAGCGGCACATATTACAGTCATGTCCAGATTCATCATTATACCATTCTGAAAAACTCTATCGATAAATTCAATTTCAATGAATATCGTCTTGTTTAACAAAAATAAGATATGTGTGTGAAACGTCTGAAATATACAATGATTGATTTATTCGTTGTTGGTCTTTAACGCCACTTTAATTATTTGTTTGCTATTTCATGGTGGTCAGCTTTTTGTTGATGGAGAAGAAAGCTGGAGCGCCCGGACAGAGCTACTGACCTTCGACTGGGAAACTGTCAAACATAGTTTTGGAGACGAACTAAGCAACACGTGTAAGGCATGTAGGGTTTGAACACTAAAATTAGCAATGAAGCAATAATTTGTACCAATGACACAAGCTTTTTTATCACTTTATACAGTTTTCGTTTGATCTATAGTTTTTTTCTTTTTGGAATATAAATTGAATATAACAAGACGTGTTAAAACGAATTGAAGAAAAAAAACGGTAGCTGAAAAAAACAATTGTCGTTAACATGGTTAAGATGCTGTCCAGTTGAGTGAAATTCGTGTAGTCTGACTTACAGTCAAACTAAGCACATGCCCATGATTATTGATGTTGCTAGGTTACTGTCTAATTGCTTTTACTTCATATTGTCACTTTGATGTACAATACATAAGTATACATGTTAAAACATAAAGTTAGGATGGTATGTCATGCATAATTGAGTGCTGAAAAAAGCAAAAGAAAGACTCAAAGAAATAAATAAAAAAAGACAAAATGATCTGATTTTCAAAAGTGACCTGTTTGGTCGCTCGTAATCGGTTGTCTATAAATATAGTTCCTGGCATTTTTTATGAATGTAAACCTTTAGTACTGTGTTTTTTAACATATAAAAACTATGACTAAAAGTATCAGTTATGTAATTTCTTTTATAGTGACCTTTATGATATTTTTGTATTATGGTTTATATCATTGGGGCATTGTGGGACTATGTGTCAAATTGTATGAAGGGCAACTCTGCCAATTCAAGCAGCGACGATTCGCACTTGTCTTGTGACTTCATTTTATGTTTAAGCAGTTCCGAATAAGTAAATTCTTGAGTTTACGCCAAGAGGAGCATCATCTTTTCAACTTTTGTTTCCTTTTGTAGACTATGTACCTCAAATGTTTTATCTGAAAAAATATGTCTTCACTGGGAACCCCAGAGCTGAAACGTGCACACGTCAGTTTAGCAGGGACAATACTCTGTACCCCTATTTTTGTCATTTTTGCACATGGAATCTTTACAGACGATGTTAGTGGTAAAGAGTATTGCTTGTCATCGACATGTCTTACAAGATAGTGAATGCAGCATTCGAATAGGGACTGTTCGATTCATACTCAGAAATTTTGCAATTGTCAAAAATAGAAAACACCCTTTTTTATTCAATATAGATATTCTACATTATAAGGTGTCGACGTTAAGTTAGTAATGGAACTTGAAAAACTTTTAAAAGTTGAATTTTATACAAGACTTTAACAAAAAGGTTGCCACATATGTAATATGATGGACACATCAACCTTTAAAAATAAGACCCTTCCATTATGTTTTCATCTTGTAATCCTAACAAATCTTCTAACTTTTAAACTATCCTCTGAATTTGTTTACAAATGATGAAAAGAAAATTTCCCTTAAATTCTGCCATGCTTATAGGTATTACAATGTTGCAAAGATGAAGAGTTTGTCCAGCGGCACATATTACAGTCATGTCCAGATTCATCATTATACCATGCTGAAAAACTCTATCGATAAATTCAATTTCAAATGAATATCGTCTTGTTTAACAAAAATAAGATATCTGTGTGAAACGTCTGAAATATACAATGATTGATTTATTCGTTGTTGGTCTTTAACGCCACTTTAATTATTTGTTTGCTATTTCATTGTGGCCAGCTTTTTGTTGATGGAGAAGAAAGCTGGAGCGCCCGGACAGAGCTACTGACCTTCGACTGGGAAACTGTCAAACATAGTTTTGGAGACGAACTAAGCAACACGTGTAAGGCATGTAGGGTTTGAACACTAAAATAAGCAATGAAGCAATAATTTGTACCAATGACACAAGCTTTTTTTATCACTTTATACAGTTTTCGTTTGATCGATAGTTTTTGTCTTTTTGGAATATAAATTGAATATAGCAAGACGTGTTAAGAATAAAAAAACAAACGGTAGTTGAAGGCATAGTTCTTTAAAAACAAAAATTGTCGTTGAGATGCTGTCTTGTTGAGGGAAATTCGTGAAGTCTGGTTTACAGTCAAACCAAGCACATGGCCATGGTTATTGATGTTGCTAGGTTACTGTGTAATTGTCGTTTACTTCATATTTTCACTTTGATGTACAAAACATAAGTATAAATTTTAAAACGTAAGTAAAGATGTTATGTCATGCATAATTGAGTGCTGAAAAAAGCAAAAGAGAGACTCAAAGAAATAAATAAAAAAAAAGACGAAATGATCTGATTTTCAAAGGTCACCTGTTTGGTCGCTCGTAATCGGTTGTAATAAATATAGTTCCTGGCATTTTTTATGAATGTAAACCTTCAGTACTGTGTGTTTTAACATATAAAAAACTATGAATAAAAGTATCAGTTATGTAATTTCTTTTATAGTGAACTTTATGATATTTTTGTATTATGGTTTATATCATTGGGTCATTGTGGGAATATGTGTCAAATTGTATGATGGGCAACTCTGCCTATAAAGTATTCAAGCAGCGACGATTCGCACGTGTCTTGTGACTTAATTTCATGTTTAAGCAGTTCCGAATAAGTAAATGCTTGAGTTTACGCCAAGAGGAGCATCATCTTTTCAACTTTTGTTTCCTTTTGTAGACTATGTACCTCAAATGTTTTATCTGAAAAATATGTCTTCACTGGGAACCCCAGAGCTGAAACGTGCACACGTCAGTTTAGCAAGGACAATACTCTGTATCCCTATTTTTGTCATTTTTGCACATAGAATCTTTACAGACGCTGTTAGTGGTAAAGAGTATTGCTTGTCATCGACATGTCTAACAAGATAGTGAATGCAGCATTCGAATAGGGACTGTTCGATTCATGCTCAGAAATTTTGCAATTGTCAAAAATAGAAAACACCCTTTTTTATTCAATATAGATATTCTACATTATAAGGTGTCGACATTAAGTTAGTAATGCATCACATCAGTCACGTCTCAGTCATTACAGCTGAACGGACGTGCTGGCCAGCTCTCCTTTACCCGCTATCTTCGATGAGGGTTTACAGTTAGATATCAACGACTTACTACTTAAGATGACAGAAACCAATCCATGCCGTACAGATAGACGTAGTAGTTGGCGTACCCGCGTTAACATGCACTCCAAAACCATTGTATTATGGGGAGTGTTATGCCGATTAACGTCCGAGGGCTGTATCCTAGGCTGTTGGGTGATATGACCTTCATTTCACTGCCTCACGGCTTTGGTCTTGATAATGCTTCCTGTCATCTTTCGAACTACGTCCGAGATCATCTACCTGTACTCCATCATCGAGGCTAGCGGGCTGCCAAGCTGACCAAACTGGCCCTGAAAGCAGCCGTTAGTGAAAATAAACATCAAAATAGTAAACAAAGAAAAATCTACTCACCAAAACCAAGATGGCGGCCTACATATTGCGACCTCCACTACTTGTTCCTGACCCACGGCATCAAAACATGTTAAAGCTCACCAAACGTCTTCGGGCACCGAGCCGACCGTGCGAGGGCTGTATAGCCAGTCAAGGTCGTTAAACACCACCATATATATAGTTAGTAATGGAACTTGAAAAACTTTTAAAAAGTTGAATTTTATACAAGACTTTAACAAAAAGGTTGCCACATATGTAATATGATGGACACATCAACCTTTAAAAATAAGACCCTTCCATAATGTTTTCATCTTTCAATCCTAACAAATCTTCTAACTTTTAAGCTTTCCTCTTAACTTGTTTACAAATGATGAAAATAATATTTCCCTTAAATTATAGGTATTATAATGTTGCAAATACGAAGAGTTTGTCCAGCAACACATATTACAGTCATGTCCAGATTCATCATTATACGATGCTGGAAAAACTCTATCGACAAATTCAATTTCAAATGAATATTGTCTTGTTTAACAAAAATAAGATATGTGTGTGAAACGTCTGAAATATACAATGATTGATTTATTCATTGTTGGTCTTTAACGCCACTTTAATTATTTGTTTGCTATAAATTTTCATGACGGCCAGCTTTTTTTTATGGTTAGAAAGTTCGAGCGCCCGGACAGGGCTAATGACCTTCGGCTGGGAAACTGTCAAACATAGTTTTGGAGTCGAACTCAGCTACCACGTGTAGGGCATGCATGTAAGGTTTGAACCCTGAAGTAAGCAATGAAGCAATAATTTGTACCAATGAGACAAGGTTTTTTATCACTTGATACAGTTTTCGTTTGATCGATAGTTTTTGTCTTTTTGGAATATAAATTGAATATAGCAAGACGTCGTCGAGATGCTGTCTTGTTGAGGGAAATTCGAGAAGTCTGGCTTACAGTCAAACCAAGCACATGTCCATGGTTATTGATGTTATTGATTGCTAGGTTACTGTCTAATTGTCGTTTACTTCATATTGTCGCTTTGATGTACACTAAATAAGTATAAATTTTAAAACGTAAGTAAAGATGTTATGTCATGCATAATTGAGTGCTGAAAAAAGCAAAAGAGAGACTCAAAGAAATAAATAAAAAAAAGACGAAATGATCTGATTTTCAAAGGTCACCTGTTTGGTCGCTCGTTATCGGTTTTAATAAATACAGTTTAAGAGGAGCATCATCATTTCAACTTTTGTTTCCTTTTGTAGACTATGTACATCAAATGTTTTAACATGGACAAAATGTCTTCACTGGGAAGCTAGAGCTGAAACGTGCACACGTCAGGTTAGCAGGGACAATACTCTGCTTGCTATTCAATTTGAATAACTAAAAGACATAAAAACTATCTATCAAACGGAAACTGTATAAAGTGAGAAAAAAGGTTCTGTCATTAGTACAAAATATTGCTCCATTGCTTATATCAGGGTCTGATAATCTGATTTTCAAAAATGACCTGTTTGGTCGCTCGTAATCGGTTGTCTATAAATATAGTTCCTGTCATTTTGTTTGTATCTAAACTTTTAGTACTGTGTGTTTTACATATAAAAATCAAAGACTAAAAGTATTAGTTAAGTAATTTATTTTATAGTGAACTTCATATTTTTGTATTATGTGGCTAGGAAACTGTCAAACATAGTTTTGGAGTCGAACCAAGCTACCTCGTTCAGTGTAAATGAAATGAGCAATGAAGCAATAATTTGTACTAAAGACAGATTCTTTTTTCTCACCTGATACATGCAGTTTTCGCTCGATAGATAGTTTTTTTTTGTCTTATAGTTATTCAAATTAAATATAGCAGGGGGTTTTAAAAAGAATTGAAGAAAAACAACAAACGGTAGCTGGAGGCATTGTTCTTCAAAAGATATGTTTGCAAAAACAAATTCGCCTTGCTCCGCTCGGCAAATACATTTTGCCTCACTATTAAAAGAGACTAGTTACGACCCTGCAGTGACAATACTCTGAACCCCTGTTCTGTTATTTTTGCACATAGAATCTTGACAGACACTTCAGTGGTTCAAAGTATTGCGTGTCAATGACATTTCTACTAAGATAGCGAATGCTGCATTCGAATAGAGACTGTTTGATTCATTCTCAGACATTTTGCAAACGTCGAACATAGAAAACACCCTTTTCTATACAAACTAGATATTCTACATTATAAGGTGTCAACGTTAAGTTAGGATGAAGTCAAATTACGGGCAGGAAGACATTGCAAGGTACGCACATACCAAATATAATTATCTTATTACTCATAATAAGACAGAAACTAACATTACAACAAATCTTAAACTCTTTTTAAGTTTTCACTCAACCATGACAATAAGGTCAAGGACAATGGACATATGATTATAAGGCAGTCGGAAACTTCATAGCATAATGCATATATATACAAATTATGAAGGATCCAAGTCTTCCAGAATATTAAGATTTTAATATGTTGGCTAAAAGAGGGACGAAAGATACCAAAGGGACAGTCAAACTCATAAATCGAAAATAAACTGACAACGACATGGCTAAAAATGAAAAAGACAAACAGACAAACAATAGTACACATGACACAGCATAGAAAACTAAAGAATAAACAACACGAACCCCACCAAAAACTAGGGGTGATCTCAGGTGTTCCGGAAGGGTAAGCAGATCCTGCTCCACATGTGGCACCCGTCATGCTGCTTATGTGATAACAAATCAGGTAAATAGTCTAATTCGGTAGGTCACATTCATGAAAGGGAAGGGGATTGTAGTTACAACATAAGGAACATATCCGATATCATTTGTGAAGCAGTTATTCCATAACGGTTTACCAACTCGTGATGGCGTCCGTAAAATTTACGCGGCCGCTGCCAGATCACTACCCCTGCAAAACGCTGTCCTGAAAAATTCTTGTCTTTCAGGATATCCCAGGAAGTCCTGGGATATCCTGAAAAATCCCAGCACTGGTAATTTTGTAAATCCTGAAATTTCAAGCATCCCAGGAAGTCCCATGAAGTCCTGAAATCTGTTGTCCTGATATTTCAGGAATTTTCAAGACTTTAAATTTGTTTCAGGAATTTTGGGGATATTTCAGGACTTACATTATTTGATGTACACAAATTTATCCTGATTTTTCAAGAACTCTTAGGACTTTAGATTATTAACAGGAATTACTGGGATATTTCAAGACTTCAAATATATGGGTTTCTTTTCAAAACTTAGTCTTTGTTGCAATTTTAATTCCACTTGAGTATATTTACAATTCTATTTAAGTTCCAAGAATTGTTTGTGCATAGTTAAATTTGCATATGCTCATACTGATGGAAATGTTTGGACAATACTTTGGAAAATGCAAAACTCACATACATGTATCACAAATCATGTCACATGCTACAGGCCAAAATATGAGTAACAACACAATATTTTTTTTTTGATTAAGCATTAATATTTTCAAAGCCCAATTTAAAAGATCATGATCATACAACCATAGATGTAATACCCAAGATAATAGATTAACTGTAAAAAGGTTAAATTTATATAATTGCAAGTATCTAAATAAACACACAAATAATTTTCATGCTTTAATTCTTTATCTTTGCCATGTGAGCCAGAGTGAATAAAATGTATAAATGGGACATCTGGATTCAATTTATTTTAGTGTAGACACTGGACAGGAAGTGTGAGGCCATATGCAGGGGCTCACATATTGCTAGATTATACATTTTCTGCTATTACTATTATAACTTTAAACATTAAGATGGTAAATAAACAATGAATGGATATTTTTTTTATTTTAATATATATATCAAATTTTCAAGATAAATTTAATTTATTCAACCAGGGAACCTTTCAAAGAAAATGGAAATTTAACTCCCTTAAATAACCCCTGACACAATTAGAATTTGAACTTGGACAACAACGCAAAGATGTCTTATTCTTAACACAAAATGAATGCAGATAAATGAAAATAACTAGGTTCCAACAGTTCTATATTTTAACATTATATTAATAGTGCAGATGTTTTCTTCTGGTGACATGACTGTTTGATTTTAAGGAGCATTAATTTGATGATTACATGCATTTTGGACAATATCTTTTGGTAAGTACAAAATACATTAGATTCTACCATTTTGAATATGTGCATGATGACAAGAAGAGTAAAGAAAACAGTTATAGAATGTTTACATAAGATTTACTTTCATCACAATCATAAGGAATTAGCAATACATTGTTATTACATGTTATGAAAAAATATTTAAATAGTATAGGTATGCTTTTAATAATAACATAAAAAAACTTAAACATAGAAGTGTGAGAAAACTCACATTTAGATATATCACAAACAGTTTGCTGCAATATCTCTGAAATAAGTTGCTTTAATCATTAATATACATGCTTCTGGAATACTAGTACATGTTTGGTTTTTAAAACTTTGAAATATATGATAGAGCAAGAAAGAAATGCTAAAAATAATTGTCAGTCTATGATTTATGAATGCATCATTTAATGTCTTGGTCCTTTAAATTGCAGGGTACATTTATACACCAAATATATACATGTATGTACTCATTTAAAGAAAGAAAAAAAGCAAGTTGACTTAAACAAATCTGACATACTAATGCATGATATTTGGTTTTTATATTTTTTTCATCAAACTTGAGATCCTGAACTTTTGTTTTGTTTCAGATTTACTGTTAAGGAACAGCAGCTCTGATTTATAAAAAAAAACCTATAGTCAGGGCCAAGATACATTTATGTGACCAGCTTAAACTAGTCAAGACAGAGGGCTTTTTGGAAAATTGGAGAGAATTGAAGATGATAACAATAGAAAAAACAGTGACTGTACTATAGAAAATAAATTTGTTTTCAAGTGATTTGATTTTGAAATGCCATCAAATGTGCTGTGAAGATAAAAAGTCAGAAGAATGAATACTGTCTTTTCATAGATTTTGTAAAGGATGAAGAGTCCATGTTATCCCCATGTTTTTTTTTTGGGGGGGACTTTTTTGTAATGTCTTGAAATATCCCAGGACATCCCAGGAGTTCTCAGGACAATATTCAAATAATTTACAGGTTAACAAGTCCTGAAAAGTTTTTGAAACCTGGGACTTCTCAGGACAATCCTGGGATATTTCAGGTTTACTAGTCCTGAAAAGTCCTGAATCCCTGGGACTTCTCAGGACAACCCTGGGATATTTCAGGTTTACTTGTCCTGAAAAGTCCTGAAATGTCCCAATTGGTCCTATATTTTTAGGATCAGGATTTCCTGGGATATCCCAGGAAGTCCTGTTCCAATACTCTCCCTAAAATTCCTGAAAAGTCTTGAAATTTCATTTCAGGAAGTCCTGGGATATCCCAGGAAAATATCTCAGGAAATCCCAGGAATGTCTTGGGATATCCTAGGATATCCCAATAGATTCTTGCAAGGGAATCTTTAAGCTGAGACAAAAACGTTCTGCCAAAGTTTCATCAAATTCTCTATCAATGGTTTGACAAAGAAATTGATATATAACAAACTTTAATTCCAAACTGTTTAGTATTACTTGTTAACGACAAAATCCATTTATCTGTAAAATACAAATAAATTAAGACATATTTTTGACATTTTGCTGGATACTATCTATTTGTGGTGAAGTATAATAAAGTATATTGACAGCAAACCACATCAAGTTAATACAAGTTTCTAATTCTAAAGCAGTGTAGGGGAGGTAATCCAACATATCATTTTTGGATTAATTTTGGATAACCTCCCTTACACTGGTTTAAAATTGTCTTAATTGTCCATTTACCAAGAAACCCTTGTTTTTACCCCCTTTTTTGCCCCTAATTCCTAAACGGTTTGAGCCATAAACCCCCTAAAGCCATTCCTAACCATCCCTTTATGGTATGGAAACTTGTGGTATAATTTCATAGAGATCCATACACTTGAACACAAGTTATTGTCTTCAAACTAGAAAAAAGCCTTTTTGGGCCTCTAATTCCTAAACTGTTAGAACCATAACCACCAAAATCAATCCGAACATTCCTTTAGTCGTTATATACCTTGTGTTAGAATTTTATTGATTTCTATTTACTTTAATATACTAAAGTTATTATCTGAAAACCCTCGTCTTCGGACGATGCTGACCACGGCGACAATGTGATACCAATATACGACCAATTAATTTTTATTTTTTTTTAGGTCATATAATAACTTCTTGTTTATATTAAATGAAAGTTATACAATTATTAACTTTTGATTCTGAGGTTTTAATATCTACTTTAATAAATACAATAACACTAAAACATTGCACAGCTTTTAAATCATTGCACACACTACATTACAAAATTTTGATAGTTGTAAATAAACTACAAGAACAAAGCGTGTTCCTTTTAAAAACAAGCATTTCATTTAAACACTGTATATAGCTTTGCAGCTACATTACAAAACAGATAATAATATGATACCTATTATTTTTGTGTAGGTAATAGTGAATGCTATATGTAGAGATAAATTAAGAAATGGTTTTTAAGTATTATTTCCTTGGTCAAGATTCTATAGCATTAATTCACCGACAAATATAAAAATAAAAATCCCAACAAATTTGTTGAGGAACATCTTAAATAGACAAGGGGTAGACTGACTTATTTCAACAGTGATGTTTAATATGACATCCTATGGCAGACACATGAATAATAAAGATATTTGTGATTTAACTTGTCTGCAAATAAAATTTATCATTTTGAAAGACATTGTAACATTAAAGCTACAATCATTGAATATGAACTCTAAAAATTGATAAACATTTGTGATACAGGTGAGCTTTAAGGGCATACGATACAGTTACAGGGGAGGTAATGACGTTGCTAACGTCAAATGTTATTTTCGCCACGTCAAACTGTGACATATCGGGAAAAGATGCATTTTTCGAATGATTTTTATCATTCAAACTGATTTAATTTGAAAACAAGTGCATGGACCCCTATTTTTAAAAATGACATTTTGTTTCATTTTCCAGGGAGATTATGTGGACCAAATTTTATAAAACTGTAAATAGTGCATTTTTTTTTAATCTTGATAAATATACAGCAAAAAATGACGTTTTTTTCTTAATTCATGACCATTTGATAAATATGAGTTATTTCTGAATAAAAAATGCATAAATTTTTAAGATACTTATAAAAAAAAGATATTACAAATTATTTAACAAAAAACAATTTGTGTTTATCTTTAAAAACAAAAAAAATTATGTCTTTTTTTTGAAAGGAAAAATACGGCCACAAATCCGAATTTTGAGCAAATATAAAAAATTTCGACCTCATTTAACTCAAAAAGTAGCAAATGAAGGTATATTTTTTATTACATACGGAAAATTTCATCAAACTGTAAATACGGAATCAAAACTGTATCGTATGCCCTTAAGGTGGTACCTAACACTACAGGGAGATAACTCTGTAAAGTCAGCTGAACGTTTTAATTACATTATGTTGTTAAGGGAATATTAAGCTTCTCAATGATCAAAATTGGTGTTTGTCAAACTGCTATATAACCAGTGTAATTTTTCTGACAAAACGGTTGGTTCAATGTGTTTGAAATTTTTATATTTTTGTTAAAGGGTCAAAGTTAATACTTTGTCAAAATTTTATGGAAATTAAACGAGCCAAATTAATTTTAGTGAAAGTGTTGGGTTTCACCTTAACAATCCTTTTTTGAATCATTATCTCAAAATTAAATAAAAATCATTCATTGATTACTTCTTAAATATTTATTTGAATTTATATAATAATTCATTCATTTCGGTGTAAAAACTTTACTTTATTGAATATCAATAATGCAGAAGTAACTTAAATGATTTTAAATGACTGTACAACAGTTTATCAAACAGTTTATGTTAAAAGTTGTTTTTTTCAAAATTTGGAAGAGAGAATCAAATTCTCACAATTCATATTTTCTGTAAAATTCTTGATCACATAAACAAGTCTTGACAGTTTACTGAACAAACAAAATTAATAATTTATGCATAAATAAATATAATCAGTTCTCTCTCTACAACAATGACAGAAATTTAACAAAACACAAAAAATGTAGCACGAAGGAAAGTAAAAATAAATCATAGCAGTAACAACTGGAATACTAAAATATTAACTCTAGAAAATCACAATGATATAAAATAAATTGTTCACCAAGCGCAGCTGGATACGGAACGCACAGGTCCAACCCGGAACAGTTGGGGCAAAAATGGACGCAATATTGGTGCTTAATACAGGTCTGAATTTGGATTGTAATTAAGCATTTGACATATAATAGGTTTCTAGCACAGAATAACTGTAGTCAAAGAACTTAGAATTGGTTATATGATTTGAATTTATATTCAATTTTTGGCTTGTGTGCAATGCACCATGCTGTTGCAATTTCCCCTGCCCCCAAATATTTCCGCCCCTTTTATTGGCAAAACAAAAAAGATTTTTGAAATTTTCTCTGAAATTTTTGAAATCTTTAGAAAAAATGCTCCCCCCCCCCCCCCCCCCACAATTTCTTTTTTACCCCCTCCCCATATTTTCCCAAAAATAATTTCTTTACCTCAAGATTTGGTCATAATTCAAATTTCCAATGGAGTTTGCAACCATGATTACCAATTTAATAATTTAAAAGCAGTGTAAGGGAAGTAATCCAAATTCAACATTTTACTTAAAAGTAAACTGTTAGGACCATATCCCCAAAAATCAATCCCAACCTTACTTTTGTGGTTATAAACCTTATGTTTAAATTTCATAGATTTCTATTCACTATACTAAAGTTCTTGTGTGTAAACCAATTGTCTTCAGACGACACAAACGACGACGAAGACAACATGATACCAATGCGGCCGTATAAAAACTTTTCCTGAATTAATGTCTGCTAAAGATTTAAGATTTTTTTTTACGAATATCAAAACATTCATCATGAGCTCATTTATAAACCATCATGTTTAAAATCTACTCTAAAAAATACACATAATAAATTAAAATATATATATCAAAAACAACTAAACAGTAGAGTGCACGTGGGTTGCTCATTTTCGCCGGGGACAAAATTTCGCCGTTTAAGGATTTTGAGGTGTAAAAACTTCAAAGGATGGCTGAAATGGAAGAAATGTACCCGTAAATTATATTTTTATAACAAATATAATATTTTTTTAAACGGAGACAAAATTGCAGCTCCTACCGAAAATGACCGAAAAACGGACAACGATTTTCGGACAATTTCCTGAATAAAAAGTATTTCTAAGTAAATATTTGACTGAATGCCCTAATTTTGAATTCTTTATACCTTTGAAATGTCTGCTATTCATCTATAATGCAATTGATTTGATAAAAAATGTTAAAAGCTGCGGTTATTTGGTTTTAAATAGATGTGTAAAAACGGCGAATATGTGTCCCCCATTGACAAAACATCCGGAAATTTCAAACACCCTTTAATCTAACTTTTCAGATGATTTTCTTAGAACAAACCGGTTTTCAAGCTTAAGTATATTTTGCATTTAAAGTTATCTTCATATAGAAATATCAGTATACTTCAAAAACATTTAGACCTGAACATAAACTGTAGAAAACATGGAAAGATGTGGCGAAAATGAGCACCCCACTCTACATTATCACAATAAAATATCATTTGATGGAAAAAGTAAATCAGAAAATTTTGAAAGAAAAACTTGATTAGGTACATTGATGTCATATGGGTGTTATAACTGATATTGCAGCATAAAAATTTAATAAAACAAATTACGTTTGACTAACTATGATACTTTAGTTTTATATCAGGATAAAATCGTACAATGGGATATATCTATTAAATTTGTAACAACAACCTTTCTATTTGACATTATTTGTCATATATTTTTTTTTCCATTATTTTGAATACCCTTATTATATTTAATTCAGTAATTTATTGATCAACAACTATCTACATGACTACTACACTACTGGAATGTTTAAATGACCGTTAATACTATGGAATTCTTTCTCACAATATTCAAACTTGCCAAATGTAAGCGACATTTAAAAAGCTTCTCTCTATCCCATATTACTACTTTTGAATATTATATCGTCCCTCTGCACTCTCTTATTCCATCATTTACTTGACTAATAAATAATTGCAATACAAAGGCTACTCTCAATTATAAAATCTACTATAAGTCAATATCATAGTCAGGGGTACTACTTGTACAAGTTATTTTTATTTACTTGAAGAAGTCCAAAAAAATATACACCTATAAGTAAATAAATGATGTTTTAATAATCTCCCCTTAATTTTCTCAAAAATTTACTTGTATAAGTAAATTTTCCTTACAATCCCACAAAAGTGCTCAAGTTTTGAGATGTAAATTCATGCTATTAATGATTTTTCTCAATTTTTTTTTTTTACAGTTCAATGTTTCATATATCATTAATTTAACAATCACAAGGCCTTCAAAAATTGCTCCTTGGGGGCTTGTAAATGAGATTTTCATTGTCCATGAAACTACACTTAAATGATTAGTGAAGACATCTGCAAAGAAATTCTAAGAATTCAAGAAAAGAAGAAAGGATGACTTTTTTACTTCTACAAGTAAAAAAATCTGAATGTCAAAGGGACATAACTCTGCCAATATTTATTTTACCTACACAAGTAAATAAAATTCACTTGTATAAGTATCCTACAAAATTCACTTGTATAAGTATCCTACAAAATTCACTTGTATAAGTATCCTACAAAATTACTTATATAGGTATATTAATATTACTTCTTCAAGTAATTAAAAATAACTTGTATAAGATGTACCCCTGACTGTCATAACTAAATGTATCTAGAGATTACAAAGCTATTCTACATTTGAACAGCTCATTCAAAAGATTTTAACATAATATCTTACTCAAATGTTAATCTAAAACAACTAGGTGATGTACGTGTAAAGTTGAACTGTCATGGTGTTACACAAGAATTTCGTTTTTTTCATTTCATTTCAATTCAAAAAGTGACCTATAAGTGGCTGAGATATTGGTTTCGTGTTGCGCTGGTATTGTTACCCTTTCCTATCAATAGCTGCACTGAATCAGTCGTCATGGATTACCATCTTGTATGAAGCAAGTCTTTGTATTATTATTGTTGTTTGTATTCCTCCATTGGTTTCTCTGAATTTCGAATTCTGATGTCAATATTCCTGCACGGCAAAAAATGAGGATTTTTTATTAGATACAGATTTCTTATCTTAAAGTCAAGACAGAAGACAAATGGACATCCATAAGCAAATACTACGAGCGCATTCAGTTAAATAATATAGAAATGTATGTTAATACTTAAAGAAAATACAAGTCCATCAAACCAATTGTTTTTTAAAGATATATATGATAATGTCTTCGATTTCTGACACATAACCTCACATGCCTGAGTCAATTACACTTTACTACAGAGTTCCACTCGTAACGGGAAGAAGAAGAAGACAAGTCTTCTTTATGAAATATAAAAATGCAGCAAAACCAATTTTAAAGTCTTTCAGTTTGTCTTTGGTAAGACCGAGCATAATAACCATATGAACTGTATCAACCAAGACTCCTATACTTCTACAAGATTACCAATTGTGTTAATAAAACTGTATTATAGTTCTTATACATAAACCTCAACTGATTTTAGCACCCTAACTGGTGTCTCATTGACATACACCCTATATATAATCATACTAATACAATGACGAACCTCTTCGGACTTGAGATTGTGTTGGTTTTATCAGTATGACAAGCATACATGTTGATATGATGGTTCTTAAGAACATGTTTCGTTTACAGTTCTTTGGTTTATGCAGGATTCAGTTTAGGCAGGTTTCACTGTACATGTATGATTAATGTATGCTGACATTTTAACTTAAGTTAGACTGCCCAGTAAAGTGATTATTATTTGCACATACCTTTGTTCTTGATTGTCTTTACATGAAATATGGTAGGCAGGAATTGTACTCTTAAACTCAGACAATTTGAAATCTTTTGCTTCGGCAGGAAGACCCAAGTTCATCATTTCTTCTAACCTCTGCATTCTTACGGGATCCACTTGTGACAAAAACCCTGCCGTACCTCCTAATGCTATTATTCCATCCTTTGTAAATTGTGGTTTAAAGACCAAATGATTCATGATAAGCCATAATTGGAGAAGTGAAGACTTGTTTAACACTTTCTGTTTGGGATTTGATTCGGACTGGCGCCAAAATGGAATCGGCTGATCAAAATTTCTCAACAGTACGTCATGTTGTGGATCATAAATATACACATCAAAACCGAAAGGATTCAATACAATGGTAGGGATTGCTGTGACTATGTCTTCACTATTCCAGTTTTTGGATATTTGGTATCGTCTCTGATAGAAGGCAAATGTAATGGCCTGACAGACAGCTTGTTGTACAACGGAATCACGTCTGAGGATACTCTTGTCATTATCAAGCAGACTCTCAAGTTGACTTGGATCGTACTCGCAAGAAGTTGATCGTCTTTTTTTAACAAATATTTGACAATGACCTCCTGTTCCTGTTCCTGGGAATAACATAATATCTGGTCTACTAAACCAGATATATCTATTTCCTAAAATCGAAAAGTCACAAGCATATTCATTAATACAGAATCCTAAATTAAATCTCTAATTTCTATTACATGGAACAGTGACTTTCTATACTAATGGGACTCGTCTCTATTGATTTTAACTGATTACTTAGCCACTTTTTAAAGCAACCAACCAGCAATAAACTTACATGTAGTGTCATATCACTTATATACATGATATACAATGCTTGTAGTAATATTTCATAGTACATTGTAGTTAATTATTATTAGTTGTTAATATAAAATCTGATTAATAGCCATTTACGATAACAAATAAGATTTTAAAAGAACATCCCAGTTGTGTAAAATATATAAACCTATTTTTATTTATAAATAAGTTTACTTGTTTGAGAGTCTTAGGATACATACATGTACAAAAGTACAAGTGTATACATCTGAGAAAGAATCATACCTTCCAACTTTTCAAATTTGCCCATGGGGGTTTTGCGTTTAAGATGGCTGTCATAGTCCTAAAAAAACCTTTAAAAGGGCCTTTAAATACATTTAAATGTTATTTTTTGGCCTCTTCATACTTTTATAAGCCTCATGTCATTGTGAAATTAATTGTTTTGTTTTATTAAAATTGTGGACAAAATTGCTCTTTCAAAATTTCAATTTGAGAGCCTCCATGGGGGATTTCCCCCTGCAAATAGTGACAGTTGGCAGGTATGCAGAATTATTCTAACAACTCTGATAAAAAAATATTTTTTCAAATATATAACTATAGTATAAAGAATGTATTAATGTACATGCAAGATAATTACTTTGAAATAATTTAAATATGTACAAATTTACAAAACTAATTAATAAGTAATTATTCAGAATAGAACATGGATATGTTTATATAACAATAATCAGTCTTTTCATTTCTATAAGAGTTAATGACAAGGCTCTGTAAGGTGTTTATTTAGCAATTTAATTTACAATTCACATATATAGCAATTTAATTTACAATTCACATATATAGCAATTTAATTTACAATTCACATAAACACTGCAATAAAGTGTTAAGATTATTGAAACAATGCTTGGAAATTGACAAGGAATCCTAAAATGTGCAAATCTTGTATTTTTCCTACATAGAATTTATGTGGAGAAGAGAATGAAATTGAATTTATAATCTTCTAGAAATGACTCTCAATGGTTATCTGTATAAAATGTATATATTTAGCTATAATACTATGAAACAACAACAACTCTTTACTATTGTATGTTGAAATAAGCTTAAAAAAATCATATTGCCCAGTATTGCCTGTTTCATTGAGTATTGCCCAGCCCAGGTTTTCCCGACAGGTAATACTTTGCCAACTCTGGTGAAAATCACAATTTCAAACTATTTCAAACTAAACAACTTACCAAATGTTGTCTTCCCATAATGCACTTTTCTTTGACATATATTACAAGGGCATTGCTCAGGTTTATTTTTGTAGTTGACTTTAACAGTACATGTGTTGCCAAGTTTGTTCTCCTGAACTAAATGTGATAAAATGTGGGTAACAAACACTGCTGACATTTCTGGTTCTGATATGTTAGGGTATTCTCTAGAAAAAAAATTCAGAAGGCACCCTTCATGGTAATCTGAAAGACAAATACATACATTGTTATTGGTTAATATACAAAATGCATTAATATTGGTACATTGGTACAAGTAGATTATCATATACATGTATCATGTATATCCAATTGATTTATTTTTAAGTCTGAGTATGGGTGAGAGTATTAAAATTACACAATTGAACTATCAAAATTGGATAAATCCGATTATCCAAGATTTACTTCATGAGAACCTGTTCCTCTAATCATGCCAATGATTATCAAATACATTTTTATTTATGAAAAAAAAATATCCACTTTGAATCCCTTCCATATTCATATATATTCATTATTTAAGATTTTTCGTCAGACAAATATTAAGATGTCAATTTCTCTAATGCCTAGCACAGCGAGTTTAAGAGAATTAAGAAAGGAAGTCCCTTTGAATTTAGGCAATCATTTACCATATTTACTGAAAAGATGTGGTATAATTTGCATTTAACATGTTAAATATAAAAGATGTGGTAGGGTTTGCAATGAGACAACTCTTCAAAATAAACCAAAAGACACAGAAACATGAGAAATTAACAACTATGGGTCACCATAGATACCGCTTTCAACAATGAGCAAAGACCATATTTAACCCTATAGTCAGTTGCATTAGACCGTTGGTTTTCCCGTTTGAATGGTTTTACACTAGTAATTTTGGGGCCCTTTATAGCTTGTTGTTCGGTGTGAGCCAAGGCTCAGTGTTGAAGGCCTTACTTTAACCTATAATGGTTTAGTTTTTAAATTGTTACTTGGATGGAGAGTTGTCTCATTGGCACTCACACCACATCTTCCTATATCTATAAAAGACCCTAAATAGTCAAATGAAAAACAATTCAATCAAGTAAACTAATGTCCCTGTTTAAGAACAAAATAATAAATGCAAAAACTTATATATAATATGTACAAATGTAACACAGCCATGACAGCAATAAAAACAACCACTAGTCAGGGTTATACTACTTCAAAACTATACAAAACAGGCTATTATTTGAACTTGGAATTATTTTTAATTATGGAATTTGCTTAATTTCTTGTGCTGGAATTTTTTTTATAAATGCCTTTTAATTTGGTATTATAATGTTTTGAGCGGTTCATAACACTTTCCATACAATGTATTTTGTATAGATAGTGTTGTGCTCGGCACAGTACATTCTATTGAAAATGTGCTACATGACTATCTTATTCGTAATAGAAAGTGTTGTGTGCAGCACAAAACATTTGAGTAAAGAATAAACATGGAATTTATTAAAATTTTCCAGCACAAGAAATTATGCAAATTCCATAATTAAAAATAATTCCAAGTTCAAATAATAGCCTGTTACAAGTTATTTTTATTCATAATATACAAGTAACTTTAAAAGTATATGTACAAAAATGTACATTGAATGTACATGTTATAAAATTTGAGAATAGAAATAGGGAATATGACAGAGACAACAATCCAATTCCTTAGAGCAGAAAACAGCTGAAGGCCACAAATAGGTCTTCTACACAGCAGGAAAATCCAGCACCCAGAGACTGCCAGTGCTTAAATAATCCCCCTTTAATTTTCTCAAACATTTTTATTTTTAACAATCCCTAAAACTCTCGAGACTACTGATGAATCAGGACAAAATGTTTTTGACAGATCACTGTATAATTTTAACCAATTTGATACTTAACTGTAGAGTGAAAATGACTGTTTGACGCCTGATAGTAAAGGGCATTCATACGCTTATATATACTTTGTCATGTTTGTTTTATAGCATACATAGTGAGACTGCAAAACATATACTGTAAATTCAGAAATTATTGCGTGCATTTATTATTGTGATTTTGTCATTTTAAACTAAGATGCGATTTTAATTTTTGCAGTTTTGAGGAAAGTCAAGCTTTATTCTGTTAAAATATTACAAAATGCAAGTTTTAATTATTGCGTTTACAACTCTGTCGCATTATTCGCAATAATAAAAACCTCGCAATAATTTCTGAATTTACAGTACATAAAATTGAGAATGGAAATCGGGAATGTGTCAAAGAGACAACAACCCGACCAAAAAAAAAAAAAAAAAACAACAGCAGAAGGTCATCAACAGATCTTCAATGTAGCGAGAAATTCCCGCACCCGGAGGCGTCCTTCAGCTGGCCCCTAAACAGTTATATACTAGTTCAGTGATAATGAACGCCATACTAATTTCCAAATTGTACACAAGAAACTAAAATTAAAATAATACAAGAATAACAAAGGCCAGAGGTTCCTGACTTGGGACAGGCGCAAAAATGCGGCGGGGTTAAACATGTTTGTGAGATCTCAACCCTCCCCCTATACCTATACATCAACCAATCAATATGCAATATATTTTAAACGATAATAATATCATCAATGTACATGTTTACTATATATATTTTAACAATGTTTTATGCCAACCTCCACCCTCCCCCTTTTTTTTACTGTTAATAATCATTATAATTTCGCAGGAGGTGGGGCTTACTTTTATACAAGGTGATAGGATGTGCCGTTGGAATAGCTAGGTCAATTTTTCAAGCTTAAAAATATGTGAAAATGGTGAATACTGAAAGGAATTCCCGACATCTGGAAAATAAGAAAAAAAGAATTTCCACATCCTGAAAGAATCAATCCTGAAATCCCGGTCTTAATGGAACACCAGTGGCACCCCCTGTCAATCAACAACAAAAGTCCCCCCCCTTTTTCTCCCGGAGATAATTTCACACATTTATATAACTTTAGATTTACGAAAACCCACCTAACGAATCTAGGAATTTTGTAAACAATTTTACATCATCATTTTGACTGCTGTCATCCACAATAGAGTCATGGATGGCATCAAATCCCTTGCTGAATATTGACTCAAAATCAACGGAGTAAGTACTGATGGCATTCTGGTTTACATCTTGGTCTGTGAGAAACTCTTCTCGAACAAACTGTCTACTGTTGTTTTCAATGTATGAAAATACTTCGGAGCCACCAAAACGCTTTCCGAAAGACAAAGCTCCGACTCTCAATGGACGCAATTGAAAATCTTGGTAGCTAGAAAGTACATCTGTCAAAGTCGTGTTTTTCCCATTTGAAATTTGTCTGCCGCATCCTTGGGGGTTTAAACTTGTTGGAATATATCTGATGATAAGGGAACAGCGATGCATGATGGTTGTCAATGGTTGTCAGTCTAATTTGTATAAAATGAACCATTCATTCGGGCTTTCAGTCTGACTGCAAGATGCCAAATCAACGGGTCTGTTTCATTAGGGGAGAGTGACGAATGGTCTTATGTTCCTCTGAAAACTGGCGGGAATTTAAGAGGCTCTAGAAGGAGATTTCTTTTACCATCATATTCTATAGTTTTTTAGTACCGGGGTAACCCTGTTATTGTCTGTTCTTAATATTTGTGACATGTTTCTCAATTCTTTATATGAAGCATTTTCGCTAGCCTAGGGTTACGATCCACTCCCACTCTCTCCACAGCGGGAGTGGATCGCTCCAGAGGTGGATCGTAACCCACGGGGGGGGGTCTCTTCCTATATAAAGGTATATACATATGTGCCGCTGGAATGGGTCCCTTTTTTGATCCGTCAAATATATCAATGGGGTGCAATTTTACCGAGGAAATATATCAATAGGTAGTAATAATAAGATTGTATATGCATATAGGTACTATTTGAGCTGATAAATATATGAATGGGTTATGATTTCGCTGTGAAATATATGTATAGGTAGGGATTTCACAATTATTCAATATATGAATGGGGGGTGTTTTTAAAATCCCAGCTGCACACCTGTACCCAAAATCCCTTGTGAGACCCCCCCCCCCCCCCCCCCCCCCCCCCCATGTCGTAACCCTTGGCTGGCGAAGATGTATAAAAAGTGGTTATTAAGTTAATTTTAAATACATTTATGTGTTGGTGAATTGTGCTTTGTTATAACTTATGGACTGACATGTAATGGCCCGTTTCAGTTAATATCTGCCAAAGAGGGATGGATGGTCCTTTCTGAGGGGTGTAAAATTCATATGTACGGGGTGAAATCAGTTGGGTTTTTTTTCATCTGACACGTACACTTATACGCAAAATCTTCTGATGGTCTTGCAGCAGTAAATAATTAAAAATAATTAATTCTTAGAGGTTACAAAAATGCCTATGTCAGATCTTAGGGGTGCTTTGGAATGTAGACAGTTTCGTATCATGCATTATCTGGTATTGTATTTAAAATTCTGATGGGTACAATCCTTGCAGTAAAAAAAATCTAATAGGTCATTTTTCCCCATGAAAGCCCATCCATCCAATAGAAACAGAAACTCTACATCTGATAGGTCTTAATTTTTAGATCTGATAGGTACACATATATATATACCAGCGTTTGTTATAAGCCTATCTCTGGAACTATTCATCTCGCCTCTAATTCGTCACTATGAAGTAAGTATGTAAATCAAAACTTTATTTAGATACGGTAAAATGTCAAAACTGAATTAAAAACATAATTTCGGATTATCTTTGCAGAATATAAAACATGTCATGACAGAAACAAATAAAACAAATATTTAAACAGTGACAGGGGCGGATCCAGCCATTTTAAAAAGGGTGTGTTCCTAACCCAGGACAAAAAGGGGGGTGTCCAATTACACGTCCCCATTCAAATGCATTGATCTTCCAAAAAAATGGGGTGGGGGTTCCAACCCCCGGAACCCCCCTCTGGATCCGCGCCTGAGTGATACATGATAATGCAGCAATTCTATAAAACACGCGAAGGGCTCATGCCAAAAGCACAGAAAAACTCCATATAATTATTTAATTGTGACTGAGTGATAGTGAGCAGCCGCTAGAAATGTACCAGAGACAAGTGTATTATATGTCTCTGGTTGTACGTGATCATACCCGTAGCCAGGGGGTTCGGGGGTTCGGACGAACCTCCCCCCTTGAAAACAAATAAGCACTGTTAAAGCAGTCAATGTTCTGTTCGAATTGTGACTGTTAAAGTCGAGTTTGTGAGTCCAACGAACCCTCCTTCTAAATTCCTGGCTACGGTCCTGATGAAAATTGAAAAAAATAAATCAAATATACAATAAAGTCAAATTATTGTTTTATCTAAGCTTACAGATAAATCGTTAAAGAGTAACAATATATATTAATATTCTTGTTTGTCAAGTTTATTTCATGATCGTATTTTATAAACGTTTTTTTTTATTTTATTTTATTTTTTGTGAAAAGAAGATAAATTATACTCTGGATATTTTTTCACCCAAAGCAGTAAAAAAAAAGCTGTATTCATGTTTGCATACTTTTCAGCATCTTCGCTTATCACTGAAGAATTATGATCCAGTAACCACCTCTTGAGGAGCATGAGGAGGGGGCAAGACTGTAAGTTCCCTTGCCTAGCTAAGATAACGTTTCAGATGACCTTATGGTCATAATCGCATAACGTCACTGACGTCGCCAAATCGACAAATGACGATACCGGCGATATCTTGTTTTTGGACCAATGTCGCCGAACATGAACATCACTCCAAATGAGTCAATATATTTTCACAAACTATAGTGTTACAGAAGATTTAACAACGGAAGACGAAGGTTTTAACTCCAGGGAAGAGGATAGCATTTATAATAGTTCTCCTAGAACTCCTAGAACAGAGGAAGATAGAGAGACAGCTTCAATTGTTTCTACAGATATAGTTGAAGAAAGTACCACAGAAACTGTTCAATCTTATTCTGATACCATTTCAAATTCAGATTCAGAAAGTGTTGATTCTTTTTCAAGTATTGAATCACAGATAGAGCAGTTTTTCCAATATCAGAGGGAAAATCGAGAAAAATTTGGCGGGATTTTAGAACAACAAATTTCGCGATTGAGACGGGAACAATTTGATCCAGAATTCCCAGAAAGAAAATGCTTCACGGAGGATTCGACGCAAACAACATATGTGGAAAATAAATCTCTGTCTGCCATTTGTACATATGTAAAAGCATTGCGTGAGTTAATTAGTGAGAAGATCCAGGCAGACGATATAACAGGTACTTTTAAAATGATAAACGAGCTGTCTTTTCTGTATTGTTTAGTTACTGCATGGCTGGTGGTTGTTGACATATACGGTAACCCACACGAGTGTGACACACTTTTGGTATATATGTGGTATGTGGGATACAGGGGTTGAAAAAAAGATTTAGGATATAAGGGATAAAAAATTGGGATCTGGGGAAAAGAAGAAAAAAATGGGAAGTGCGAAATATTTTACGAAAAAAAGGATTTGGGAAATGCGCAACCCATGTCAAATCCTCCTGCATCTTCTTTAATTCATATATGTCTATTATAAAGTAACAACTAATAGTGTCGTAAATAAAATTTGTAATGAAAAAAAAAGTTTTATTTTTTGCTGTTTTTTTTTTGTTTCCTCGAGCTTCCTTAAGAGCTGTTATCAAAATTGTTTACACGTGTCAAATATTGCATGCATATTTAGGGAAAGAACAAATAAAAAGCATATACCCAACAGTATATGGACATAGCAAATAGGCAAGCATGTTTGTCGTTCGGCAAAAGGTAAATGATTGTATATCTGTCCTTTTATGTATCATGTATTAGATGTTTGTTTTAATGATAGTGTCTCATAAGTCGTTTTCGGCTAGACGGTCCTTTTACTTAAATGTCAGGTTCTTATGACTGTATGTGTATATTTATATTGATATTGTAATGGATGGTGACACTTAAATAAAATAAATCTTATCTTATCTTATACGATTGACAGAAAAATTCAAAATGATAAAATATCTACTTGTATATAAGAATAATATAAGCATGCCGTACAATCTTTCGTTAATTTCTTTGATAGATCTAGAAGAAAATTTACAGCACTGGTACCGAACACTATCGGAACACGCTGAAGATATCGGATTAACAGAAGAAGACAAAGAACGCTTGATTCATGGCAAACAAGATGAGCTCTCTGAAATAATTCAAAATATTATTGACAGATATAACGTTCGGGTAAATATTGTGACTGGATTGCTTCCCTTCATCAGTAGATATTTAATCAGGAAGTCCCTTTTTAGCTCAGCCGGTTTTCGCGTAAACTGAGAGGTCTGGTGTTCGATTGCCGCCGGGGTGAGACAAAAAGGATTGTTTTATGTTTAATCATGCATGCTCTCCGTTTACATTATATAAAAAAATAAAGAGATGTACATGTGGTATGAACCCAATGAGACAACTATCAAACAGTGTCCAAATGACTTACATACTAGAGTCAACTATAGGTCTCCATACGGACTTTAATTATAAACAACACTTATATATATTGTTTTTTCTGTTTGTCTTTTTTCATTTTTAGCCATGGCGTTGTCAGTTTGTTTTAGATTTATGAGTTTGACTGTCCCTTTGGTATAGATCTTCCGTCCCTCTTTTATACTGTATAGTCTCCTTTAAAAGGCATCGACACGACATGACATATAAATGGAAACAATTTAAACAAGAAAACTTGTAAACTATCTGAATTCTGCCAATAAAATAAAACGGAAAACAACATATTAGATTACATTGCGTAATGTGAACCTCACTGCATTGACCGTTCTTAAACGTAACTGGTAACTGTTAGGTCTTTTTTGTATCGAGTAGCCAAATTAATGCGCATTCAATTTTTCGCCTTTCGTTATTTTTTTACCTTTCGTTTTCTACATCCTTGATCCAATCCACTATTCTTTATTTTGAAATCCCAACCAGATCTTCCGTTATCGCAACGTTTATCGTAAAGTATGTAAAGCCGCATAAAATGTTAACAGACTTTTACATGGTTATAGCACTGTTATGTAATGGATGTTTTGTAAATAAGCTCAGTGATCTTTAGCAGTGTACCAGGGGATACATTATTTCCAACTGTCTCTGTACTATTTAGATTAAAAATGGTATACTCTTATAAGATTATTTACCTCAATAATGAACACAATTAAATGTATGCGTTTCAGGTTATAAGTTCTGGCGAGAACATGTGGTCTGCAGACAAATTAAGCCCAAGGAGTTTAACTCAAGCTGTAAGGAAGTACGACAGCTCAAATATAAAAGAAAGCGACAGAAAATATAACAATCAACAAGATAACAGGTCAGTTGTCTCTCTCTATTTTCCGAAACGGTCAGTGGACATACACGTAGAAGCCGATCTATTAAAAATCATTCGCCTACATTCTTCGGGATTTTTTAGGTCGATGAAACATGATTGGGTTACCTCCCTTTTACCAGAAGAAAAACTGAAATAAAAATTACCAAAAAAAGCAAATTATTTATATGTCTGATAGTATATATAGAAAGTCTATTAAGAATTTCTCGTATGTGTATCTGAAATCTGAAAGTGTATAATAAAGGCTGGAATTCAAGACGGTTTCATATGTACATTGCATGTCTATTAGTGTACACTAGGTGCTAGTCTTCTCTGTTATGAGCAATTTCTTTTAATCCAGATATTAGTTTTCCTGTATTAAAGGCGTATCATTCCTTATCTAAATGAATTATTATTAATATAGCTCCTAACTTAATCTTGATTTATAAATAACGAATTGAATACAATTTTCATTGAATGCGTTTGGTGTTGTGTTGTGTTGTGTGTGGTGGTTTTTTTTTTTGCTCCTTATATCATTTATATTTTATAAAGCATAAGCAAGGAGTGTAATGCCTATTCTCTATAGCTTAAAATCGGTCATGTATGGTGGCCGGATGCGGCAATTTCACCATTTTGCAATTTCGTGATTTCTCCTTTCACTTTGCTAAAGCGAAATCGAAAAATAGAAAAATCGGGAAAACGGGAAAGCTTTCAATTTCCTGGTATCCAGAATCCTGGAAATCACGATATTTCGGTTCCTCGATTTCGATTTCTCGATTTCTTGATTTCCCGATTTCCCGATTTCTCGATTTCGCTTTAAAGTGAAAGGAGAAAACGCGAACACGCGAAATGGCCGCATCAGTTCACCATAGTTATGGCGCCCTTTTATTTTTCTTTGTTTTTGTCATTCTAATGGCTTTAGGAAAAAAATATACTACACTTAAGTATTCATTGTAATTTAAAAATTTTCTTTCATGACTTAAATTATCGTTTTAGTCAATATTCCCAATATCTGAAGAAATACGACACACCAGAAACTTCAAAGCAAGGAACGTATCTAAGCAATGACCGGGACAAAAAAGCTCCAGCGCAATTTACATATGACCAACCACAAATACAACCTTCCAAACTGTCTTACCCTGAAGCTGGTCCACAAAACAAACGTTATAATCCTGTTCCGAGTAGCAGTGCATATGAACAGTATGATTCCAAGACTTCTCGTCAAAGAAAACTATCAGAATATGGAGAGAAACCTTATTCTGATCCACTGGAAAGAATATCACAAAAATATGATTTGATAAAAAGTAAACCTAGAGATGATCTGTTAACACGACAACCACAAAGTCAAACTTCTTCTAAACAACTGTCTAATCCCGAAGCTGATCGGTACAATACACGGTATAATCCGATTCCGAGCAGCAGTGCATATGAACAATATGATTCCAAAATTTCTCGTCAAAGAAAGCTATCAGAATATGGAGAGAAACCTTATTCTGACCCACTGGAAAGAATATCACAAAAATATGATTTGATAAAAAGTAAACCAAGGGATGATCTGTTAACACGACAGAAGGAAAAATCTAATTACGAACCAAGTGAAAGAATGTTTCAGAAATACACTATGAAAGACAGAAAACCAGTAGACGATCTGACGTCTGAGAAATATAGTTCAACGACAAAGCCATCGGGAATTGATAGATATAAAGACAGCTATAAAGACATGACGTCATCAATACCAGGAAATAACCAGTTTCGAGA
Source organism: Mytilus edulis (assembly GCA_019925275.1). NCBI lineage: Eukaryota > Metazoa > Mollusca > Bivalvia > Mytilida > Mytilidae > Mytilus > Mytilus edulis. The sequence continues at coordinate 82,561,221 of CM034361.1, forward strand.
ACGATCAGTTATCAATGCACGTGCTCAACCAGTCGATTCGTTCTCTCGTAAAGAAATTAACCGTTCGCCGTTATTCAAAGACGATAAATTAGCTACCTCCCGAGAAAAACCGAAGCAAAACATCGTTGATAATGAACCAACAGAGGACGAAATTGTTCAAAATATCTTAGATGCGGCATACAAAAAAGAATTGAAAAGTACAAGATTACCACAAGAGACAAACATGAATGACCAAAGAAGCACTATAATACCAAAAGGTCAGCGAAAACTGTCCGATAATGGAGAATACACCTATTCCAATCCTATCGACAAACAGCGAAAACTGTCCGATAATGGAGAATACACATTTTCCAATCCTATCTATAAAGTATCAAAAGCATATGATCTAATAAAAAATAAACCAAGAGATGATCAGTTTACACGGCAGGATGACAAAATCGGTAACGACCCAAGTGACCAAATGTTTCAGAAAAGCACCACAACTAACAGAAAACAGTTAGACTACCCAACGTCTCAGAAAAACAGTTACTTAACAAAGCAATCGAAAATTGACAGGCATGAAGACAGTTATCAAATGAAGTCATTAATGCCAGCAGATAACCAGATTCGAAAAAGTTCAGTGATAAATTCACGTGAGCACCCAGTCGATACGTTCCGACAAAAAGACGCAAACCGTTCGCCGATATTCAAAGAAGATAAATTTACTACCTTACAAGAAAAACCGAAGCAAACCATTATAAATCGGGATCTAACAGAAGAGGAAATTGTTCAAAATATCTTAGACGCCTCTCTTAAAAAAGAAACAAAACAAGATAGATTACCCCAGGAGCAAAAATTAAAAGAACCAAGAAGCCCAAGAAGCGATATGTTACCAAAAGGTCAGACTCGTGATATGGTGCTTTCAAACCCTCCATATAATGTATTTCATGGGGACCCAATAAATAAACAAACAACCGACGACAGACAGAACCTAAAAGGGAATGTGTACCCTGGTAAAACTGATGACATCTACAAACGAAAAGATACAACAGTACAAAGACAAAACCCTGCATTTAGCTCTGATTCACATAAAGACCAATATAAGCCAGCAAAAACCTATGCCACAACAAAACAAACAAGTTATCCAACAGGGGTTAATAACAAACCAGGACCTAGTCGGAGTTCTTTAGACGAAAGAAGTAGGAGTACGGATACTTCTGTAACAGAAGAAGATAGATACAAGCCAATAGTTAGCAGAAGTACAGCTGAAGAAGCTTATCAGCTGGCAGAAAATATAGTTACAAGAGAAGAAAAATACAAACCAACAGCTAGTCAGAGATCAGCAGACAAATGGCTTCAGTCGATAGAGAGGAACAGTGGACCAACTAAAGAATTAACAGAAGAGGAAGGTCGTCAAGGTGCAGTAAACGTCCCTTTAAAGTCAGATGCAGCCTGGGATAGGTTACGACAGGCGCAAAAAAGTAAAGAACAAAGACGCGATATTGTACCAAAAGATCCGAGTCGTGATATTATGCTTACTTCCCCGCAAAAAAATGTTCTTCGTGGGGAGCCAGTACATAAACAAACAACCGACGACAGACAAAACAAAATGATACTTTACCCTGATAAAACTGACGACATCTACACACAAGATGATACTAAAGATCGTAGACAAAACCCTGCTTTAAGATCTGATTTATATGAAGACCAATACAGACCCAATAATACCTCTGTCACAACAAAGCAAACAAATGATCCATCAGGGATTAATTACACACCAGGAGCTAGTCGGAATACTTTAGACGAAAGATATAAACGTAAGGATACTTCTGTAACAGAAGGAGAGAGATACAAGCCAATAGCTAGCAGGAGTACAGTTGAAGAAGCTTATAAGCTGCCAGATAGTATTGTAACAAGAGAAGAAAAATACAAACCAACAGCTAGTCAGAGAACAGCAGAAAAATGGCTTCATGCGATAGAGAGGAACAGTGGACCAACTAAAGAATTAACAGACGAGAAAGGAAGTCAAGGTGCAGTAAACGTCCATTTAAAGTCCGATGCAGCCTGGGATAGGTTACGACAGGCGCAAAAAAGTAAAGAACAAAGACGCGATATTGTACCAAAAGATCCGAGTCGTGATATTATGCTTACTTCCCCGCAAAAAAATGTTCTTCGTGGGGAGCCAGTACATAAACAAACAATCGACGACAGACAAAACCAAAAAAATATACTTTACCCTGATAAAACTGACGACATCTACAAACAAGATGATACTAAAGTACAAAGACAAAACCCTGCTTTAAGATCTGATTTATATGAAGACCAATACAGACCCAATAATACCTCTGTCGCAACAAAGCAAACAAATGATCCAGCAGGGATGAATTACACACCAGGAGCTAGTCGGAATACTTTGGACGAAAGATATAGGCATAAGGATACTTCTGTAACAGAAGAAGAGGGATACAAGCCAATAGCTAGCAGAAGTACAGTTGAAGAAGCTTATAAGCTGTCAGTTAATATTGTAACAAGAGAAGAAAAATACAAACCAACAGCTAGTCAGAGAACAGCAGAAAAATGGCTTCATGCGATAGAGAGGAAAAGTGGACCAGTTAAAGAATTAACAGAAGATGAAGGTATTCAAGGTGCAGTAAATTTCCCTATAAAATCAGAAGTCAAGCAGGATATGTTACAAAAGAGACAAAAAGGCCTTCAACAAGAAAGCTACGTTATACCAAACGAAAAAGATTCTTTTCAGCATACGTACCCTCCATATGATGTCATACATCAGAATGTCCGAGATCAGATGGAAAGTGAGGGTAAAAAAAAACGAACGGTCGACAATCGACCGGGTACTGTTGCAGACGGTTTCCAGCAGACAGATAGTTTTGAAGTTAACGAACTTTCAATTAAGCCCACAGAAAACAAGAGGACAGATGAGAAAATATATAAGCAAACAGATACACCTGTTACTATGGAACTAAATCTGAATCATGTTACCAATGACGATATGAATACCCCAACAGATAGACCTGTAACATCAAAACAAGAACGGATCTTCAATGTAGGTTCTAGTGTGTCGGATAAAATACATAAGCCAGAAGATATTCCTTTTAAAAAAGAACACATACCAAAGCAAACTTTTACCAGTAGCCAAACTATCGACCAATACAAGCCAGTAAACAGCCATATTACAACTGGCTCAAACAGTATTTTTGCCTCAAAAGAACAAGAACAAGGACGGGCTAATCGTGATACAACAAAAGAACAAAAACCTGAAACAATGCATAGTATTTTTACAAATGAAAGAAGATATAAAACGACAGATAAATTAGCAGATATCCCTATACTTGACGAAGAAAAAGACAGGATATTTAAAGAGAAACAGAGACACGAACCTGAGGCTATTAAAAGTACATTGGATAAAAAGTATACGCAAAACGATAACCATGTTCTAGAAGATCAGCTTAACATACCAATGATCAGTCGACGAGAGGTGAAAGAAAGATCCAAGCAAGTTACAGATACTCCAGTTACAAAAGACAGAAGAGGCAAAGAAATATTTGAAGCATATATTAATGAACGAACAAATCAGCCCACTATCAGGGAAACTAAAGAAGTACCAAGAAACATTGAAACAATTGGTCCGAAAACAGTTGAAGAACAATATAAGCCAACAGAAAGTCGCAGGACAGGCAAAGAACAAAACAAACCTCAAAAAACCCTAATAAACCAAAGCCAAGGACAAAAGACATTTGCAGAGAAATATCAACCAAACGAAATCCCGGCTTTTACTGAACAAAGACACACACCAAAAGATAATCGAAATATATTTGATAACAGATATACGCCAAAAGAAATAAATTATGTAAAACATCACAGAGGCATACCAGAAGATATTTTAAGTACAGACGACGAAAGACGTAAGCCAGCAAGTAATTTAAATACAGTAAAAGAACAGAATAAATATAAACCAACAAAAAGTACTGATAGAAACAAACAAGTAAGAAAATCCGTAGTACCAGAAGACCTACGATATCATGAAACTATCAAAGATGAACGACTTGAATCTTATTCAAAAAGTAACGATGATACGGAAAAAGGCATTGATAGACAACAAAGTATTTTCGACTTACCTAATCCTGATGATGGAGTGCAGGTGGCGCTGCAACCGACTAAAAGTTGGTGTCCAGATGGTGATGGCATATATTTAGTGACACCACCTGACTCTGAAGAAGATTCAGATGAAGACTTATCTTTTAGTGAATTGGAAAAGACAATGTATTCAAGGAAGGCATCACCTCGGAGAAAATCAATAGCTGATGAATTGGAACAATATTTCACGGACCATCCCGAAAGTCCTATGTTGTCAACAACATTGCTGTCTCTTCCAAAGACTCCGGGAATGCAGCGTCCACAATATCTTAATACTTTAAAAGAAGAAAATACAATTGAGGATCTTACAGTAGATAACGAAAAAGATAAGAAAAGAATTACAAAAGATGATCTTTACATTGAAACCAAATCTCATGAAGAAAAAGTTTCGATACCTTCATACACCACTGCTGACGAATACAACAAGAGTTATGGTTCTTCGTCTGAATATGTTGTAGCAGACGATATGTTATCGATGGATACGAAATTCGGCGGAGAACTTGCACAATATCAAACTGACATTTATGAAACAGGTGATCGCAACAAACCGAATACTTCTGTTGAAGCAACACAATTTGGAAAGATTTCAAGAATACCGTTAGACCACTCAATACCTTATAACAATGGTATCTGTAGGAGCTGTGGCAATGACGTCACATCATATGGCACGGAACAAATAATACAAATAAACACAAATGTTCATGAAAGTCATATTGAAACTTTTCGAGATTCTTCTGGAAAAGTTTATTACAGCACTGTCAAAGACAACTTCCACGAGGGAGACAAAAATGCCATCGCACAAAACCAAAACGTATTGGTAAATTTAACAGGAAATCAAATTGACCAAAGTATGGAAGGTAAATCGTGCGATCGGTCATATAATTATGTACAGTATAACAGCGTATGCTTAGAATGTCAAAAAGTGAATAAACCAAATGGACAAATAAATTTCCAACAACAAGCTGTTTCCAAATCGACAGATCCTAAACGAATTCAGCCTGACAATATCATTCGAATGAATATTCCAAAAATCCAAGAGAGAATACAATCTGGCGAGATTCAACATGGAGTTGCAAAAATGTCCTACGCATCTCCTAAGAAATATACTGTATTGTGTTCTAGTTCAGATTCCAATTTGTGCGTTCATCATATCAGGTCAAGTCTTTTACGCGAGGACGTTTTAGACACGATTCCATCGAATTGTATAAAAGTCGAGGTATCGGTACAGCATTTTCGCTTATGGAAATGTCTTTTAATTGTTAGTGCACTGTTTATTCTGTTCGTTTCAATGATTAGAAGGACAAATGGAAATGGAGACTATCGTGATTATTCATTGTTTGATGATTTGTGTACTTTAATACACCTTAAAAACTTTGAACCTCCGCCATGTTTCTGAAAACTTTGCAATTGCAGTTGCACCTCGAAGGTTCAGATTAGATACTCAAGATGGCGGATTTTATATAAAATGTGCTTGTTTAATGTGATAGTGAAACATGTTGATAATTTATCAAAATAAAAAAGACGGTTTATTTTTTTTTAAAAAGGCGCGTTTATAAATAAACTGTTGACTCGGATATGTGCATTGCCTTCATATAATTCTTATAGTATAGTACCATATATACATTTACTTCTGCGTTTGGTCTGGGGTTCCCTTAAATAAAAACAAAGTTAACTTGTTGGATGTGCTATAAGGCAATGAACCATCATGGTGAGGTGGCGGGGCCATATTATTTCCATGTAAAGTATACATGCAAATGTGTAAACAACATACCAAATATCATTAAAAATTATCATTACAGATTCATCTTAAACTGACTTAATCACAAACATCTTATAAGGTAAAGGTAAACAACGGAAAAGTATCAAAGTCAAGACACGGTATGACTGACGGGTCGGTGACAAGTTATATCATGGGAAAGAGAAGTACCAATGTTTATACATGTATATAAACAACTTGGTACCAATTACAATTGACTTAATTAATTACCACCTGCATGAGGTTCTTCTTAAACTAACATACTAGTAATCACAAACTTTGACAAACAAACTAAAAAAAATCATAAGCAGACGTTTCAAACTCAAAACATTGCACGAATGAAGAGGTGAGGCCAAAACATCTCAAAGAAAATGAGCCTATGCTGACACAACCGTAAACTAATTGTCAATAACCTACCACTTTAGCTAGTGGTTCCCTTCAGAAGCTGACGAAACATCCCTCGTTACCTCACTGTAAAAAAATCAAAATAGCTTTAGTGAGTATGAAAACTCCCGAGTTGTAATGTCCAATTGGTTTCTCTTATTGCACTTAGATTGAGCATGTTTTCAAAACTTCTTTTGTAACCTTACTGACAAAGTGTTGATTTCACCATAACATATTAATGCGCATTACACTCGAATGCTGGAGATCATAGAAAAATGAGAGTTCAGAATTTGAGAAAGACTTCGATAGAAACTGTACTTTAAATCGGTATAGAAATTGAATACAACTGTCTAAAAATGTGTCAACTTGGTGTAATTTGCATTCAAGTAATTGATTGAACTTAATGCCTGACCGATAAAACTTCTAGTAAACAATACAATGTAATGAAATGAATCAGCGATTCACTTAATCTGATTAGTGAAATAAGTTGGTTAACCAATAAGACTAATGCTAAACTACTTTATAGTTGTTATAATAGTTTAATACTCATGTTAATGTTTAATCTTTTGTTGTGTTTTTGTTTTGAATTGTTTTATTGTTGCTGTTATGTTCTGGTTGGTATTTATAAACCGGCATTCGAGATATTCAATTTGAAACCATTGCAATATCTTGCTTTCCCAAACTGACTATATTCAATTTGAATCACCCACTTATGAACTTGAAGCTTGCTGAAAATTATACCGCATCACCTTGAGTACAATATCATAGTTTTTAAAAGAAAGTGAAAGTACGTCGTTGAAAATGGAGGTTCCAAATATTGAATTAAACCTTTCATGTGTTCTATAATGATATGTGAATAAATGATACCTAGTCGTGCAGAAAAATTAATATGGAATTGCATTTTGTATTTTTATGCCCTTATGGGCATTATATTTTCTGGTCTGTGCGTCCGTTCTTCTGTTCGTCCCGTTTCAGGTTAAAGTTTCTGGTTGAGGTAAGGTTTGATGAAGTTGAAGTCCAAGCAACTTGAAATTTAGTAAACTTGGCTATATATGATATGATCTTTCTAATTTTAAGCCAAATTTAAAATTTCTTCCAATTTTAACGTTCCACTAAACATAAAAAATGATAGTTTGGATGGGGCATCCGTGGATTTGGGACAAATTCTTGTATTATGTTTAATTGTATGTCTGAAAGTATTTCGTTACAGAGGCCATGCAAGTATTACCAATTTCAGGGTTTTCTTTATGGGCTTTGTTCCGGTGTCTTGTTGTAGTCTTGTTCTCCATTTTACTTTCAAATCTCGAGTACATTTTTATCTAGTACATAAATATTCACTATTTGTTGAATCTCAGTCAAGAACATCTACTCATATATTTGAATAATGATCAATAAACGAAATTGAATATTTTACTTTTAGTCGTGAATGCGTGCTGTTCTTAACTTTTGAAAAGTTATTTAAATTTAAGACGTGATGAAATATTTGTTTCGATATTAATTTTATTTTGAAGTATATTTGCTTTGACAAATTCTTTAATAAATTTCAGTAGGGAATAGAATCAAATTATATATCGATAACATTTAAAGAAATGGTCATATTTCAAATAGTTTAATGTATTATTTAGTAGTGATTTATATTAAATGATATGTTTTATCGTGAACTTTATCTTAATTAAATGTATACGTGTATTTTCCTGTGTTTGGCAAATACTGCCATATAAGGGGGTCTGGACGGGGGTTAACAGGATAGAGAATAATTGGCAATAGTGTCCCCGACCCCCAAAAAGGGGTAAATAGGCTTAAAAAAATAAACAGAACGGAATAATGTGGTGCTATAATTTAAAGAATAGAGAATAATTACCAAAATAAATAGACAACTAAAATCTAAAAGAATGAAGAAATGAGAAATAAAGGATCCTCAACTATACCCTCATAAAACGCGATGTTAAAAAAGACCCACAGTTTGGCGTAATGATTATACGTTGATAAATTGATTAAAAACTATGAAAAGATTTGAAACATGTAGATTAATTTCAAAGTTTTACAGGAGAAACGGAGGCATCATCATATCCGAATCTGAGCACAGGAAGTATAGGAAATCACATTTACCCCATACTAGTTTCAACTAAATGGGGGAAATTTAGGAAACTACACTATACTAGTTTTGTGACACAGATTAGTACAAATGTACATGTATATATATACTGATTAATTAATTTGATTTTTGGAGAACTTGGATAAGAGACATAAACTATAACATCGCTTCTGTGGTATATGAATCAAAGAAGTTACTGAACCTATCCATAATACTAAATGAGAAGAGCTGTATTTTGTGTGACTAAAGTTCTCGAAACATTTGCAAATTATAGAATTACGCCCCTTTTTTAAAACATCCTGGATCCGCACCTGAATATTAAAAAAAAAATGTTAATTTACAAGTTTTGGTCACGTCGTGCTAAAAAGCTAAATAGTGAGGCAACATCGTGAACAGAACACAAACTTGAAGTTCTCACAATACTTATTTTAGATGATGTCTAAAGTTCAATATTCTCTGAGGATAATATAAATTATCCAATTTCAAAGCCTCTTGTAAAGTTAAGTACCAGCGTATAGAAATATTTCATAACTGTCCATTTCAGTTATCGCTTTGTAAATTGTGAAATGTGTATAATAAACAATTTTTATTTACATTTACTTTGTACAAACTTAATATGGCAAAGAGAAGTCATTTTCAAAATAAATTACAGATTTAAACCGCCAAATTGTACACAAGTTTCAAACTTGAATCCCGCCTTTATCCTTGTGTAAAGTTAACGGTAAATTATATGCAAAAAACGTAAGCTAGCGGAATTAAACATCTTTGAGGTCTTATCGTTCTCCACGACGTTTTTATTACTTTTTTCGATTGACATTCTGAAAAGACTAAGATTTAAAATGTAAATTTAATTGATATATACTAACAGTTTGAAATTTCAATAAGCCTTTTATCTTAATTTTTGGTCTTTCACAAGGGTAAAGTAATATATTGTATATAATATAGACATGATCGATGTATGTTTCTATAATGTTGTTAGGTAAACAAACAATTATACATTTTGAACAGGGTGTTGTATTTAAGTTTAAAATTTTAGTGAGTGGAATGCATAGGAAATTACATCTTTTGAATTAACAAAAAATCTATATGACGAAAATGTTTGAACTATCTACATGTATATAAGCTTTCAATCCAGAATCAAATGTCATACTGGGTAAACAAATATGCGTAGTTTGAAATTAATTAAATAAGCATACTTGACACTTCAAAATTATATCAAAAGCTTGCAAAATAATCTAGAATCGTGAGACTCTATGATGACTTTTCACAAATTAATAAATTTCAATATTTGCCAACAGAAATTCAATAAAAAAAACTAACATCCATATACTGTGCCATAATTTAATGTAACACATACATGTACACTGAACACTGAGTTTCTAAGACAAATTATAATGGAATTCCTAAATGAATTGAACGCTTTATTGGCTGTCTTGAACGTGTCTGCAAAGGAATCTGCCTTGAAATTTTCGGCGATTACTGACCAGGTCACAGTCCAGTTAACGTGGATCAAGGCTGAGGAACCAGAGGCATCCTCCAGTTAAACCAAGCAGGCCCTGAAAAAAAATAAGCAGATACTCTGGGATGTGGATGTGGGATCCTGTATTTCTGTATTCTTAAATTTTATGGCCATAGAAAACGAATCTCTCTACTTATAATATTAAAAAAATGTTTTTTTGTATTTTACCGTGTTTTTTTTTTAATTGTATATAATTGCTATTACTAAAAATGTTTCAAACAGCATTTAAAGCGTAACAAATACTTCGTTTTTTACCGTTAGATAATTCACAATTTAGTAAGTACGTATTGAAAAAATATATAAAAAATAGTATATTTAATCACGTTTTACATATTCATCTATCAATGGAATTTTAATGAGTATTTATCCCCCAACAGAAATGTTCTTTTCATAATATGATAATAAGGTGACTTTTTGAGCCGTTAATAACAGTTATTGAAATTTTATGAGTTTTAACCTGTTTGTACCATATTTCACTCGGCAACGGAAAACATCTTTAAATGTAATCAACCAATGAAAACGGTCGTCTGCCCGTTGCTAGTAAACTAATACCCGGGACCCCTTGCTATCATATGATATTAAATTTTCGTTTTCAATAAAACATCATCATTTAAAACCGCAACCACTGTTGGTAGTAGACGTGAATTTTGTAAACGAAAATGAGGGAAATCGTACATTTACAAGCCGGACAGTGCGGAAACCAAATTGGTGCCAAGGTGAGTTTTATTTGACAGCAAAACGCAGAAAATGTAGATTTCTAGCAAAATATTGAAATCGATAATCTGGTTTTATGCAGATACTTAAGACTAGACGGTTTTACATTTGTAATATGGCGCTTCTAACTACTAGTATCATATCGATTTTTAACAGATGCACTGTATATATTGAATAATAAATTTCTGGAATCTACAAATTCTTAAATGCTTTGAAAGAAGTAAAATACCTAAACTTGACGTCACTGAGTAAATATCTAGATTATTAGTTCATATATATGTTGGTGTAAATACATGTATGACATGTATATAGTAAAATGCACCACTAACACTAAAACATTTACTAGGAATTATTTTTCCTTCAAAATAGAAGAAGAAAACTTGTATTAAAAGTAAATAACAATGTTCAACTAGTTTTTGTTAAGGCAGTAGCGGATCCAGGGGGGTGCGAGGGTTTGATCCCCTTTTTTGACAATCAATGCATTTGAAATGGGGGCATGTAGTTGGAACCCCCCTCCCATTGTTTGGCCCTGGGTAAGGTAGGTACCCCCTTTTAAAAATGGCTGGATCCTCCCCTGTAAGGTATATAAGACTTCAAGAAACTTAAGGGTAACGTTAGAATCAAAATATTTTCTTGAAGTAATTCAATGAGCTGCATTTAACGAGATCATCTGTCGGTATGACAACTTATTGATCGTCTGCGAGAAGTTACAAGATAAAGTCAATAATCATGGCTCTCAAGAGTCATGACTAATTCTACAGAAATTCCGTAACAATTGACCGAGTTTTCCTGCAGAATTCTGCAGAAAGTGCTTCCAAATCAATATAGCGTGTTGAAATGTCATAAAAAATACATATCATTCTACAAGCCTTAGATTAAAGTTCAATACAATTCAATTTAAAACTCCATTGTCGTGTAAATCTACTAATACGATCTGATACGGGTTGTTACAAAATGGAAACTAGTGTAGCATATAAATGACTACATGATAACCAAAAAAAAAAAAATCAAATGGATGATTGAGATCAATTGATTTTTTCTTTCTTCAACTACTGTTATAAATAATAAATTCAAAAATCAATAATACTTATACATATTGAAACCATATTAGGTTAACGTGTATATGTTCCAGACCGTATGAGTATTTGGACCGTACGCGTACGGTCTGGACCGTATGCGTACTTTTTCAAAATACGCATACGGTCGGACCGTACGCGTACGGTCTGACTAATATTAAGAAGTTGGTCAAGTTTATTTGATACAAATGTATATGGTAGATCAACATAACTTGTATCTGAAATTTATATAAAAAGTTCAATAGTAATTGAAATAAAAACTTTTCATATTATAACTATTTAAAAAAATCACGCTTATTCAATCTGTTAATCTCTTGTATTTAGCATGTAAGTAATTCCTTAACAGCAGCCCAGTATGCTCATTGAAATTGAATTCATCGGAAGTAAACATAGAGTGGGTGAACAATAGTTTTAGAATATTTAGGAACTTTACAAAAAAATGCATATGCAAAGGAACATGCATGATCAAATATTTAATTTCAATTGTTCGCTTATTCACTTCATCCATCTAACTGTAATTATAACAATTTGTATAACGAAAAATAAAGATTTTGATAAATGTTTGTTTGAATTTAACCCATATGATCCCAAAACAAGTATGGTCAGCTGGACCGTACGCGTATACTCATACGGTCCGACCGTACGCGTATGGTCCGACCGTACGAGTATACGTATACGGTCCGGACCGTACGCGTACGGTCCAAATACTCGTATGGTCTGGAACATATATGTTGAAATTAATCGAACATGACTGTCATTTTGATTTTTAAATTATGTTTGTGTTATGGTTACCAAGTAAACAAATGTACCTCACGACAGGAGAACCTTGCATGCAGTAACTTGTTGACTAAATTTATATTCGGATTTAACTTTTACCTTGGATGTCAAATCGAATACTTTAACATACAAATATCACCCGGATTACTTATAATATACAAATAAAATATCCCATATCATGCAATTCAATATTGGATTTTAATGACCACCTTAAAGTTAAAGTATTTAAATTAAATTATCTCTTGTCATTGATAAATACTTAAGAAAAACAAGAAATTGATCCAATAAATTAAACTTAAGATACGCGAAGTTTGAAACACGAAATAGAATTCCTTTAAAAATATATAATTAACAATAGTGTAATAAACACTAACACACTAAGCAGTAGCGTAACCAATGCAAGGGGGGCGGCCGGGGGCTGGAACCCCCATTTTTTTTAGTGATCAATGCATTTGAATGGGGACATGTGGTTGGAGCCACCCTTTTATCCTGGTTTGGGACCCCCTCCTTTTTAGAATGGCTGGATCCGCCCCTGCGAAATAGTAAGTTTTCGGTATAGACTCGACTAAGCCTTTGAAAGTTTTTTGAATATATAAGTCTGGGGCCTGTTTATCGAAGCTCTCTTAGGATTAGGACGTGTCCTAAGACCAACTTAGGACATATCTATGTCATAAATGGGTTTATCGAACATGTCGCAACTTAGGAAAATCCTAGGAATTGTCCTAACTTTAGGATACCAATTTAGGTGTCTTAAGATGGTCTGAGGATGGTCCTATCTTTAGGATACATTCGAATTTCGTCTTTTGTTCATTTTCACGCGTATTATTTTTAAAGCAGTAGTAAAAATAGTTGAATTTCTCCGTAATGATATGAATAATGCACGAGATTTGCATTTGAACTGTTAAAGAATAAAAATGTGACACTTCGAATTCAACTCACTCAAAAAAATGTTATAATTTTTACGTATTAAATATCTTGTTTACAGTAAGTTTGTTAATTTTTCATTTTTGTGTCATGTTTTGTTTCATTCAGTTTAAATGTACAATTATTTTACAAAAAAATATGTATTACCTTTAATTTAAAACTACATACTATTTATTAGTTTCTAATTAACCTTATTTGAAATACAACTATTGATAAAGTATGATATCATAAATTATTTTTTTTCATATTCGGTTTGTATTTTCTTTTCCGCTAATACTTAGGACATCAGTTAGGACGTCCTAGATAAGATATTCCTAAGATTGCTTCGATGTGCATGCTGAGACGTGTCGTAAGTCGGTCCTAACTTTATCCTAACTTCTGTCCTAAGAAATTCTTAGGACCGATCTTAGGAAAGTTTCGATAAACAGGCCCCTGTTCTATACAGATTCATATATTAATGTCTAAAATACAGAAATTAAATTAAAACGCATATACCAACCCTTGAATGAAACAAACATCGTTTCATATAAATTAAAGATGCTTATTAAAATGCAAATAAGAAAGCAACTTAAAAGAGGAAAACACTTTGAAGTTGTGTAGTTGGGAAGGTGTCCAATGTAACATTTCACAACCAAAATTTCAGAAATTTTCTATTTGTCTGTTGCAACTTCGATCTTTTGTATTGGTGTCATTAAAACATGTAACATGACGCAAACAAGCAAATATTTTAATTTTACTAGTCTGTCAAGGTTTTGTTCCAATGTTGTTTATTTATTTTTAATTGTAGTTTTGGGAAGTTATCTCAGATGAGCACGGTATTGACCCCACCGGAACCTACCATGGAGATTCAGATTTACAATTAGAAAGGATCAACGTCTACTTCAATGAAGCTACAGGTATGAAATGATAATAAAGACACAGTAATAAAATAGTCAAAAACTTGTACGTGAAGAATCGCTGAAAATGAGATTTTTTTTAATTTTAGACGTTTTATCTTTAGCTATGCTTATGCTTATGCTCGCTCATTGATAGATTCACTAACTGAGAGTTTAATTTTCGCCGGAAATGGGTAGGAAACTTGCATAATACTCCTCTTACAAGAGGCGGAAAGGGGGGGGGGGGGGGTAATTTTCACCTTTTTATTCGAAAAGTTTAAAAAAAAAGGTAATACATTTATTTTAGCAAAACAGAGTTAGATCGAAAAAAGATAAACAGTAGCGAGATGCCATTGTAAAAGATTAAATATTAATATGAACTGATTTCTTCATTATTTTTTCACAGGTGGAAAATATGTACCACGAGCTGTTTTGGTCGATTTGGAGCCTGGTACCATGGACTCTGTCCGATCTGGACCATTTGGCCAAATCTTCAGACCAGACAACTTTGTTTTCGGACAGAGTGGTGCAGGTAACAACTGGGCCAAGGGACATTACACAGAAGGTGCTGAACTTGTAGACTCTGTTCTTGATGTAGTCAGGAAAGAGGCTGAAAGCTGTGATTGCCTTCAGGGATTCCAACTTACACACTCACTTGGAGGTGGAACCGGATCAGGAATGGGAACACTCCTCATCTCCAAAATCCGTGAAGAATACCCAGACAGAATCATGAACACATTTTCAGTTGTACCATCACCAAAAGTAAGTTTGCATATACCAAAAATACAATTTCGTGTTTCCTTAAGTCTGAAACCCGATCTATAGAGTTTTGATAATTCTGTTTTGATATGTAAGTAAGGATAGACAAAAACTGTCACAAAATACGGTAGCTGTATTTGATACTTATTTTTGTTGCTGCAGTATTTACGTTATCTTAAGGGCATTCTGCTTTCAAATATATTGTGGAAAATAGTCACGAAATATTTTTAAATTAGATGAGCAGTTATGAAACTATCATTTATATTATTTGTATATTATTAGATAAACATTTATAATTTTATTAATACTTAATAGCCATGCGTAAAAAAAAAATACTGACAGTAGTATGTATACATTTATTTAAGATTGCAGAATAAAAAATAATGATAAAATATATGTTAATACCTTAAGGACCTGTTGGTGACCATCTGTTGTTGTCTGTTCTTTGACCGGGTTGTTGTCTCTTTGACACATTCCCAATTTCCATTCTCAATTTTAATACTATTATGAGACTAGGACTTAATTGTTTAATTCATTTATTTTCAGGTATCAGACACAGTCGTTGAACCATACAATGCCACACTCTCAGTCCATCAGCTCGTAGAAAACACAGATGAAACATACTGTATCGACAACGAGGCTCTATACGATATATGTTTCAGAACCTTGAAACTTACAACACCAACATACGGGGATCTTAACCATCTTGTGTCCGCAACTATGTCAGGTGTCACAACATGTCTCCGATTTCCAGGTCAGTTGAATGCTGATCTCCGTAAATTGGCCGTCAACATGGTACCATTCCCACGTCTCCATTTCTTTATGCCAGGATTCGCACCCCTGACATCACGTGGTAGCCAACAATACAGAGCTTTAACTGTACCAGAACTTACCCAACAGATGTTCGATGCCAAGAACATGATGGCAGCCTGCGATCCCCGTCACGGCAGATACCTCACAGTAGCTTGTATGTTCAGAGGACGTATGTCAATGAAGGAGGTCGACGAACAAATGTTGAATGTACAAAACAAGAACAGCAGCTACTTCGTTGAATGGATCCCCAACAACGTCAAGACAGCCGTCTGTGACATTCCACCACGTGGTCTTAAGATGTCTGCCACATTTATTGGTAACAGCACAGCCATCCAGGAACTTTTCAAGCGCGTGTCAGAACAATTCACCGCTATGTTCCGTCGTAAAGCTTTCTTGCATTGGTACACTGGTGAGGGTATGGACGAGATGGAATTCACAGAAGCCGAATCCAACATGAACGATTTGGTCTCAGAATACCAACAATACCAGGATGCAACAGCCGAAGAGGAAGGAGAATTTGAAGAGGAAGAAGACGGAGAACAAGAACAAGTTTAAGAGAGAAATTAGAGAATAATTTACTGTACAATATTCAAATCATCATTTGTTTTAAAATGCGCAAAATGAAAAATCGGTCAGATCGTTTGGATGCAAATAAACACTTGTTAAACTTCACAGTTACCTATTGAAAACTTTGCACCATAATGATATTAAATTATTTGTTGAAAAAATTAAGTTGTTATTATTACTTATTAAAGCATAACTTTAAACATTAATGTTAAACGATATGTATAGCATGAACAATTAAGTTATAATTTTCAGGTTCAGATATTTTTAAGGTTTTTTGTTTTGAACAATTAGATGTGGTCTTATAATTGGTGGTCTAAGGCCGTTAGTTTACTCGTTTGAATTGTTTTACATTGTCTTTTCTTTTATAGCTGACTATGTAGTATGGGCTTTGCTCATTGTTGAAGGCCTATGGGGTCTATAGTTGTTAGTGTCTGTGTCATTTGGTCTCTTGTTGATAGTTGTCTCATTGGCAAACATACCACATCTTCTTTTACTTTTCTTCAGGTAGAGTTACCATGATCTTGAAATTTCAAGTCATGTTTGCATGTGTTGTATTTGTAGGGAGTAATTTGAAGACTGCATATCGTATTTATGATTGCATATTCCTTTTATTTCCGGTAAAAGTTTAAAGTTCATTAATGGAACAACAAAATTGTTAACTGTAGAAATGTCTGTTTTTTCTTCTCTTGCATCTTCCTTTTAGAAAGTGAAAAACAAAATAATGTGATATATATGATCATATATTATTGCGATCACTATCCATCAGATTTGAAATAACGTCGATTTCAGTAACTATCTACATTGTTAATGTACTAATGTAACCAAACGGCCTTCAACAATGAGCAAAACCCATATCGTATAGTCAACTATATATAAGGTCCCGACATGTGAAGCAGTTCAACAAAAACATTAAAACAAGGGCCTAATTTGGGACAAATTATTAAACGAAAAACAAATATAACAGACAGCAACTCAGGACAATCAATGATTTATAGAGCTCAACTCGTTGTCAAAATCTGCAATAGTTGTCTAACAGCACAACATAAGAACAATAGATAAAATTCAGTTGTAAAGGAATTTATTCAGAAGATAGCACACACGAAGCCCAAACGCAAATATCATAAATACAAAAGACACAAAGCACCGATCAAAAACCTTCTCATAGTTACTGAAAGCTAATCCAAAGAAAGTACAGAAACATATTCCTATGAATCACTACATTTTATAGTTATAGTTTGGTGCTCCTCATAGTCTGTTCTTGTAATTTTTCAATGGCTAGTCTTTCTTCTTAGTTAAATACATACAAAAGTGATAGTTTAGTATATTTTGTTACTAGTAATATAAAAAAGAAGATGTGGTATGATTACCAATGAGACAACTCTTCACAAGAGACCAAAATAACACAGAAATTAACAACTATAGGTTACCGTACGGCCTTCAACAATGAGCCATACCGCATAGTCAGCTATAAAAGACCCCGAAATGGCAATGTAAAACAACTCAAACGAGAAAACTAACGGCCTCATTTATATGGAAAAAAAAATGAAATCGCTTGGCAAAAAATGATTCTGTCGTTTGCATGTGTATACATGTAATAATGGACTCACAAGTATATATTAGACTTTGATTTCATGCATGTTTCCCTGTAGATTTAGGTTTTATTGTCTCTACGGAGACACATGTAGCAGAAGGCAAAACATTAAAGATTACCATGTGGTATGTGTTTGCTCATTGTGGAAGGTAACATGGTAAACTTTGGTCTCTGGTGGATATGCCAATCTGATGACGGTTGAGTAAACTGGCATTACTATAAGTACAGATCAGTTTGATGACTATTTCGAGGCCCTGTCCCTGAGAGTATGGTCCATCTTCGTACCTAGAGAAAACACAAGCCAATTAGTATAGCCACATCATAAATAGAACCCATGATTTCTTGCAACACAATTTTAAGTGATGTCTATATAAGATACAAAGAAAAGAAGAATAAAGGGCCAAAACATGAAGACTACATCAAAATGATGTAAGCAATTGATTGATAAGAAAATGAAGGTCCCCTCCCATCCCCCACCACAAAGGCCCTTGGGCCTAATTTATGGAAATGTCGTGCATGAAGCAAATTTTGAACTATACCTAAATAGGATATAGACTTTCAATCCTGAAGCAAATGACATACTAGGTAACAAAATATTAGTAGTTTGACATTAAGGAGGTAGACCTAGGTTAAGGGAAATAACTCTTAAAATCATCAGTACGTTTGTGTCAACCATTTTCAAAAATATATTCTAAGCTTCTAGGTTACATAGATTATTATCAATCTGTTTCAGGTAAATGCTTAAAATACATGGATTAACTTGACTTTTACAAACGCTTAACTGATTTAAAGAGTTATCTCCCTGAACCAAGGTCTACCCCCTTAAATGAAATAGATCGACGGAAAAACAGCAATTTAATTTTCATTTAAAAATAGGAAGATGCGGTATGAATGCCAATGAAACAACTCTCCACCAGAGACCTAATGGCGTAGAATTAAGTTAAAACAACTATAGGTCAATATATAGCCTTTAACAATGAGCAAAACCCATACTGTATATAGTAAGCTATATAAAATGCCCCGAAATGACAGATGTGAAACAATTCAAACGAGAAAAGAAAGGCATTGACTTTTCTAAACATCAATGTAATCCCTGACCTCAGAAACACAAGACATATACGCTGCCAAAAGATCATCGAAGCGACTCCTACATTTACCAAAAGATACCCGAGAGATGATATGGCTGACAACTCTTATGGTGCCCAAAAACTATTATTATGAAACAATTAAAGAATCATATAAAAAAAGAAGATTACATTCTAGCTAGCCATTTGTAATTTTAATCATGAGGGTAAATAAACTCATCATAGATACCAGGATTGAAATTTCATATTTACGCCAGACGCGCATTTCTACAAAAGACTCATCAGTGACGCTCGAATAAAAAAAAATTAAAAAGGCCAAATAAAATGCTCTATTGTACCTCACCCATGCATGCATTGTCTAACCATTGCTGCATGTTGGTTATATCCTTAACGTTTAAATTGTTGCATCATCAAATATCAGTCTTTTCCGGGAGTTTTATAGACAATAACTGTTTAGTGTCTTTAAATATCAGCTGTATTTGTACGAGGCAAAGAAACAGGTGTAATACCAAACATTCAATATTTTGTCCACTGGTTGCAGTAAAAACCATCTACCGAGTGATCTATCTAATTTCGTGTTCTCATTCACAGCAGCCGTTAAGATGTTTTGCTTATTTGTTTCGTTTTGACTAATCAAGAAGCATTTGCATTTCAAATATAACTTGCAAGTTTTTCAGTCAGACTATGTTATATTATACCGACTTTTGATTCGGGATTATACAATTTTTCGACAGGTTACCTTTTCTGTGGTCGGGCATCCTGGTACTCGGTCAAGTGTATAATTTAAGGGCAACCAAATAAGTATAATCAAGCTTGTAATCGGAGGGGTAAGTTTACTGTTTTCCTATGATTTTGTCGTGTAAAGAAAATATAAATCAGTTAATTTACTCCCCAAATTGTACCAATTAGTATCTTGATTTTACTTCTTTACGTTGCTCTCACTAGTCATGGTACCAGGATGTCCGACCACAGAGTAGGTAACCTGTCGAAAAAGAATAAACGATTCAGAAGTTGATAATATGAAAATAGTCTATTAGTACTGGTTGTAAAGGAAAAATAGAATTCTTAAGTAGCTTCTATAGTAGTCAATTGGCAATTTGCAATATCTGAACGATTGTATGAACGACCGGGTTTATTGTCTGAGTTCCGGTACAATAAATGCCAGACCGCCAATTCCAGTGCATTAAGGACTGTGCTTTGTACGAACAGTTGTGTTGAAATTGAAGAACACTTTCTTTTAATTGTTTCCCTCCTTTTTGATGACTTGAGATGGCATCTATTTTCTGAATGTTCAAATTATATTGAAAACTTCGCTATGTATTAAGACGATGACCAGAAATTAGTTGAAATGATTAATTGTGATGAAAATCAAACATTTTCAGCTAAAGTATCTTAACTTTTTTATAAGACGAAAGTTATTTTTAGTTTGAGATACTATTTTTTATAGTTTTAGTAACCTTTAAACTAAGCTACTTTTAAAGTCATGTGACATTTAAATAAAATAAATAATTATGATTTTTGTCGAGCCTGCGACTTTTGTCGCAGAAAGCTCCACATAGGGATAGTGATGATGCCTCATGTTGAAGATTCCATCAGTCACATGTCCAATGTCCTTAACCTCATTTTCATGGTTCAGTGACTACTTGAAAAAAAGTTAAGATTTTTTGTACTGTTAAATTTTTCTCTTATGAAAAGCAATAGGGTAACTATATTTGGTATATGCGTACCTTTCAAGGTCCTCATGCCCGTCAGACAGTTTTCACTTGACCTCGATCTCATTCAATGGATCAGTGAACAAGGTTAAGTTTTGGTGGTTAAGTCCATATCTCAGATACTATAAGCAATGGGTCTAGTATATTCGGTGTATGAAAGGACTGTAAGGTGTACATGTCTAACTGGTAGGTGTCATCTGACCTTGACCTCATTTTCATGGTTTAGTGGTTATAGTTAAGTTTTTGTGTTTTGATCTGTTTTTCTTATACTGTATGCAACATGTCTACTATATTTGGTGTATGGAATGATTGTAAGGTGTACATGTCTAGCTGGAAGGTGTCGTCTGACCTTGACCTCATTTTCATGGTTCAGTGGTCAAAGTTAAGTTTTTGAGTTTTGGTCTTTTTTTCTAATATTATATGCAATATAAGGTCAACTATATTTGGTGTATGGAAATATTTTATGATCTATATGTCAGTCTCGCAGGTTTTATTTGACCTTGACTTCATTTTCACGGTTCATTGCTAAGTGTTAAGTATTTGTGTTTTGGTCTGTTTTCCTTAAACTATAAGCAATAGATCAACTATATTTGTTGTATGGAATAATTGTTAGCTGTACATTCATGCATGTATTTAGGACTATTAACACTATATCAATGATTAGTAAAGAAGGAGAGACATTTCAGTGTGTGCACTCTTGTGTATCTATATAATTCATTATTCTAATTTATTAATTGAATTTGTATTTATTCAAATGATAAATCTCTTTGAAATTGTTCAAAAAAGAAATTTTAGAAAAAGTTACATGTACATATATTAAAAGTAAAATGTTTTGTAAATATGTGTCTCATAAGCCAACCCCATGACTTCGATTGATTGATTTAATGTATATTTTTATTATGTCATTGTATAATGTACCATCAGTATGTCGTGACGCTACAATAAAATGAAATTTATACATTATTTATAATAATAAAAATACATTGGCATCTAAAACGTTTGTTATTTGGTTTGTCGGGACAATAAATGAAAGGTATTAATCACACTTTTCTCAAACACAAACAAATCAAATAGAGTAAATAATCGTAAAAAAGGTTTACCGGAATTTGTGCATGCAGGCAAAAACGCAAGTTATTTAAAAATTAAGCACTTTCCAGGGGTTAACAATCGCCATGCACAAAAAGAAAGAAAACAAGAATGTGTCCATAGTACACGAATGCCCCACTCGCACTATCATTTTCTATGTTCAGTGGACCGTGAAATTGAGAAAAAATATCTTATTTGGCATTAGAATTAGAAAAATTATATGACAGGGAACATGTTTACTAAGTTTCAAGTTGTTCGGACTTCAACTTCATCATAAACTACCTTGACCAAAAACTTTAACCTGAAGCGGGACAGACGGACAGACGCACGAACGAACGGACGCACATACTAGAAAACATAATGCCTCTCTACTATCATATGTGTATCGTTTAGAGGGGCGCATAAAAATGTTAACCTTAAAATACTATATTGGTCTTCCAAAGTTCCACATTTGACATTGTTTTATCCACACAATTTATATGCAGAGGATCATTCCCTTCCCAATTGTATGAATGGATGAAACTACAAATAAAAACAATCAACATAATAAGCTATAAAACGGCAAGCTTTTTATGACACTCAATCTTTGGAAGAAGCGATTCGATAAAAACTTTTCTTATATCAACGAGCGATATTGTCTTATATCAACGAGTTGCATTGTGGGAAATTTCAGACGAATGTTAGCATTTGTACGAAGAAAGACAGATTTCACGGTATAAAGTCATGACTCTTTTCTTAAAACAAGGTGACATTTAACACGACATACGTCTGCTGTAAAATTTCCATGAATTATTTTATGTAATAACCTCCCTTTTTTTGGCCGATCAATGCATTTGAATGGGAACATATGGTGGGTTAGGTACCCCCTTTTGAAAACGGCTGGATCCACCATTGAGGTCACACTGCTATAGCCTATCCACATGGGTAATATCGAAATAGACAAAAATTATCATTACTTAAGGTTCATGTGGACCCTTTGGCAAAAATGGCCGTATTTTCACCTCAAAATTTACTCTGAGTACAGACAAACCTGCGCATCTGTAAAAAAAATTCAGGCATAGCATGCCCTAGAAAAATAGAATTCAAATGCATTGTATGATTTAGAAAATTTATAACTTAACTTGATTTTGCCGTACAAATAAATACGGCCATTTTTGCCATAGGGTCCACATGAACCTTAAAAGAAAAAAAAACATATATTCAAACAATCCAATCCAATACAGCTCCAAATAACAATGAATATTCAAATGGTAAAATAAATATTCCAAACAAATAAAAATGTACAAATGCTGATGTCCCGAACTTTGAAGATACCAACTGAGTAGCCTCAGATACAACGAAAATCAAAAATCTTGTCAAACAGAAAATGTGTTTATTATTAACATAGAAAACAAATATTGACAAGGAAAACAGTTCTTTTTGGATATCAAAGACTTTTCCCGTTGGTAAATCGATATCTCTATGAACATAATAAGCTCCCCTTATGGACGCTCTTTTACATCGCGATGACCGTGAGGACATTCCGATGTATTGTTGCCACACAGATTTGACTTTCGTTTTTGACTAGTAACCGATCGTATAAATACGCGAACATTTCTTAGTGCAAAATAACAATCCGTATATTTTCTATATTTATAAATTTAGATCGTTCAGTGCTGTTTATTTGGTAATTTTATTGATGTAATCGTTCTTGTACCATCATAACTG
This sequence comes from Mytilus edulis, assembly GCA_019925275.1. Classification (NCBI taxonomy): domain Eukaryota; kingdom Metazoa; phylum Mollusca; class Bivalvia; order Mytilida; family Mytilidae; genus Mytilus; species Mytilus edulis. The sequence continues at coordinate 82,584,795 of CM034361.1, forward strand.
TGGTTACCGTTAAATCTTTAGAAGTTTGCTAGTTCATATTTCACTTTACAAAAGATTCAGCACTCAAATGACGTTTTTGGAGGACTGGAAAGCAGTTATTTTATAAGGAGATTTATAGATCTAAGAAGATGGTGCATGAGTTCGAATGAGACAACTTTCCAAAGTAATAATTGGTTTCAAGTAAACCATTAAAGATCAAAGTAGTGCCTTAAACACGGAGCCTTGGCTCACAGCGAACACCACGCTATATAGGAACAAAACAATTACTAGTACTAAACCATTCAAACAGGAAAACTAACGGGTCTAATTTGTATAAAAAAGGAGATTCAAAAGTACAGGTCAGATTTTGTCGAATCAATCTGAACGAGGACAGTATGATTCATCTTTGTCACAAGTTATTTTCATTGTTATCAATAAAGGAAGTCTTCCATGTGTGCTTTGCGAGCATATCAGATATATATTATTTTGGTGCGTTCATTATAAAATTTGCTAAATGCTATATATGTGACCAATAATTTTAATACTTACATGCAGCTATTTGATTACGACATTATTAAATCCCGTCGGTACTGGCATTTTCTAATTTTGAAATTGGTGGATTGAACCTGGTTTTATAGGGCTAAACCTCTCACGTGTATGACAGTCTCGTCAAATTCTGTCATATTTACAACGATGCGTGAACAAAACAGACATAATAGGTAAAATTGTCAAAATATGGGTACAACAGTCAAATATTAATAATAATAGTACTTATATTGATATAAGAAAAACACCGCTATGATATTTAAAAAGTATCGCACTGATATTAGAAATAATAGAATTTGTATATTTATGTATATAAGAAAAACACAGCACTTCAAATTTTACATGGACATAAAGTTTGCTTCTAACTAACTTCTGAATGTATATTTAGACTCAATTGTTGTTTATATTTGAACAATAAGTTTTAAAGTTAGTATTTTCTTAATTTTTCGTTGCCGAAAACAACATTTTCCACATGGAATGTCTGCATATTTACAATTGATATTAGACAATATCGCTATGTGATATAAGAAAAGTTTTTATCTATTCGCTTCTTCCATAAACTGACACTGAACTGTTACTTGTGCAGTTATCAAGAGTCCTCTTTTCAGTGACCATGACCTTTCAATTGCCGGAATGAATGACAGTATATTGAACAGAAAACCAATTATTGAATAAAAAAAGTGTATCCATATCATCTATAATTAAATCATAGGTATCTTTAAATTTACATTTTGCAAAAAAAATCAAGCGTTTTAAAATTTAGAGAGAAAATATATTACTTATTTTCTTGTATCATTCAATCTGCTTAAATTAAAGTGTTACAAAGAATTTCTTTTTTACCGTTAGCTATTTCACAATTGAATAATAATTTAAGATATTAAAAAGAAAATCAACAAATTGTATATTTAATCCTAATTATTATGTTTTTTTCCTATTCATATATCAATAGAATTTATATAATGAGAATTATTGACCGAGCGGAAATTTTCTTTTCATAATTTGACAATTAGAACGTAATTTTTTAAGCCGTTAATAACAGTTGAAAGTTTATGGGCTTTAACTTGTTTGTGTGTTTGTTCGATATTACCTTCGACAACGGTAAACATCTTTAAATGAAATCAACCAATAGAAAACGATCGTCTGCCCGTTGCTAACACCCGGAACCCCACGTATCATACAAATAGGTTAACCACTCTTGGTTTTCAATATCAACATTTAAAATATCAACCACCGTGGTGTGTAGCAGACGTGAATTTTATTAACGAAAATGAGGGAAATCGTACATTTACAAGCCGGACAATGCGGAAACCAAATTGGTGCCAAGGTAAGTCTTATTTGACAAGGAAATAGCATGATATAAGTAAGATTTCTATCAAAATATTGAAAATCCGTTATCTGAGTTTTAAGCCGTACATATGAAATGGCGGTACTATTTTCAAAATGGCGCCCTGACTACACAATCGATTTTTAACAAAATTGTGTATTGTATGTGATTAACACAATGTTTGAGTCTATTAATATCTAGATCATTAATTAATAATCGCTTTTAGGAGTAAAACTAGCCAAATTCATATTTTTTTTTATTTTTATGGATAACTTATTACAATGTAGACAAGACCAGATAAATATTTTATTTCCTCAGACATAAACGTGTACAAGAGGTCAAACTGACATGATAAAATATACATATATTATATCAGTAGAGTTCAGTAGTGTATAATAGCACGTGATTTTCGTGACAGTGAGATATATACATTATATTTTACCTATAAGTTTAAAGGATTACATTTGTATTTCTTCAGTGATTGTGAGAACCTAAATATATATGTATAAAAATTGTATGTAGATGAAGATTACGTCATTGATGTTGTCATATAGTCTATCCAAGGGTTTATGTTGGTAAATAACCAAGTCTATTAAATTGAAAACGTTCAAACCTATGATCATGATGATTGCGTTGGATAAAATCCGATTTTTGTTTAATCCCGCGTATGTGCTTCAATATTAAATGTAATTGTTTATACATACATATTCTCTGTAACTGTGTAATTTGTTGTTAATGAGAAATAAAATGCATTCATTCATTTAACAAGGTCATCTTCCGGTGTGACAATATTGATCGTTAGCGAGCGATTTAAAAGATAAGTCAAAAGTGATAGTGATAGTAATGTTTAATTTTCACAATATTTTGACCCTCTGACTAAAAATTTTTAAAAAGTCCAAAAACTCGAACGGATCAACCACCTTGTCAGTTTTTATCGGAAAAAATCATTGGATATATAGCAGTTTGGCAAACACTATTTTTGATCATTGAGAAGCTTAATATTTCCTTTTAACAATAGAACGTGATTAAAACGTTAAGCTGATTTTATAAAAGAGTTATCTCCCTGTAGTATGCACCTTAATATGGACATGACTTTTTTGTCATCAAAAAGCAACACAAAAGGGAAACAATTTTTGGATTGAGATAGTTGAAACGAAGACTCCGATATTACGTATTGGTGTCATTAGACATGTAACCTTTTCACTAAAAGGAGTATTCATCGGAACTATTTATTCTATTGTTTACTCTTTTTAATTACAGTTTTGGGAAGTTATCTCAGATGAGCACGGTATCGACCCCACCGGAACATACCATGGAGATTCAGATTTACAATTAGAAAGAATCAACGTCTACTACAATGAAGCTACAGGTATGAAACCAAATACAAAATATAGGATATACTCGTGAATAAAGGAAATGAATTAAAAAAAAGCTTTGTTAGCAAGGCCACACTTAAAAATATTTTGGTTTGCCCAAACCTTACCCAAAGGTAGAGAAAGTGGGTAGGTAGGCATTTTCTTTTTTTTTTCTGCAAAGAGAAATTGAAGTGTCAGTTGTTTGTAAGCCTTCATGGCTATCTGATTAAAAAAAAACTTTTTCACATGGGGACAATAAAGATTTTGAGTAGGCAGCTTTTAACTGGGAAGGTAGGGTTAGGGCAAACACACATATTCTTTTTATGGCCCAATATACACTCATTGATAGACCTGATAACAGAGCGTTTAATATTCGTAAGAAGTTCTGACTGCATTTAAAACTTTTCATACAACTTTCATACTTTGATTTTTTTCCCATTTTTTTTAATCATTGTTAATTGTTCTAAACATTGAACAAAAGGTGCATGATACTAAAATGAAACTTTTAGTTTAAGTGAAGCAGGGAAAAATAGGAAAAAGGGTTTTATATATATATATAATTATTTTCTGTGACTGTATCTTGCATTAATTTGTAGGATCCTTTACTATAGATAATTGAACTGATCTGTAACTTTAACATCTCCATGAATTATATATCATGTACTTTAGTGTAGACTAGTATGACGCTAGATTAAAACTGACGAGGAAAGGTAACACACGGCCACCGAAAGCTTTATTATTATGAAGTCCAGGTGGTCGTGTGGTCTAGCAGGACGGCTACAGTGCAGGCGATTTGATGTCACGATATCTCAGTAGCATGGGTTCGAATCCCGGTAAGGGAAGAACAAACAATTTGCGAAAGCAAATTTACAGATCTAACATCGTGGGGTTGATATTTAGACGAGTTGTATATATATATATATATATATATATATAGTCACGGTCATGCATATAATATTATTATAAAATCTAGTACAGTTGACCTAAATTAATTTCTGTCCTTTTTTTACAGGTGGAAAATATGTGCCACGTGCTGTTTTGGTCGATTTGGAGCCCGGAACCATGGACTCTGTCCGATCTGGACCATTCGGTCAAATCTTCAGACCAGACAACTTTGTTTTCGGACAGAGTGGTGCAGGAAACAACTGGGCTAAGGGACATTACACCGAGGGTGCTGAACTTGTAGACTCCGTTCTCGATGTTGTCAGGAAAGAGGCTGAAAGCTGTGATTGTCTTCAGGGATTCCAACTTACACACTCACTTGGAGGTGGAACCGGATCAGGAATGGGAACACTCCTTATCTCCAAAATCCGTGAAGAATACCCAGACAGAATCATGAACACATTTTCAGTTGTACCATCACCCAAAGTAAGTTTTCGTTAACAAACATGCAAATTCGTTGCTTTAAATTTGATACCGATCTGATTTTACTGAATGGTTTTGTCATTTTGGGGCCGTTATAGCTGACTGTTCGGTGTGAGTCGAAGTTCGATGTTGAAGACCGTACTTTGACCTATAAGGGGTTTTACTTTTACAAATTGTAATTGGCACTCATAACACATCTTCTTATATCTATGTTACAAGTACATGTAAATTAGAATTAAAAAAAAATATGTATGAAATTTGAAGCGATTTCATATGACAAATTTCTTCATTGGATTCTTTGGTCAAATAAGGGAGCTACCATTTGATTTTTATGGGGGGACTAGGATGAAAAATGTTGTCCTGCATTTTTTTTTAGTTGTGATCTCTGTCCTGCCTTTTTATTTTTCATTCTAGTAAGTCCTGCCTTTTTTTTTAGTTTATCCTGACTTTTTTTTACCTAAATTGTCATCCTGACTTTTTTTTTTTGAAAGTGTCTCATCCTGCCTTTTTTTTTTACTCAAAACTCCTGTCCTGCCTATTTTTTTCAAATTTCATCCTATCCCCCCCTGAAAATCAAATGATAGCTCCCTAAATAATGAAGGACAAAAACAAAACAGTACCATAAGGACTACCTATTATTTATATTGTTTACTCCATTCTCTTTCAGGTATCAGACACAGTCGTTGAACCATACAATGCCACACTCTCCGTCCATCAGCTCGTAGAAAACACAGATGAAACATACTGTATCGACAACGAGGCTCTTTACGATATCTGCTTCAGAACCCTCAAACTTACAACACCAACATACGGTGATCTTAACCATCTTGTCTCTGCAACAATGTCCGGTGTCACCACATGTCTCCGATTTCCAGGTCAGTTGAATGCCGATCTCCGTAAATTGGCCGTCAACATGGTACCATTCCCACGTCTTCATTTTTTCATGCCAGGATTCGCACCCCTGACATCCCGTGGAAGCCAACAGTACAGAGCTTTAACTGTACCAGAACTTACCCAACAGATGTTCGATGCCAAGAACATGATGGCAGCTTGCGATCCCCGTCACGGCAGATACCTCACAGTTGCTTGTATGTTCCGTGGACGTATGTCAATGAAGGAGGTTGATGAACAAATGTTGAACGTACAGAACAAGAACAGCAGCTACTTCGTTGAATGGATCCCCAACAACGTCAAGACAGCCGTCTGTGACATTCCACCACGTGGTCTTAAGATGTCTGCCACATTTATTGGTAACAGCACTGCCATCCAGGAACTCTTTAAGAGAATCTCAGAACAATTCACCGCTATGTTCAGGCGTAAAGCTTTCTTGCATTGGTACACTGGTGAGGGTATGGACGAGATGGAATTCACAGAAGCCGAATCCAACATGAACGATTTGGTCTCAGAATACCAACAATACCAGGATGCAACAGCCGAAGAGGAAGGAGAATTCGAAGAGGAAGAAGGAGAAGAGGAAGCTTAAACATTTCCTCCAGCTCAAACATTTCCTCCAGCTCAATGAACTTTGAAAAAAAATAGTCATTACAAAATGTTTGGATACAAACAAACACTTGTTAAACTTGTTTATCTATTGAAAACTTTACACCATAATGATATTAAATTATTTGTTGAAACAACAAAGTTATTATTATTACTTATTCATAAATGTAAACAATATGTTTAGCATAAACTTTTAAGATTGAATTTCCTGGTTCAGATACTGTTGAGGTTTTTGGTTTTCACACACAGAATTTCCTGGTTCAGATACTTTTGAGGTTTTTGGTTTTCACACATAGAATTTCCTAGTTCAGATACTTTTGAGGTTTTTGGTTTTCACACATAGAATTTCCTGGTTCAGATACTCTTGATGTTTTTGGTTTTCACACATAGAATTTCCTGATTCAGATACTTTTGAGGTTTTTGGTTTTCAAACATAGAATTTCCTGGTTCAGATACTGTTGAGGTTTTTGGTTTTCACACATAGAATTTCCTGGTTCAGATACTGTTGAGGTTTTTGGTTTTCACACATAGAATTTCCTGGTTCAGATACTGTTGAGGTTTTTGGTTTTCACACATAGAATTTCCTGGTTCAGATACTGTTGAGGTTTTTGGTTTTCACACATAGAATTTCCTAGTTCAGATACTGTTGAGGTTTTTGGTTTTCACACATAGACTTTTCTGGTTCAGATACTTTTGAGGTTTTTGATTTTCACACATTAGAAGTGGTTTGGCATACGGTTCTAAAGGTTAAGTTGGCAGATGAGGTTTCTCCTTAAATTGCACAGATTGGTAGCTTGATTCTACCTTTTTAAGTTGCTCTTACCTGACCGAGTACCAGGATGCCCTTCCACAGATCAGGTAATCTGTTGAAAAAAATATAAATTACGGAGTCAAAAGTCGGTAGTGTGACTCAAGTCTGTTAAGGGCATACGATACAGTAGAGATCCTCTTCTTTTTTTCTTGAAATTTTGGTAGAAGGTCTATTTCAATGTGTACTTCTGAAAGGTGCAGAGCAAAATATATCTTCATGACTTACTTTTTGAGGTAATTTGGTTCGAAATTTGCATATTTGAAGAAAAAAGGACATTTGATACGATTGTCAATAAAATAACTTTTAACCATAGTTCAAATGACGAATTCAGATAAACTATTAAAGGTCACCTTCCGGACTTCAACACACACAAAAAAAAAGCCACATCGTATATCCTGCTTTAAAAGGCATAGGCATGAAAATGATAACCATTCAAACAGGAAAACTAAAGGCCTTCTCTATAGACATTACATGGACACAAAACTATATCAAAATTAACTCTGGGCAGCTTAGACACTACTCTGAACATGTTAATTAAACCTTTTATAGTGAATATTTAGAGCTGTTTTGAGAAAAATTCGTAATTACCTCTACGGTGTAGTTTAATATTTCATAGGAAGTACAGCAGTCGATATTAGAGCATACCATTGCATGATTCTGTATCAATATAGATAAGGTTGCCTTTGCCTGTCTTCAGGGTGTTTTTTTTTATTACGGTATACATATATTTATCGACTTATTTGTCTGTATATTATAATCTATTCTGGGAGTGCATGCAACACCGGTGGTCCAACATCTTTTTTGTTTTTTATCTGCATGAGAAACTACTTTACGAAAAGACTTCGTATTTGGTCAGCAGCATAATAACAAGGAGTTGTAACTTGTGAACACTTTACTGGTCTGTCAGATACCTAATTCCGTTCTGCCGATATTTCGATTTTTTTTTGTCTCGATATGTACTGTTTATAACGTTTTTACACCAAATCCATTGGATGTTGCATGTGTTCTGATTTTTTTTATTTTGTCTTGGATGGATGATTTTTTTAATAGTTGTTAGTGGCTTTGAAATAGCGGTCTGTAACTGCGAATCTCTCAGATCTGTACTTCATGTCTTTTTGTTGTTGGGATATACAAGTACCCGGCCACGTCCACTCTGTGTTTTCATACGACCGCAAAACAAATTTTGCGTTCGTACATTGGTATCACGTCGTCATCGTCGTCAGAAGATACTTAGTTTCTGGACAATAACTTTATTCAAAGTGAATAGATCTCTACGAAATTTAAACGCAAGGTTTGAAACCACAAAAGGAAGGTTGGGTTTGATTTTGGGGGTTATGATCCCAACAGTTTAGGAAAAAGGGGTCAAAATAGGTATTTTTCTAGTTTCCAGACAATAACTTGTGTACGTGTATGGATCTTTCTGAAATTGTACCACAAGGTTCCATACCAAAAAAAGAAGGCTGGGATTGATTTTGGGGGTTATGGCCTAACTTGACTGTTTAGGAATTGATGCTAAAAACAATACCTTTCTTATACTTTATATAAATTGCTTATTTATTGACCAATTTCAATGGGATTTTATTCTTGAAATCTTGGGGGTTCTTTTAAATGCTGAATCTAACCGTGTACTAAGTTTTTGAAAATTTGGTCCCCGTTTTTAAATTGGTCCACATGAGGTCAAAAGGGTTCAAAATTAAAGTTTGTTTGATTTCATCAAAAATGGATTTATTGCCGAATCTAACCGTGTACTAAAATTTTTAATTTTGGGTCCCGTTTTCAAATTGGGGTCCAAAGGGTCCAAATTTAAATTTAGTTTGATATTAACAAAAATTGAATTCTTGGGGTTCATTGATATGCTGAATCTAAACATGTATTTAGATATTTGATTATGGGTCCAATTTTCAAGTTGGTCCAAATTGGGGTCAAAAGGGTCCAAAATTAAACTTTGTTTGATTTTATCAAAAATCGAATTATTGGGATTCTTTGATATGCCGAATCTAACCGTGAATTTGGGTTTTTAATTTTGGGTCCCGTTTTCAAATTGGTCTATATTAAGGTCCAAAGGGTATGGGTCCAATTTTCAAGTTGGTCCAAATTGGGGTCAAAAGGGTCCAAAATTAAACTTAGTTTGATTTTAACAAAAAATGAAATCTTGGGGTTCTTTGATATGCCTAATCTAAACATGTATTTATATTTTTGATTATTGGCCCAGTTTTCAAGTTGGTCCAAGTTGGGGTCAAGTATTTAACTTTATTTGATTTAAAAACATTTGAATGTATGGGGTTCTTTGATATGCTAAATCTAACCATTTATTTAGATTTTTGATTTTTAAGCCCTGTTATCAAATTGGTCAACATTGAGGTCAAAAGGGTCCATCATTAAACTTTGTTTGATTTTATCAAAAAATGAATTCTTGGGATGGATTCTTTGATATGCCGAATCAATCCATGGATTTAGATTTTGGATATTGGACCATAATAGGTACAAAAAACACATTTTAAGGTCATTAGACCACATTCGTTCTGTTTCAGAAACCTATGCTGTATCAAATATTTAATCACAATCCAAATTCGGAGATGTATCAAGCTTGAATGTTGAGTCCATGCTGGCCCCAATTGTTCAGAGTTCGACCTATGCGGCCTGTGGAGCATTTTATTGTTATATGTTTTTCTATTTGTATCCATCTAATGAGTTAGGCGTTTCTCAGCTGATTTTTATAGTTCGTTCTTATGTTACGTCACTGTCCCTGGTTAGGGGAGGGTTTACATCCAGCTAACATGTATAACCCCGCCCCATTCTGTATGTATGTGCCTGTCCAAAGTCAGGAGCCAGTAATTCATTGGTTGTCGTTTGTTGATGTGGTATACATATTTGTTTTTTGTTCATTTTTTTGTACATAAATTAGGCCTTTAGTTCTCACTTTTGCATTGTTTTACATTTGTCATTTCGGGGCATTATATAGCTGATTTTGCGGTATGGGCTTTGCTGTTTGTTGAAGGCCGTATGGTGACCTATAGTTATTAATTTCTGTGTCATTTTGGTATCTTGTGGAGAGCTGTCTCATTGACAATCATACAACATCTTTATATTTATAGACCACAGAAAAGACATACAAGATTTTCTGAAATGTCAACTGCAAAAGCTCAAACGTGATTTACGTTCTTGAGTGTCCTATATGTGGTCTCCAATATGTTGGTGAATCTATGCAGCCATTTCACAAACGCCGTAATAGCCACAGGAGTGACCTCACAAAAAAACCGTACATTCCTGTCAGCCAACACTTCAGGTTACCAGATCACAATCTGAAAGATTTTGATCACATGAAGATCCTTGTGATCGAACAGGATTGTACATGGCAAAATAGGCAAAGAGAGAATCGGGAGAGGTTTTAGATAAAAGAACTGGGTGTCCTCCATCCAGACGGAATCAATAGAAAGAAAAAATTAAATTAACAGTCTAATGTTTATATTATGACCGGACGAAAAGCATGCTAATTATTTGGACTATCATCTTTCTGACTTTAATTATTATATATTTCAATTGTCATTTTTAGCTCAAATATTCCCACACAATTATCTTTGGTTTAAAATGTATGTTTCTACTAATCCGATAATGGACTTCGTATCTACGTGTCAAAGTCAGTTTTTAGCAGATTATCTGGACAATGGACAATAATTGCTTAATCCGTAGTTACATGTATTTCTTTATTATTCTGTTTTATATACTTCTGAGAAATAATTTATATTCAGTTTTGGATAGGTTCTTAAACCGTCAACACCGGACTCAATATTGTAACATCGTTTATATTCTTGTTGGATCGTTTATTAAATTGTTAAACTTTATACCGACTTGAATATTCATTTTAATACCCAGCAAATAGTCTGGCTATACTATTATGATATTCAGGATTTTGGATTAAAATCAATCGACCAAAACTTACCTGTATTACACCTTATGTACATTATATATCAGTATTGTTTAAACATTTAACACTGATGAAGGCCATTTGTTGAGCCGAAATATTTGCAATTATTGTATAATTTATATCATCTGTTCAGTTTTTCCATCTTTGTGCGATGATATTCAACACTTTTTAGTGTTTTGTTTTCCCATCTATTTATCGGTATTGTTACACAATCTTTTAGACTCATATAATTTTTCCTGTTTGTGTAGTATTGTCAACTCTGATGATCCAATACCTATTAAGTTTACTGGTTGGTAGATTCTTATAGACTCTATATATATATACGTCGTCTGAGTCGGTGACAACTCTACAACAGATGTATCCATCGGATCGCCATCAATGATGGTGATACGTGGCTGTGTACATAATGTATATGCAACTCGTCTAAACATCAACCCAACAATGTTAGATCTGTAAATTTGCTTTCGCAAATTTTTGGTTCTTCCCTCGCCGGGATTCGAACCCATGCTACTGTGATATCGTGACACCAAATCGCCTGCACTGCAGCCGTCCCGCTAGACCACACGACCACCTGGGCTCTCAAAAAAAAAGCTTTCGCTGGCCGTGTGTTACCTTTCCTCGTCAGTTTTAATCTAGCGGCGTACTACAGTACATGATATATAAGGCATGAAGATGTTATTGTTACAGATCAGCTAAATTATCCATAGTAAAGGATCCTACAAATGAATGTAATATACAGTCACAGAAAATAATTATATTTATAAGTACGTCTGAGTCGGTGACAACTCTACAACAGATGTATCCATCGGATCGCCATCAATGATGGTGATACATGGCTGTGTACATAATGTATATACAACTCGTCTAAACATCAACCCAACAATGTTAGATCTGTAAATTTGCTTTTGCAAATTTTTGGTTCTTCCCTCTCCGGGATTCGAAGCGGATTATGTAAAATGTGAAGAGTCAAAAATTAGTTTTATGGTTCAATAAAATGAAAATAAATTATTGCCATTCATAAATAAGGCTCAAAGAACTTTTTATATTATTTATATTACACTATAACAACGTACACACATGTTGGCGTATGAATACACAACGTCAGAGTGGGCGTGTCGCCATCAAAATTGACAACATTAAAAATAAAACTAATAAAAGACAGTAAATACACCAAATTTATTTATCATGAAATAAAACGCATAACAATACTCTGAGCACAGACCAACCTCATCATCTGGAAAAGTTTTAAGGTTCATGTGGACGTTTTGGCTCAGTCAAATGGCTGCGTTTTCACTTTAAAATTTACTCTGAGTAAAGACAAACCTGCACATCTGGAAAAGTTTTAAGGTTCATGTGGATCTTATGGCTCAGTCTAATGGCGGCATTTTTCACTAAAATTTACTTTGAGTCTGACAGACAAACCTGTGCAACTTTAAAAAGTTTAAAGGCATAGCATGCTCTAGATAAATAAATTTTTAAAGCATTGTATGTTTCAAAAAAAATAACTGGATTCTGCAATGAATTTTTACCCGTCCCTTCAGAAGATGATAAAATTTAGGGGTCCTCCAGTGGCCTTTGAATTATGGATTTTTCAAACTGTAATAGTAACAAAACAAGCAAAGATAATCACTAATAGAGATGGGCCATTTTGTACGTATACCAAGGGGAAACTTCGTGCAAAGCATAATTATTTAGAGTTTCATTGCATTCAATAGAAAAAAAGAGAATTTGGTAAAAATAAAATCAAGAATTTTGTAGAAAATCCACAGACTTTAATACAGAGGTTTTTGTAATAAAATTTTAAACAGGGATTACTCACTGGGTTTTCTATGATGTGCTTGCATACTTATTTTTACAAAATTGAAAGTCCTATAAACAACCTTTTAAATTCCAAAACACCTCATGCTGAGTCACTAAAGTCGAGTGCACCTTAGAAGATGTACTTGGATTGGTTCAAATTTATATTTGACCCTCATATTTGTTTTAACCAATATCTAAATTTGTAAACTTGTTTTAATGAAATAATTTCTAGCTAGTTGCATGCAATTATCCTCTATATAACAAGTACTGAATTAAATTGCCAAATATGAGAGTACAAGGGGGAAGGCTGTTGATTTTCTATAAAATTTCCATAGTATTGAATCAACACAATGGTACATAATCCTTAACAAACAGTTGCGTTTCACTTGGTATGGTCCACTCAGGTACACAGTTTAAATCACCAATTATTGTCCGTCGGATGTCTATTGTCCTTTAATATATTGTCATGTCAATCTATACAGTTCACTCAACTATTACCTGTGGGGAAGTTCTCAAACCTTTTTCCCAACTTAGTTTATTTTTGCACAGGGGCCGATGTAAAATTCAGTATTTGATTTTCTACAACATCAAACAGTGGCGGATCCAGGGGGGGGGGGGGGGGCTCCGGGGGTTGGAACCCCCCTTTTTTTTGGCCGATCAATGCATTTGAATGGGAACATATAGTTGGAACCCCCCCCCCCCTTTTACTCTGGGTGAGGAACCCCCCTTTTTAAAATGGCCACTGTCAAATGTATTTGAATTTTTAATTTTAGTTATATCTAGGGCAATGTCGCATGCTATGTTCTCAATCACAGCAGCCTTTAATGTTCGCTAATGTTTTGTTTCCTTATTCAATATGCTTGAAATTAAAGTGTCACAAAGACTTCGTTTTTAACCGTTAACTAATTTATAATTGAATAATTAGCTATGGAAATGAAAATTGACAAACTGTATATTTAATCATAATTATTATGTAAATAAATAAATAAATAATTTGTGACCTATTCATATTTCAATAGAAATTATGTAACGAGTATTTAACCCCGAGCAGAAATGTTCTTTTCTTAATATAATTATTAGAACGTGATTGTTGAGCCGTTAATAACAGTTGTTGAAATTTTATAAGTTTGAACCTGTTTGTTCGATATCTCCTTCGGCAACGGAAAACAGCTTACTTTAAGTGAAATCAACCAATAAAAACGATCGTCTGACCGTTGCTAGTATACTTACACCCGGAACCCCTCGTATACAAATAGGTTAACTACTCTTAGTTTCAATAAACATCGCAACCACCGTGTGTAGTAGACGTGAAATTAATTAACGAAATCAAAATGAGGGAAATCGTACATTTACAAGCCGGACAATGCGGAAACCAAATTGGTGCCAAGGTGAGTCTTATTAAACAGGGAAATAGCATGAAATATTTAGATTTCTATCAAAATATTGAAAATCGATTATCTGAGTCCTGTCGAATTTGTAAGTTGAAAGGCGGTTTAAAATGGCGGTCTTGACTACACTATCGATTTTTAACAGAATTGTGTATTCAATTGTATATGAAGATGAGAAAATGTTGATTTAGGGTATTGAATAATGTCTAGATCATTATTTAATAATCGGTTTTTGGAGTTGAACTTGCCAAAAGCACTTTTTTTTATATAAAATAAAAAAATGATTATTTCCTACTATCAGAGACATATAATACATTATATGTCTCTGCTACTATATAGGTCATCATGTCTGGACATTTACTCAAAAACCCTTAAACAAATTTGCATAAAACTTTGAATTGGTTATATATATTGACGTGAGCATCCTTTCGTTTTTATAAATTTCAGATTTTGCGTTTCTAAATCACTAGGTCTTACTCATTTAAAAGGGTGGATTTTCCTGTTTCGTGCAATAACTCAAAAATGCTTTTAGCAGGTCTCATGAAACTTTGAGAAATAGTTTATATCGATTGAAGTAAGCTCCCTTTCCATTTTAGTAAATTTAAGATGTTGCGTTTCTGAGTTACTGGGTTTTATTCATTAAAAAAGGGGTGATTTTCGAGTTTTCGGACAATCACTCAAAAATGCTAATGAAACTTTGGTAAATTGTTTATATCTATTCCCTTTAGGGTTTTTTAACCAGTTTTTTAAGTAGAATATTGAAGCGATTTTTAAATGGTTATTAGTATATTTGTTAAACCTTTGCAATATATTTTCAGTGTCTGATACATACCCGAAGCCAGGGGGAACGAACCCCCCTCGAAAACAAATAACCACTGTTAAAGTCAACGTTCTGTTCGAATTGTGACTGTTAAAGTCGAGTTCTAGGATCCAAATAACCCCCCCCCCCCCCCCCCCTTTGGAAATTCCTGGCTACGGGCCTGTGATAAGTCAATTTGTTTGGCTGTGTGTTGATAATTTTAGATATACGTAAATTCGTTACACTTTGATAAATGATTTATTATGTTTTTTTTATTCATATGTTATCTTGAATGATACAAATTTAGAAGTGGTTTGATTAATATGAAAGGTCCTGAGGTCGGTACCAAACACCTTTACTAAAATTAATTTGGCTCGTTTGATTTTTATAAAATTTTGGCATTATATAAAATATTTATTTTTACCCTTTGACAAAAACATAAAATTTAAAAAAAAATATCGAACAAACTACATTGCATATATTATAGCAGTTTGACAAACACTAATTATGATCATTTAGATGCTTAATATTTCCTTAACAATAGAACGTGATTAAAACGTTCAACTGATTTTTGCAGAGTTTTCTCCATGTAATATTCACCTTAATATGCACTTGTAAAGAAAAAACAACCTAACAGAGAAAAAACATTGAGGTTGTGTTGGTTCAAAGGTTTGTTCAATATTACAACCAATATTTCAGTAATTTTGATTTTGTGTGGTGCGACTCCGATCTTTTGTATAGGTTATTATTACATAAAACATGTAACATGACGCAAAAAGGAAATATTTATCTGTACTTTATTCTATTGTTTACTCTTTTTTTATTGTAGTTCTGGGAAGTTATCTCTGACGAGCACGGCATTGACCCCACCGGAACATACCATGGAGATTCAGATTTACAATTAGAAAGAATCAACGTCTACTACAATGAAGCTACAGGTATGAAATCAGATAAAAAATTATAGGAAAAAAATCTTACGTCAAAAAGTGAAAAAAGGAAATGAAATTAAAAAAAAAAACTTCGTTAGCAATTCACGCTCAATGACATACCCGCTAAACAGAGCGTTTAATTTTCATGAGAAGTGTTCTGGCAGGCATAATTTTTTTTTATTGTTTGAAAAGGTGTAAGTTACAAAACAAAACTTACAGTTTGAGTAAAGCAGGACAAAAATAGAAAAAGGAGTAGGTACAATCACGCCATGCATGCAATTATGAAACCTGGAAAAATAATTTATTAACATGAATTAATTTCTGTCCTTTTTTTACAGGTGGAAAATATGTGCCACGTGCAGTATTGGTCGATTTGGAGCCCGGAACCATGGACTCTGTCAGATCTGGACCATTCGGTCAAATCTTCAGACCAGACAACTTTGTTTTCGGACAGAGTGGTGCAGGAAACAACTGGGCTAAGGGACATTACACCGAGGGTGCTGAACTTGTAGACTCTGTTCTCGATGTTGTCAGGAAAGAGGCTGAAAGCTGTGATTGTCTTCAGGGATTCCAACTTACACACTCACTTGGAGGTGGAACCGGATCAGGAATGGGAACACTTCTTATCTCCAAAATCCGTGAAGAATACCCAGACAGAATCATGAACACATTCTCAGTAGTACCATCACCAAAAGTAAGTATGGCTTCGAGTTCAAGAGATAACTTGGATAATCATTAAGAAAAAAATGTTTTCAATTTTACTGAGATTTTGGCTTCTAGATATTCATATTCTAAAAAGAATTAACAATTTCATTTGAAACACAGACAATATTGGAACATAGGAGGGTGCATCTATTGTTTTTTAGAAAATTGTAAGCTTTGAGAAACTAAATCAAAATGCATTTTCAAATAATAAACAATAAATAGTGCACTAGAATAAATCTGTATTTTCCATTGCCATTTAGATATGAGGTCAACTGGGATATAGCTTTTGTTTAAAACTTTCTTCATCTGTATTCATTAGTATTTTGCATGAATGAGCTATATGTATACTTTATCTCTTTTCCAGGTATCAGACACAGTCGTTGAACCATACAATGCCACACTCTCTGTCCATCAGCTCGTAGAAAACACAGATGAAACATACTGTATCGACAACGAGGCTCTTTACGATATCTGCTTCAGAACCCTCAAACTTACAACACCAACATACGGTGATCTTAACCATCTTGTATCCGCAACAATGTCAGGTGTCACCACATGTCTCCGATTCCCAGGTCAGTTGAATGCCGATCTCCGTAAATTGGCCGTCAACATGGTACCATTCCCACGTCTTCATTTCTTCATGCCAGGATTCGCACCCCTGACATCACGTGGTAGCCAACAGTACAGAGCTTTAACTGTACCAGAACTTACCCAACAGATGTTTGATGCCAAGAACATGATGGCAGCTTGCGATCCCCGTCATGGCAGATACCTCACAGTTGCTTGTATGTTCCGTGGACGTATGTCAATGAAGGAGGTTGATGAACAAATGTTGAACGTACAGAACAAAAACAGCAGCTACTTCGTTGAATGGATCCCCAACAACGTCAAGACAGCCGTCTGTGACATTCCACCACGTGGTCTTAAGATGTCCGCCACATTTATTGGAAACAGCACTGCCATCCAGGAACTCTTCAAAAGAATCTCAGAACAATTCACCGCTATGTTCAGGCGTAAGGCTTTCTTGCATTGGTACACTGGTGAGGGTATGGACGAGATGGAATTCACAGAAGCCGAATCCAACATGAACGATTTGGTCTCAGAATACCAACAATACCAGGATGCAACAGCCGAAGAAGAAGGAGAATTCGAAGAGGAAGAAGGAGAAGAGGAAGCTTAAACATTTCCTCCAGCTCAATGAACTCTCAAAAATGTTTGGATACAAACAAACACTTGTTAAACTTGTTTATCTGTTGAAAAATTTACACCAGAATGATATTAAATTATTTATTGAAACAACAAAGTTATTATTATTTCTTTGTCATAAATTTAAACTATATGTTTAGCATAAATTTTTAAGATAGAATTTCGTGGTTCAGATACTTTTGAGGTTTTTGGTTTTCACACATAGAATTTCCTAGTTCAGATACTTGAGGTTTTTGGTTTTCACACATAGAATTTCCTGGTTCAGATACTGTTGAGGTTTTTGGTTTTCACACATAGACTTTTCTGGTTCAGATACTTTTGCGGTTTTTGGTTTTCACACATAGAATTTCCTGGTTCAGATACTGTTGAGATTTTTGGTTTTCACACATAGAATTTCCTAGTTCAGATACTGTTGAGGTTTTTGGTTTTCACACATAGACTTTTCTGGTTCAGATACTTTTGCGGTTTTTGGTTTTCACACATAGAATTTCCTAGTTCAGATACTTTTGCGGTTTTTGGTTTTCACACATTAGAAGTGGTTTAGCATTACGGTTTCTCAGGTTAAGTTGTCGTGGTCTTCAAATTGCAGATGAGATGCCCCCTAAATTGTACAGATTGCAACCTTTATTTCCCTTTTTAAGTTACTCTTACTTGACCGAGTACCACAGATCAGGTAACCTGTTGAAAAATATAAATTACGGAGTCAAAAGCCGGTAGTGTGAAATTAGTCTGACTGAATTAACAGAAGAGATCCGTCGATGATTTGTTACTGAATTTTTGGTAGATGGTCTATTTTAATGTTAACTTTTGAATTGTGCAAAGAAAAATATACCTTCATGACTTACTTTTTTAAATAATTTGGCTCGAAATTTTAATATTTGAAAAAAGGACATTTGGTATGATTGCCAATGAGACTACTTTCAACCATAGTAAAAATAACGAAGATAAACGCTGTATTAAAGGTCATCCAATCGACACACAAGAAAAAACATCTTACAGTCCGCTTTAAAAGGCTTGGGCATAAAAATGTGAAACAATTCCAACAGGTCAACTAAAGGCCTTCACTATATACATTACATGGACACAAAACTATACCCAATTTAACTCTAATGAGCTTAGACTCTGAATTTGTTAATAGAGAAAAGTTAGTAATTGTCTCAACAAATGTATATATAGTCAATTGTGGTTTAACATTTCATAGGAAGTACAGCAGTCGATATTAGAGCATACCATTGCATGATTCTGTATCAATAGATAAGTTTGCCTTAGCCTGTCTTCATATTTTGAGTTATTACAGTGCATATAGTTATTGACTCATTTGCAACACCAATAGTTGTTCGTCCGTCCGGAGGTCCAACTTAGTTGTTTCTTTTCTGAGAAACTACTTTACGAAAAGACTTCGTATTTGGTCAGCAGCTTTTAACAACTATTAGTTGTAACTTGTGAACACTTTACTGGTCTGTCAGATACCTAATTCCGGTGTGCCGATATTTCGATTTATTTTGTCTCGATATGTACTGTTTAAGACGTCTTTACACCAAATCCATTGGATGTTGGATGTGTTCTGATAAATAATTTAGTCTTTTTGGATGGATGTTTTTTTTTATAGTTGTTAGTGGCTTTGAACTAGCGGTCTGTAACTTCGAATCTCTCAGATCTGTACTAAATGTCTTTTTGTTGTTGGGATATACATTACCCGGCCACGTATACTCTTAAATAGTTATCCCACAAGGACGCGGTGTGTCAGTGTAAGATCACCCCTATGGCCGGAGGCCAGAGGGTGATCTAACACTGAAACACCAAGTCCGAGTGGGATAACTATTTTTCATCCCAGCTGTTTGAGATCAGACGGAAAACCATTTAGAATTCATAAAATCTAGTTTAGAACGCCACACAACCATTATAATATACTTTATATATATTACTATATGATTATACCCTTTATGACCCCCTAATACTATGAGTAGATATCAAACAATGTCAACTCGCCCCCTTTCCAATCGGCCCATACTATAACGCCACTTTATAAAAAAAATCGTCTCACTCTTGTTTACCGACTCGCTCCACTTTTGAAAGTGTAAAATCAAATTGAACAATCAGTCTGACAACTCACTTATTTACGAAAAAGGCTTAAACCCCACTGAATAAAGGTCTGCCAACTCGCCCCACTTATAAAAAGATCTTGCTTTCTTTAAGTATGTTAAATTCATGACTGTTTGTCGTATTCAGTCGGCCTGGTGTAGGGTTATGTGTCGTGGCTTGATATCTTAAAGGTCTTGAGTTCGAATCCCAGCATATACACTGGATTTTTTTCTACGTGAATTTTGATAGATAGTATTTTCCCTATAATTAATTATAAGATTTATAGTGGATTTGACCTTCCCGCCAAATTGTTACAGAACAAAGGAAAGCATGCATAACAAGGAAACTGAAACTGGGGTGATCTGGAAGAGGCGATCCGGCTCAGATCACCCCTGTTAGAACAAAGAAGCTGGGATGTAAGTTTCATACGACCCCAAAAATATTTAAGCGTTCGAATATTGGTATCGCGTCGCAAGCGTCGTCAGAAGACACTTAGTTTCTGGACAATAACTTTATTTTAAGTGACTAGATCTCTACGAAATTTAAACACATGGTTTAAACCCATATAAAGAAGGTGGGATTGATTTTGGGGGTTATGGTCCCTACAGTTTAGGAACAAGGGGCCCAAAAGGGGTCAACATAAGTATTTTTCTAGTTTCCAGACAATAACTTGTGTGTAAGTGTATGGATCTTTTTGAAATTGTACCACAAGGTTCCATACCAAAAAATTAAGGCTGGGATTGATTTTGGGGGTTATGGCCTAAACTGTTTAGGAACTGGGTGCCAGAAAAGGGGCCAAAAACAATACTTTTCTTTTACTTTGTATAAATTGCTTATTTGTTGACCAATTTCAATGGGGTTTTATTTTTGAATTTATGGGGTTCTTTAATATGCTGAATCTAACCGTGTATTAAGTTTTTGGAATTTGGTCCCCGTTTTTAAATTGGTCCACATGAGGTTCAAAGGATTCAAAATTAAAATTTGTTTGATTTTATCAAAAATCGAATTATTATGCCGAATATAACCGTGTATTTAGATTTTTAATTTTGGGTCCCGCTTTCAAATTATTCTACATTAAAGGTCCAAAGGGTCCAAAATTAAACTTCTGATTTTAACAAAAAAAAATGAAATCAAGGGGTTCTTTGATGTGCTTAATCTAAACATGTATTTATATTTATGATTATTGGCCCAGTTTTCAAGTTGGTCTAAGTTGGGGTTTAAATTTAACTTTATTTGATTTCAGCAAAAATTGAATGTTTGTGGTTCTTTGATATGCTTAATCCAACCATGTATTCAGATTTTTGTTTTTGGGCCCTGTTATCAAATTGGTCAACATTGAGGTCAAAACGGTCCAGAATTAAACTTTGTTTGATTTCATCTAAAATTGAATTCTTAGGATGGATTCTTTGATATTCCAAATCAATCCATGTATTTAGATTTTGGATATTAGACCATAATAGGTAAATTTAAATTTATTAAGTTCATTAGACCACATGCATTCTGTGTCAGAAACCTATGCTGTGTCAAATATTTAATCACAATCCAAATTCGGAGATGTATCAAGCTTGAATGTTGGCCCCAATTGTCCGACCTCTGCAGTCGTATCAAGCTGCTTCCTGCGGAGCATTTTATTGTTATATGTATTTGTATCCATCTAATGAGTTGGGTTTTTCAGCTGATTTTTATAGTTCGTTCTTATGTTACACCACTGTCCCAGGTTAGGGGAGGGTTTTGAATCCCGCTAACATGTTTAACCCCGCCACATTCTGTATGTATGTGCCTGTCCCAAGTCAGGAGCTTGTAGTTCATTGGTTGTCGTTTGTTGATGTGATATACATATTTGTTTTTTGTTCATTATTTGTACATACATTAGGCCTTAAGTTTTCTCTTTTGCATTGTTTTACATTTGTCATTTCGGGGCCTTATATAGCTGACTATGCGGATGGGCTTTTCTCATTGTTGAAGGCCGTATGGTGACCTATAGTTTTAATTTCGGTGTCATTTGGTATCTTGTGGAGAGTTGTCTCATTGACAATCATACAACGTCTTTTTATATATATATAGGGGATAAGCTTAGCTAGCGCAAGAATGGGTGCGTTTTTCTTTTGGTCTGTAATACGTACGGGGTTTTAAACTGTTTTCTAAACTGAGAGTTCTTCTTCATACACATATATATTCCACTGGGTTAGATTCTGAAAATGACGTTCAACTTTTATATGTACCTATTCAAATTCAGGGGAACATCTTTGTGTATTATGTTATATTGATCATTTTGCTGAAAGTTTCTGTTAAATTTATTCATACAATTCTCATACGATTCAGAGGTCGCCAAATGGTGTAGATACTATATTCTGGTCAAGACAGTACGTTGAATTGTTTGTTGGGCTTTTTGTGTAGTTGGGTTTCTGTCTTATCGACGTTTTATTATTTACATATTATCTTTTATGTATTTCCTATATGAAATAAAACACATAAAATACTCTTGAGTACAGACAAACCTGCGCATCTGGAATAGTTTTAAGGTTCATGTGGACCTTTTGGCTCAAATTGCTGAATTTATACTTAAAATTTACTCTGCCTGAGAACAGACGAACAGACCAACCTGCGCATCTTGGAAAGTTTTTTTTAAGGCATAGCATGCTCTAGATAAATAAATTTCTAAAGCATTGTATGTTTCAAACAATTTAACTGGATTTTGCACTGCATTTTTTCCGTCCCTTCAGAAGATGATAATCCTTAACAGACAGTTGATTTTCACTTGATATGGTCCACTCAGGTACAAGTTCAGTTGGTCTTATGCAAGGGGAAGTTCTTTCTCCGATACTTTTTTCGTTATATGTAAATAACTTTAAAATTGAATTTCTACGTAATAGCAATATACCATATGAAGTGCAAGACTTGTCATTATTTTTACTTATACATGTACATAGAAAATTATATTCATCTGAATATCACAAACATACTAGCCGATTAAAAAAAAAAAAAAAAAAAAAATTGTTAAGATATATTATTTATTCAAATGTTCTCTTATATCCTTGAGGCATCGTCCCCTGGTATCAACTGCATTCAAGTTACCTATGATGCTTCCTTGTTTGCTTTTGATACAGGTAGGAAAGAGACATTTACACACATTTTACATGCCTATGGCCCATAAGGTATCGTCCCCTGGTGTCAGCTGCCTTTAGGAAACCATAATGCTTTCCTATTTGCTGCTGACACAGGATGAGTCATGGACATGTTTAATTTCTACTTTCTTTTTGGCTAATTATTATATATTTGATTGATCCAACTTTTTGTGTACTATACATATGTGGATATCTATTTTTCTTTTTTTTTCTTTTTGGGCTGCTTGTTTGTTATCTATATCAACCACACTTGTAATAAAATGCATTAGTATTAAAAAAAACCAACATACTATAGATTCTTTATCTACGTATTCTTTAAGAACTTAAATAGTTCTCGTTTAACTTTTTTTTTTTTTTTTTTTTTATCTCATTGTTTGTATTGTATTATGAAAAAATTATTGATGTTGTAATGTTTATGCCCTTTGGGGCCCATAATTGGAAATAAAAAAAATATCTAAAAAAAATATCTATCTGTACGCTGATGACATGATTTTATTTTCTGATTCAGTTATTGGCTTGCAAGATATGTTAAACACATTATTATTATATACTTGTAAATGTGGTTTGACTGTTAATATTGCCAAAACAAAAATTATGGTATTTAGAAACGGAGGTTTTGTAAAAGACGAAGAAATTTGGTAGCTATTGACATAGTGGATGAATTTTGTTACCTTGGTGTACTGTTAAATTTAAACGGTAAATTTGCTAAAGGCTTTTTTTAAGCTCAAAAACATTTAGCTGAGCAAAGTAGAAAAGCTGTACTTGGTTTAAAGTCGAAGGTTTCGTCATTGTATTTGAATGTTTTTACATATTTGAATTTATTTGATACTTACGTAAGCAGTATTTTATGTTATGGTTGTGAAATATGCGGCTTCCATAAAGCTCCAAGTATTGAAAAAATACAACTTGATTTTTGCAAAAATATATTAGGTGTCAAACAGTGTACAACAAATGTTATGGTTTATTTTGAATTGGGTAGATACTCTTTGATATATTTTAGAATGTGCAAAATAGTGAAGTACTGGTTAAAATTGTTATCCACAAGCAACTGTATTCTTAAAAACTGCTACAGGGAACAACTGTATAATTTCTGTAATATTAGAAGTAGCTGGATTTATCAACTACAACAATTATTATTTAACTTAGGTTTAAATGAGATCTGGTATAACCAAGACAATTTGATTATTGATACAAATTTATTATTATTTGTAAAAACAAGGATATATGATCAAGCAAAACAGACTTTGAATGATCAACTGAACGTTTCATCTACATTTTGTAAGTGTTATTTATATAAATATATTGTCAATAATGTATGCTTACAGAATCATCTAATTAAACATATGAATTTTAGAGTGTATTTAACTCGCCTTAGATTGTCTTCTCATAATTTTTTTGTTGAAGTAGGCCGTTATCATGGAGTAAATAGGTTAGATATATATAGAAAGTGTACTCTTTGTACTTTGAATATCACTGAAGATGAATTCCATTTTGTTTTACAATGTGAATGCTTTAGTGCAACTTCTCAGCACTGAAAATATTAAAGACAGCGGTGGATCCAGCCATTTTAAAAAGGGGGTTCCAACTATATGTCCCATTCAAATGCATTGATCGGCCAAAAAAAAGGGGGGTTCCAACCCCCGGAAACACCCCCACCCCTGGATTCGCCAATGAAATATTTGCGTAATTAGTGTAAATTCTTGTTTGATGCACTTAATCATAGGACCGAACTGTTATTGGTCAATACTTGATATTTATTTGCTTCTCTGATGTATATTGTGTGTTATAAAAATGTACTTGTATTTATTGCACTGATAAGCATAATGTGCTTAAAGTAATAAAGAATTGAAATTACACAGTTGATTAATTCACGAATTATTGTCCGTCATTTCATTTTTGTCATTTTTGCACCTGCTGGAGATAGGAAAAAGGTGCACTCTAAAATCCAGTAAAGGTTTTAATTTTCTAAAACATAAAATGTTTTTGAATTTTAGTTTTCTCAATCACAGCAGCCTTTAATGTTCGCTAATTTTTTGTTTCCTTATTCAATCTGCTTGAAATTAAAGTCGACTTCGTTTTTTACCGTTAGCTAATTCACAATTAGATAATTAGCTATTGAAATGAAAATTAACAAACTGTATAAATGTAATCAAAATTATTATGTAAATAAATAAATACATAACTTGTTTATTATGTGTTACCTATTCATATATCAATAGAAATTATGTAATGAGTATTTACCCCTGAGCAGAAATGTTCTTTTCTTAATATAATAATTAGAACGTGATTGTTGAGCCGTTAAAAACAGTTGTTGAAATGTTATGAGTTTGAACCTGTTAGGTCGATATTTCCTTCGGCAACGGAAAGCAGATTACTTTAAGTGAAATCAACCAATAAAAACGACCGTCTTGACCGTTGCTAGTATACTTACACCCGGAACCCCTCGTATACAAATAGGTTAACTACTCTTAGTTTCAATAAACATCGCAACCACCGTGTGTAGTAGACGTGAAATTTATTAACGAAATAAAAATGAGGGAAATCGTACATTTACAAGCCGGACAGTGCGGAAACCAAATTGGTGCCAAGGTGAGTCTTATTAAACAGGGAAATAGCATGAATATTTAGATTTCTATCAAAATATTGAAAACCGATTATCTCAATTCTGAGTCATGATTTTGTAAGTTGAAAGGCGGTTAAAAATGGCGGTCTTGACTACACTATCGATTTTCAACAGAATCTGAAATGTGTATTCAATTGTATATGTTTAAGTCTTTAGAATCTAAAACGTTTAAGAAGAGAAAATGTTGATTTGAGGTATTGAATAATGTGTAGATCTTTATTTCAATTTCATAATCGGTATTAGGAGTTAAATTTGCCAAAAGGACATTTTTAATATAAAAAAAATGATTATTTCCTACTACTTGTATATAGGTCAACATGTCTGGACATTAACTCAAAAACCCTTTAACCAATTTGGATAAAACTTTGATTTGTTTATATCTATTGACGTGAGCTCCCTTTCGTTTTTATCAATTTGGATTTTACGTTTCTGAGTTACTGGGTTTTATTCATTAAAAAGGGGAATTTTCCAGCTTTCGGTCAAATTGACAATAACTCACAAATGCTATCAGCAGGTATTATAAAACTTTTGATAACAGTTTATATCGATTGAAGTAAGCTTACTAACTTTCTATTTTTATAAATTTAAGATGTAACGTGTCCGAGTTGTGGGGTTTCATTCTTTAAAAAAAAGGGGGGGGGCATTTGCGAGTTTTTCGGACTACAACTCTAAATGCTTTCTACAGTTCCAGTGGCGGATCCAGAATTTTTCATAAGTGGGGATTCCCTTTATAAGCAACCAAATTTTTCCCAAAAAGGGGGGCCCGGGCCGCCTGCCCCCCCCCCCCCTAAATCCGCCTCTGAGTTCTGAAGATTTTTAATGAATTGTTTAAATCTATTCCCTATTGATTTTTTTTGTTTTTTTAGCCAGTATTTTATGTAGAATATCGAAGCGATTATTAAATGGTTATTTAATAGTATATTTGTTTATAACTTTGCAATATATTTTTTGAAGTGTCTGAAAAGTCAACTTGTTCAATTGTTTGGCTGGGTGTTGATTGCAATGTTAACTGCTCAACTGTACAGTTAATCAATACGTCACACTTTGATAAATAAGGGGTTATCAAACACCTTTACTTAAATTAATTTGGCTCGTTTAATTTTCATAAAATTTTGACAATATATAAAATATTTCCGATCTTTTGTATTGGTTATTATTATACATTAAACATGTAACATGACGCAAAAAGAAATATTTATCTGTACTTTATTCTATTGTTTCCCCTTTTTTATTGTAGTTCTGGGAAGTTATCTCTGACGAGCATGGCATTGACCCCACCGGAACATACCATGGAGATTCAGATTTACAATTAGAAAGAATCAACGTCTACTACAATGAGGCTACAGGTATGAAATGAGAATACAAAAAAATATAAGTAAAAACTCGTACGTCAAAAAAGTGAAAAAAGGAAATGGAATAAAAAAAACTTCGTTAGCAATACACACTCATCGATAGAGCCGCTGCGTATAAAACTTATAATACAATCCTCTTTACTTTGAGTTTAATTTTCTTCATTTCTTTAATTGTTGAAAAAAATGAACAAAAGGTGCGTGTTACAAAAATAAAACTTTCAGATTAAGTAAAACAGGACAAAAATAGGGGAAAATATATATAGTCACGTCATGCATGCAATTATAAAATCTGGAACAATTAACATGAATCATTTTCTGTCCTCTTTTTACAGGTGGAAAATATGTACCACGTGCTGTTTTGGTTGATTTGGAGCCCGGAACCATGGACTCTGTCCGATCTGGACCATTCGGTCAAATCTTCAGACCAGACAACTTTGTTTTCGGACAGAGTGGTGCAGGAAACAACTGGGCTAAGGGACATTACACAGAGGGTGCTGAACTTGTAGACTCTGTTCTCGATGTTGTCAGGAAAGAAGCTGAAAGCTGTGATTGTCTTCAGGGATTCCAACTTACACACTCACTTGGAGGTGGAACCGGGTCAGGAATGGGAACACTCCTTATCTCCAAAATCCGTGAAGAATACCCAGACAGAATCATGAACACATTCTCAGTTGTACCATCACCAAAAGTAAGTATGGCTTCGAGTTCAAGAGATAACTTGGATAATCATCAAGTTGTTTAAAATTTTACTGGGATTTTGGCTTTGAGATATTCATTTTCTAGACGAATTTCAGTTGGAACACAAACAATATTGGAACATAGAAAGGTGCATCTATTGTTTCATTTTTTTTAGAAAATTGTAAGCTATTAGACACTAAATCAAAATTTCAAGTAATAGACATTATATAGTGCACTAGGATAAATATATATTTAGATATGAGGTCAACTTATTTACGGTTTTGTTTATAAATTCCTGTAATATAATTCATTAATGTTTTACATGAATGAAACTTTATGTATCCTTTATCTGTTTCAGGTATCAGACACAGTCGTTGAACCATACAATGCCACACTATCTGTACATCAATTGGTAGAAAACACAGATGAAACATACTGTATCGACAACGAGGCTCTTTACGATATCTGCTTCAGAACCCTCAAACTTACAACACCAACATACGGTGATCTTAACCATCTTGTCTCCGCAACAATGTCAGGTGTCACCACATGTCTCCGATTTCCAGGTCAGTTGAACGCTGATCTCCGTAAATTGGCCGTCAACATGGTACCATTCCCACGTCTTCATTTCTTCATGCCAGGATTCGCACCCCTGACATCACGTGGTAGCCAACAGTACAGAGCTTTAACTGTACCAGAACTTACCCAACAGATGTTCGATGCCAAGAACATGATGGCAGCTTGCGATCCCCGTCACGGCAGATACCTCACAGTTGCTTGTATGTTCCGTGGACGTATGTCAATGAAGGAGGTTGATGAACAAATGTTAAACGTACAAAACAAGAACAGCAGCTACTTCGTTGAATGGATCCCCAACAACGTCAAGACAGCCGTCTGTGACATTCCACCACGTGGTCTTAAGATGTCTGCCACATTTATTGGAAACAGCACAGCCATCCAGGAACTCTTCAAGAGAATCTCAGAACAATTCACCGCTATGTTCAGGCGTAAGGCTTTCTTGCATTGGTACACTGGTGAGGGTATGGACGAGATGGAATTCACAGAAGCCGAATCCAACATGAACGATTTGGTCTCAGAATACCAACAATACCAGGATGCAACAGCCGAAGAGGAAGGAGAATTCGAAGAGGAAGAAGGAGAAGAGGAAGCTTAAACATTTCCTAAAGCTCAATGAACTTTAAAAAAGAATAATTTTAAAAGTGAAACTAAGAATAACTTACTGATATACTGGATACAAACAAACAACTGTCCAGTTATCTATTGAAATATTACACCATCATGATATTAAATTATTGAACAATGAAGATATTATTATTACTTTGTCATAAATTAAAATGATATGTATGACATAAAGTTATAAGCTAGAATTTCCTGGTTCAGATACTTTTGAGGTTTTTGGTTTTCACACATTAGAAGTGGTTTAGCAACACGGTTCCGTTAACATGACATGGATTTAAGCAATCATCTTCAATGTAAAGGTAACCACACGGCCTTCCACAATTAGCAAAAATCATACGGTAAAGTCAACTATAATAGTCCCCGACAGTAAATAGAACAAGGGCCTTATTTAATTGTCAAATCAAAGGTCTAACAGAACAACAAATTAACAATATTTGAAATTCGGCTGCAAAGGGATTGAAACTGAAGGTTACATGCACAAATATCACATATACAAAAGACATAAAGCACCGTCGGATCAAAAATCTCTCGCAGTGTCTGAAAGTTTATCCAAAGCAAGTACATAAACATACTCTCGTAGGTCATTATATGTTATTGGTAGTTTTATGCTACGCTAGAAGGTTCTTGTATTTATTTTTCAATGGTTAGTCTTTCTTCTAAGTTGAACACGTACAAAAGTGATAGTTTAGTATATTTTTGTTAAGCCGGCTTGGCAAAAATGGTTCTGTTCGCTTGTTTATACTTGATATAATAATAACTCCCAAGTATGAGATTTTATTTTAACGTTTACCTATAGATCTTAGTTTTATTCTCTCGCCTAAATCAAATGTAACAGAAGGCAAGACATTACAGATATTTAATGGTGAAGGTGTTGCTCAATGTTAAAGGTCAAACGGCTAATTGTTGGTGTCTGGTGGAGATGTTAATCCGGTGAAGATGACGTAAACTTCTTGTGTAAAGATTTATGTTCGGTATCCACATTCTGTCAAATAGATACAACTGCCTTGTGTTCTGCAGTTTCAATCTGCTATATTTCGGATTTCATTGACCTCATGTTCTTGGTCCAGTGTCTGAATTAATTAGCAATGTTCATGTTAGGTTTTTGGCTTGCGTACAAAATGTAGGAACTTCTTCTATTATATAGATGATATTTTGTATGAATGGCATTACTATCAGTACATGTTAGTGTGACAACTATTTTAATGCCCGGTCATCTAAGTCAAGGGCCATCGACTCTGCATTAATTAGCAATGTTGCGGTCTTTTTTTTCTGCCAACAAGCGAGACATTGATATCTCTGTGTCAACAGTTAATTTATATAATCGTTGAAATATTATATATACATGTCAATAAGGGGTTTGTTTCGTTTCACCATGACCTGATTTGTATG
The DNA here is from genome assembly GCA_019925275.1 of Mytilus edulis. Lineage (NCBI taxonomy): Eukaryota > Metazoa > Mollusca > Bivalvia > Mytilida > Mytilidae > Mytilus > Mytilus edulis. Next base: position 82,614,876 of record CM034361.1, read on the forward strand.
GTTCATTGATTTACTTTAAGAAACTATAAGAGCCTAATGGGTTCACAAAACGTTGTCCTCATTTTGATTTATCGTTTGGTCAACATCATAAAGTTGGATTTTTTTCAGATTAATTGCTCAGATAAGGCATAAAATAGGTGTACATGTTTGCCTGACTGTGCTGACATCATTTGCATGGTTCTTTGAGCAACATTAAATGTCGTAACAAAACAGTATACGTTTTTAACCTTTAATATGAAATCAAATAGACCCAGAAAAATCTAATTGCACGAGTTCGCTATCTTTTTATAACTATATCTATGTTTATATGGAGTTATATGACTGTATGCAGTATTCAGAGGACACCTCGATGGTTAATTAGATGGCATTTACATTAGAATACACACGAAGCCTGATACATATTATCGAGCCCATGCATTGTTAATTGTTTATATTAGACCTTTTAATTTGGATATACGTTTTATTGTGTTACAAATCAAATATAAGAATATTGAATATTGAATCAAAGGTTGATGGTTTGGATAGATCTTTATTTCTGAAATCTCATTATTCTCTATTCTTTTTTTTTTAGCAGCCTATTATTCTCTATTACTTATTATTTGGTCATTTTTTTCTATATTCAAACCCTTATAGTTTATTTATTTACTTCATTGACAAGATGATTGGTGGCTATTTTCACGTCCAGCGGCAAGTTTTAAAATAATCGCATATTGAGGACGAGATCATTATATAATTAATGCGAAATGAATATAACTCGGCTTTGTACTAGACAGACTTTTAACGCGCTATAATTAACCTGGTAACAATCCGCCAGACGACATCCAACCTTGACGGACACTTCCTTCTGAATCCGAGCCGACCAGTTCTTTCCCCTTACTCCTTATAGAGTTGGTGGCGTGTGATAAGCAGATGAGCAGTAAATACCATTCTAAAGTCGTCGGTTCGACCCCATGACTTTGCGGTGCGCAACATAGGCAAACATGCTACCAAAAGACCAACAAGATGGTTACTTTATTGAAAAGCGTTATACGCCCACCCATTTATTCAGATCTAGAGTGACGGATGTTCACAGTCAAGGACAAGTTTGTAGCAATTATTATCTTCAATCTTGTTTTAATAGAAGTATAAACTTCACAATCGGCGGATTTAAAAAAAATTAAATAACCAATGTCAGTTCTGATGTCATTAGCCTAATTATTTACTGGTATCAATCTTTTAAATTTAGCCTAAGTTTGGAAGCATCACTATAATACTTCCATGGTCTAATTAAGAAATGAATTGATTCGAATAAGAATTTCATTGCGATTTAAGCACATCATCTGGAAGCCTTCGAATAGATTAAAAACACCAGGCGAAATAAGATATATTACAACTTGGAATATATACGAAAAAAGAGAACTGAAAACTATTGGAAGTCGCGTGAACTTATTGAATAATTTGAGTAAAACGTTCACGGAAATGACTTCGGAATATACGAACACAGATCAAGATTGGATATGATCTTTCCAGTCTGATATTATTTAGTATCTCCTAAAAATATTTCTCAATTTAATATTATATTTTAGAATAGCAACTAGCTAACATACAAATAATCAGTGGCGGATCAAACACTTTATTATGAGGCCCACTGACTGCCAAAAAAATGGGGCCCGCTACAGTCATGCTTCAGTGATACCGTATACAATCAACCAAATTTTTCCAACGAAAGGGGGGCCCGGGCCCCCCTGTATCCGCCTATGCTTAGAAGCAAAGTAAGGGTACTCGTATAGTAACTAAAAGCTAGTTAAAAGTCTTTATTTCATCTACTACAAAAAGTACGTTCTCCCTGACTTGTATCCATCAATACTAAGACCGGTTAAAAGATATACACGTATACATTCGTTTTCCATGTATTGTATAGTCACATGTCTTATGTTGACTTATGAAAACAAAGATAGATCAATATGATTGACACAAAGACCACAAACCAAAATACAACGATGTGAACAACTATCGGTCACCGTAGTCACCGGAGAATTGGGTAGGCAAATGCTCACATTAATCTGAACAGAAACAGGCTCCACATGTCCTCCTTTACACGCCATAACTCATGATGGTGCCTAAATAAAGGAGGCTGCTGTATGTGAAACAACTTCGCAGAAAAATCTTACGATCTCGTTTAAAAAAGAAGACTGTTTGTAATGATATTTTAACCCGTTTTATGTGCGTTTTTTTTTGTATTGTGTTCCTGTCACATCGAGATTTATATCACAGTGTCTTTATACGTGTTACCGTCGCCTGCTCTCGTCGTTAATAACGTGATTCCATAGCACCGAACAGATAATTGAATAATTGTGGCGAGCGGGGCGATCCGAAAAAAAATGTTTTGAACAATTTCATACTAAATTTTATATAAATCGTGTTAAACATAAGATTTTTATTATTTTTTAGTGATCAATCCAGCTGAATCTGACACCATGCATGTTGAATGACTTATACGTCCGGGTACTGTAACATGATTGGTGAAAAAAAAGTTGACTAATTTAAAAACAGGGACCAAATTCCAAAAACTTAATACACGGTTAGATTCAGCATATTTAAGAACCCCAAGAATTCAAGAATAAAACCCCATTGAAATTGGTCAAGAAATAAGCAATTTATACAAAGTATTAGAAAAGTATTGTTCGATCTCGGCCCCTAATTCCTAAACAGTTTGGGCCATAACCCCCCAAAATCAATCCCAACCTTCCTTTTTTGGAATGGAACCTTGTGATACAATTTCAGAAAGATCCATACACTTACACACAAGTTATTGTCTCGCAACTAGAAAAATACTTATTTTGACCACTTTTGGGACCCTTGTTCCTACACTGTTGGGACCAAAACCCCCAAAATCAATCCCGATCTTCCTTTAGTGGTTATAGACCTTATGTTAAAATTTAATTGATTTCTATTTACTTATACTAAAGTTATTACCCGGAAGCCATCCGTCTTCGGACGAAGCTGATGACGACGACCATGCACGTGATACCAATATAATACAACCAAAATGTTTTTAATTTTTGCGGTCGTATAAAAATATAAACAGACTGACAATTATCAAAGCATACAATGAGTCAAACTTATTCAATTAGATTTTAATAAGATATTCAATGAAATATTTAATTACATGTAGATGTAAAAATATTCGGTATCTTATATCAATTTTCAGAAGAAATAAAAATTGTCCACAATCTTGTTATGCCTGTTGTTGTTGGTCTTCTTCTTCTTCCTCGTCAAATTCACCTTCTTCTTCGGCTGTTGCATCCTGGTATTGTTGGTATTCTGAGACCAAATCGTTCATGTTGGATTCGGCTTCTGTGAATTCCATCTCGTCCATACCTTCACCAGTGTACCAATGCAAGAAAGCCTTACGACGGAACATAGCAGTGAATTGTTCTGAGATTCTCTTAAAGAGTTCCTGGATGGCAGTGCTGTTTCCAATAAATGTGGCGGACATCTTAAGACCACGTGGTGGAATGTCACAGACGGCTGTCTTGACGTTGTTGGGGATCCATTCAACGAAGTAGCTGCTGTTCTTGTTCTGAACGTTCAACATTTGTTCATCAACTTCCTTCATGGACATACGACCCCGGAACATACAGGCAACTGTGAGGTATCTTCCGTGACGGGGATCGCAAGCTGCCATCATGTTCTTGGCATCAAACATTTGCTGTGTCAGTTCTGGGACAGTGAGAGCCCTGTATTGCTGGCTACCACGTGATGTCAGGGGAGCAAACCCTGGGATGAAGAAATGAAGACGCGGGAATGGAACCATGTTTACAGCTAATTTGCGGAGATCAGCATTCAACTGACCTGGGAATCGAAGACAAGTTGTTACACCAGACATGGTTGCAGATACGAGATGGTTAAGGTCACCGTATGTTGGTGTGGTCAGTTTAAGGGTTCTGAAACAGATATCATATAGAGCCTCGTTATCAATGCAGTAGGTTTCATCCGTGTTTTCTACCAGTTGATGTACAGAGAGTGTGGCATTGTATGGTTCAACGACTGTGTCTGATACCTGGAATGATAACATAGTCAGTTTGATATTATCATTTTCATGTGTCAAGAAGATATGATTTTTTGTAAAAATGGCTAAGTGATAGTCATCTTGAATTCGGATAAACAGCAAAATAACAAAACTCAATAAAGATCCTTTTAAAATATCTTTGTTTATAGTACGGTATGTCATAATTTGAAGGTGAAATAAAAAAAAAAAAATGAATTTATTAATTAATTATTTCAAAGTATCACTTTTTTCAGTTAAAAACTTAAAATCAATTACACAAAACGTCCTTTGTGTTTAAAACATAAATGCACATTCAAATTCAAAGAACCTCTTTTTGTTCATATACGATCAAACAGGAGTATAAAATATATATAATATGAATTTAAATCATAGCGAAATGTGTATGTTAAAAAACTAACTTTGGGTGATGGAACAACTGAGAATGTGTTAATGATTCTGTCTGGATATTCCTCTCTGATTTTGGAGATGAGAAGTGTTCCCATGCCGGCTCCGGTTCCGCCGCCAAGTGAATGTGTGAGTTGGAATCCCTGAAGACAATCACAACTTTCAGCTTCCTTCCTGACTACATCAAGAACAGAGTCTACAAGTTCAGCACCCTCTGTGTAATGTCCCTTGGCCCAGTTGTTTCCTGCACCGCTCTGTCCGAAAACAAAGTTGTCTGGTCTAAAGATTTGGCCAAATGGTCCAGATCTGACGGAGTCCATGGTTCCGGGTTCCAAATCAACCAAGACAGCACGTGGCACATACTTTCCACCTGATAAACAAGTGACTTGATGTTATTTATTGTATACTAGAATAATGTATTTTCTCACTTGTAATGCCTTTCCACCGAGTTAGTTTTTATGAGACCCGCGCCTTCAAACGAGTTTAACGCCGCCGCATTCTATATGTGCCTGTACCAAATCAGGAGCCAGTAATTCCGTGGTTTGTATGTTGCTGTGTAACATAATTGTTTATCGTTCTTTAATTTGCACATAAATAAGGCCTTTAGGTTTTTGGTTTAAAATGTTTACGTTTGTCGTTTTGGGACCTTTTATAGGTTACTATGCTGCTTAGGCTTTGCTCATAGTTGAAGGTCGAAAGAAGGCGACCGATAGTTGTAAATTTCTGTAATATTTCAGTGGTCTCTTGTGAACAGTTGTATCATTGGCAATGATACCTAATCTACTTATTTTTATCCTTAATTCATATTTAATATGACTTATTATCTTCCACATTAATGGTTTGTATGTTTAGTTTTTTGAGAACAATGTGAAGTTCAAAAAATAGGCTGTATGTTTTATCTTCATAATCGATTAGGTATCGTTGAAAGTTACATTAGACATTTTACAAAGTTCAGAAATTTTCAAAAGTTTATATGACGTGATATGGATAATCAGTGTAATTTTAGATTACCAAATATAAACACTTAAAAATGACATTCATGGAACTTCTATTAGATTTGTTTGCACAAGGAGATAACTCTTAAGAAGAAAAGACTGCAGTACAGCCTTTACAAAACAAATAACATGGTGTATTGTGCTGGGTTTGGTTATGACACTTCCATAACATTCTAATTGGAAGTAAATGATGAGCTAATTTGAAAAGAAAAAAAAAATAACGGGTCTTTCGTTACCTGTAGCTTCATTGTAGTAGACGTTTATTCTTTCTAACTGTAAATCTGAATCTCCATGGTATGTTCCGGTGGGGTCGATACCGTGCTCATCTGAGATAACTTCCCAGAACTGTAATTAAAATTGACTATAACATTAATGAAAAACTAGTATTGTAATTAAAAGGTACATATGTCGTGGACAAATTTCTCGTTGTGTCTGCTAAATATATGTTTACAGGCCTTGATTTCAAGATTACAGATATGAAGGCGAGTGAGTGGTCAAAAAGTTCTTTGGTGGGTGTAAAATAAGTTTTTCAACATCTAGTTTTATCTGCCCGTGTTAAAATAATCTAGTTTCGTTTGCCAAAGGTGCAGTTCAATTGAGTGGATTTTTACGACATTCTTATACGTTGAATAAGATATTCAGTCAGTTTTCGGTTTAAATATACAACTCTTTAATTGTTTATATAAAATTATGTCAAAAAGTTTATATACCTAGGTTATTTATTTATTGACTTGTTTGTTTTGGCAATGACGTATACTACATACTTATCTCCCTTTTATTTGTGAAAATTTAAAAGAAGTATTGTTTCATTGATGTCTACATCATACAAGTCTTTCCTTTATTCATGAATACTTCGAAAAAAAATTAATGCAAAGCATTGACAAAAGCATATAAGAAATGCAAAAGTACATGCAAGTATTGACAAAAGCATATATATAAGAGATGCAAAGTACATGCAAGTATTGACAAAAGAATAATTATATTGCAGTGAAATATGGTCGTTTTTATTAATGTTTATAACTGCTTAGCAACATGGATGCACAAAAATAATGCTATTAAATACCTGTCATCGTTTATTATTTATTTATCAAATTCAGTCGAGCAAGAATTTCATTTAAATTTTACTTTTTGAGACTTTGTCAACTTTCGTATCATTCATTGACTGTTAATTGTATTTGAAGGTTGTCACAACAAAGTTCTGCATTTTGGTCCATTTAAATTAATATAACAAATTGATTTGTATATATTATGTAAAGAAATTATAAAATACCATAGACTTGGGCGAATGCAAACATGTTCAAATAACCCCGCCACTTTATGTATTTGCATGTCCCAAGTTAGGAGCCTGTTATACAGTACTTGTAGTCGTTGGTTGCAGCATACATATATATCGCAGGGGCGGATCCAGCCATTTTAAAAAAGGGGGGTTCCTAACCCAGGACAAAAAGGGGGGGGGTTCCAATTACATGTCCCCATTCAAATGCATTGATCGTCCAGAAAAAAGGGGGGGTTCCATCCCCCGGAACCCCCCCTCTGGATCCGCGCCTGTATCGTATTTGTTTTTTGTTTGATTGGTTTTTTTTTCATATGATAGGTTTCTCGTTTGAAATGTTTTACGTTTGTCATCTCGGTGTCTTTTATAGCATGGTATGCGATAATGACCTTGTTCATTGTTGAAGGTCGTATGGTGACCAATAGATGCGGCTTCTATATGTAATGTCTTTGGGGAAAACAACGCATTGTCAATCATGCCACCTATCCTATCATTTTTATAAAAAAAAATATGTACAGTAATTAAAAGTGGAGATTTTAGGCGGTACAGCCATAATGACGCAACGTTAGATATTGCTACTACCACGAAAAATAGGGTTAAGTAAATATTTGACGGGGAAATTTTTATAGAAATGGTGAAATAAATATTTCAAATAATACATGAAAATAAAGATTAATTCTTAAATTTTCACATTATGACAAGAGAAAGAATAAAAATATAATATTCATAGGTTTAGGAAGACGCAGATTATCTGAAAAACGTTTACTTAAGCGTTGTCCCATGTAACAAACTCGAAACATAAAACTCGAACAATTCGCGAAATGTTCACGCAACTCTTCGAAATTATGCATGAACATTCTATGACGTGATATATTTCAGTATTGGTTTACATGGCTGTCTCCATTTAAAATTTGCATACATATTTTCAAAAGAATATGATGTACGGAAATGTCCCATCGGAAATTTAATTTGGAAACTTGAAACATTTCAGTTCAAAAATAAAATGTTGACAGATAAGTCATTAAATTGTAAGCACGATCGTTTTGTACTAAGTGTAAGCTTCCAAAATTCGAATTGAAAAATAAATTGAGTTACATATTCAATTCAAAACAGTAGATTTGCAATGTCTTGCGGAAATGTCCGAGTTAAGCTTTCGTGCCTTCACAAAACTTTTTCGGCCCAAAAAACAGAGATTTGATTTCGTGAAGATTAATTTTCGGCTTTGATAACTTAACCAATAAAAAGTACTTTTAAAGTTGAATTTGGTACACCAAATAGCATTCAGATTACAGGGTTATCTATAAAAAATACGGATTAATGAAAATGTCTTGCAAGTTTGTCCGTTATCATAATTTGACGTCGCCACAAGCGTTATTAATATGCTAGGGACGGCATGAACTGCATTAATTCGCGTGTTCCTTCCTCCACTAAATATAAATGTCCTGATTTCAACAAAACGAAATGATGCACACAATACAAAAATACAAATAAAAGACGATCAAAAAGTAAGAAAACTTCAGTGTCATAACTATAAGCTATTGTATGGCATTGCTTGAATATATCATACTCGGGTTGAATATATATTTGCAGCAATATTCCTCCAAAAACACACAATTACTAGCAGTAAAATTGAATATCCTATGTTAATTACAAAATCATATTGGATTGGATACTCCCGGCATTTATACTTGTGTATTATACTTTGCATTTGCCCAAAAAGGAAAGCAGGAAGAATTAGATAGTGCGCGTTTCCAATTTAACGTCATTTTTTTGTTACACTAAATGGTAGCAATATCTGACGTTGCGTCAATATGAATAACATAATGTGTTGTGTATATGTCAACGAGACAGCAAGCAAATGACACCCCTCCCTCCCCCTAAAACTATTGGTTTTCACACCCTTTTCGAAGTCGCCTTCAGATGATTCGTTTTCAATAAAATGTTCCACGTGATGTCTTGAAAAATGAGCAGATACAATAATTTCTAGCAGAAGTTCGATAAATGATTTTCTGATAATGCTAACAAATAAAAAGATTTAAGTAATCATATGGATATCATATTGAATAAAATGAAATTTTAGCAGCGGATCCAGAATTTTTTAAAGAGGCTAGTAGAAAAATAGTTGTCTGAAATAAAGACGCCTAAGAAAATCAGGCCATAAAAAGGGGGTTGTCCGAGCCACATTAGGCCCCGAAAAATCTTATATAGCACATTGAACGCATCTGTTGCTACAAGGAGCACGTGCAGTTCTTGATTGAGTGCTTAGCAGAGGCGGATTTAGAGGGTTTTTCAGGTGGTCCCCTTTTGTGGGAAAATTTGGTTAATTATATAGGGAATAACTGAAGCACAACTGGAGCGGGACCCCTCTTGTGCAGTCAGTGGGCCCCCACTTATAAAAATTTCTGGATCCGCTACTGCTTATAGTAAGATAAAGTTGGTATATTTGAAGTTTAGTGGGTACTTTAATTACAAATTGTTTCTTTCCTGTTATTATTGAGCACAATGAACCTTTTTGTATTGACGTAAGGGACTATAACAGGTATTGCATCAAGCTGTATGCATCGAATTTGGGTAACGATATTTGATAGAACGAATATTAATAACTTCCGTGTTAACTACCATCCCCCTTTTTCCCTATATTTATTGTTGTTGGGTTTTTGCATCTAAATTTATTTTATCATCTGTTTAGCACTGATATTGTGTGGACTGCATGTTGTTTGTCTTCTTATCCAATTTTTCTTCTGGTCGTCTTTCTATTTTGTTAGCTTGTTGATATTCAGTTATATATTGATTTTAAGCGTATAGCCGTCTGACTATTTCCAATAAATTACGTAATACAGAAACTCTTTAGTTCTTACCGTCTAAACGAGTTTCTAAAAGTGCAGTTCCATCTGTTCATTAGTCAGACAAGATATGAATTTACAATGTTGTATTTATATTCATGTTAACTGTTTTGAATTTGTGATTCTCAAATTGTGGATTCGTGTGGAATGTACGTGATTCTTAAATTGTGGATTCGTAGATTGGAGATAGAGTTTTAAAGCTGGAGAGCTGTCAACTCATTTGAAATTATTTCTTGATGACAATTTTTTTCTCTTCGAAATTCGATGTAATGCAGTTGTAAGAATCAATAAATTATTAAAAAAATATTCAACTATTTTATGTCAATAAAATGTTTAAAAAAAAACCAACAGCATCAACTGACCTTAGCTCCTATTTGGTTTCCGCACTGACCAGCTTGGAGATGTACAATTTCCCTCATTTTTGTCTTTTTCTTCGGAACTTGGAACTACCTGGTATCTTGTTCAGCTTTCTCCGCCGTTGCTATAGGGTTTCAGCAAACGAATGCAAACGAATTTATATCGAAGAATCGGTGCCGCGTCACTTGTTACAGGTGATTTTAATGATGCGCCTCGAAACGCATGTTGATTTAAATTTCACTTTCTGTAATATCTTTCTGCATCATCTCTTTTGCAAAAAGGGTGGTTATTGATTTGCAAAACCTAATTAAAGTGAAGGTTTTTAATTGTACGGACTATGAACAGAGATTTGAAATGGGTGTATGCATAAGGATACGGATTGTATGTCCTCAATTTCTATTTTCTTTAAATGTTCTAAGTCAGTTTTAAAATAGCGGATATCTGTAAAAGTTTCAAGAAAATAATTTAACAATATAAATTTTCGATTACAGAATCATTTCTGTAATTTCGATTACAGAATCATTTCTGTAATCAGTATTTTATGAAATATGAATGAACACTGCCAGATGGACACACGAAAACCTTACAATCATATCATATACACGGAATAAAGTTAATATTTTATGCCATACTGTCTGATATACAGACTTGACCAAGAAAACTTAACCTTGGTAACCGATCAATGAAATGAGGTCAAATTCAGGTAAACCTCATCTGATGGACGCAAAGACCCCTTACTCACAAGTACTTGTATACATACAATTCACTTGGTTTCATTGAGCGGTCGCAGAACTATAAAAATGATAAAACATATGACAGAATACAGTTCTGAATAAACGACAGCTTTATATAAGATACATGTATGAAGTATCCTGATGAGGTCTTGTACCTTCTAAAATAACGTGGCCAGTGTTACCTGTAAAAGATTCAGTTTTTGGTATCAAATGAACACAACTTTTCGAAAATTGTCGTTGCTACCTTTGTATCCTTTCGTCTTGCATTTTGCGACATGTAGAAGGTGAGACAAATAACAACAACGGCCGCCATGATCATAAAAGATCATTTGAACCCTACGTACCAGGTGAGCTAAAATTAGACAAAATTCATATTGTGGACAAAAGCTCATGAGGTCGTCCGAAAGTATTGATGAAGATGACAGCAAGAAGTTAATTTTTATCATTTCTGTCCCTGTCAAAATTTATCTTAATAAGTTTTCAAGATAAGCCAAAACTTGCAATTCGCCCAGTCTTCATTTTTTTAACCTTGTCGACTGTTAAAAGAAGCACTGTTTAACCTAGATCACCGTGTAGAACACCACATGCAGGGTGTCGGCTATGTTTGACACGGGGTGGCAATTTCGAAGCGAAGAAAAACTATCAAAGTAAGTTCAAGTATCAAAATTTCTTTTTTTATAATTCGGAATACCATATAATGTCTTGCTTCGCACGGAAGGAACAGAAGAAACACAACCTATTTCCTGCAAGCAGAAGCAGTCGTTTGCAGTGCTCTGTTTTCTCAAACACCTCTCCCTAGTTGTCCGTGTAGCAGATTTTGAGGCTTCGTATGCAAATTTCTGGATACAAAACTACTTTAGACGACTTCCCCCGTATCATTTATATAGAATTGAATTCATATCATGGAATTTCACCAAATACAGCTTCTTACCTAAAATTAATTGGTTTTAAAACTAGTTTTTCATCAAAAAATAAAGTGTCGCTCGGGGTGTCAAATTTTGCATCTCAAGGGGTAGAGGCTTTCAATAAAAAAAAAAAGAACAGATTTGCATTTAAATCGGTCTTTAACCGATACTTTTAAATTCAAACACATCTACTATATTATTCAAAACTTCTTAGTTGTTTCCCGATACCACATTTCCGATGTTATTTTTGACACAAATTTGACCGTCTCAAGGAAAAGAAGAGAAATATTGTCTAAAGGAAATTTATTTTCTTTTACCATTTGGATAAAAGATAGAAAATCAGCTGCCAGATTAACTTTTAAAGATTTTAAATCGCTGTTTTGAAATCGTTAAGTTTAGTAGTGGTCTCCTTAAAGCTGTATTGTCATTTGATGATAAAGATGCCGATGAGACGGTTTCATTGGAGAGAGTAATAGAAATTATTTTGGGATAAGTGATTTTTGCGGCGTGCACGACTGCTTTTAAGAGGAACCTGGTGATGAACTTTGATGGAGTTTGACTGTTGAAGGCTTCGGCCAAATCTAATATGGAGGTCTGCTCTGTGGTTTTCCTCAATGTTTTGGTGCATTGAGCCACAGCCGTGACTTCTTTCTGACCATGATATATAGTAACTGAAAAGTAAAAGAAATCATTTTAGAGCGTTAAAACAAAATATTTTGAGATTTTTTTTAACTTTTTATGAAATCATTTAAGCACATGTTTTATAATATTAAAAAACAGGCAAAATGAAGTACCTTCAGTTTGTAATGTGTTATCATAATATAGTAGATGTGTTTGAATTTAAAAGTATCAGATAAGGACCGATTTATATGCAAATCTATTCTTTTTTTATTGAAAGCCTAGTTTTAAAACCAATTAATTTTAGGTAAGAAGCTGTATTTGGTGAAATTCCATGATATGAATTCAATTCTATATAAATGATATACGGGGGAAGTCGTCTAAAGTAGTTTTGTATCAAGAAATTTCCATATGAAGCCTCAAAATCTGCAACACGGAAAACTAGTGAGAGGTGTTTGAGAAATCAGAGCACTGGAAACGACTGCTTCTGATTCGCTTCTGCTTGCAGGAAATAGATTGTGATTCAATGCCTTCCGTGCAATACATTATATGGTACTAAGAATTTAAAAAAAAAAAATTGATACTTGAACTTACTTTGATAGTTTTTCTTCGCTTTGAAATTGCCATCCCGTGTCAAACATAGCCGACACCCCGCATTTGGCGTTCTACACGGTGCAGATGCATCAGTGACGATTGTTGGGGCCACACTTAAAAATATTTTGGTTTGCCCAAACCCTACCCAAAGGTTGAGACAGTGGGAAGGTAGGTAGGCATTTTCTTTTTTTTTTCTTCAAAAAAAAAAAAGAAATTGAAGTATCAGATGTTTATTAGTCTTCATGCCTATTTGATTAAAAAAAACCTTCTTTAAATCAGGACAATAAAAGAATTTGAGTAGGCAGCTTTTTTCTGGGTAGGTAGCGTTTGGGCAAACAAACCTATTATTTATTATGGCCTGGTAAGTTTCGTTTCAATTGGCTCAGAAATTTCATAGATTTTTTTATTTCAAATTAGCCAAAATCTGCAAACTCGAGAAATTTCAGCGGGGGCAAGAATTCCAAAATTTGTATTCATTTTTTTCTTTTGATTGTTATTTGTAGATCGATGATGCACTGCTCATCAGTTTTATCCCCAAATAAAATAATGTCATGCAAGGTTGTAGATAGTGTAGTATCTTTTATAATATATAAAAAAAAAGAAGATGTGGTAGAATTGCCAATAAGAAATATGTTCTTTTTTCCATAGCTATTAGCGCGGCGCCGGCTTAATCCCGCTTTTTTGCAAAATGTATTGTGACGCGTACATGTACATGATATTGAAGAAGGCGAAATAGGATGTTATCATTTGACGCTTTTCTACATTTGAAAATGCCTGTACCAAATCAGGAATAAGACAGTTGTCGTCCATTCGTTTGATGTGTTTTGTCATTTCAGTATTTTTGTGATTTTACTTTTTAGTCGAGCTAGGAACCGTATTCGTCATAGAGCTTTTGTCATAACCAAGTTGCGTTAGTTGATGCGCATAAACAATAGGCTGTTTGGTCTTAGTCCTACTTCGCACTAGTCTTATGCCAAAAACTAACGCGTCGCCAGTAAACTTAATTTGCGACCATCAAATCCCCAATTGATGCCGTCGGAGCTTAAAATACAATACAGTTATCTCCTTATTGATTAGTTTTCTTCTTCCTTCTATTAATGTCTGTATATGAAGGTATTTCAATTTTGTACTATGTGTCAAGTTACTTTTAAACTGAGACTATAAATTAAAACAAGAGGTCGCACTGAGTATCATTAAAGCAATTATCCAGCAGCTGCAGTTCAAATGACTTCGATGTAACCATTTTGTTTGCGGTTGGAAGTATAAACTAGAGGCTCTAAAGAGCCTGTGTCGCTCACCTTGGTCTATGTAAATATTAAACAAAGGACACAGATGGATTCATGACAAAATTGTGTTTTGGTGATGGTGATGTGTTTGTACATCTTACTTTACTGAACATTCTCGCTGCTTACAATTATTTCTATCTATAATGAACTTGGCCCAGTAGTTTCAGTGGAAAATGTTAGTAAAAATTTACAAATTTTATGAAAATTGTTAAAAATTGAACATAAAGTACAATAACTCCTTAGGGGGTCAATTGACCATTTTGGTCATGTTGACTTATGTTTAGGTCTTACTTTGCTGTACATTATTGCTGTTTACAGTTTATCTCTATCTATAATAATATTCAAGATAATAAAAAAAACGGCAAAATTTCCTTAAAATTACCAATTCAGGGGCAGCAACATAACAACGGGTTGTCCGATCCATCTGAAAATTTCAGAGCAGATAGATCTTGACCTGATAAACAATTTTATCCCTGTCAGATTTGCTCTAAATGCTTTGGTTTTTGAGTTAAAAACCAAAAACTGCATTTTACCCCCAAGTTCTATTTTTAGCCATGGCGGCCATCTTGGTTGGCCGGGTCAACGGACACATTTTTTAAATTAGATACCCCAAAAATGATTGTGGCCAAGTTTAGATCAGTTTGGCCCAGTAGTTTCAGAGGAGAAGATTTTTGTAAAAGATAACTAAGATTTACGAAAAATGGTTAAAAAATGACAATAACTCCTAAAGGGGTCAACTGACCATTTTGGTCATGTTGACTTATTAGTAAATCTTACTTTGCTGAATATTATTGCTGTTTACAGTTTATCTCTATTTATAATAATATTCAAGATAATAACCAACCAGGTGCTCCGCAGGGCGCAGCTTTATACGACCCGTGGTTGAACCCTAAACAGTTGGGACAAATTTGGTCACAATATTCAAGCTTGATTCTGTCTGAATTTGGATTGTGATCAAATTTTTGACATAATATAGGTTTTTGTTACAAAATTAATGTGGTCAAAGATCTAACAAATCTATTGCACAATACTGTGCAATTAAAGATTTCTTCTTTTTTCCAACTTTTTGAAACCCCCTTGGAGCAATAACCCTTAAACTTAATCCCATGCTTTCCATTGCAAAATGCTTGTTTTGGGCCCCTAATTCCTAATCGGTTGGGACCATCATCCCCAAAATCAATCCCAACCTTTCTTTTGTGGTATTGAACCTTCTGAAAAAATTTCATGAAGATCTATTTACTTAAACTAGTTATTATCCAGAAACCAATGTGTCTTCGGACGACGACGACATCATACCATTATACATCCCAAAATTTGTTTGGGGTCGTATAAAAACAGCAAAATTTCCCTAAAATTACCAATTCAGGGGCAGCAACCCAACAACGGGTTGTCCGATACATCTGAAAATTTCAGGGCATAGATCTTGACCTGATAAACAATTTTACCCAATGTCAGATTTGCTCTAAATGCTTTGGTTTTTGAGTTATAAGCCAAAAACTGCATTTTACCCCTATGTTCTATTTATAGCCATGGTGGCCATCTTGGTTGGTTGGCCGGGTCACTGGGACACATTATTTAAACGAAATACCCCAATGATGATTGTGGCCCAGTAGTTTCAGATGAGAAGATTTTTGTAAAAGTTAACGACGCCTTCGGGCCAGGTGAGCTAAAAAGTAGATGTGATACAAAGAATGAGACAACTCTCCACGAGAAACCAAATGACACAGCAATTCACTATAAGTCATTGTACGACCTTCAACAATTCGCAAAGCCCATACCTCAAAGTGAGCTATAAAAGGCCCCAAAATGATAAATGTAAAACGATTCAATTCAAGACAATTTAATTTGTGCAACTCTTAATTCAGTTTTATTTGGTTGCTGTCGTTAAGGTCAGACATGCTCACCATCAAAATGAGTTCAATGCAAGACTGACTCTGTCCAACAGACATGTACACTTTACAACGAACATAGTGGCTCTTTCTTATACTATCGGAGAAGAAACGCAAAAACTGTTCATCACAATGAAGGTAAAATGAAAACTGCCCAACTGCAGGAACACCTTACAATTATTTCATACACCTGCTAATGGTATTCAAGAAATATACCAAAACATGACATGTACTACCAGATCATGAAAAAAGGTTGAGGTCATGTAGACCTTGCATGGATCCAATATACCAAATATAGTAATGACAATGTCACAGGAGACAAAAAAATACTCACAAACCAATCTAGATATCATTTTTGTGCAAGAATTGCATTCAAGTTTTTCAGTTGGCTGCTTTACTGTATGCACAAGAGTATGTGTAGAAACGTTGTATAAACGTGTGATGATATTTGTTGCATGTTAGGATTGTTTCATGAAAACATGTTGGTCCCAGAGAAGGAAATTGAAATTTTAACTATTGGTAAGTGTCAAGTACAGCATCAATTTGTAAAGTGTTCTTCAGACACATGTATCACCTGAGATTGCTGCTGTCATGTTTAAATTGTGAAAAATTGATTTTTGTCATAAAATATTGAGAAAGTTGTTTTTTGATCATAAAGGCATCTTCGGACTATAAGGTTTGACAATCACAGATTGAAACTAGATACTGAGCACTTGATGGTGGAATGTAGGAAAGATATGTCTCGCTTCCTCTCAAATGTAAATGCAAGTGAAATAGAATCCACAAAATGACTTCAGTTTACTTTGTGAAATGTATATTTTTTGTTCATGTATAATTGTTTACTTTTTAACAAATTGTGACTTGGAAGGAGTAGTCTCATTGGCACTCATTCCACTTTTCTTGTATCTACGGCTGCTGAAATGGAACAATTATTTTACTGTAATCTAATTTTCAGTTGTTTTGTGATAACCCATCACAGGGGACATA
Source organism: Mytilus edulis (assembly GCA_019925275.1). Taxonomy (NCBI): domain Eukaryota; kingdom Metazoa; phylum Mollusca; class Bivalvia; order Mytilida; family Mytilidae; genus Mytilus; species Mytilus edulis. The sequence goes on from CM034361.1 coordinate 82,631,792, forward strand.
AGCATCAAAGACACTTCCAGCTTGTATTTGGCCCTATATTTCATATACTGGCATATGATCATTATCTTTTTACCTTTATTTAAGCAACAATAAAAAAAAATCAATAAATAAAAAAATGACTTGAAATAATATCCATATTACAGAATTCGTTAAAGCTGTATCTGAATAAAAATGCATTGAATGTATCCAATAAACAAAGGAGTTTTAATAAAATAATGCAATTATTACTTTAATTAATATTTAAAACTACATTAAGAACGTTTTTTCTTTTTAGTGTCTCTTTCCGATCTTATCAATTAGACATGGCACTTTCAGTAGAATTAAAATTTTGTTTTCTAGTGTTTATCTAAGCTTCTTCTCCTTCTCCTTCCTCTTCCTCGAACTCTCCTTCCTCTTCAGCTGTTGCGTCCTGGTATTGTTGATATTCTGATACCAAATCATTCATGTTGGATTCGGCTTCTGTGAATTCCATCTCGTCCATACCCTCACCAGTGTACCAATGCAAGAAAGCTTTACGACGGAACATAGCGGTGAATTGTTCCGATACACGCTTGAAAAGTTCCTGGATGGCTGTGCTGTTACCAATAAATGTGGCGGACATCTTGAGACCACGTGGTGGAATGTCACAGACAGCTGTCTTGACGTTGTTGGGGATCCATTCAACGAAGTAGCTGCTGTTCTTGTTCTGTACGTTCAACATCTGTTCATCTACTTCCTTCATTGACATACGTCCACGGAACATACAAGCAACTGTGAGGTATCTGCCATGACGTGGATCACAGGCAGCCATCATGTTCTTGGCATCGAACATCTGTTGGGTAAGTTCTGGTACAGTTAAAGCTCTGTACTGTTGGCTACCACGTGATGTCAGGGGTGCAAAGCCTGGGATGAAGAAATGAAGACGTGGGAATGGTACCATGTTGACTGCCAATTTACGGAGATCAGCATTCAACTGACCTGGAAATCGGAGACATGTGGTGACACCGGACATTGTTGCAGAGACAAGATGGTTAAGGTCACCGTATGTTGGTGTTGTAAGTTTGAGGGTTCTGAAGCAGATATCGTATAGAGCTTCATTGTCAATGCAGTATGTTTCATCTGTGTTTTCTACCAATTGATGTACAGAGAGTGTGGCATTGTATGGTTCAACGACTGTGTCTGATACCTGAAATGATAAATAGTCAGTTTAATTTTATTATTTGCAATTGTCCTGCTGGTAAGATTTTCTTTAAATTAAAAAACTAGAGGCTCTAAAGAGCCTGTGTCGCTCACCTTGGTCTATGTGAATATTAAACAATGGACACAAATGGATTCATGACAAAATTGTGTTTTGGTGATGGTGATGTGTTTGTAGATCTTACTTTACTAAACATTGTTGCTGCTTACAATTATCTCTATCTATAACAGTATTTTCTGTGGAAAATGTTATTGAAAATCTTCAAATTTTAAGAAAATTGTTAAAAATTGACTATGAAGGGCAATAACTCCTTAGGGGGTCAATTGATTATTTTGGTCATACTGACTTATTTTTAGTTCTTACTTTGCTGTACATTATTGCTGTTTACTGTTTATCTCTATCTATAATAATATTCAAGATAATAACAAAAAAACAGCAAAATTTCCTCAAAATTACCAATTCAGGGGCAGCAACCTAACAACCGATTATCCGATTCATCTGAAAATTCCAGGGCAGATAGATCGTGACCTGATCAACAATTTTACTTCCTGTCAGATTTGCTCTTAATGCTTTGGTTTTTGAGTTATAAGCCAAAAACTGCATTTTACCCCATGTTCTATTTTTAGCCATGGCGGCCATCTTGGTTTGTTGGTCGAGTTACTGGACACATTTTTTTAACTAGATACCCCAATGATGATTATGGCTAAGTTTGGTTAAATTTGGCCCAGTAGTTTCAGAGGAGAAGATTTTTCTAAAAGATTACTAAGATTTACGAAAAATGGTTAAAAATTGACTATAAAGGGCAATAACTCCTAAAGTGGTCAACTGACCATTTTGGTCATGTTGACTTATTTGTACATCTTACTTTGCTGAACATTATTGCTGTTTAAAGTGTATCTCTATCTATAATAATATTCAAGATAATAACCAAAAACAGCAAAATTTCCTTAAAATTACAATTTCAGGGGCAGCAACCCAACAACGAAATGTCCGATTCATCTGAAAATTTCAGGGCAGATAGATCTTGACCTGATGAACAATATTACCCCATGTCAGATTTGCTCTAAATGCTTTGGTTTTTGAGTTATAAGCCAAAAACTGCATTTTACCCCTATGTTCTTTTTTTAGCCATGGCGGCCATCTTGGTTGGTTGGCCGGGTCACCGGACACATTTTTTAAACTAGATACCCCAATGATGATTATGGCCAAGTTTAGTTAAATTTGGCCCAGTAGTTTCAGAGGAGAAGATTTTTGTAAAAGTTAATGACGCCGGACGACGGACGCCAAGTGATGAGAAAAGCTCACTTGGCCCTTCGGGCCAGGTGAGCTAAAAATAAACAAGTCAATTACCTTGAATTCAGATCAAAGTTCTTCCAAAACTCAAGGTCATAAATTTTTTTTTTGTTGCATAGACATACATTTGTAGGTTTCTTATCCCATTAGTTGATTATTATTTTTTGAATGATTATTATTAAATTTCTTAATTGACAATATACAATGTAAATAAATACATTATACCTTATGTCCCAAGTTAAAAGTGGTTAATTAGCCACGACAGTTACTGAGAATTTTCTGAGAATTGTCGAAAATTACGCGCTTACCACATCGCTATCCAAAAATCCTGGGGAGAACACCGTTAAATAGTTTGTTGTTTGTTGCTGTGTCATATTTGTTTATTTGTTCATTATTTTGTACATTAATACAAAAATAAGTCTTCTTGTTTGAGTTGCATTTGTCATTATTCTATGTAAAGGTTTTGTTTATAGTTGAAGGCTGTATGGTGATCTATAATTTATAAGTTCTATGTCATTTAGTTTCTTGTGGCGAGTTGTCTCATTGACAATCTTACCCCATCTTTTTATTTTTATATCAACTCCTTATCTCTGCTCCAGTTATTATATCAGTTGGGGGTTGATCTTGATATTGAAAGAGCTTCAATTAATACCTAAATAGAAGTTTTTCAAATGACATGACCTAAAACTGATTAGAATGTCATGTAGAGCTATTGCAAACGTAACTGATACCCGTATCATCATGGATGGTTGTTCCAGAACAATTGCCATTGTTATTGATCATGTTAATTGTATTTTAATACTTATACACTGATGATTCAGTTTATTTGTATATACTTACAGTATAAAGTATTTATTTTCTTACGATTTTTGTCAAGTGCAGAAAATTTTGAAATGAACAAGTCTTACTCTTATGTTTGTTAAGAATACTTACTTTTGGTGATGGTACAACTGAGAATGTGAGCATGATTCTGTCTGGGTATTCTTCACGGATTTTTGAGATGAGTAGTGTTCCCATGCCTGATCCGGTTCCACCTCCAAGTGAGTGTGTAAGTTGGAATCCCTGAAGACAATCACAGCTTTCAGCCTCTTTCCTGACAACATCAAGAACAGAGTCTACAAGTTCAGCACCTTCTGTGTAATGTCCCTTGGCCCAGTTGTTGCCTGCACCACTCTGTCCGAAAACAAAGTTGTCTGGTCTGAAGATTTGGCCAAATGGTCCAGATCGGACAGAGTCCATGGTTCCGGGCTCCAAATCGACCAACACTGCACGTGGCACATATTTTCCACCTGTAAAATAGTAATATTGAGTTATTTCTTGTTCATAATTTGTTAGCCTTCATTTAAATCACAATTAGAACTACATAATACTAACTACATGATACTCTGAAAAAAAAAGAGTTCTTCCCCCAGGTACTGGATATGTATATATGTTCACTACAATGTACTGCTGGTTTACCAAACTTCAAAATGGTAACAACTTTGACTCGTCCTGAGAAGGGAACAGTGCAGTTGTGCATGTTTACTGATATTTTTTTATACATTTATAATCAATGTGCATGTGGGTTATGATAAGTTGATAGTCATGATGATCCATGTCCTGGTATCAAGAAATTGTTTCTATTCTAGAAATTGAAAATTGAATAAAGTGGGGTCACTACTAGCAGTTCCATCTGAAAAAGTAATTAAGTTCCGTAGGTATTGATGACATGTGACTGATAACATTTTGTACTCTCTGAAACCACAATGACACTTGAAACTAAACAAAAAAATAAACTTTGTTACCACTAACATGCTGAAAATAGGGTTGGTAAACAAAAATGTACTAGAAAATTTTTCAAAAAAATACTGTGGATTCATTTATTTTCGTGGATTAAGGATAAATTATATGTTCGTGGATATTTAATTTCGTGGTATTGCCGAAGACTACTTACAAGCCAATGGAAAATTTGTCATTCGTTGAACATTTAATTTCGTGGTTTACCTATACCCACGAAGTCCACGAAAATTGGTATCCAACGAATATTAATGAATCCACAGTACAAGGAATTCTAGCTTCTCACCATTGATACAAGCTAGGAAAAGGTGTCAATTCCAGTATCAAGATAAGTAAACATTAGATACATGTCTTCATAAAGGGTATTCTCTGAATTATTTTTTATGATATTGAACCTGTATATTTCGCCTTTCATAGGTTCAAAATTATTTTCCAAGTTAAATGGTCAAGGTTTTTGTTGACTTATATTCAAGGTAACAGTGCGTTTATGACACAAGAGAGATTAGGTGCTGGGAATAGTTTACAGAAGTGGAAGGTTCTGAACTATTAACAATTTAAAATTAAAGGATCACATTTGACATTAAATAAAGGTCAGATTTCATTTAAATTATACATGTACAGGTCTCTCAAATGATTTTTGTGCCAAAGATTTTATCAGTCTTCAGGAGTAACATACATTTTGTATATATACACGTACACCAGTTGGATATTAGTTCTTGATGCATTTTTGAAACCATCAGATCAAAGTTCTATTTTCTTATAATCTTTCTTATTTTGTTTAGAATTTGCAGTTGATAGCAGTTCTGCAATACATGTAGTTAATCCTGTAATTCTATCCAAAATTCTTTAGTCTTCATGATCACTTGACATATTTTATAGACACCTATCTATTCAGTATTGTTGAAGACCGTATATAAATATACATGTATGTATATATGTCTACATTTGTATGTCCCTATCTAGTGGTCTTTTGTTTATTGCGTGGTTGAGTTGCTGTCTCAACACATATATCCGATGTAGAGTATTATACTTATTCATGCTTAGCCAATGAATTTTATGACTAAGTTACATTTAATTTAAGACATATATGAACAAAGGGACAACTTTAACATGTGCTTGCATGTGAAAGCTTCATTGACAAAAAATTACCGGTGGCTTCATTGTAGTAGACGTTTATTCTTTCTAACTGTAAATCTGAATCTCCATGGTAGGTTCCTGTGGGGTCAATACCGTGTTCGTCTGAGATAACTTCCCAAAACTAGAAGTAATAAAGCTTACTGTAGAATGGAATCATTGAAGGTAAAGAAATACATGTACATGAAGAAGAACAAAACTTATGGATCTTTTCCAGAAAGCAGGTTTATACATGGAGAAGGAGTAGTAGTTTTGGGGAAAAGAAATTGTTTTCCCACAAGGTCAACGGCTAGCATGCAATTAACCGTTGTCTGCAGCAGCATGCATTAAAATATATGTACTATCATGGCTAAAAAGCAGATTCCCAAAGCATTAAAAGAAAAATAAATATTATTTTCAACAAAGATCTATAAAATAAAAAAAGTTCCCGTGTAATTGTTCCCTCTTTTGAAGGTAAGCTAAAAGGGAAATTGGAGACATGCCTTTTCAAAATAATTTCCAACCAAACCAATGCTGAAATCAAATTTAAGGGCCCACTTATGAAGGTTTTTTTTACTAAAAATTTACATTAACTACATGTACAAAACCTATATACTTGAATGTAATCAATAATAATAGAACTCAATTGTCAAATTTTAAATTAAATTCAATAGTGTACACATGTACATTCTTGCATCAATTTTGTGACAAAAGATTAAATATGCATAATAAAAACAAAATACACAATGAATACACATTCAACTACTCCAGACAATGTTCTATTTAATGATTAAATTACAAAGTTCTATAAATACATATAGTTCTATAAATCAATATATTGTAGGTCGGTGTTAAGTCTCCCTTGATTAACTTGACTGAGAGGTTTGCTTCTACTTCAAGATTTTTGTCTCTTTAAGTTATTCAAATTTCGGCAGTCCCTATACATACATGTACAAAAATGTATATATGACTTTCATTTATCCTTTAAAAAATTCTCTCAATTTACAAAAGGAAATTTAATTAGAAACTGGTCAAGTGTTAAGATTGATATGTATTGCATAGCAACATCGATACACATGGATAATACAGTACAGCTATTGATTCAAGTTATTATCAATGAAAGTCTTTTCAAGCAAGAAAAGCATTTAAATTTCACTTTATCCGACAAGGTCATGTATTTAATAACTGTATTTTATGGTTGTCATAACAAACTTGTGAACCTTGGGCCATTTAATTTATCAACATTAATAAATATGTTTGTTTTAATATATGACACATGTACAATGTTACTCACAATTTACAAGTAGTCTTTACCTACAAGCTTTTGTTATATACATGTACATGAATTTCGGAAACCATTTTTTTCAAATATTTATTGTTATGTCATTTTAGCTGGATTTTAATCAACTTTGTACAATATATTAAAAGAAATAGAAGTGCTACAGGCTTTATTTTTAATTGGGGTTATATAATTGTTACATGCATTTATATTATTATCATTTTCATCAGTCCAAATAATTATAACATCTCAGAATGGCTGAAAGCAAAAATTAAATAAGACTACAAGAATGACAAGATGTTATTTGTTTAGGAATTAAGAATGACATCCAGACCATTTAGACATTTTCACTGAACTAGTACACATATTTGTAATGGGCAAGGGGGAAATCCACAGGATTTTTCGCTGTGTTGGAAGGCCAATTGATGGCATTCCATTAATTAGGTTGTGATTATTACTTGTGTGGTTGTCATCTCTTTGAAATATTCCCCTTTTTCATTCTCAATTTTTTATCAAGAATAATCAAATGAAAATAAATAGCCTAGATCTACCTACATTTTTAAGTTGACAGGTCAGGTCAATACTGACAATAGTGAATAGGTTGGCACCAAGTTAACCAACATAAAAAAATGTTTATTTAAAAAAATGATGTTGCTAGGTGAACATCAGAAAAAAACAACAAAAGTGTCATCTCCAAAGGATTTAAAAGATTTAGCTTCTGTACAGCACTGCTTGCCCACTTTTCCCTGTAATACAATTCTAATTGTCCTGATAAAACCTTCAAACATTATTTGGGGGATTACCCGATTAGCTGATTAGTGACCGGATTACTTAAAAGGTTAGGAGTGGTCACGTTCTTTTTGGCGAAATTTTTCTTCATGGTATAGTTAATATAATATGCTAAATTTAACGGTGTCGACCTTAAAAACCTCCTTAAAGGGAATTTTAATAAGACTGAAATGCAATCCCGCCAAAATTATGTAATAAATTTGTTTCTGACATAATAAAAGTAGATCTGGAATGTCGATAGGCTTGAGTTGTCCGCCCGTTGCACTTACCACGTGGTTTCGACCATTGTTTTTTTTCAAATTCAATACAAATTGAAACTGAAATATTTGTATATTTTCAGAATCGACATATATGATTCATGATTAACAAATCTCATTTCTATTGAATGTGGTTTAGTATAAATTTATAATTAATTCAGATTTTTGCTTGCGTTCCAAATTTAGATTGTCATGATTTGACCGCCCTTTTTCACAAATTTTGTACCGCTTCAACTTGAAACATGTATGAATTTTTTGTAATCGAAGACCTTTTAAATAATTATTAAAGAGAAACTGTCGTACGATTAACTATTTAAATAACCTAATTTATTCTGGTTTGATATTTTTATTCAGAAACCAATCCCGCCGCAATCGGCCATTGAATGAATCATAAGCCGGCGATAAGGAAACAAATAAATTAAACCAACCTATTCAATTTACTTTAAACCGATATAATATCGAACTGTATACTGACCTTAGCTCCAATTTGGTTTCCACACTGACCAGCTTGCATATGTACGATTTCCCTCATTTTCAAATTTTTCTCAGACCGTTAGTGAAACTTGTATCAGACTTCGTTGAAACAGCGTTGCTATGGATTTGATTGTGTCAACGTATTTATATCAGTAAATCGGTAACGCGTCACTCGTTTACTTCATACGCAGATACATGACACACTTCTATTTTAAAATCTATAATTTAGATATTCTTTAGTGTGTTCTGCATCATTTCGTTTGCACAATCGGGGTTATTGATTATCAATGATTATTTTGTCCTATGTATTTTAATAAGAGACATGAGATGAATGCATAAGTAATGAATTAATGAGAGATGTGTTGAGATAGCTAGTGATTAGACCTGAGGATTAGACTGAGGATTAGATTAACGTGATTCGACTGCATATTTTTCAACAATAGGGGAAAGGGCCTCTTCCTATTCTTGAGGTATACACACTAACACAGACGTGCCGCTGCTATGTATAATGGGTTACTTTCTTCACAGAACAAATATATTAAAGATCATTAAAGGGGTGAAATTTCACGGATGTTTTATTATTCTAATTATCAAATAACAACGGGTCATAAATTTTCATCTGTCTGATAGGGCGGCCTGTGTATTTACACGGTATAATGCTCCTTTTATTAAATAATTTATTTAATTAACATAAATTGACCTTGTCAAATTCATATTATAATGTAGATTTGCTGGAACTATTTTTTTACAACGGGTGTCCCCCAAGCGGAGTTAGGGTTTGTGGGGTATTCCGGTTCCCTTATAGAGCTTTTTCAGGGTTATCGATATTTTTATGGTTAATCCCTCATTAATCCAGACTTTTTACTCAAAATTTTGTCTAGTTTGGGGACTTGCGGACCCCTTTCATAATCATAATCCTGGATCCGGCCGCATCTGCCCCCTCACCCGCAAGTGTACATATACCGTGACTGACCACACTCCCTTTAACTGGGAATACAAAGTGAAAACAACATAATGAATTTCATGCGTCCGAAGCACTTTTCTGGATTACTTCCATCAGCTAAAAATCCAAATATTTCTATTAAGACAAACATGTATAAGAACCGAAATACAGTTTTCACTATTTCAACAAAAAAAATCAGTTGCAATGAAGTTATATTTAATTGCAAGATTTATAAACGGACATTTTAGAAAGGATTGTTATGAATTACATCTGCCTCTCTGTTTAAGATTTCAATGCTCAGAAGAAAATCATATGACGCAAATTTCTGCTTTAAAAAGCTTAAATAAAGATTTTTTTTAATATTTACCCTATTTTTTCATCACTCCATATATTTGAGCCTACCGGATATTTTTGTTTATTGTGGAACCAAAGGACCACGAAGTGCATAAATCAATTTATAAACAACAGTTCATTTACAACACTCGAAAGTTTATAACGGGGAATATGTATTATATACATCGACTAGCCTATAGAAAATCGTAGGAAAAAGTAAAAACACAAAAATACTGAACTCCGAGGAAAATTCAAAAAGGAAAGTCCAAAATCAAAAGGCAAAATCAAAAGTCCAAACACATCAAACGAATGGATAACAACTGTCATATTCCTGACTTGGTACAGGCATTTTCTAATGTAGAAAATGGTGGATTTAACCTGGTTTTATAGCTAGCTAAACCTCTCACTTGTATGACAGTCGCATCAAATTCCATTACATTGTCAACGATGCGTGAACAAAACAAACATACTCAAAGAGTAAAAATGTCAAAAATAGGGGTATACAGCAGTCAACATTGTGTTATCATCTTAATCACTATAAAAACAACAAATGTAACGAAGAAGCACAAAAAGGCATTCATCAAATTTAGCATCCTCATTTTGCTTATCTTATACGATTTTATTTATCTATGTAAAGTCGACCCGTAAAGGATGGAAAATTTTCAGTACTGGTGTAAAATTGCGCGTTTGAAATTCGCACAGGTAGACATAAAATAATTTTGTCGTTCAAAGTATGACGTACATAAATGCAGAGTCACGTAAAGTAGATATAACAAAAACAGACTTAACAGTAAAAGTAATAATAATAAATAAAATAATTGTGTGGTTCAAAGTATGACGGGAGTACAGAGTCACGTCAAATGTATATCATAAAAAAAACTGGCTTAACAGAAAAAGTAGTATTAATGAATAAAATAGTTTTGTCATTCAAAGTATGGCAAGATCCATAAGTAAAAGTAATATTAATAAATGAAATAATTTTGTCGTTCAAAGTATGATGTTTTACATAAACACAGAGTCACGTCAAATGAATATCTCAAAGGAAAACATTGGATTATTCCCCTTTGCATATAAATTTAAGTATCGTATTTTCTGATGTATGTGTGTATTTTGGAAGGTGGAAGAAATGGATTCTTGGGTAACATATATATTTTCAACTTTAACATAAAAAAAAATTCCAACCAATGACATATATGATGAATGAAAAGAAATCGAATTTTCAATAAAACAAACTCCTCTGAAACGAATTTTATTCTTTTCAAGATTCTTGGATTTCTCATTTCATTTATTTTAGTAGCTCGCGCGACATAAAATGAATTTGTAATTTTGGATATATTTCACGTGAAAATTAAAAATGTAAAAAAAAAATATAATATTATCTTGACACATTAATTGTAGTAAAATTAAAAATGGAACTCAGTGACGTCACACTAAACTCCAAAACATATAAATGATCTATAAAAAAAAAAGAAGAACATTCAAAACTACAAAAGCCAGACGCTCTTGACTTGGGACAGGGGCGCAAAAATGCGGCCGGGTAAAACATGTTTTGTGAGATCTCAATCCCTATACCTATAGCCAATGTAGAATAAAAGAGGGGGGAATAATACAAGAGGGACATTCAAACTCATAGATCGAAAATAAACTGACTTCGGCATGGTTAAAAAAGAAAAGACACATATTAGTTCACAAGACACAACGCAGAAAACAAAAAACTAAGCAACACGAACACCACCAAAAGAATAAAGAAACCGACACAGCACACTGAAAATCTAAATTAGTCACGATGACTATTCAGTTAGTCAAATATCAGCCGAAAGGTAGTCAAAAGCATATATGACTACCCATCAAGTCATTATGACTACCTGCATGGTCAATTGACTATGTCAGTGGTCACAGCACCACGTGGTGTAGAGTATCGGTTTTCACGCGCACTCTTTCGCGTTCCCTTTGTTCCATAGATTGTGTAGATGTAAACAAACCAGAAGGCACGGAAACTGTTATTTTGTCAAATAAACCAATTGTTTAAAGTAAGTATGATGTATATTTGTTTTAATTCTAACCTACAAATATTGAATTTAAGAAAAAGAAGTGTATGAATGAAAGTAATATCGGCACATGTTGACGTAACCACAATGAAAAAAAGGGGGGATATGTATACGGGATATCAATTTTGATACACATACAACGTATTGTCGATTGAAAAGAGTATTTAGAGATATCTTTTTTTTCACCTGAGCAAAAAATGTTAAAAATAAACACTGCAATCGATATTCACAACAATGAATTAAAAACTCATGCAGGGTGGCTGTCAAGATCCTGGTGCTTACATTACAATGCTGTGATATAGCCTGAATGGGTGGCTGTCAAGATCCTGGTGCTTACATTACAATGGTGTGTTATAAGATGGGTGGCTGTCAAGATCCCGGTGCTTATATCACAATGTTGTGGTATAAGATGGGTGGCTGGCAAGATCCCGGTGCTTACATTACAATGTTGTGGTATAAGATGGGTGGCTGACAAGATCCCGGTTCTTACATTACAATGTTGTGGTATAAGATGGGTGGCTGGCAAGATCCCGGTGCTTACATTACAATGTTTGGTATAAGATGGGTGGCTGTCAAGATTCTGGTGCTTACATTAAAATGTTGTGGTATATGATGGGTGACTGTCAAGATCCTGGTGCTTACATTACTATGTTACAATGCTGTGATATAGGATGGGTGGCTGTCAAGATCCCGGTGCTTATGTAAAGCAAAATTATATCCGGGTGAAATTTGATCCGGAGGAAAAAATGTCACAGTAGTTGTTGTTATTTTTTTATCCGGAGGAAAATATTTCCCTGGGATTTTTTTTCCTTTGCCGTGAAATTCTATCTTGGTAGTTAACTTATTGAATAGTTATTAGAAAAAACTTATCCTTTACAAATACTATGAAATACTAAAAGTGTATTTGAATTAAACCTATTTTGTAAAAAAAATGTATTATAATGGGAATTATTTCACAAATTATCATTGAACAAATTTCCTGAAAAAATCAAGTAAATATCATTTTTTTTAAAAGAAAATTATTATTAAACATAAGAAAGAAAACAAGAAATAATTTCAAAGACTGTAATTGTGAAATAATATCATGATTAAATAAGGTAAGTGAAATACATGGTAAAGTGAGTTGTTTTCAGATCTCAGTTCGAATATAAATTAAAACGTAAAGGTTGAAATTTATTTGCATTACTACTGTTAACAGTAATGGAAGAATTTGATTATGATAATATTTTTTCAACTATATAAATAGTCTGGGGACAAAGATGTTGTTGTTGATTATATGGACAAAATGATGGAAATCAGATAATATATAGCATAACAATAAAGTGGAACAAAAGCAATTTTAACAACTGGATAGTATTTACCTGTGAAATAATATGTCTTATTAAAAATTCATGTTGTAAGTCATCTTGTTATATAAATGAATATACAAAAATAAGATTCAAGGAAAAATTTCACTATGAAAAAAATTCAGGAATATATTATATTCATATCTTTAAAATATAAATTGTTCATAATTACCTCCCTTTGATATATTATGCAAATTTGTTCTACCTTTGTAAAACCTTTAATAATTAAAGTCAGGTATATATTGATTGCGAGTAACTTCCATACTAGTTAATGGGACTATATTTCACAAGGTTCTGTGAAATATGATACGGCAATAATATACCGGTACATATTATCCGCATAACACAGATAGATTTTCACTCCTCTGGAATAAATCTACCTGTGAAATACCATGCCTGGAAAAAAATTACCGTGACAAATTATCCTCAGGATAAAATATCACAGAGGAAGAAATAAACCGTTACACTTACATTACAAATTAATGGTATAAGATGAGTGATTAAATCACTAGATCAAAGATTTTAAAATTTGTTTTTTCTTTAAACTTTTAACATGACTGATATACTTGTTTATTGTTATATTTTAGCTTCTAAAATGATACAAATATATTTTTCAGCAAATGAAGACACTGCTATTTGTATGAACACAGCTGAGAGATTTTTTACCATAGAGAATACCACACTGACACATGCAAAGTTGATACCATCAAAATATCTGAAATGAACACTTCAAATTAACAATGAGTTTATAATAAATTTATTTTCTTTATTTGATTTTTAGACTTTAATATATGTCACTGAGTAATGGTTACACATGGGACTTAAGATATAGGAAGGATTTGAACATTGAGCACTCTGTGGTCCTATACTATTGTCATTGTTAGTATTCCTGCTGTGGTATTTTTAATGATATTATATTCCAGATATATTTGTCAATCCTATGGCAGAGAAACAACAAAAATAAGAATAACAGAAGAAATGAACCATAACAGAACGAAACGGAATGAAACGCACACAAATTAAATGGTAGAACAAAAAACACAACACAAATTAAAATAACAGGCTAACAGTCGTGACTATTCACAGTAGACATGTTGACTAACCAACATGGTCACTTCCGACTATTTCAATCAGTCATATGGACTGTATTCAATGACAAACTGACAAATGTGCATAGTCAATTGAACCATTCAATTTGTCATAACGAGTATGACATATAGTCATTTTGACTTCCTAACTTAGTCATAATGACCACCCTTCTCAGTCAAATGTGACTAACCATCTAGTCAAACAACTAAGAGCATAGTCAAAATGATTAAAGTGCATTGTCATCTAGAGGACAGTCAAAATGACTAATTAAATTAGTCAAATTGACTAATTTAGATTTTCAGTGCAATACGCACAGTAAACTCAGTCTAAAAGAAGTCCGAGTCCGATGTCAGAATAGGTAAGAAAAGAAACTACAGTAAACCGTGAAAATGACAATGATACATACATAAACAAAGGACTATACTTGTAGTTACTGGCATGCCAGTGATCAACGCTTACCTATAGAAGTATGTATAAGTAAAAGCGAAATCATCATACCATCCATATATAAAATAAAGACGAAAATCAGTGCGTTATTTTAGAGCCTTTTGTAGGTAATACCGCATATATACGATATAAGTTTTGCTCATTGTTTAAAGCCATGCACACGTGACCTATATATATATAAACAAAACACACGGCCACTGAAAGCTTTATTATTGCAGAGCCCAGGTGGTCGTGTGGTCTAGCGGGACGGCTGCAGTGCAGGCGATTTGGTGTCACGATATCACAGTAGCATGGGTTCGAATCCCGGCGAGGGAAGAACCAAAAATTTGCGAAAGCAAATTTACAGATCTAACATTGTTGGGTTGATGTTTAGACGAGTTGTATATATATATTTACAGATCTAACATTGTTGGGTTGATGTTTAGACGAGTTATATATATATATATATATATACAACTCGTCTAAACATCAACCCAACAATGTTAGATCTGTAAATTTGCTTTCGCAAATTTTTGGTTCTTCCCTCGCCGGGATTCGAACCCATGCTACTGTGATATCGTGACACCAATTCGCCTGCACTGCAGCCGTCCCGCTAGACCACACGACCACCTGGGCTCTCAAAAAAAAGAGCTTGCGGTGGCCATATGTTACCTTTCCACGTCAGTTTTAATCTAGCGGCGTACTACAGTACATGATATATAAGGCATGAAGATGTTATTGTTACAGATCAGCTAAATTATCTATAGTAAAGGATCCTACAAATTAATGTAAGATACAGTCACAGAAAATAATTATATTCATAAGTACGTCTGAGTCAGTGACAACCCTACAACAGATGTATCCATCGGATCGCCATCAATGATGGTGATACATGGCTGTGTAAATAATGTATATACAACTCGTCTAAACATCAACCCAACAATGTTAGATCTGTAAATTTGCTTTCGCAAATTTTTGGTTCTTCCCTCGCCGGGATTCGAACCCATGCTACTGTGATATCGTGACACCAATTCGCCTGCACTGCAGCCGTCCCGCTAGACCACACGACCACCTGGGCTCTCAAAAAAAAGAGCTTTCGGTGGCCATATGTTACCTTTCCACGTCAGTTTTAATCTAGCGGCGTACTACAGTACATGATATATAAGGCATGAAGATGTTATTGTTACAGATCAGCTAAATTATCTATAGTAAAGGATCCTACAAATTAATGTAAGATACAGTCACAGAAAATAATTATATTCATAAGTACGTCTGAGTCAGTGACAACCCTACAACAGATGTATCCATCGGATCGCCATCAATGATGGTGATACATGGCTGTGTAAATAATGTATATACAACTCGTCTAAACATCAACCCAACAATGTTAGATCTGTAAATTTGCTTATATATATATATATATATAGTATAGCTGCTTACATCCTTGTTTTTGGTCTCTGGTGGATAAGTATCGTATTAGCAATTATCATACTTCATCTCCCTATTTCTATATTCATTTACCAATAACATATTAATACGTGTAGTTATTTTACTCACAGACGGCGTGTAGGACGGGCAGAAGAATTCCCCAATCCGACAATTTATGAGGTTCTGCTTAGATATACCAGATAGACTGCATGATGTAGGTCTCTAGAATCTTTTGGTTTCTTGTGTCGTAGAGGACTGACACATCAACGTGCATATATCTCACATTTTTTTTCCAAAATAAGTATGAGATATAAAACCATTAAATAAAACCAGAGGACCTGCACAATCTTGCATTATATTTCAACCATAAATAGAAATAATCTGTACCTCTCATTTTATTTTTTTAACGATAACATATTTATATTTTGCCATTACCTCGCGTGCTGAATGGGGACATACCGTCGCCCCGGATGCCGCCTATTCATCTCTGGGCTAAAGATTATATCGGTATTTATATACTTAACAGCATTAATATTCATGGAAGTAAATCGCTGTCCATGCTCATATACTTACATATGAAACATACTAAATTTATGTCCTTTAAGTACATAGTTTTAAAACAGTTTTCGTTAACTACCGACTGTAAGAAAATAGGGCAAGCTTTGTTGCTACACACCGGAATCTTCATATAAAACAGCACGCGTTGTTAGGTTTCTCACTTTTGCAATCTTCTGTTGAAATATGAGGGAAATTGTACATCTTCAGGCTGGTCAGTGTGGAAATCAGATCGGTGCAAAGGTAGGATTTATTTCTATGATATAGAGACATATATAATACTATATGTATTACAATTAACACAAAATATTTTTTTTTCTCTCAGATTTTTTACATATTTTTTATTATTGTAAATGCAATTTCCCCATTAATTTGACAAAATATAATTTGACAAAATAAATTTAGTCATTCGTAAGTTTAATGTTTAAATTGATAACGCCTTCAGCAAACCGGTCCCAACCTCAAAAATAAGAAAAGTGCAGTTAAATAGGTGACCGTCTTAGATTTCCGCTCATCGATAAAATTCAAGAAGTTTTCTTTTGTAAACATGTATTGGCTATAATTAAACAGTGTTCAGACTCGTGACTCGAATAAGATTTGAAGATAGACGGAGTCTCACAAGATTTCGCATATCTGCTCACCATTTACTTATAGAGAGAGGTAGATATAGTAATACTCCCCGACACAATAGAATATGTAAGAGATGTTGTAGTAATGAGGTCGAAGATGAAACACATTTTCTTTTCAACTGTGATAGTTTATCGAACCAACGGAAAGACATGATAACAATGTTAAAAAATTGCTGCAAGAATTTAAAAAATCTTGACCCTACCCAAAAACTGATATGTTAATGAATAATGAAGATGAGAATTTATTATCAGAATTATGCATGTTCATTAAGAAATATGAAAAGTTTTAATGGGATTTATCTCCCTCTACTACTTGTAATTTGAACTTTATATTTTCTCTATAGTGAGTTCTAGAGCACCGTCCCTTGATGAAAATTGCCCAGTAGCAATGTCAACCCTTGCTGCTGTGCATTAGTCATGAGGAGAATCACTATTGGAGTAATATCATATATCTGTAGCTAGTTCTGAAGGATCTCCCCTTGATGACCTTTGCATTGTTGTGATGCAAAAGTCCCTCACTGCTGTGCACTGGTCATGAGGAGAACTACTGCAAAATAAGATACTATATTTCTGGTTCTATTTTTACTTTTTTTTGTTTCCCTATTAATAAACTTTATATCATATTCTTTTAATATTAAATCGGCCTCATTACACTCAATGCCTCTTACCATAATTATCCTACATTGCTCATATTATCACTTTATTACTTTGTGTATTAAGTATTGTGTATTTCACTCATGTTTTATATAATCATTGTACAATGTATTATGATGTTTTTGTATCTTGCCCTTTAACCGATGTAGCTGATACTTGAATCGAAGTTTAAAATTATATGAAAAGCAAAAAAAAAAAAAAAAACAGAAAATAATTTAGTAAATGTTATTGATATTTCTGACTGTTGCTTGTAAAATATATTATAATCTTTTTTGAAATATATATTGTAGTTCTGGGAAGTTATCTCAGACGAGCACGGTATCGACCCCACCGGAACATACCATGGAGATTCAGATTTACAATTAGAAAGAATAAACGTCTACTACAATGAGGCTACAGGTTAGTTAACTATAACGGAGAAAGACAGGTCATTAAATTATAAAAAAAAAACAGTATGGATTTTAGTTTTATGGGTTTTGCTTATTGTTGAGCTGACTTCTATACGCCATTTGATCTTTGTTGTCTGTCCATTGCAATCATGCCACATCTTCTTATTTTACAGGCCATGGGCTATAGTGTCCTAATCAAAGAAATGATCAAGGATAAAAACCTTCTATATTTGGATTATTTGACAGATGCATGAGGCCAGAAATCAATTTTATATCGTTCATGTATTGTAATAGATATCTGGGGCAATATGCGTAATTGTTTCTCCCTAGGCGGTAATGGTAACGTTTTCTTCTGTAGCTCAGCCCATATCGTAAACTTGTATATGTATGATGGCTTGTTTCGAAAGTGAGACATTTTCACAAAGGTGGTTAAATTTTCGGGGTACAAAGTGTGATTCATTTTTCCGTAAATTAGCATACCCCGAAAATCTTTTCGTGATGCGGCTCTTCATGGTAAAAAGTCCCTTTTTTCACACAATAATTTCTTTGAAAATTTAAATACTTTGAATACATTTAATAACTCCATAGTTTTTACACATTTATTCTAAGGTCCTATACTTTCCAGATCAACACAAAAAGTTAAGCTCAGTCACTTGTTAAAAATTTAAACATGTCCAATACCACTACACAGAGATTTTTTGTTTACACACAACTTTTGTTGTTTGTCAATCAGAGGCACATTAGGGATATTGTCCCATCTTTATGAGGGTCTGGACCATGAGCTTATTGTATATTTGCTAAAGAGCAGGAATGAATAAATTAAAAAAAAAAGATGTTATATATTGTAATAAGTCAAAAAGTTATAAGAGCGAAAACCAGATTAAAAAGTTAAAGCAATGCATAAAAAGGACCGCCGTCCCATTTTAAAAGACTCTCATCTATAATGAGAATTCGTGTTTTTTAAAATGTGTCCTGGCATTATTTTAATGTATTTTTAAATTACAACAAGCTTATATTTCCGTCTTTGTTATATTTGTTCTAGAATAGTTTTGTATGAAATTACACCAGATGAAATTACAACCCTTTTAAAAATACCGTTGACATTTTATCATCTGGATGTAACGCTGTATTCCGGTTGTTTGACATATTCACTTATGACTGTTTGTCTTTATCAGGAGGAAAATATGTTCCACGTGCTGTCCTGGTCGATTTGGAGCCTGGTACAATGGATTCAGTTAGGTCTGGACCATTTGGCCAGATCTTTAGACCGGACAACTTTGTCTTTGGACAGAGTGGAGCCGGAAACAACTGGGCCAAAGGACATTACACTGAAGGCGCTGAGCTTGTAGACTCCGTTCTTGATGTTGTCCGAAAGGAAGCGGAGGGTTGCGACTGTCTTCAAGGATTTCAACTAACACACTCGCTTGGTGGCGGAACCGGATCAGGCATGGGAACACTCCTCATCTCAAAAATCCGTGAGGAATACCCTGATAGAATCATGAATACATTTTCAGTTGTACCATCACCGAAGGTATGCATGTAGATATAAACATATTAGATTAAGATAATAACAAGATGTTCTATTGTTCTAATGAGCAAAAGATATTGACGCAAAGCTAAGATCAATTAACAAAAAACAATCGAAATCCAAAATCCAAAATCCGAGTGAAGATTGAAATATACAATTAATTTCCCCATATAGGCGACAATGCTAGCTTTTTTCGAGTAACAGACTTTAGAAAGTTGATTTTTTTTAACGAAACCTTCCAAGAATTACAGAAAAGTTATTAGGATAGTATTTTTTGGTTAAAAAAATATAGGTTCGCGTTGCTTTTCTTAGCGTAATTTGTACTTATCTCCCATGCCTATGTCAATTTTGCACTTAAACATACGTGTCTCATCCTAGCGTTTAAAAGACATCTCAGTTCCGTTATAATAGGGCTAAGGAAACTTATTTATTTAGCCTTTGGGATAATGCAGAATGCACGAAGTCTCTAATAAAAAAAAACGGGCGCACATATCAACCAATCAGGATTAGATATACTCTTAGTTCCGAATACCATGCTCAAAAAATGGCTGCGCCCATAAAATCTAATGGTTTATTGTTACCTATAAACACAGTATAGACGGTTGCAGCTTCTTATTATAAAAGAACTAAATTATTTAACAATACAAAGCTGATAATGGACAAGTCGATACCACAGTTCTTCCCTGTGGCTATTCAGTCGTATTAATGATGTTATGTAAACATTTGTATTTTTTCAAGTAAACAGTGTACAATGGGATCTATACATGCAAATCTATTGTTATAAAGTTACTGGTATATTTACATATTGTTAATGTTATGATAGAGAAAACTCTTTGTAAATTTATACGATATCATTTTTGCTATAATTATTATTAGAAAAAGTGTATGTAACTTTTAGAAAATATCTTGGATATAAACTCTTATGACTTGCTCTCTATAAATGAAGTAGTTATACAACGAATTTGTGGTATTTATCTATTGCAGGTATCAGATGTAGTTGTTGAACCATACAATGCTACTTTATCCGTTCATCAATTGGTTGAAAACGCTGACGAAACTTTCTGTATCGACAACGAGGCTCTTTATGATATTTGCTTCAGAACTTTGAAACTGACTACTCCTACCTATGGAGATCTTAATCATCTGGTTTCAGCGACAATGTCAGGTGTTACAACCTGTCTGCGATTCCCAGGTCAGCTGAATGCAGATCTACGAAAACTTGCTGTTAACATGGTTCCATTTCCACGTCTTCACTTCTTCATGCCAGGATTCGCTCCCTTGACATCTCGTGGAAGCCAACAATATAGGGCATTGACTGTACCGGAACTGACGCAACAAATGTTTGATGCAAAGAACATGATGGCTGCAAGTGATCCCAGACATGGTCGATATCTAACATGTGCTTGCATGTTCCGTGGTCGTATGTCCATGAAGGAGGTTGACGAACAAATGTTGAACGTCCAAAATAAAAACAGCAGCTACTTTGTTGAATGGATCCCCAACAACGTCAAGACAGCCGTCTGTGACATTCCACCACGTGGTCTCAAGATGTCTGCTACATTTGTTGGTAACAGCACTGCTATCCAGGAACTCTTTAAGAGAATTTCAGAACAATTTACCGCTATGTTCCGCCGTAAGGCTTTCCTGCATTGGTACACTGGTGAGGGTATGGACGAGATGGAGTTCACAGAAGCTGAATCGAATATGAATGACCTAATTTCCGAATATCAGCAATACCAGGACGCAACAGCGGAAGAGGAAGGAGAATTCGAAGACGAAGAAGAGGAAGCTGAGGAAAACTAAACACATGACCTCTACTGAAAAGACAGATTTTAGATGGTTTATAACCGTATAGAGGAGGATGACACTTGTATTTTTAAACTGGAATTAAAGAAGGACTTGTTTATTTAGCATGTAGCTTCTTATTTAGAGAGAATAAAGTTGTGTCTTTATTGTTTTTTTCATGCATGCATAATGCAATACCGGTATCTCTATCATCTTTGAGTTACTATGTAGTACGAATAAAAGGGGTTGAGACGGTATATGCTAATGAGACAGCAGCATGCAGGTCGCCACAAACAACCAAAATAGATATACACTTTAAAGTGCGGTTTGAAAATAAGCACACGTAATATCATGCCTATCATGTTCAGAGCTAATTTAGAGAGTTTAAAAAGGCTCCTTTATAAGGCTTTCGTGTTTTGTTTGGTTTCCTTTCTCGGTTACGATAACCCCCAAATCTCTTTGAGTTACTATGAACGAATAAAGGGGATGAGACGGAATATTCCAATGAGACAGCACCACGTCGCCACAAACAACCAAAATAGATATACACTCTAAAGTGCAGTTTCAGAATAAGCTCATGCAATATCATATTCAGAGCTAACTATATATATATAAGAGAGTTTTAAAAGGCTCTTTTATAAGGCTTTTGTGTTTTGTTTGGTTTCCTTTCTCATTTACGTAACACCCAAATCTCCCTCCTTTTTTTCACTTTTTGGTTTAGAAATAAGGAATACAGAAAAAAGGAAAATAATGGTAATTGAATAATTGAGTTACTTAATTTGGAGAGACAGATAAGGAGCTTAATGCACTATCATATTGCGCAACACAGATCTCACTGTCCCGGGATGTGGGGGATGTGGATGTTTTCAAGTGTTCCGAAGGAATAACTGTTTCAGCAGCATGAACTTTTAAATATCTAGTCAACGACTTATAATTACGACAATTAAAACCATTCAATTTGTACCGGAATCTATAACTCGGAGGGAAGAGGGCGTGGATGGGTATTGGGGTCGGGAGCACTTACTATATGCAAAGTGGGAGCGATCTCTCCAAGAAATTATGACCACGTTAGCTTTATGGTTTTTTTTCCGTAAAAAAAAAAACATGTTATAAGTAGTTTAAGTTATTTTGTTACCGTATTTAAATCATGCTAAAGTCAAGGTGCCCTTTTTATAAATGTAACAACACAGGCACGTGGAGCATGGCCCCCTTTCACTTTTCCTTTTTAACTCATTTAGTTGTTTCCACGTGGGAACTAAAAATATGGGACATCATCTATAAACTATACTGTTGTCGTTTGTAATACTTGACAGCCATTGAGGTACTAAGTAAGTTCAGACTACAGAACCTTTTATAGATTACTGTATGCGGTATTGGTTTTCAAGTTGAAGGTCGTATTGTGAATAATGGCCTAAAAATTTAAAGATAAGAGATGAATTACCCCCTCCCCCCCAAAAAACAAAAAACAACAACGAATGTGTCATCTTTCCGAATAATGCAGAAGAGGGAGAATCGAGTTCCCCTTCTTATAAGAGTACCATTTATCTTTTGATGATAAAATCAACGGGACATATAAGTAATTAAGATAAAAACGTATTAATAAACAAATGTATAGTGTAAGTTTCATTTGAGATGAAATACTAACAAATTAATGCTAAAAATTATTTGTTTACATAAGACATAAGACATAAGACTTTCATTTCACTAAAGCCCCCACATGAGTATAATGTTGATCAATGTTAGTAATGTACTTTTAACAAACAAGTTAACATTCAGCAAGTACTAAATTTTATTCGGAGTAATCTCCCCTTAAACGACTACAGATGATGAGCTCAGATGGTCAATGTTTTTGTTATTAATGATTTGACTAAAAATGTATGTTATTGCACAATTCACGTCAAAACTTTTGCAGATGTGGTTCCGATTTTGTTTTATTTCTTTTTCGGCCTCAAATGTATGTACTGGCCACATAAAAGGCGTTGTTCCCTTTTCCAGCTTTGATTTGCTGTTTTATTTTTCTTGTTGTAAATATACAAGAGGATTTTTTTCTTCAAAACTCGTTGTGTCATCGGTAAAGAGAAAAAAGTTACAATTATATTGACCAAGATAACTACATTAATACGTCTAATTTGAAAATAAACCATGCGTTCAATGAACATCATGGAGCAGACTATATGTGCAAAATTCAAACATCAAATGGAATTAGCACCTTATGATCATGAGTCACCTGTTTGTATTGAACATATTATATATTAATAACATCATATGTTATTCCTTTTCCATCGATTCATAAGCATTTTAAATCAGTGAGAATGGAAATGGGGAATATGTCAAAGAGACAACAACTCTACCAAAGAACAACAGCCAAAGGCCACCAATTGGTCTTCTTTGTATCTAATACTTGCAAATGTCTCATTTCCATACTCATTGTTTGCATTCTAAAGAAATAAGAAAAAATATATACTGATAATGGAATCACAGACGTCTTTTTTTTAACAGAGATGAAAGATTCTATTACGTCAACATTTCCTGTGCTATATTGATTTTCGGTGTGTCGACCACTTGCATGCAATCATGAGACGATGCATCCAGACTTTGATTCCAATAGCAGCAGCATTTATCTGGATTTTGAATATTAATACGATATAGTTACAATAGTTGATGAACATTTGAATTTTGTGTGCCAGACTAACTGTCTAAGAATCTGGCAGTGGGGAAAACATGACTAACAAAACCATATTCAAATTTCATTGAGTTCAGTTTATAGTTTGTAGTAATGTACACACAAATAACGTATATTTCCTTATCCTGTTCTGGTAAATTAGTAGAAGATATACTTTGGTTCAAATGCAATAAAAATAAGTATTCTAGGGGACGGATAATTCTTTAATATACTATCATTCGAACCAATACTTATCACGAACTATCAAGTTAGAATTACCAGAAAAACAGAAACGAAAGACTCACCATTTCTAACTCAGAATGGCTGTAAGCCCAAAATAGCATGGTTATTTTTTTTTAATTATGCTCCTAGTCTAAATGATGTACATGCATATAATGATATTCTCTTGTTCACCAGCTGGTCAAGACCTATTAAATTTTTAAAACGGTCATATACAAAGCCAGATCGACCATATATAAACTGAAACATAACAGTATATACCGGAATATACATGTAATATTTGCCACTGGATACTAAGCATGCAATACATTATCGAACAACCGTTGATGTAAATGACTATGGTATTTGTATATACAGTGCCAATATATTCATCATCCGTGAATATGTCAACTCAGTGGCGGATCCAGGGGGGGGGTTCCGAACCCCCCTTTTTTTTGGACGATCAATGCATTTGAATGGGAGCATATAGTTGGAACCCCCCCTTTTTTAAAATGGCTGGATCCGCCACTGCACCCGGAAACCAGTTACTCTTTAAGTGCATGAGAACTAAAAGTACCTAGTTTTTCCTTGCAGCAATCTTTTAGATGCAATAAAATCAATGTCTGTGTTGCATTGACATTACCGAGTTATAATTCATAAAATTGTCTCGTTTACATCAAACCTAATATTCCTTTTCTGTAATTGATGATCTCGACTGATGGTTATTACGTGGTGTGTGCATAGAAATCAATATCGTATGGTTTAATTCTTTGTAAAATGCCACGAACATTAACATTTCTAACACGAGGACTTTAAACTTGCAATGCTGCAATAGTTTCGTTCATTGTTGTAGTTCGTTTAAAGTCTGTCAAATAATTGATTTTTATTACCATTCCCGTTTGGATTATATATCAAGAACTTGACCATATTGTTTTGAGTTCTCACATTAACTCCCATACTACAAAACATATGCTTATTTTAAATCTGCAGTACAACAATATAAACAACCGGGTTTTTTTTTATGGGAAATGTCCGTTTTAAATCAGAAATATGGCATGGCAGTTGTTTTTCACTTGTTCAGTTGATTCATAGCATTTGGTTTTGTCTGTTTATATGGAGATTATCCCTCTTTGCATTTATCTTTTTTCAGTAGCTAGCATTTTAATATTGTGCACATTTTCAGTTAATGAAGTATACACGTATACTTTAATGACGTTGTCAGTTTATTTTCGATCTATGAGCCTTATGCAGTCATGGAACTGAGATTCAAAATGCTGTTGTTCTGCATGTAGATAAGCTTTTTCATATTTTAGAAGTTGCTCTAACATGTGATTATGCCTTAAATTTTGCATGTGTGCTATATTTAATGTGTACTTAATTTTAGTTGTGCTTCAGCTTTGATTTATTTACACGTGCATTTTAATAGTGCTTTGCATGTATTTCAATATGCCTGTGCTGTTCTATATCTTGTCTGCATGTTGTGTGTTTTAATGTTGTGTTTATGTTATTTTATATTCGGCTAAAAGCTCTCAAGAGCTAATTTTTGTATTGTTATATGTGAACCGAATCAAAATAAAACTTTCTTATTCGTGTAGACTGTCCCTCTGGTATCTTTCGCCCCTATTTTAATTAATGTGGTAATTAATGTTACAAGTCTCGGAGGGAGAGGTTTTTTTAACTGTTTGCTTTATGATCAAACATTCTGGGTTTTTTTTCATAAATAAGTTGGTCTCGAGCATATCAACCGTGGTAGGCCAAGTTTTGGTATTTAACTTCGCCCTTTTTTGTTCTATGCTTAAAAACGTTGTTTTTTCTTCGGTGTTCTGAAATTTTGGTTCCGAGTAAAAATGATGGAGGGTGGTTTCAATTTTGTGTACATGGTGACTGGTATTATGTTTATCTGTTCTCAATTATAAAATAAAAAAATAAACACTCAGATAAGTAGTTTTTTGTTTTATATTGGATTGTAGACGTAGCTACACCTGATTGCAAAAGCAATATAGTAACATATTGGAATAAATATTATTTCAATAAGTCATAACAACAGATAGAGTTCAAAGAGCATGACTGAATGTAGGATTTCAAGATTTGTCAAGATAAGAGATTGAAAGTAACAGTTTAAAAGTTCATTGAGCTTTAGGAAATGTTTAAGCTTCCTCTTCTCCTTCTTCCTCTTCGAATTCTCCTTCCTCTTCGGCTGTTGCATCCTGGTATTGTTGGTATTCTGAGACCAAATCGTTCATGTTGGATTCGGCTTCTGTGAATTCCATCTCGTCCATACCCTCACCAGTGTACCAATGCAAGAAAGCCTTACGCCTGAACATAGCGGTGAATTGTTCTGAGATTCTCTTGAAGAGTTCCTGGATGGCAGTGCTGTTACCAATAAATGTGGCGGACATCTTAAGACCACGTGGTGGAATGTCACAGACGGCTGTCTTGACGTTGTTTGGGATCCATTCAACGAAGTAGCTGCTGTTCTTGTTTTGTACGTTCAACATTTGTTCGTCGACCTCCTTCATGGACATACGTCCTCTGAACATGGCAGCAACTGTGAGGTATCTGCCGTGTCGGGGATCGCAAGCTGCCATCATGTTCTTGGCATCGAACATCTGTTGGGTAAGTTCTGGTACAGTTAAAGCTCTGTACTGTTGGCTTCCACGTGATGTCAGGGGAGCGAATCCTGGCATGAAGAAATGGAGACGTGGGAAGGGGACCATGTTTACAGCCAATTTACGGAGATCAGCGTTCAACTGACCTGGAAATCGGAGACATGTGGTGACACCGGACATTGTTGCAGAGACAAGATGGTTAAGGTCACCGTATGTTGGTGTTGTAAGTTTGAGGGTTCTGAAGCAGATATCGTAAAGAGCCTCATTGTCGATACAGTATGTTTCATCTGTGTTTTCTACCAATTGATGTACGGAGAGGGTGGCATTGTATGGTTCAACGACTGTGTCTGATACCTGGAAAAAAGATAAAGTATACATATAGTTGCATTCATGAGAATCATTTTCGGCAATAAATATAGATGGAGGAAGTTGCAAACAAAATCAGAAATTAAGCTGACCTAATATTTAAATTCATACTTCCTGGCAAAGGAAAATATATTTATCCTAAAATTGCACTATATATTGTCATATTTGATTCCTATTTGAAAATATATTTTGATTAAGAGTCTCATAATTAAAAATTTCCTAAAATTATGAAGAATAGAAAAACCCTCTCAACTTCATACCCCTCTTTCAATATTGGTGGTGTTTGAAAAACGATTTTTTTAATAACCATTTAAGACCACAGCAATGCTGTCGAATTTGAAATCCCATTTAAATTTACAACAGCTTTTTCTTGATGATACATCAAAGTCATCTCTCTCTTGAACTCGAAGCCATACTTACTTTTGGTGATGGTACTACTGAGAATGTGTTCATGATTCGGTCTGGGTATTCTTCACGGATTTTGGAGATAAGGAGTGTTCCCATTCCTGATCCGGTTCCACCTCCAAGTGAGTGTGTAAGTTGGAATCCCTGAAGACAATCACAGCTTTCAGCCTCTTTCCTGACTACATCAAGAACAGAGTCTACAAGTTCAGCACCCTCGGTGTAATGTCCTTTGGCCCAGTTGTTTCCAGCACCACTCTGTCCGAAAACAAAGTTGTCTGGTCTGAAGATTTGACCGAAAGGTCCTGATCGGACGGAGTCCATGGTTCCGGGCTCCAAATCGACCAAGATTGCTCTGGGTACATATTTACCACCTGAAATGAACAAGAATATAAAACGTAAATATATGGACCTTGTAAAATATTGAATTTGATGAGTTAATTCAAAAATTGAAGTCAAGTATTTAAAAATATTTGTATTGAGGTAAAAACAGTACTTTTTGTGAGATCCCATGTGGGTTGATTATTTTTTTAAAGATAAAATAAAGGAGGAAATTTTTCACTAAAAATGTCTGATTAATTGCTCTAGTGTTTGCTGCTAAATGTAAGTCCATCTAAGGAAACTCTGGTGAAAAATTGTCAACTATTAAATCGAAATAAAAGTATCATATTCGAACGAGTTATACCTGTAGCCTCATTGTAGTATACGTTGATTCTTTCTAACTGTAAATCTGAATCTCCATGGTAGGTTCCGGTGGGGTCGATACCGTGCTCGTCTGAAATGACTTCCCAAAACTGAAAGAAACAAAATATATATAAGTTACGAAATCAATATAAAAAGGAAGTTTCAGATTTATGTACAGAATTCCAGATTGTATTAACTGAACAAAACATTACGATGTAACATTTAGCAAATGATGTTTTCAAGAATGACAAAAAAAATCTAACGCACACGTGCAGAAAACTATGCAGTAAATCTATCGTCTGCTTCCATTTCGCTTTTCTTTTTTACAGCTCTTTTATTGTTTTTGGAAGAAAGATTAATTTGAAGCAAGCTATTTATTTTGTTTATCGATATCATCAGTTATTTATTTATTAATATTAATCGATCTGGGATAGTGTCAGACATTTTTATTACTCATATAATTAAGTACCCTGGGAACCTTGGTTTAACAATATCCTATTCATGCTTTTTGTCAGCATACATAATTTATCAACTTATAAATTACTTTTTTGTTATAGGTAAAGTAATCGATTTTCCGTACATTAATCTAGTACAATATATATACATTCTTAAATTGTGGAATTTAAATATCTAAACCTGGATATTGGAAACCTAAATGTGTATTGATTTCCAACTCATAAAAGTCAAATTGTTAATCCTATAGATTTAATTTAATCTGCATGTACTGTTATATTAGTTAGGATTGTTAAAATTGGTAGCATGCATGTACTTGTAGTAGGGATCAGTAACTTTTTGTTTACTTTCGCCATGGCAACAAATGACCATGTACTGACTTTCTGATTTTCATGCCCAAACAAGAGAAGCAATCAACCGGTTTATTGATCAAAATTTATAACAATGATATACATTTAAAACAAGATAAAATCGCATACGATTTAATTTTTAATAATGAACTTTAAAATTATGATATATTTTAAGGTGAAATGATCAGTTTAGCAGAACCGAAAGTCTTTTATGCTTTAAAAATTAATACCTTTTAAAGCCAAATGACCCAATAAAGTTATTGTTAAATTGATTGATTACCTAAGGTTGTTAGGGGCAATATTTAAAACAGAAAATGTTTGAATTGTTGCTAGACATATGTTTTTAGATAGACTTTGATAAGATACAAGATTCTATCACTATGACGGACAGCGACCTTTCACGATCCCAAATATTTCATTAAATGTAAATGACAAGACACTCATATGTCCCTAGGAGAAATATTATTATATGACAAAACATTTTTCACTAGAATGAACTTAAAAGATTGATTAAAAACCGGTTGCAAGCTTAGATCTTATGTTTTCCAAAGACTTTATTGTTACTTTTGCAGTTGAGTCATTGTGAACTCTGAGACACAAGTCTATAACAGATCAAATAATTTCATTTGGCGATGAGGGAGGGGTATGCTCAGTAATTGCTTGTTTTTGATAAACACCAGACGCTTTCGTTCCCGCACCATGAAATGCATGGCTGCTTACACTGAATTGACCGACACAACCCAATATACTTAATTTCAGTTTTTGTTTATGAGTAATCAAAATACAAATACATGATCAAGGAAATGCATATGTGATTTGTAAAGAAGATAAAGATGTTATATTACCAACCAGATGTGAATACACTAAAGGAAAATCGTATTCAGCGGATTTTTAAAGTTTATCATTTCAGGTTTAAATCGACAACCGCCCTGAACTTTGACCTAAATATTTTTGAGCGAAAATACTTTTCTTCTATAGCATAGACTAGTTAAAGTAAAAAGAAATAGTTCAATTTATCGAAAAATATCCCACAGAAGCCCTAGTCTATTTTAAGACTATGATAGAATGTCTAGTGATGACTCACTAATTTTAGATCACCCTAAAACCAGTTCAATATTCAGGCGTATTCATCCGTATAGGTAATTAATGAAAGTCGACATTTAGATTAAAATCAGCAGAAATTAATAAAAGACTTAAGTCATTCTAATAATGTATTGAATCATAATTTTCATTGGTACACGTGTACCTATTTCAACCACGACAAAAGGCGGCCGACGCCAATTAAGAAAATATCGATAACTTCTATCAACATAAAAAGGTAAAAAAAAAAAATAAAAAAAAAAAATTATTTTTTTATATTTTTTACGACTTACCTTGGCACCAATTTGGTTACCGCACTGTCCGGCTTGTAAATGTACTATTTCCCTCATTTTGTCTTTGTGTCTTTATCTTTTGCTGACCCCGTGTGTTACTAATTCAAATGAGAAAGTTAGTGCAGTTTTATACTACAGTTAGTCGTTAACGAATCAAAACCTTTGTTATGTTCATAGCAACAAGAAACGAATACTTTCATTGGTTAGTTTATCTGATGGCACTATTGACCCTAGGGATTATACCATAATTCAAATGGTTTATTGTTTGTATATATATCCATTTAAATTTTCTAAATATACTTATGACAACATAACAAGAAAATAATTTTAGTAAATTTGATAATATTCGTGCTGGAGGTTAAAAAAAGTGTAATATGCATAGAAACTACAAAATAGGAGGCGGGAAAATTTCCTAGTTTCTTTGATAAGCCACAAAAAAGGGGAGGGGATACTCCCTTGCAATTCGTATATAGTATTGGCAGACTGCTCCCTTTTCCAATGGAACAAAAGCTTCCAAAATTCTTTAGTGCTCGTGTTTTAAAAAGAAATACGAAATTTGAAATGCATTTCTAAATAGAGAAAACAACAAATATAAAGTTTTAATAAACTAGTCTCAAACCAAGCATACCGGCAAAAACTATCAATTTGACTTCGAATCAAAATTGAGAAATACGTTCCAAATCTTTTGAAATTTCGTTATTTGATTTGACCTATTTTTAATTTAATTTAAGCTCCTTTTTTTAATGGAGAAAGGTTCAGCAGACGTTCTTGTCAATAAAAGAAATACATGTATGGCATTTTTTACACCACATTTCTCTTAATAAGGACAATCTTGACTGAATTTTAAAAATGTTTGCATATACGTACTAGATACATAAAATGAGAGTCTGGTTTGGGGCCTTCAATTCGTTTTCTTCAATTTGTTTCAATCAATTTTTCTCTATTTTCCTTAACTTGTTTGCCCTATTCCACTTTTTAGGCCCTGTATTCTATCTGGGTTTTTTTTGTCTTCATGGTAAACCACTTTCATACCCTGTTTTTATGTATCAGAAAGATAAAAGAAAACTTTCCTGGATTTATATTTTCATTTTATTTCGTTGTTTTAATTATGGAAGACCGTGCACGGGGAATATGGTTGAGTTGTTTTACATGGACAATAGAAGTACAATAGATCTCTGCACAACAATAATAGATGATTCAAAGTGTGTGTATAAATGAGGGGATCGTATTAAATGAAATTTAGGTGTTTTATTTATTTTACCATGATCTTCTTTTCACTTGACTTGAAAAACGGAATACAATTTCAATATAAACAAAAAGATTTTCTCTGAACATAAATGCGTATCACTTTTATATATATTTAGGTACTGCCATGACTTAAGACTCTTCGAGTGCAGAGGCCGCGTATAAAGGTATAAAGGGTAGCTGGCCCCTTTTAGGGAGCTACATATATATATTGTGAATGCATATAGTTTTTTTACATACAATACTACTACCGTTTTCTAGTTTGGGGCCCTTCTTTTTCAAAATCCTGAACCTGCATCCTAGGAGTGCGTATGTACCCACATTAAGTGCATGCGTCGTGCTAACATGACAATAGCTGTCAATTCCTTGAGGAATTTACAATATGGAATTGATGGAACATGTACGATCCTATTTCTTGTATTTCACAGATATATAATATCCATGCACTAAAACTGATGTTGGTATTTGTTTTTTATCAAATTGTAATTACGTTAAACTTTTGCAAAATTTGTACGAATATTCAACTTTTTTAACAAACCCAGGAGGATAGCCAAATTAAATTAAGCTCCATTTAAAGATGAAACGATATAACGACAAAAAAAGGTGAAAGAATAATTGAACATATGCAGAGTAAGACAGGGTAGAAGACAGGGGTTTAAAAAGAAACGATTTTTTTATTCTAGCCAAAATATATTAATGATATAGAATGAATTGAAAAGCAACATCGAATCTACAGTGACCATATATAATATTCAATCAATATTATGAATCTAAATCTACATTCTTTGGTAGTTTTAATTTTCCATTCATGAATATTACATATTCTGACTTCTCAAGAGAATTAAGAAAATCAATGAATTAATATTTAAATACTTGTTTTGTTTACCCTAACCATAGCATATATAACATAAACATATAGACTTCGTCAAAACATGATTTTAAAAGTGAGTCCCACCTAGCGGTCGTTATAAACAAATTAAAGTTGGATTATCTTTGGATAATTGAAAACAAATTAAATTTAAGATTATCGTAATTAGCTATAATAGTACAATGACTTGCATGAACTCGCCTGCTCAAGTATACTTATACATACATGTACATTTATTCACATTTATGAAAAGTTAGAAATCGTTAAGGTGTTAAATTTTTGTATACGTTTGCAAAATGTGAAATTCTGCTTATTCAGGCACTGTTGAAAAGAGGGGAGGGCGGGTGTGTTTATATTTTTATATGAAATGTAAACAGCATCGAAAAAAACAATCGCAACTTGTATACAATACTCAGAAAAAGAGGGGGATAGCCTGCCTTAAGTTTCACAAATATCAAAATACTTTATGTGTGATCAGTTAACTAAATTGTATGTTTGACACATGCACTCCCCTTTTTATTGTTTATTTTTGTTTGGTGTTTACATTTTTTCAATTATTTGTTATATGTCAACTTATTTTTCACTTATTTAGTATGTGTTTTTGTCCTTATCTAGATGGTATTACAATAAAAGTGGTCAGTGGTTCCCCTTTTTTTAACGACCAGACATTTGAATAGGGACATATAAATATCATGGCTGCAAACCCTCCTTTATATATCCTGGATTGGAACCTCCTTTTAAAATCGCTGGATCCGCCTCTTGTATTAGATATAAGTAGCCCCTTATTTTCGTATAATAAAGGGGCTCCATATATAAAATGTACTGTTTTTGTTATATCAAGCAAAACCAAAAAAATTCAACCATTAAAGAAAACATAAATACCAACAAAAAGGGGGGTCACATGCCCCTGACTCCTTTAAATTGGTCTCGCTTAGATATTGTTACAAGTTAGTTAGATTTTGTCATAAGAACTTTTATAAATAGTATACTGTCATGCAGTGGCAGAACCTTACATAAAAGAAACCGTGGTATTGTAATAAATCAGCTGTAAATTGTTTTTTTTGAAAATGACCATGCATGTAAGCTCAAATCAAATACAGATTGGAATGGTTCTTTTCCAGTTTATTAATAAAAAAAAAAGCACTTTACAGAGCAGGGCGTATATATACATGTAATATGCCGAATTGCACTTTACCCTGATATAATCGATTCATAAAAAATACCATGGTTATATATGGTCAGAACTTGTACATGATATACGGAAGCTAATATTTGAAAATGTCTTTCAGGCTACATGAATGCCGGTCATATTTTTCGATCTAAATATTATGGTGGTGATAATCTATATATACAATTATAAGTATTTATAAAAGTCAATATTTACTATAATGGTTGATACCGTCCATAAAACCCTCACTATACCCCGATCAGAATGTGTGTAGGACTTGTAGTGTAAATAATATGATATACCTGATATATGCTAATTTATGCACAATTTGTTATAAATAAAATAATATGAATTCAAGTTCTACCAATGACGGCCATGCATGTTCATATAAGTGTTTGCGATAGTATACTCAAAAAATAGTGCATGTGCAGGTGTCACGTGTATATTTATTCGATCCACCAAACAAAAGTTCCCCAGGAAACAAAAAAAAAACATGCAAAAAACAATGCAATACAATTTGTTCCTAAACGAACAAATATTCTTTATCCCATAATCGGCCGTAAGGATCGATTAAAGTAATATTTGTAACAGTGAAAATAATATTACTGAATATTTTTCCTTTCCAATTCTTGGAACTTCTATTATGAAAGAACCTTTATTTCTCGACACCAAATCTGCATATCTCAAGTTCAGGCTGACATTTAGGTGTACCTCCTTTTGCATCCTTAATGCTCTTCAACTTTGTACTTGTTAGGCTTTATAAATATTTTGATATGAGCGTCACTGATGAGTCTTATGTAGACGAAACGCGCGTCTGGCGTACTAAATTATAATCCTGGTACCTTTGATAACTATTTGCATACTATAAAATTGAATATGGAGCCATAAGCGAATCCAGGGGAGCCTCTCTTGTTGGAAAAGAATTGGTTGATTATATAGGGAATCACCGAAGCTTGCCTGGAGCGGACCCCCTCTTAGGGCAGTCAGTGGAATTGGCGGATCCAGGGGGTTGGGGGGTTCCGGGGGTTGGAACTCCCCCCTTTTTTTGGACGATCAATGCATTTGAATGGGAGCATATAGTTGGAACCACCCCTTTACTCTGGGTTGGGAACCCCCCTTTTTGAAATGGCTGGATCCGCCCCTGAGTGGGCTCCCCTTTTTATGAAAATTTCTGGATCCGTCACTATAAATCATAGGTAGAATATTATCTTTCTACAGAAAAGTGTGACATTTTCTAATCAGTGTAATCATGCAGTACTATATTGAATATATCACTCTCCTTGTTTGTTTATAGATATATAATGTATGTCTTTAAAGAGTTGATCAGTAGATTAACCTTATCAAAATAAGAGTGATATCTTTCTCTATTTACACATAATTGATAATCTTCACTCACCCCTAGATCATATCGCCTTTTTAAATTATGGGATATAATTCATAAATTTTCCTTACACAAATTTGGAACTACATAAAACACATGGAGGAACTTGAAACTTCTATAGTTAGTAATAGAAAATAATTTGATTTTTCAGTGCCCGAGAGCTACTAGTTTGCTTGCTGCGTTCGATGTACTCTACATCAAACTTTTCTTTATACTTTGTCTCGAAATGTAATTAATACAGATTAATTATATGTAGTACTATATGGTTTTTAGAAAAAAATATTTTATAATAAATAGATACAGGTTGGACAATTTAATATTTTCAGGTAGGTTCTAAACACTTATCGATGATAGGGGTCGGATAGTAAACATTTGCTTGCGGAGATGCATGACTCAAAACTCCAGCTTGAAATATAAATTGTTATATTCTATTTATTTATAAAGAACATTTTGTAAATGATAACCTGAAGGTTAAAATCTTAAAACTTTCTAAACAGCTACTTAAATTGAAGCATTTATGTTTGTCTCATATATATATAACTCGTCTAAACATCAACCCAACAATGTTAGATCTGTAAATTTGCTTTCGCAAATTTTTTGTTCTTCCCTTGCCGGGATTCGAACCCATGCTACTGAGATATCGTGACACCAAATCGCATGCACTGTAGCCGTTATATATTGATGTCACCATATTTATGCAAGAATAAAAACATGACAAATCCTATGATTCAGGCAAGAAAATTGCTGTTAAAATCCTATAAAACAAGCTGACAATATATAGTCAGGAGAATAAAATCCTTTTCATATGAAATAAATTCAATTCTCATGCATTAAATCGATATATGCTCGTCTTACGTTTTTTTTTATAATACATTTTCTTTACATACAGAAACATAATGTAAATCTTTCTTTTATAGAATTTTTGGCTCACTCTGAAACATATCTATTTTATTTTTAATACAACGTTTTTGAGATACGAGGTAAAATCAGACAGCTAGCTAGCAAGATAGAATTTCATCTTTTTCTTTGTTTTTAAATCATTTTTTTTAATTAATTGATTCAAGTAAGCGAGTATAGTTTATGAACTATTGCTTATACAATTTAAATTTGCAATTTTATTTAATACAATGTACAAATTTCAAATTTCGTTTCAATTTGTCAAGCTAAGCTAGTTACAATGTTTATTGAATAAATGCACATTTTTACCCATACGGCATACATAAATGAATTAACATAATAATTTTACAATACATCATACAAAAAAAAAGAAAAGAACAAAACTTATATACATATATGTATCTATCATGCACTTGTTGAGTCCACCCTCCTCAGTGACCATGACTTTTTAACAAATGGAGCAGAATACTGCATAATTGACGGACACGAAAGAAATAAACAAATTTATCCATATTATCTATATCGGAATAGATATTTCTAGCTTTCTGCAAAAAAATCAAATCTCAACACAGCAGGTTTGAATTTTAATCCGATTGTGTTTCTGTTCTTTTAATAACTTATTAGTTTGGAAATTTAATGGCATGCATTTACAATGTCATTGTTATACCTAGCTATTTGTTTTAAAAGAAGGGCGGACGATACCAGAGGGACAGTCAAACTCATAGATAGAAAATAAACTGACAACGCCATGGCTAAAAAAGAAAAAAAAAATAGTAGTACACAAGACAACATAGAAAACCAAAGACTAAGCAACACCAGTGGCGGATCCAGAAAAAAAGGGGGTGTTGGAACTCTTTTTTTTTCTTGACGATCAGTGCATTTGAATGGGGACATATAGTTGGACCCCCTTTTTTCCTGTGTTGAAACCCCCTTTAAAATGGCTGACCCTAAACACGAACCCCACCAAACACATACCCCACCAAACACATTTTTGCTGTAAAATGAACATAAAATACAAAAATTGTCTGCTAGGTTTAATATTGACATCTCCTGTGGGATGATACGTAATAAACAGTTATCGATCATCGACGATGAATCACTTTCAGCTTCAGTACACATGTACTAAGTTCACGTAAGATTAATTTTTCATGCGATAATGAATTCAATTATTTAGTGTATCTTCAGCAACAAAGCTACAAAACAGAAAAGTATATGTGTGTTTGATTGCATTTGCAAAAAAATTATGTAAACAAACACACTTATGTAAAATGTCTACAGATGTTTAAAATGGTCTATACTAATGAGTATACTGCATGTCACCTCTTGGTTTGTGTACTTATGTGCTGAACCAAATGATGAGTCATCAGACTTAGCTTCCATTCAATATTCTCATCTTTGTATAAGGGAGCTACCATTTGATTTTTATGGGGGGGGGGGGGGGGGGGGGGGGGGGGGGGGGTGGGAAGATGACAATTTTTGTCCTGCCTTTTTTTTTAGTTGTAATCTCTGTCCTGCCTTTTTATTTTTCACTCTAAACGGTCCTGCCTTTTTTTTTTTTAGTTTATCCTGACTTTTTTTTACCTAAATTGTCATCTTGACTTTTCTTTTATGCAAGTGTCTCATCCTGCCTTTTTTTTTAACTCAAAATTCCTGTCCTGCCTATTTTTTTCAAATTTCATCCTAGCACCCCCCCCCCCCCCCCCCCCCCCCCCCCCCCCCCCCCCCCCCCCCCCCCCCCCCCCCCCCCCCCCCCCATAAAAATCAAATGGTAGCTCCCTAATTACAGTCTGGGATCGATTGAGATTTTTTACCCTGTCGAAATTTCCTCTGAAATTATTCCATACTAGGGCCATTTAAAAAAAAGGCTACCGATCTTTACTTAAATAAATAGCATCACATCAGTTTTAAGGTTTAACTATACTATGGTTTATTTCTAAACAGATCACTTAATCATACACAAATGTCTGAAGATAACCCGAAATCACAAACTTGATAAAGCATATTTGAAGCTGTTATCTGCAGTGGCGGATCCAGAACTTGACCTAAGGGGGGGGGGGGCGTTGACTGACCTAAGGGGGGCCGATCCAGTCATGCTTCAGTGATTCCCTATATAATCAACCAAATTTTTTCCACGAAAGGCCCCCCCCCCCCTGGATCCGCCTATGATCTGCTCTTTGGTCGGGTTGTTGTCTCTTTGACATATTCCCCATTTCCATTCACAATTTTATTTGAGTATTTGATTCCGAAAATAAAAAAAACAAAGATATCGTTAGCCACATTTGGTTAGATTTAAAGATACATGTGTTGCATACGACTTTAATCTCCGGCTTGATATTTACACAACACATAAACCACACATTTTTCATTAGTTTGACCAAAATATATTTTGCAACTAATATTTTTTTTTATATTTCATTCATCGGTTTGAATGCTGTTATATATTTATAATAATTAAATCCCTGATATCTCTTTTCTTTCGCCTTTGTTTGTGTATATAGTTTTGTGCAGATCCGTGCTAGAATCTGTGGAATCCAGGATTTTGAATAGGAGTACTGCAAACGAGACAACGTTATAGGAGAATTTGCATTAAACATGTATGTGGCTCCATGCATAATGAGGGCATGGGCCCCTACCCCTAGGTCCGTCTCGTCTCTGTGGTGAACACATGGTAGAAGTAAGATTTTTGACTCACTGGTATATTTAAAGTTCAAATTTTCAATCCCCCAAAGGCTTTCAAATCTATCTAAATTTACATTCTTCTGCTATTGACGAGAAAACCATGTAATCAATATACTATTAGGGTTTTAGTAGAAATGTTTATATGAAAAAATTAACAATATAATATACTAATGTTAAATATTGAGAAGATAAACAAATCATGAATAAAAAACCCCAACATATAACCGTACAAAAAAAAAATGTTATCATGTTAGTGTTCCACCACTGTCCCAGGTTAGGGGAGGGTTGAGATCAACCTAACATGTTCGCCCGCCACATTCTGTATGTATGTGTCTCAAGTCAGGAGCCTGAAATTCAGTGGTTGTCGTTTGTTTATATGTTACATATTTATTTTCTTTCATTTTTTGTACATAAATAAGGCCGTTAGTTTTCTCCTTAGAATTTGTTTTACATTGTCATTTCGGGGCCTTTTATAGCTGACTATGCGGTATGGGCTTTGCTCATTAATTTGTTGAGGACCGTACGATGACCTACATTTGTTAATTTCCGTGTCATTTGGTCTCTTGTGTAGAGTTGTCTCCTTGACATTCACACCACATCTTATTTTTTTTATATGTAAACTGTAGAGCAAAAAGCACCAACTGTAGACATTATTTCAACGATATATATATATATATACCTACTAAGAATAAAATCAGTGCAAGGATTGAAAACAGAATTAAATCAACAAAATTACAACGACTGAGTAATAACATCATTTCACAAACAATTGTGCAAAAAATGTCAGAATGATGAAACTTTATATAATTATCAATTAATCAATAATGAATGAGTAATATTACGTTTTTTATGAATGAAGTTAAATGATATGGAAAATTCAGATAGACCAAAGAGGGATAACTCTGACTTTTTGTTATTGGCCAATAATCTTTCTTGAGGTTTTAAGTGTAACATGGAGTCTAGGGTATTATTCTCCAACGTGTAATCGTTTGACTGTTTTGGTCGTGTGTTACACCTCAATATTAATAATAATAAAAAAACCATCATAGAGTTCATATACAATATTTATATATTGCAAACATGTAACCAACTTTTCACATCGAGCAACAACTTTAAAACTGACCAGCATATATATTAAATCTGTCTTTATCTTTAAATGTTAAGGGTGCAATCAACAGTTTTTTTCTATGACGTCATATTTTGAGGGACCATGTATAAGTGATCCTTAGTGGTGGACTGATTTATAAAGATACCTGTATAAAACTAGATATCACTGGAATCAGAATGTTCTCTAGTTTATAATGGAAAAAAAAAAGTGTACTTTTAATAGTATACAAAAGTTTTATCCAGAGAAACTGGGAAAAAACATTGCCTAATTTAAGCTTAAAAAACCTGAAACCAGGTCATGTGCACACCCCTGAAGACATGATACCTGCACATTTTTCATTATCAAAGTTGTATGAATTTCATAGATTTTTACCTGGTCTTTCAAAAAATTCATGCTTCAGGCTACGTTCGCCTGCTCCGAAAAGAGCTACAGTGGCTGCAAATAAGTTTTGAATTTTCACTGCCAAAAAAACAGACTGTTTACAGTGTTGTCTCCCCTCAAAACATGAATATTTAATCTAATTTTTTAAATTATTTTAATCATTTAACCTGTTTTAATTGAAGTTAATTAACATATCTTTACAACCAAATACAAAAAACATGATACTTTTTCACCAATTATGTTGATAAAAA
Organism: Mytilus edulis; assembly: GCA_019925275.1. Taxonomy (NCBI): domain Eukaryota; kingdom Metazoa; phylum Mollusca; class Bivalvia; order Mytilida; family Mytilidae; genus Mytilus; species Mytilus edulis. Next base: position 82,672,199 of record CM034361.1, read on the forward strand.
GGGACTTCCCTCCATGTCTATTTTTAGTTGGGGAATAACCCCTAGTTTTTTTATACGAAACTGTTTATAGCACCCTAAACATATTAAAATTACCAGAAACTTAAATGTTCTTCAGCAGCAACGTTATGACTATAGATAAATACCGCTAATAAATTGCGATAGTTCTATAGATAGATATAGGAAGATGTTGTGTGAGTGCCAATGAAACAACTCTCCATCCAAATAACATTTTATAAAAGTGAACCGTTATAGGTCAATGTACGGCCTTTAACACGGAGTCTTGGCCCACACCGAACAACTAGCTATAAAGGGCCTCAAAATTACTAGTGTAAAACCATTCAAACGGGAAAACCATCGAGTCCATTTCTAAGAAAATACAACTATTTAACGGTTAACAGGTGTCACTGTCAAAGTTGTTGAAACGTGTATTACACAAATCATATTGAAATTAGCCTTTTAACATCGTGTTTATTGTTACAACAAAGATCCTTTCCTATGATATTGTCACTGTGTGAATTTTCTTAGTTCATATTGTAATCGGAAGATGACTAAACCCAACTATCAGTAAAATGATTTGATGAAAAATATTAACATGCCTAGAACAGAATTGAACCAACAAAATTGCAATGACTAAGTTATACTATAATTACTATCATCAATCTAATTAAATATAGAACTCTAATTCATTATACTCCATCAGGGACTTTCTATACTATTTTTTATATCGGTTAGTAAAGAAAGTCCTTGACTTTATATGGTAATTTAATTAGATTGTACATGTACTATATTTCATTATACACAAATTGTTTCAAAGAATGTTTGCACTTGTCCTAAGCCATTAACCTGATGTTCAGTATAGTTGTCGTTTGTTGTTGTGGTTCATAAGAATAGTGTTTCTTGTTTCTCATTTTTTTATTTAGACTATACCGTTTGTTTTCCCGTTTGAATGGTTTTACACGAGTCATTTTTGGGGCCCTGTTACAGTGTATAGCTTGCTGTTTGGTGTTACATTGTAGCTAAGGTTCCTTGTTGAAGACCGTACTCTGACCAATAATGGTTTTACTTTTATAAATTATGACTTGGCTGGAGAGTTTCTCATTGGCACTCATACCATTCCTTCTTATATCTATGAATGTTGAAACTGTATATTTTACAAATAAATCAATACATTATTTTTAAATGAGTGATGCTAATACGAATAGAACTAGCATCAAATGACCAAAGAGGGATAACTCTGACTTTTTGTTACAGTATTTTGCGATCTTTCTTGAGGGTTTTAAGTGAAAATGGAGTCTAATGTATACTTGAAAGTATAATCGTTTTGATCGTGTTGATTGTATTGTCGCAATAAGGATGAAAGCTATCATTTCCTGTGAAGTTTTCATTATGAAACTGATGATTTTCCTGGTTCATATTTAAATAAGTATATATATGAACATGCACATTCATAGTGTACTTTTCCCACAAATATGTCACTTTTTTAAGAGGGTTTCATGCTACATGTATCTGATCATTGGTGATCAGCTTTTTACAGATTGTCATGTGACATCGATGTTTGCATGTTTATTTCTTCTTTCGCAACTGCCTTGCCATATCCTGGCCCTGCATAATGATCAGTGACATTTGGATTATCTCTGGTCATTTTTGTGGTCCAGTTCTACCACTTGTCTGGTAAGTTTGTGGTTTTTTTTTATATTGGGGAGGGAGAGGATTATGTATTTACAACATTACAACAATGTAAATATTCTTGGATGAAATATATTTCTTGTTAATTTTTGTTTGCATTTTTGATTTTGTGTATTATCTATATATGTAGTTTCTAAAGAGATATGTTGTGAGGTATAGAATAACATCTAGAAATTAGCATTGGGTCAGATGGTAACGTTACTTTTAAACAAAACTGTTTTTCTATTATGAACTTTCCATTTCTATTTGGTATGATTGCCAATAAGACAACTCTTCGTAAGAGACAAACTGACTCAGAAATTAACAACATTAGGTCACCACACGGCCTTCAATAATGAACGAAGCCCATATTTCTTGTTGATTACGCGTGAGCTTAATTCCCGGTTCTCTGTTGAGTGATTTTTATTTCGTTATTCTGGGCCGTAAGATGGTCACTCGTGTAACCCCACCGCAAGCTGTTTTATTTGATTTATAAAAAACGAAAACATATAAAAAAAAATGTTGATATTGTTTTGCTTTTTAAGTCTGACATATTATGTAATTTATTTTGTCTGATACATGTGCCTTTCTGGCAAACTTAATAGATTGATAACGAGTATTGATATACATTTACATAACTATCAGTAATTACTACTAACACAAAGATTCCTTGTCCGATTCCCGTTCCGGGAAGAAAATTTCAGGGACTGAATTTTTTGCTCTCCCTTGACCAAATTTGCGAGTATGGTCTTGAGGAAAACGATGATAGTCCGTCGGAAGGGGACGATAAATGGCTGACACGTGTCAAGAGAGAGCCATATCTTTTCCATGTTAAAGACACCCTTGTAGATTTCGAAAAAGAGCAGGCTAATGCCGCTACAAGGCAACACTCGCACCAGCAAAGGTGACAGGGATTGATATAAATTGCAAAACTTGTTTCCCAATCCACTATAAACAAATATGTTTAAACTAGCTATCAGTATAATTGTCAGATCTGTGCTTGGTGTCTATATGTTTATGGGATGTACAGTATAAGTACCCGTCTACGTTCTCCTTTTGTTAGATGTATTTCCATTTGTGTCCATCTGATGAGTTAAACCTTTTTCAACTGACTATAATAAATTTGTTCTTATGTTGTACTGGTACACCATTGTCCCAGGTTAGGTCGAGAGTTGAGCACTTACAAACATGTTTAACCCCGCCACATTCTTAGTCCAGAATCTGTAGCGTAGTGGTTGTGGTTGTATTATATTTGTCATATACTGTATACCATATTTACTAGTGCTGTAATTAAACAAAATGAAAGAAGAATAAAAAGCAGTCTGTCATTATATTTATTAGCCTTTTTTCACATTGTAAAAAGGTTTGAACAAGTACACAACACGCGTGGTTTTGTCCAGATGATCGATTATCAATTTTCATATATCGAAGTTTACCACCGGAGTCAAAATGTTGGGTATTTCAAGCAACTGTCTAGTTTGGGCCATGAAGGGATATCGATAAATATCGAAATATACCGTTGAAGTGAAAGCTTTGGAAAGCATTTGATATTACTGTGTTGTGCAAACGGTTATTATTCCATAATTAAATTTTGAACGTCACTTATTGACAGTGAGTATCGATAAATATCGAGGTGAAACGATTAAGTTAAAGTTTTGGATAGTGTTTGATCAAGCTTTTTGATGGTATCGTGACCATCGTCTTTTGTTCCATCATAGATTGATAAGGAGTATCGATATTATCGCGGTGTACCAATGAAATAGTTTTGGGTAGTATTTGACCTTGCTGGATCATGATAGCGTTATTGTTCCATCATGGTATCTTGTAAGTCATAGATTGATCATAACGAGAATAGATAAATATCGTAGTGAACCGATGAAGTAGAAGCTTTGGATAATATTTGATCAAGCTATATGATGGCAGCGTTAATGTTCCATAATTGAATCTTGATTAGGAGTATCGATAATTATCGAAGTTTAACAATGAAATGCAAGCTTTGGGTATTATTTGGTCTTGTTATATGGTGGTAGCGTTTAATGTTGCATAATTGAGTTTTAAACGTCAAAAATTGATAACTAGTATCAATATATATCGTAGATTACCAATGTAGTAAAAACTTTGGTAGTATTTGATCTTTGTGTATAATGGTAGCAATTAACGATATATATCGAGGTGAACCGATGAAGTAACAACATTGAGTAGTATTTTTTCTTGCTGTATGATGATAGGGTTTACTTTTCCATCATTAAATCTTGAACGTCATATATTAATAACGAGTATCGATAATATTGATGTTGGAAACGCTTTAAGTAGTATTTGACGAAGTTAACACTTTGGGTAGTATTTGATCTTGTTACATGGTGGTAGCACTTAATGTTCCATCATCGAATCATCAACGTCATAGATTGATAACGGTTTCTAGTATCTACATTATCGAAGCGTTCCGATTGAGTAAAAACTTTTGATATTATTTGATCTTGCTGAATGACGAGAGCTTTTTTAATGTTCCATCATTGAATCTTGAACTTAATAGATTGATAACGAGTATCGATATTATCGAATTGCATCAATGAAGTAAAGACTTTCTATAGTATTTAATCTAGTTGTATAGTAGTAGCGTTTATTATGTTTAATCATCGAATCCTGAACCTCATCGATTGATAATGATTATTAGTATCTACATTATAGAAGTTTACCGATTGAGTAAAAGCTTTTGATATTATTTGATCTTGCTGAGTTATGAGAGATTTTTATGTACCATAATTGAATCTTGAACTTCATAGATTGATACCGAGTATCGATATTATCGAAGTAAGCTGATGGAGTAAAAGCTTTTGATATTATTTGATCTTGCTGAACGACGAGAGCGTTTAATGTTCCATCATTGAATCTTGAACTTCATAACTTGATATCGAGTATCGATATTATCGAAGTGAGCCAATAAAGTAAAAGCTGTTGGAAGCATTTCATCTTGGAGTAAGATGGTAGCGTTTAATGTTCCATTATTGAATCTTGAACGTCATTAATTGATAACGAGCATCGATAAAAGAGGGACGAAAGATACCAAAGGGACAGTCAAACTCATAAATCTAAAACAAACTGACAACGCCATGGCTAAAAATGAAAAAGACAAACAGAAAAACAATAGTACACATGACACAACATAGAAAACTAAAGAATAAACAACACGAACCCCACCAAAAACTAGGGGTGATCTCAGGTGCTCCGGAAGGGTAAGCAGATTCTGCTCCACATGTGGCACCGTCGTGTTGCTTATGTGATTACAAATCCGGTAAATGTCGAAGTGAACCAATGAAGTAATAACTTTGGATATTATTTGATCTGTAGTATCATGTAAGCTGAATGGCGAGAGCGTATAGTGCTCTGTCATTTATTCTTGAACGCAAGAGATTGATAACGAGTATCGATATATATCGAAGTGTATCAATAAAGTATAAAAAAATGGGTAGTACTTGCACTTGTAGCGTCTAGTGTTCTATCATTGAATCTTGAACATCATAGATTAATAACGAGCATCGATACATATATAGAAATGTACTAATGAAGAAAAAGCTTTGGTTAGTACTTGATCTTGCTGAATGATGGAGCGTTTAGTGTTCCATTATTGAATCTTGAACTTCATAGATTGATAACGAGTATCGATATTATCGAAGTGTATAATATGCAATAAATTTGGGTTGTATGTGATCTTGTTGTATGGCAGTCAATCAATGAATATTAAATGTCATAGATTGATATTTTCGAATTGTACCAATGAGGCAAAAGCTTTGAATAGTATTTGATCTTGTTGTAAGGTGGTCAACCAATGAATGTTGAATTTCATAGGTTGATAACAAGTATCGATGTTTTTATGGAAGTGTATCAATGGAGTAAACACTTTGGGAAGTATTTGATCTTGTTATAAGATAGAATTTAATGTTCCATAATTGTATCTTGATTGTTATACATATCGAGTATCGATATATAACGAAGTGTACCGACGAAGTGAAAACTTTATGTAGTTTTTCATCTTGTTGCATGGTGGTAGCGTTAATGTTCCATCATCAAATCGTGAACGTCATAGATTAATATCGAGTATCGATATGTATCGAAGTGAACCAATAAAGCAAAAACTTTTGAAAGTACTTGATCTTGTCGATATGTATATATCGAAGTGTACCGATGAAGTAAAAGCTTTGATAGGATTTGATGTTGTTGTTAAATGGGAGCGTTTATTGTCTTTTCAGCATGTCTAGATCGAGGATTTATCATGGAAACCAATTAGACATGATTGTAATTATTTGCACAGGCTTGTGTTATTCTCAGAATGTTTATGACGTCATTGCATTTAATCGATCGGTTGAATGTGTAATGCTTGATTTTTTTTTTATCTGGGCAAACAATTTTTGTTTGGGTTTAACTAGAGATGAAAAGTACGAGTATGCTTAGATCGGTACTTTATTTTTGTTTCGTGAGGATCCGATAAGTCAAGCCCTTTCCAACTAATTTTTCAGATTTTATTCTTCTGTTGTGCTGTTACATCACTGTGACAGTTTAGGATGAAGCTTTGGCGCTTACGCACATGTGTATTCCGACTGTTTCAAGTCAGGATCTTTATATCAGGGATTGTCGTTGGTGACTGTCTGTCATATTTGTAATTGTGTTTTTTGTTTTTGTTTTTAGCATTATCAGGCCATTTGATATCATGTATCGATAAATATCGAAGTGTCCCAAATGAAGTCAAATATGGAAATATGGTGGAAATATGGAGGTATATTTTGCCATTGTATTGTGTCTTTCCATCATTGAAAAATACCTAGCAACTGTCAAGTTCGATTCTAAATTGTGGAATCGAATAAGTTTGAATTTAAATCATACGTTATCGATTGGTATCGAAGTGTACTATTGAAGTAAAAGCTTCTGTAATATTTTATATTGGTGTATGCTGGTAGCCTTCTTATATGGTCTTTGAAGAATTTTCAGCAGCTGACAAGATGAAGAACAACCATTATTTGCACAGGCTCATGTTACTTTCAGACGTTATTGCACTTAATCGATCGGTTGAATGTGTAATGACTGATATTTTTTATCTTGGAAAGCATTGTAATTTGGGTAAAACTAGAGATGAGAAAGTACGAGTACTCTTAGATTGGTACTTTATTTTTGTTTCGTGTGGATCCGATAAGTCAAGCCCTTTCCAAATATTTTTTTAGAGTTTGTTCTTCTGTTGTGCTGTTACATCACTGCGACAGATTAGGGTGAAGCTTGGGCGCTAACACACATATGTAGTCCGACTGTTCCCAGTCAGGATCTTTCAATTCAGAGGTTGTCATTGGTGACTAAATTATATAATTGTTTTTGTGGTGTTTTTTTTACTGTTGTTATCATAATCAGGCCATTTGCTTTCTCGTGAATTATGTAAAATAATGTTATCTCTTTGCCTTTTATAGTTAAGTATGGGATTTGCCCATTGTTGAAGGTAGTAAAGTGACCATTTAAAACTAGTTGTTTATAACTTCGTTCCTTTTTCTTACATGGATAGTCATCTCATTGGAAATAAACCACACATCTTATCTCTTAATCATCCCTTAGTTTACCGTATATAGTAACTATATATATAATTTAGTCTCGATCAAATACTGCATTTTGCATAAAGAAAGATGGCACTGCCATTCTTTTAAAACCTCAAACCATTATATGAAAAACACAATTTTGGGGGTACCAACAAACAACAAACAACAAACAACACAAAGGCTTTATTTGAAAACAAGTGTTAACAAAATACCGAACTTCAAGTTAAATTAAAAAGAGTGAAGTCCATAAAAACTGCCAACATCAAACGTAAGATTATATTAACCAATGGAACGATCGAAACCCAACGCGTTAGATTATATTAACCAATGGAACGATCGAAACCCACCACGTTAGATTATATTAACCAATGGAACGATCGAAACCCAACACGTTAGATTATATTAACCAATGGAACGATCGAAACCCAACTGTCATATTCCTGACACAGTACAAACATTGTCCGAAGCGGATGGTGGGTCAAACCTGGTTTGTTCAATCAATGTGAAGAGTTTTCATCTTTTTAAAAGGTTTTGCGCTGTGTATTTTTTAAATACAACAATAACAAGTTTTCATACTTCCATCATTTTATTAAAAACAATAAAGCAAGAAGTTAAAGCAACAGTGACGGAATTTATTTTTCAGCATTGGTAGACGTACATTACAATTCATGTTCGTCGGATAAAGAGCTATCGTTCACTAGCTGGACCTCTGAACTAGATCTAAATCATCTAAATGTTTTACAGGAAATGCATTATTACCTTCTCTTGTTTTTTCATTAACATCAACAAAATATCAACATTATAATAGTCAGAATTAAATATTCAAACGACATATATATCTTTCTTATGCAAACAGTCCTTATTACTCTGTACAAAACTTCTTCTTCAATATTACATGTATAAAAACAATAAAAATATCTTCTCTCTGTATATCACAATGGAAAATAAATAAAAATGAAATATTGCACTTTAGAAAATAAAATATAGATAAAATTGTGCTATTTCAACAAAGCATTTCCCTGCACGTCACTAAGCTCTTTATTGCCATAAAAAGGCCACTGTAGACACTTCTTTGACATCAGTACAAGAAAATGAAAACTGTGTGCATGCTTCGCTGTGCCGAGTATTGGTTCCGACCAATTTACTTCAATTTATGACAAAACAGAAAAAAATAATCCTTTTGAAATCATGCAGCAAACACGCGCAGTGATTCGCACCAGATATGAATGTTCAACAAAAATAAATATAAATCTGTACAATATAAATTAAGGGAAACAATTGGAATTATGTCTCTTATTACTGTCACGTATCAACATTTACACAGCTCTTTAAAAATGATGATTCAATGAAGTCTTTTTCCTTGAAATCTGAAAAGATAGAAAATAAATGAATTACTCAAATGTTCACAAATGATAGGATAATTTTTTATGGCATATCACGAGTGACCATATTCACGATCATTAAATTGCAAACAGTTTGAATCTGTAAAACTACGATGTTAAAGATTGCAAAATTAATTTCAATTTCTTATTGCAATATAATTTCATACATCAGATATAAGATTTGTGTATAACGAAGTCGATCACGCTTTTTATCACTGTAGTAAATTAAAAACTGATTGCGATTTTGAAGTTTCAGTATAACGTTTTCTTGGTAAATATCTTTATGTATGGGAAATATCCCTTATGATGTCGCAGTCTCATTGACCTTTACACTACATTTTGTATTCCCAAACAAGGGACCAGTATTAAACTTACATGAATTTAGACCCTGACTACTCTGGTTACTTCCCGTGAGACAGACATAGATCGTGATCTGCGGACGGTTTGCAAGTTCTTTTCCGCCATATCTGCCCTCTGTTCGGCTTCATCAATCAATGATTGGGCTTTGCGGTATTTATTCATAGTGATACCTGCAACGTCTTCCTGCAATGCATTATGGGAAAAGGTAAATACATGATATGTCTATTGATACTGAATTGCAATCAATATCAATAAATTTATTCGGTTTGCTTCAATACATTTATATCAAATTATTCCATATTTTTGACAGAAGTTAATGTTTTATCATTTCCATTCCAGAATTTCATCTTTTCTTCTGGATATATAATAATTTCTTTATTTTTCAAAACGAAAAAATAAACGATTAAAAGGAGAAAGCACACTTACGGCCTCTTCGATCATTCTCTTGTATGTCTTGCATTTCATTGTGAGTTGATCGGTGATGCTAGTGAGCTCGGCAACCTGGCGACGGTCTTCATCAGATGCTTGAACGGTTTCTTTCCATTGACGTTCGAATTTACGGGCTGATGCGGCAGTTTCTCTAAGACGTCTCTGGTCGGCTTCCAATTCATTTTCCAAGTCACGGATCTATAAGAGAAAATTATAAATAGTATACATGATCATTATGTATTTTTCGGTTTATTTTTATCTTGTGGAAGATCATATTAGTAAAAGATCTACATAAAACATGTTTATAAGAGATAAATGGATATCCTTATCTGTTTGAACAAACAACTGAAGCAACAGGAAGTGACGAAATAGCAGCCATACTTTTAAAAGATATTATAAGCTTGATATAAATGTCTTCAACGTCTTTTTAAGAATATACTTACTCTAGCCTGAAGTTTGGCAATCTGTCTCTTTCCTTCTCTTTGGGCGAATGCCTCAGCCTCTTCAAGTCTGACAGTGATTTCTCTAATCTCGATTTCAAGTTGTTTACGGAGTGATTCGGCATTTTTGTAGTTGTCTTGTTCCTGTCTGAGCTCATCAGCCAGTCTGTTGACCTCGGCTTGGAGACGGTCGGCACGTTCCTCTGCAGCTCTTTGTCCGTTAAGGGCATCATCCAAATCGCTCTGCATGGCGGCAATGTCGACTTCCATACGGCGTTTGTCGTTTGTAAGGGCTGTGACTTGAAGTTGTATTTCGGTAAGACGGATTGTTACTTCTCCAAGTTCGTTTTCGGCATTCTTGCGGGCTCTCTCGGCCTGTAAAATTATAAATATCCAATGTATATCCCAAATCAGACATTCTAATTCAAGCAATTTTAATTTACCGAATATGTGCAGAGGCCAATAACTAAGTTTAAAGTATGGTTCTAAAAAAAGCAATAAGGTGGTCTTGTTTTAAACATTCCAAAAAAGTCCATTTAACTATTTATCTCAATTATAGTAGTGATAATAAAGGAATTACTCAAATTTTCTTATAAAGATTGAATTTATTTTGAAAATAGATCTAGTCACGCTATAGCCGTTTGTGCTGATGTGGTGAAAAACAATCACCAATTATTAAAAAAAACTTTTTTTCAATTATACATCGAAATTAATAATAATTAAAACTTCTTTTCAATTATAAATCGGAATCGATAATAAGTAAAACTAATACTTACATGCTCCAATAGAGACCTGGCATCTTCCAATTCTTGTTGGATGGTGATACGCTTCCTTTCGGAAACTGACAGTTGGTTTCTAGTGTCATCCAATTGACGTGTGGCTTCCTCCAATTGCAATTCCAATTCCTTTGAGCATAAAATAAAACAAACAATTTGTTATTGATAAAAACAGGATATATATGTCTACATCAAGTTCAGCTTCGGAATCTTTTATCTCCCAGAAAAGATTATTACTAAATTTTAGAACAAACACAAGAGAAATGAGTTACAATTAGCCAGGGATGTCACTATGTTCCTTTAATTTTTTAATTAAGTTATTTTTAGATTATTAATAAGTAAAGTTATAAAAGTAGCAAATGTGATTACCCTGTTTCTGTTTTGAAGACTCTTGATCTGTTTCAAGTACTCGGCGTTGGCGCGGTTGGCGTTGTCTAATGCACCTTCAAGTTCACGGATGTCAGTTTCGTACTTCTTCTTGATTCTTGAAATTTCAGTCTTGTATCTGGTTTCTACCTCAACAAGTGTTCTCTGGAGCTCATCAATTGCACGTGCGCTGCTCTTCCTGTAAATGTAAATTAAATGTTATCCAAATTCCCAGAATTCAATAAAAAGAACCACTAATCTACAGAACTAGATAATTTCTCTTCATATGGAAACTAAAAATCCGAAAGCAGTATCTTTTCTCAAGATGTTATTAGAACACAAACGTTGTGATTGGAACTGCAGCAAATGAACGTTGATGCGGATAACTTCTGCCGGCCATGATGAAAAACTGCTGAATGATTTTTATTTGGCTTCCAGAAGTTGAGAATCAGATAAAATTTGATGTATTTTTGGAATCTTGATTAAAGACTGCTGTGAATTGACCTTGCAGATATAAAATTTTATAATGAATCTGGGTGCGAGGCTTATCTATAATATCATCTTAAACCTATGTATCTATAGAGTTCAGAAAAATCACCCTTTATCATTTAAGCTGCATCTGAGTGCGTCATTTATCTTACTTTTTGTTGTTTTTATTGCAAGGAATTTAATTATCTATTATCTAATATTTTGCTACACCCACACCTACTTGGTTGCTAAGGTAAATAGGTAAATAGAAAAATAACACCTATGTTTCGGTTTCTAATTGAAAATAACAGATGTTTCTTTTTAGCATATGTTGGTCCTTTGATATTAATCAATTAAAAGTTTTGTTTTACAATTTAAATTAAATATTCTTGTTTTTATTCCATAATTTTAATTCAAAATAATGGTAAAAGATTTGTTAAACTATAATTAATGCCCGCTTTCGGAAAAGCTTAAATAGTTACTCCCTTATTCACAATAAACTTCCGTTTGTTCGTTAATCAATTTCACACCTGATGCTGTCAATTTCTTCGTCCTTCTCGCGAAGTCTTTGTTCCATCTCGGATCTAAGTTGGTTGAGGGCAGCTTGGGCGGCGGCAAGTTTGGCTTCAGCATCACGGAGAGCCTCTTCAGTATCACGAAGAGCACTTGCAAGGTTGTCACGCTCAGCCTCCAACTGTGCTTTAAGTGCTGTGAGTTCGTTGATCATTCTGTTGGCAGATTTCAACTCATTGTTGGCCTCTCTGAGGGCATTCTGGAGTCCAGCATTCTCTCTCTCCAAGTTGGCGTTCTTTTCTGCGAGTTCAGCGTTGGCAACCCTGAGTCTTGAACATTCGGTTTCAAGGTTGGCTTTCTCGTTTCTAAGTTGACCGTTCTCGGCTGAGAGATCATCACATCTCTTTTGTAGGGCAGCATTCTCGTTCTCAAGTTGTCTGTTCCTCTTTGTGAGGTCTTGGACAATGATTTGGGTCTGCAAGGGTAAGAAAAAGAATATATAGAGGGTAACTAGTAAGTATCTATGGAAGCAGAATTGCTTCTCCTTCCGCTGATCTGTGACTATTTTCATTTATTATGGATGAGAATGTAAAAAATTATCACAGAAAGCGAATTTTAATTTATAAAATGCTTTACAGTACTATAAATTGTTTGCACGTTTGAAATCGGTAATCCGAAGCAAACTTTTATCCAATATATGCAACATAAAATGGTCATTTGATAATTAATTAAAATAAAGATAAAGATGCCATGACAATTCGTGAAGTTATCCAATCAAAATGAACGTTACAAACGATGTTGCAATAGAATGAATGATTACGTACGTTCTCGAGTTCAATTGTGATTTCTCTAATCTCAATAGTGAGCTTGTTCTTGGTTTTTTCAAGAGTGTTGCATCTGGTTCTGAGCTGTTCACATGTATCCTCGAGTTCCTGGATCTTGATACTGAGTCTGCGTCTGTAAGATAAAAGAAGTCACGTGATATTCTATGTGTGAAAGACCGATAAATCAGACTTTCGAGATGCACATGATAATAAAGATAGTAGTGAAAATACATTTCTTTTACTTTTTGCTTTTTCAGTAAGAGACAAAGTTATGAGAAGGTAAACAATTTTCAAATAGATTATTCTTTAATTTTTTTTGTTAATTTTACATCCAAGGAGGATGTGTTATTCATCCTCCAGCAAAAAGAATTATTATAGACAATTTATACCTAATCTCCTCGAGCTCTTCTTGTTTGGCCATGAGTTCTTTGTCGTATTTGGTCTTCAGAGCTGCGTATGTGGCACTGAGTGAACTGAGCTGGGCACGGAGGCTGGAGGCGTTTTCGGATTCTTCTTCATAACGGGCGTTCAAATTATCGTAATCTGACTGAATGGCTGCCAATTGTACTTGAAGGTTTTGTCTTTGCTGGAAAAATGTTTTGAATAAGATTTAACATTTTGCACTGTTAATATTAATTAAATTTATGTAAACATACAATGATAATTTTAGTGTATAGTTTGAAATTATTTAATTATTCAATTGAATAGTTTGTTAAACAAAGAGTCCAAAATCAAGTATTTTACTGTAAAAAAAAATAAGGAGATATGTGGTAAGAATGCCAATGAGACAACATATCAAGTGGTAGCAATTAATGTTGATAACCCAAAGACATGTAAATTACTGTGGATGTTAAAGCAATTAATTTACATTAGTCATTGCTTTCGCGTAATTTGAGAGTACGTTACCTATCATCAAAAGGACCTACATCAGTTAAAAGGATATTATATTTTATAGGAAATAGTAACAGAATTAAAGGGAGCCTACTTTGGCGAACCGTATGCAACAGTCAGTTCCTGAACTGGTGTTGGAATGAATAGTTCTGTGAGAGAGCCAAAAGTGGGAGTCGTTCAACTGGCGTTTCAGGTCATCAACACAACTTTAACGGTTTCTTTATCCCTCAAGGGCATGAATGAACAGTGACATCTTAATTGAAAAGGATATTATTTTAAAAGAAAAAAGTAATTTAATTATATTAACAGGAAGCATACAATTAGTACTGACGTTTAAAGAAACAAAATCCTGACATACTCAGTTTGAATATAGTATAAAGTAGAGAACAAATTTAGATGGATGTTTCGGCTTTCAGACAAGTTTCGACTGGCTTTTAACTATAATTTATCTCTATGTTTCATATTTACATATTTAGGCGAAAAGAAGTGAGAAACTGATGTAATAGAAAGATTTTTTTAATAAACAAAACAGTGAGTAAAGTTATACCTTGGCTTTTTGAAGACCATCATTCATAGCTTGGATAGAGTCAATCTCGATGATGAGTTGATTCTTTTCCTTCTCAGCTCTGAAATGATAAAAAAGACAATGTTTATTTGATAGAAATTTGTATAACTGTTTTATCTTTTTAATTCGAACATACAACGAAAACGCTTAATATTATATGATGAAATTCGTTTATATATTAAAATATAATGATTTCAAATAAGAATCATCAGTGGAAAGAATATCTCTTTTACGTCTTAAATGCATGATTTTTTATTACTTTACTGTTATTGGCTTTGAACTAGCTGTCAGCAACTGCAAGTACTCTCAGATTTGTATTTGGTCAATTGTGGAGAGTTCGCTGTTTCATTGGCAACCATACCACATCTCTTATTTATCTTAAATAACACAACAAGTATGTGTTTACCTGGATTTAGATTTACCCATATGTTCCAACTGGTCGGTCAGATCATTGAGGGCTTCCTGGTGTCTCCTCCTCATGTTTTGTTCTGTAGCCTCGAACTGAGCACAGCTCAATTCCAAATCTTTGCGAACTTTGTTGACCTCTGCTTCACGCTTCCTGCTTACTTCACTCTGAAAATTGAAAAAACATATTTTACTTCTCGAATGTCGTTGTGTTTTGTTATTCAGGTGAATATGTTGTCTAAAATTTTCAGATTGGATATGATAACTTTTAGAAATTAAAAAAATCACTAAATTATAAATCCTTGTCAATCATTTTATTGTTTAACTTGAATTAAAGAAACGAATATGATCTTTACAAAAGCTTGTATTTTTACTTTTGAATTTGGAATTGATGGTGACATATTAATATAAAATGACATTCATCTTCAATACATACTACAGTTGTTGATGTTCCCATGGCATCCTCGAGTCTGTCAGCCATTTGATCTAACTGGAAGGTCAGCTCCGCGCTTTGTTTTTCATACTGGAAAACAAGAGAGACAAGACGTCAAAACACTTAGCAGTGGTTCTGTGGGTATACAACTAAATCTTTGAATTTAGTTTTGTCTTTAATTGAAAGTTACATCGTGACTTTCAGATGCATAGCAGCCATTCAATATCTCGTTATTTGAGTTTGTTTTTGTCAAGTGTATGTATGAACGTTTTTGTCAGGATACACAAAGTATCTTTTCTTTTCCGTTCACATTGTTTTACAAGTATTTTGATAAAGTTTTGTATTTAATGTGCAAAAATGTACAAGAGTTTTATCATGTGTATTATTAATATTTTTAATATTGTTGTTATTTCATAATCGACATCATTACCATTTATATTTTCTTATTTCATAAACTAGGTATCATGAAAATATTCATGGATACATTTATATTATTTACATTACGTTTATTTATTCATTTCGTTTCGATCAAACTTTCGTAGGTGAGAACAAACCCAGCCGAAATATTTTTGGAATGTACACACGAGTGTATTGAGTTTCAGTGAAGTACTAATATAGGAACTTTACACGTGTTTGATGACTTGGCAACCGTTTTCACTCCTACACTACGAGAAGTAATTATAGATTTTCTATTACAAATTACAAATTGCTGTTAGATGTTATCGATAGTTTCCAGTAGCATCACCAATTTATGATTTATTCACTATAATTAAGATATATTTCAAAAATATATTTTGATTTGAAAAGTTCAATGATATATTAAATAGATAATTTTTTATTAATATTTTATTTTTGAAGATTTAATCATTTTATTCAGGACATAAAATCAACACTTTAACAGATAATTTCTCTTGAATTGTTATGCCAGGAATGTTATAGGAAATTATCTGCTATATTGATTTTTTATGATTAAGAACAGCTGCATTTAGATAGAATATATGATAACTAATAGCATATGGTATTACTGCACGATTCACGCGCGGCACGTGCCATTTGTTTACACTAGATGAGGATATACCTTCAGGTTATGTGTGCAAACGAAGGATTGAGAATAAATACATTATTAATTAATTAATGACCAGACAATGGGTGATTATTTTTATAACTAGATCTAATAACAGATGTGCACTTCCTGTTATCATATAGTATTCTCTTGTTCGTTTGTATGTTTTAATACACTGACTATAAGCAGTTACATCTAAAACTATTCAACGTGCTTGATGAAGAGACAAGAATATATGACTGACATGTCTGCCCGTGTACCAGTTAGAAAATGTTATTTTGTCTTATAAAATAAGACAAGTCTTACTGTATATTAACAACCCAGTTATGATGAAATTTGTCAGACGAATTTGAATGGTATTTCTGAACTCGGTGTATTACTATACATACCCTTAATCTCATCTCCCTCTCGGAATCTAAGGAATCTTCGAGTTCCCGGATTCTGGACTGTAAAAAGTAAATAAAAATTATTAACAAATGAAAATATAACAATTACTAAAAGATGAAGCCACACATTTTATTCAAACCAAAGCGTTAATGGAAGCATTAGTTTTGCAAACAAAAACTCACAAATAACATTTAAAAACAATTTCGATACGACACTATTCTAAATAAAACTTTGACTTTTTAGTAATTGCACAATTATCATGTTATTTAAAGATTAAGTAAGTCGTAAGATTATTTATTTATTTACGAGCAATATGAAAGTTGTTGTATAACTACTTTTATATGGACACACCACCAATAACATAAAGGGTAATTGTGTATTAGAAGTTAAGGAAACGTGAGATAGAATAAGCTCTAGGTAAGCATGCACTGAAAAACAAAAACAAAAGTCAAAATGGATGTGAAAAAACAAGAAAACAAGTAATTCAGTGGCTATTGTATATACAAATATTAGAAATAGTTGTGATATTTGTATTTGGGATTTACAACTCAAAACATATGTTGTTTTACGGACATTTGGATATTTTAGGTAGTTTGTGCAGTAGGATTTCAGTTGACCATGGTACAGGTGTGATGACAGGACAAAATCTTCGGAAAAGTGACAGGACAGATCTTTTTTGGGTGCCGTGGACAGGAGTTTTCACCCTATACCTGTAATCTAAGTTCCTCATCTTTGAAAAACCTTTGTTGTACAGTTTCTACAGATGAGACGTTTATTGTAGAAGGAGCTGGGAGTTTTTCTGCTCGCTTTATAACCTTTGTTACTATAGTTTTTCTAATCTTGACATCGTCCTCATCGCCATCCGTTTCCGTGACTGTCTAACAAATTATAAGTGGTATCAAATATAAACTAAGGCCAGCTCACCCAATTTAATGGACCGTCAAAACCATTGATAATACATTAGAATAAACCCTTGCAAATATTTTGTAAATAGAAGCAGTTCTTTCATTTATGCATGCGACTATAAAAACTTCTGAGAAAGTGTACAAGTTTTAAATGCATGCTTTTATGAAGTTATTGTGTATGTCTATAAACATGATAAATAATATCTTTAAAATGTATTTTGTTCAGAAAAACTAACAGGGAAGTTATTATATCTCTTTACACAAAAAGTCTGTTAAATTAAAACATTTTGGAAACACAAATTGTGTACTTAGTAATATAAATTTATTAACATGATTAACATGATTAACAGACTCACTTTTAAAAATCATTGTAAATTTAAAATTTGATTTGAGATATATACGGATCTTGGCTAAACGTCTCGAATCGAAAGGAGAATGAGTCGAATGGACATAATATAATATTATTATATTATCATTTTTCTAGAATAGAGATAAGTTTTTTTTATCATTTGTATTCCTTGAGGACAAATCATGCTGAGTTATATGTCTGGATGATAAATGATGAAGCATTCCTTCTTAACCACTAACAGAGAACCAAATATGATAAATAGTTGGCAATGTTTCCGGAATTTCTTACTGATACAAGAATATAGAAATTGATATTAAGATACATTGGTAAGCTATAGATTCAAAGCTGTCAAAGAGATCATGTCTAATTAATCGAGCAGACCCTCTTCTGTTTTCCTTATCTGTCAGAAAAAAAAATATAACTGTCATTTTATTACGGTCTTTTAATTAAACAATAGGATTGATTCGTATGCTCTGTGTGCCAAAATATGTCATTCTCAAAGGTAGATGTTTCTCATTCGATAAACTTAAAGGAAGACGTTTGAGCTATTGATATAGCCATTTGATCAGAGATTTTTCTATTTGAATTTTCCTCGGAGTTCAGTATTCTTGTGATTTTACTTTTTTCTAATGTAATGCAGAAAGCTATTAACATGCAGTTTAATAAAGTTTTCAAAGTGTGGAGCTCTGTACTGACAATCCAATGTATTTTAACTCGATATGTATATGAATAATTAAATAATAAGCTAAACATGCTAAAAATTAATTAAAAAAAAAACCGTCTTTTTAAATAAATTGAACTAATTAATCATGTTATTCTTAATTCGAGACATTTGTAAGACATGTAAGACAACGTCAGTATGATGTGAATATCAAAGCTTTCGTCGAGTCGCTATCTATTTTGATCATTTCTAGTAACTTCTCTTAATAAAATGTTTCAAGTTATAATCAGGATATGTTTTTGTTTTGTCTAGGGATAATCAATACAAATAAAGCAAGTATAATGGCTTCCTTATCATAATTCCTATGTATTGTATATTATTATTGATGTAATGTAACTCTCTATTAACAACATCAACGGTTGCTGAGCGCATCCTTGTAATGACCAAAATAGGCGTGGATGCCAATTGGCGGAAAGTGCCGATCAATCACGAAGATGATAGCTTAGATCAGCAATATTGTATGACCTTGTTTGACCTTGCCAATTCGCAATCAGTTAATTAACTTGATATGATACAGGTATAATTAAGAATTTTTATATGTTGATTTTGAATTGCTGTAAAAAACTAAATTCCAGAACCACTTAAGAAACAGCTAGTTGGCTAAGATTTGAATTGTTCAAATTCCAAACTTAAGATAGCAATTTCGAATCCCTTCACGCCATTTTAGTAGATTACATGATAAGAAGGCAAATGTTTTTGATATAAATCGTAATGTACTTAGATTCCAAGTGAGCTTTGTCTGTGCATGCTGTGCAATCATCCACGTTAGGCTATGTTTACATTAAGTTGTAAACAGTTAATATCTTAAATCGATACATAAAACTTTATGCAAGAGATAAGATAGTATACTTATACTATCATTCAAAGAATTTCTATTGCGTCAGAAGCCAACTTGACGTTAATTATTCCTTGTTTTCCATATTGTAAAGCATATGTTGGTTAACAAGCAGTCTGTGGTGGGGGTTTTCCAAGCTCACAATGTAAAGCAGTATGATCCAAAGTATTCTTTGTTGATTGAAAACAAGTCCATTTGAAAACATTCATGGCAAAGGTATAACAATAACGATAGCATCACATGTAAAAGCAATTTCCTGGAGTATTATTCCATATGTTTCAATTCTTTTTTAAATCCAATATTTCAGCTTTGAAGCAATAGCAAGCACACTTATTCGTATTACTGCACAATTACATTGGCATTTCGTATTTTCTTCTTGTATATAACATCCTAAAGCGTTTTAACCTTAAAACTTCTAGGTTTGAAAACATGTTTAGAGCTTTATCGCATACTGCAGAATTCTCTGCAAAACAAAGCAAGCGAAAGACATCACAAAAAAGCATATTTCAACATTTTTTTCACACATTTACTCACCTCCAGTCTATTTTGGCTGCTTGGGGAGCTGCCTCTGTAAACATTGTATGAGTGTCTGACGATCCTTGTGCTGCTGGAAACGTCTGAGTCGAGATCACGATATAAAGACGACATTTTGAATATCTGTCCTAAGTTACACTATATCCACAAAAATAAAGGTATTAAAAAACGAATGCGAAATGGAGCTATCCTTCCTTTACCACTGCTCGACACAGGCTTTTGTGAAGCTTTCTACTTTGAACGCCCGAATGAATGCTTAAATACTGCTTTACAATTTACATATATATCGCCTACCCACCGCTAGAGGGCGCTAATCAGAAAGTATGTGGAAGATGGCTTGAAACACGATACAGATAGTTAGATCAAAGGATAAAACCACGCGCGTTCCCCGTTGCTAAGGAGGTCATGTGTTTGCACGTCAGAGTAAATGCACCGTTAATTTCTCTCTTAATCAAAATCAATTCATAAACATTTACCTTGAAGCAAGGAAAAACACCGATGAAAACAAACATTAAAGACTTCCCCCTTTGCTTCAGGTATATACACCTACCCCCTTATTCGGAAGGCACACGTTCTACACGTTTTTGACTAATGTAATTGTAATAGAATGACGATCTAGTGAGTTTTTCGCGTAACAATCATAACATGTGCATTTTGTGTAATGTGCAGTGTGTCAAATTATAAGTAATTCAGGTACCATATATGTATCCTGATACTCAGCATGTTCGTTTCACTTAATTTCTATGAAATTAACATTGCTGACTTCCGCATTGTGATATTGCTTCTGTCACAACAATTTACTAATTATTTATTGTTATTTTTTAAAGAAAATTTACTTATCTTGCATGTTGACGCGTATCGCGATGGAAGCACACATTTCTGTTACGTAACATTGCATTGATACTGTATGCTAGTTCAAAGTTTATAATCATGAACTTAATATTGTACGCAGTATTTTCTCTTTATTCAAGATATGTTTGACAATTCTGAATAAAGTATATAAAATAATTGAAAATATGTTTAACAGTTTCAACATTGTTTTATACATTATTACTCATTTTATATATTTTTTTTTTTTTTGTATTCATATGTTATAGCTGATTTTTTTTTAGATGTAATTGGTTAATTTTCAGGAATTATTTCATTTCCGATTATGTTAAACATTTAAAAAGCGGGAAGCAATGTTTTGGCTTAAAACATCATGAAATGACTTTACTTATTTTATTGGATTGCCATGAAAATGAATGAAATAGTTGCCACTGAACGTTACGCTAACTGCAGTTTATCATCCTTATTTCATTGGAATTTCTGATATATGAGGGTCTGGAAGAGTGTCCTTCATTTCTTTATTTCTTTAGGTCATTTGTCTCTCTTCTTTATTTTTTTCTCTCTTTTTTTCCCTCTCTTTTTTATATGTTATCATTGTACTATTCTCTATTCTTTTTTTTAGCCTATTTCTTTTTTTCTTTCCCATTTTTCTGTTTCATTGGCCCATTATTCTCTTTTCTTAATTCTGTAAACCCATCCATACCCTCAGATATGATGAGGCCGTGATAAAACCTATTTATACATATGTACTGTCATAGAAATATAGTTCATAAACCATTTCGACGTCAGATGATGTTCGGTGAATTTTGGTCGTATGTACTAATCGCAAACCTCGATAATGCATTGAATCTCGACTGGTATATTTACATTCATCATTTTAATTTCAAACGAGTACTTAACGACATCTTGAACTTGTTGCAAGGTTTGGTCAGTGAAGGCCTGACTGTGTCAAAAAAGACACAAAAGCGCAAGCGCATTTGTATGCTTTAGAATTTGTGAATTGCGTGGAGGAATTTTGTGCCACGAAGTGCGTTTCCTTTATTTCACGTTTAATTAAGAGAATTACTGTTTCTTAAGTCTTGTTTCCTAATAATCATTACGATGTAACTGTATTGCAAGTAAGTTTATTTTTAATCTGAAAAGGATAGAAAAAGGGGGACTATCTTTGCATGGTCAGTTGTACTTCCTTATTTTCATGGTTGTATCTGAAACAGACATTCCTAATGACTCCCACGTGTGTTACCCGCAGGTGTAATCAGAAAGACAAACAAGATATTTATTAACAGACTAATCTTATTACTCATGAATCTATACAATTAATTAATCCAATTAACTAATGACAATAAAGTCAGAAAGTGAGGTGAACGTTCGATTGATCTCTGCTGTTATGCATGCATTTGGTTTGAACCTGTACAAGGTCGTGTAATATGTAACTGGTCATAAGAACACGCAATGTGGAACACAACAAATATGTTATGTCCTTATATCCTCTTCCTGTTGATATAAACTAAAAATGATACCAAAAAGCAGTGAGGATAAAAAAGAAAAAAAAGGGCAGCCATTTGAGAATGTATTTTTATAGTTACAAAAATTCTTAATAAATAAAAAAAAATAAAGCAATGAGCCACTATTTATTTGACTAAATCAGCAAAGACTCATCGAAACAACATCTGATACAAAAATTCAATAACTCTTTTGGATATTTTGATGATATCTTGACTCTCAACAATGACGACTTCAGTATGTACACTAAAGAGATTTATCATGTTGAACTAACTATAAAATATAGCTAATACTAACAATAAACACTGCCCTTTCCTGAATCTTGATATCTATATCTTTAAAGGGACACTTTATACCAAAATTATTTGATTAAAAAGATCATTTTTCCTATTGTTAATTATCCTTTTAAGATAGTGACGGTCCCTTATATCTTGTGGTGTTTATATAACTCAACTTGTTCGATTCGCTGAAGTATGTAACAACGTATTTGTTTTATGGTAATATTCTTTACAAAGCACAAAATGTCGACATTAACATTAAAAGCTAACAATTTTTTTTTTAAACATACGGAGAAATTATACGGGTTATATGAGGGATTATGCTTGATTTTCATATTATAAGACATGTATTTCAATCAGTTTAATTTGAGGTTTTTGGAGCTGGCTTGTTTGTAAAATTACTGCTAGTAGTCCTTTGTTAATTTATGTATCATTGTCATTTTGCTTAGTTTCTTTTGTTACCTATTCTGACATCGAACTTCTTCACACCGAGTCTTACTGTGCGTTTTGATGTTTGTTTGCTAGAGGTAAAGGGGGATGGTGGGATCTCGTAAAACATGTTCAACCCTGTCGCATTTTTGAGCCTGTCCCAAGTCAGGAGCCTCTAGCCTTTCTTAGTTTTGTACGTTTTTTTTTTAATTCGTTTCATTTATATTATTTGAAGTTTAGCAAGACGTCCATTTTCACCAAAATAGTACACATTTTTGTTTAGGGACTAGCTGAAGCCCGCCTCCGGGTGCGGGATTTTCACGCTGTGTTAAAGACCTATTGGTGGCCTTCGGCTGTTTTTGCTTTTTGATTAGGTTGTTATCTCTGTGCCAAATTTCCATGCTGCATTTTATGTGATATAATTGTCTTAAAAGATCAGTCCTTATTGGATAGCAAACTGCGTAACATACTATAAGAGAACCACACATTTAATATTCCAAAAATTTATTTTCATTTAATGTCGATTTTTTTTTTTGTGGCATTGTTTGTTTTAGACTGAAGAATAAGAATATTCCTTTGTTATCTTTCAAACAAAAATTTCAACTGAAAATGGTCTTTTTTAATTAAAAAAAAAATTTAAAATAAATCGAATGCTTATTTCTGTGCGTATATTACACGAAAAAACCTCATTTCTAGAATAAACTTTCACCAGGTTCGTTTCTGACTAAACAAACCCTGAAAACTAAAAAATATATTCAAATCATCGTAATTTTTATGTATTATTTAACTTGTGTCAATAACGTTAAAGCAGATAAAGCGGCAAACCACAACCGATATTCATATTAGTTAGAACGTCCTGAACATGCATGAAAATATTAGTTAGATATAAGGAGTGGTTGAAAGTATTTACATTGCATGTATACATACATAAACTATGCGATATGGGCTTTGCTCATTGATGAAGGCCGTACGGTGACCTATAGTTGTTAATGTCTGTGTCATTTTGGTTTGTTGTGAACAGTTGTCTCATTGGCAATCATACCACATCTTCTTTTTTATATGTCTTTTGGTTGAGTTAAGCTATAATGATTGATAATTTAGTCTGTCTGTCTATGCTGCGATGTTATACTATTGTTTCATGTTGGGCGAAGGTTCAACTTGGCGCCTACCGAAACGTTTATGCACCTTTCATATGTCAGGAATCTGATGTAGAGTGGTTGTCGTTTGTTGATGTGGTTCATTAGTGATTCTCGTTTTTATATAGATTTGACCGTTGATTTTCCTGTTTGAATGATGATACACTATAGTCATTTTTGAGGCCCTTTGTAGTTTGCTGTTCGGTGTGAGCCAAGTCTCAGTGGTACCGGTTATATACTTAAACCTATAACGGTTTTCTTTTACACATATAGGGACTTTGATGGAGAGTTGTCTCATTGGGACTCATACTACATCTTCTTATACATGTATATACATGTATGTACATATAGAAAACGAAAGATTAAGATCCTTTAGAAACATTGATATTTCAATTATACAAGTACCTTTAGTGAAATTTAACTCTACTTCATTCACCCATTGGCATATCAATTATATAAAAGTACCATCAGTGAAATTTCACTCATACCCATTCACCCGTTGACATATTAATTATACAAGTTTCATCAGTGAAATTGCACTCTACCCCGTTCACCTATTGATTCGTAAATTTTACAAGTGACATCAGTGAAATTTCACTCTACCCCGTTCACCTATTGATTCTTGGGCTATATAGCGCACTCTTAACAGACCACAACACCACGCACAAACAGCCATTATGACACTTGAAATCACAACCAATCGATATGGTGCTCGCCCTGTGAGGACCCACCAGGCAGGTGCAGTGCCGGGTTCCCTGTCTCGAAGGAACCCATCAAATGCTACTGGAGTGACCTTTGTTTCGTCTTGTGGAGTCAGGGGACGAACAAGGAGAGCTACTGGCCGGAAAAACACCAAGCCAAAGTTGAAAGAACAACCAGTCATTAACATCATGCACTGGAATGCAGAAGGGGCATCTTACAAAAAAGATGAACTGCAGCATTTTCTACATGAAAACAATGTAAACATCTGCTGTATTCAAGAAACACACTTGCAAGAAGGAAAACCTTTTAAAGTCAGAGGATACCAAGTTTTCAGGAGTGACAGAAAAGAAAGAAATAAAGGAGGTGTTATGACCCTAGTAAGAAACAACATAAATACCAGGGAGCTTAAAACATATATGGAGGAAGCAGAATATCTTGAAAGCAAAGTCACCATCGGGCAAAGCTCTTACAATATTGTCAACTTCTACTGTCCAAATGATAAGAAACTCTCCCTAGATACTATACAGATATCAAACAGTAACTTTCTCATGGTAGGAGATTTTAACAGCCAATCTCATAGCTGGGGATCCAACACAATAGATAAAAGAGGAGAAACCATTGAAGATTGGCAAGATGAACACCATCTTATTCTTGTCAATGCTCCAACTGATACACCAACCTTCTATTCTCGCCGATGGCACACAACAACTACACTAGACCTAGCTTTCTGTACTGACGATATACACCAGAATATCAGTAGAAAGGTGTGTGACCAGCTAGGGGCAGTGAAAATCGCCCAGTTATACTATCCATCAGAGGAACAAAAACACCTAATAATGCTCAATTACTAAGATGGAATTACAAGAAGGCAAACTGGGGAAAATTTGAAACAAGAGCAAATGAACTTACAAAGGACATAGTTACTGAAGGAAAGAACATCAACAATGTTGTCAAGATATTCAGTGCAAGCATATATATAGTAAGAGCGGCAAAAGACAGGATACCAAGGGGTGTGAGAAAGGACTACAAGCCATAGTGGTCCAATGAAATTCATGAAACACATGATGCACTTACAAGAGCAAGCGAAGATGCTGAATCAAACCCAAGCCAGGAGAATAACATCAAACTCTAACAAAGCAAGGCAAAACACCTCAAAACAAAACGTGAATGCCAGAGAAGAGGATGGAGAGATAAAAAACATCATCTCTGAATATGGAAAAGGTTACAACAAAGCTGTGGAATTTGACAAAAGCTCTTAATGATGAGGGAAGTAAAGGCCAAAAGATAACACTAGAAGTTGAAGGAAAAGCTGCTGCAAATGCATTGCAAAAGGTTATAATGAAGAAGTAGGCAATACCAACATCCCAACCTCACGAAAAAAAGAGATAAGAACAGAAATTAGAGAAAGACAGAAAACACCAGCACATGAGATCATGCAGACTGACATCACAATGTCTGAAATGAAACAATCGACAAGAATGCTAAAGAAGAAAAAGTCTCCAAGTCCAGATAACATCACAAATGAAATGCTACAACACCTAGGGAACTCATCAATGAATACTTTGCTAGACATATTCAATCTTAGCTGGAGACAAGGTCAAGTCCCACAATGCTGGAAGGAAGCAATAATGATGCCAATACTAAAGAAAGGAAAGAACAAGTCAAAAGCCTCAAGTTATCGTCCTATCAGCCTAACAAGCAGCTGTTGTAAATTGTTTGAGCGCATGATAAACAAGCGCATGCACATGTATTTAGAGTCGGAGAACACCACTGGACATGAACACACTGGTTTTAGACAATACAAAAGCACAGAAGACCAGACTACAGATTTATCGCAGGTAGAAGAAGATGCATTCCAATCAAAGAAAGTAACATTGGCTGTATTTGTAGATCTTCAAAGAACATTTGATAAGGTATGGAATGATGGAATTTGTGCAAAAATGCTTAGATATGGCATAAGTGGAAGAATGCACAAATGGACCAAAGCTTACTTGTACGATAGAAGAGCAATAGTACTGGTATATGGGCAATGTGGACAGAAAGTACTCTTAAAACAAGGGGTCCCACGAGGAGGAGTATTACCACCGACTCTATTCATACTCTTTATGAACGACCTAGTACCAGAGTTACCAAAAGGGGTACAATCAGCACTTTATGCAGACGATCTTGCTCAGAAGAGTATGCATCTACTGCTTAATATAGAATACAAACAGCCTTAGATATGATAGTCACATGGGCTAAACAGTGGTGTGTTACCATAAACAAAGAAAAAACAACAGGAACACTCTTCACACACTCTCCCAAAACCCAACCTGTCAAACTGATTTTGGATGATACTCCACTTAAAATGGAAGACCAACAAACATACCTTGTGGTAACTTTTGACAAAAGACTGACGTGGAAGCATCATATAACATCAGCTGAAGCTAAGGCTAGGAGAAAATTGAACATCATGAGGAAACTTGCAAAATGGGGTGCAAATGAAAAAATCTTGAAATCTGTCTACCAAGGAAATGTACGACCACACCTTGAATAGGGATCTAGCGCATGGATGATTGCAGCCAAGTCTCATCGTCAGACTTTAGACAAAGTTCAGAATCAGGCACTACGTATCATCACAGGTGTTATGAATTCAACACCAATAAAAAGTATGGAGGATATTACAAACATACCACCATTAGGTAGGAGAAGGGAGTGCAAAGCCATGATACAGGCCACCAAATATCAGTGTTCACAAGACCACCCAATGAATACCAGACTGAAACAACTCTCATCAGGCAGACTCAAAAGATCCAGGTTTACATTAGAGACAAGAGCATTACAAAGAAAACACCAGGAAGCTCTACCTAAATATATTGAACCCATAGCTTTCACAATGGATAACAACCCGTGTGAAGATAAACTTGGAACTGTCACCATCCAGACCTCAGTTCCGCTCATTACCACCAAATAAAGATGAACAGACTAGCAATGTAAAGAAAACACTGACAATGAGCACGCCTGAAGAAGAGTACCCTTCAGAAACCTGGGTAAGAGTATATACAGATGGGTCAGCCACAAATGCAACAACAAAAGGAGGGGCTGGTATATACATTAAGTACCCCAATGAAAATCAACAATCAGAGGCAATACCAACAGGCCTACATTGTTCAAACTACAAAGCTGAACAAGAAGCCCTTACTCATGCTGCTCCATCAAAAACAAAATCGATAATACAACTCAAGTAGTATTCCTGACTGATGCCCTCTCTGTACTACAAGGTTTGAAGAACGACAAGCTACCTCAACTCCAACAATCTTTATACAACATCAAAAGTCTGACAACAGTAATTCAGTGGATCCCTTCACACTGTAGAGTTTGGGGTAATGAACAAGCCGATAAATTAGCAAAGTATGGTGCTGAACAACAACAGGAAGAAAATCCAGTCTGCTACACAGAGATGAAGACTATCATCAAATCTCTGTTCAACACACCACAGCAACAAGACAGTTACCACCAGCTAACAAGATCTGAACTAACCACCATATTTAGACTGAGAACAGGACACAACAGACTCAACCAACATCTACACAAAGTCATGAAAGTTGTCCCATCGCCAATGTGTACTTGTGGAGAAGCAGAGCAGGTTACGGCACACCTCTTACAGTCATGCAAGATCCATCAGGCATTAAGAGAGAAGATATGGCACTCAGAAACAACACTCAAAGAGAAACTATATGGACCAGTGGATGCCCTACAGAAGACCACCAGATTTGTTGAGGAGACTGGTATTCAAGTGTAAAGGCAAACGATAAGAAGAAGACCTATTGATTTATCAATAATACAAGTACCATCAGTGAAATTACACTCATCCCCATTCACCCATTTACATATCAATTATACTACCCTCAGGGAAATTTCGCTCAACCCCCTTCACCTATTGACATATCAATTATACTGCTCACTATGAAATTTCATTCTACACCGTTTATCCATTGACATATCAATTATACTGTATATATAATTAAGACAAAAACCGTCTTAAATTTAGCCCAAATGTTTAAATTGTGAAGATATCAGTATGTTTGCATGAAATAATGATGTAAGTACATGATACATGTCCAATGTTTTATCAAAAACAGCCCATATCTATATGTAACAATGGGTATTCTACTTTTCAATAAATAGCTTGAAGTTAACAAAACTCTAAAAGGTTCCATATACCACAAAGGAAAGCCTGGAATTGAGTTTTGAGGTCATATATCCAAAGGTGTGTGTATGTGGGGGGGGGGGCAAAAACATTTGGGGGAGTCTTTTACAATTTTTTTTGGGGTTGGGGTTTATTTATGCATTTCATTATATATTTTTCTTCAAAATGTTTGAAATTAAAAAAAATTTGAAAAGTTTCAAGAAGAAATGTTCTATTGCTCAGCTATTGTGCAATCGATTTTTAAGATATTTGTGCCCAAACTTGTCCTAACTGTTCAGTGTTTGACCTCTGCGGTCGTATTAGGTTGCACTCAGAGATGCATTTTATTTAAATTCTTTTCATTTTGTTTTGCTTGTGTCGCAGTCAGTATTGAGTATATGAGTCTTCTTTAGATCTCTTACCAATTTAACTATCTGATTTCTATTTCGAATGATGTCTTGGTAATGTTTAATATGAGCATGCATGCAGAGCTGGTTGTTTCGAAAAAGGGAAATGACCATTCAATACATTGAACACTCATTCACCTCAGGAGGACACTGACCGTAAGGGGGCGCTGTATTATTTGAGTTAACTACATCTTGGATTGTATGCCAACCATTTAAACAGAAACACCAGTTACAATACATTAAGTAGATAATTAGCGTCAATTGATCATTATTCGTGCTTCCTTTCTGAAGAACAAAACAGAAAGAAGATTGGTACACACTCTTGAGTAAATGCAGCTTTAAGGACCACTTAATTATTCTGTCAGCGTTTGCTTCCTCTCAACAAATCAATAAATCTTTACTTATTTTTATCTTTATTTATCTTTACTTATTTTTATAAATTTATTTTTTTTTTTATCTTTTATCATTTTTATCTTTTGTTACATATTTTTGTTTTTCATTATTTTTTTATCTTGTATTATATTTTATCATTTCTTTTTTTATTACTTGTTTTTTCAAAGTTTTTTTTTCATTTGCTGTTACCTGTACGTTTGTTATTATCTCCATGCTGATCCGAAATCCAAGATGGTCAGCACGTAAAAACGAATATTTTTTACTACATCCCATAATTCAGTTTTAAAATTATTTAATATTTTATCGTCGAGGGTGTATGTTTCGATGATTGCTTTCAAGTTGGTTTATAACAGTAAATATTTCATTTGTTTTATAAAACAGAAGTCACGAAAAGCGGATGTTTATACATGTTCTGACTCTCGAGTGTATCATATACAAATAAAACGGTCCAACGATTTACAGAAAAGAGCGACGATTTACAGAAAAGAACCGAAAAGAACCGAAAAGGACCAAAAAGGACCAAAAAGAACCGAAAAGGACCGAAAAGAACCGAAAAGAACCGAAAAGAGGATACATATATTAAATAAAGTTAAAACAATGCATATGTACACGGATTTGTTTTCAGGTTCCTAATTTAGGACAGGTGCAAGTATACATGCAGCAGGTTTAAACGTTTTAATTAGCATATTACATGTTTTTAATAATACCCAGTTAAAATAAATGAAAAGCAAATATTATCGTACTATAAGTGTTTATCCTTACATTTAAAAAAAAAACATTTCGTTTGTTTATATTAAGGTGTCATCATATTACCCGGTGGCATTGGGTATGGTAATATAAAAAATATATATGTCAGCATCACCATTTCCTCTCGGATGTTAAATGTCAAATATACATTTGTTGCACGTGATGTAATCACGATAATCGTCACTTTAACAAAAATAAAAGGGCTTCTTGTTTTCAAAATTACAAAAAATGGTGAGAGCACGTAGTTGTAAATCTCGATATCGAAAACAGTACCCCTGCTGTATCTGTAGTAAGGATTGTGAATGTACAGAATCCGTCCTCTGCTTTGGATGTGGAAAATGGGTGCACAGTGGCTGTGTCGGCAAAGGAATGTCATCAGAATTACCAAAACAATGGGCAACGAGAGGACTAAAATTTTACTGCAAATTTTGCTGTTTTGATCAGGAAAGTTTTGACTGCCAACAGTCCTTGTTAAGGTAAATATTTAGAAAACAGAATTATAAAAATATCGGACGAAAATTTCAAGTCCTGCTACATGTAAAACTGGCCAAACTTTACGAGATTCTTGTTTAGTTTCAATTTCTTAATTCGTATAAAACAAAGGGCTACATGGGAATAAAAGAAGATTTATTAATAAAAAAAAATGACATCGTTATTAGATCGGATTATGATACTAACTTAGTATAATAGTCCCAATTCATAGACAAGTTTAACGTGTGAAAGTGATAATTAATGTGTATTAATTTAACATGTAATACACACAAACAAAACACAAACAAAGGCAAACAAATAGAACAAAATACTCAAACTTGTTAGTATTTATTCAATAACTCCTGTTAAATTTCCGGCATGTTTTATACGATATTTTCTATTTTACGTGATATACATATATATATACTCATTCCCAAAACTTTATAAGGAATTGTTGTAAATGTTCCAACTAAATTAGCGACCGAGATTGAACAAAACAGTGCATGTTTTATAATTTATATATATATAATTCATGTAGAACGATTGTTTGACAGTCATAAATTAATATTTCTTATTCACTTGTATATTTTGTTTCTATTTCATTTTGTACACAATTCTTGATTTTCTGATTCTATTCGTGCATATTACATGATGTTGTGTTTCTTTTTATAGATTGTACTTAAAGTCTCGTTTGGTTTATCGATATTGTTTCTATTTGTGCATAGTACTTGATGTTGTGTTACTCTTTTCACAAAGTAATTCATATTTTGTTTCTATTTCATTTTGTACACAATTCTTGATTTTCTGATTCTATTCGTGCATATTACATGATGTTGTGTTTCTATTTGTGCATGGTACTTGATGTTGTTTTTCTTGGTGAACATGCTAGTTGATGTTGCGTTTCTTTATGTAAACATAATACGTGATGTTCCTGTTCCATTTCGTCTAAAAACAGAACTTGATGTTGTGTTTGTATTGTAAACAGTACTCGATGTTTGTTTGTGTTTGTAAACAGTACTGGATGTTGTGTTTGTATTTGTAAACAGTACTTGATGTTGTGTTTGTATTTGTAAACAGTACTCGATGTTTTGTTTGTTTTGTAAACAGTACTGGTGTTGTGTTTGTATTTGTAAACAGTACTCGATGTTTTGTTTGTATTTGTAAACAGTACTGGATGTTGTGTTTGTATTTGTAAACAGTACTGGATGTTGTGTTTGTATTTGTAAACATACTTGATAATGTTTATTTTGTACACTGTACCTGATGTTCGATGCTTTTTTTGCATTTACACAAGCCAACAGTACTTAATGTTGTGTGTGTATAAACAGTACTTGATGTTGTGTGTTTATAAA
This sequence comes from Mytilus edulis, assembly GCA_019925275.1. NCBI lineage: Eukaryota > Metazoa > Mollusca > Bivalvia > Mytilida > Mytilidae > Mytilus > Mytilus edulis. The sequence goes on from CM034361.1 coordinate 82,704,497, forward strand.
CAGTATTTAATGTTGTGTTTGTATTCACAGTATCTGGTGTTGTGTTTGTATAAACAGTACTTGATGTTGTGTATAAACAGTACTTGATGTTGTGTATAAACAGTATCTGGTGTTGTGGTTGTGTTTGTAAGCAGTACTTGATGTTGTATTTGTGTTTGTGTCAACAGTACTTGATGTTGTGTTTGTTTTGTACAAACAGTATTCGGTGTTGTATTTTGTATAAACAGTATTTGATGTTGTGTTCTTTTTTTGTATAAACAATACCTGTTGTTGTGTTGCATTATTAATAACATATTGTGCTAGTGACCTAATACGGTATATATGGGGTCAGTAAATTCCATATCGGGTGAGAGCGAAGCTCGAATCCCCATATGAAATTTACTGGCCCCATATATACCGTATTAGGTCACTAGCACACTATGTAACGAATTTATCTTACCGACTATCTATACTGTGAAATTTAGACCCATTTCAAATGAGCAAGTCTTCAATACTGTTAGCATTATGAGAGAATGCTTCATTGATTACCATTAATAACAAGTTATTATGTTTAAATGTGTTTTATGAATTTATTTCAATCTTAATCATCAATTTCTTCGTCTGTTGAAACCTTTACGATTTTTTTCTCATTACCGTTTTGTTTTTATAAAGGGACGTAACACCACTACTAACCGTCTATGAAATAAGCCCCGCCTCCCTACTACCTTATATGGAATATAAAGGGACGTAAAACCACTACTAACCTTGTATGAGATAAGCCCCGCCTCCATACTAACCTAATATAAAATATACACGGCTTTTAACCAATCACATTAACCAATCACATTCCTAGAAATGTATAGGAAGTAAGATAAATAACAATACTTGATACTGTGTTTGTGTTTGAATAAACCTTATTTGATGATGTGTATCTATCTTCACCGAGTTGTGTTTTATTTTCACAATATACTTGATGATGGTTTCTAATGGCACTCATTATATTATGCTGCGTTTATATTTGCACTCAGTATATAATACAAGCAGTCAGTTGAATAGAGATAATTCGAAAACTTACATTTTGATTCCATACGCCAAACGATATGGACTAAAATGCAACAACAAATATTTTCAATTACATAGACATTCGAAAGAAAGTGTTTTGATACGATTCATTAAATTTTGAAGATCAATTTCTCTTAAACCGCTCTAAAAGCAGCTGCGTGGCTTTCATCAAATCTACAGTATAAATTTCAAGTAATATATTTTGTATAATCCCATGCTGTTACTAATTGCCTATGAAATGAAAATTAAACCTTACAGCTTTCTATAGAAATTACAAAATTTATCGAAGGAGGATGACATAAATAGTACATGTTTAATGCCAATCAAAATTCGACGATGCTCTTCAGATATTAATTTGTAAGGATGCTTTCTGGTGTTCCTTTTTTTAAAACTAAAAACTGAGCAACAGGAACCCCACACAAATCGTGGGGTTACTCATGTGCCGCGGAAGGGTAAGCAAATCCTGACCACATGTGGCACCCGTCGTGTTGCTCATGTCAGTATTAACCCAGTAAAAAGTCTAATTCGGTAGGTTACTTTCGATGGAAAGAGGACGGGACTGTAGTAATGACAATTTGATCATATCCGCGATCATTTGTGAAACGGATATTCCATAACGGTACAATAGTTTACTAGTCAACAAAAGAAACGATACACGACTTTTCTTTTAAATCAAAGATGAAGTTTTCCGTATATAGGACCAATATTGAAGGTAGTAATACTTAATGACTTTGGAAATATAATTCCGTTTAAAAAAAAAACCACTTTCATGACGTCATTTGGCGATTTTTTTTATTTTTTTTTACAAAATTTACATTAAACGACAATTTTACAAACAGAAGTTCCAAATAATGATGCCAACATCTCATTTAAAGGTAAAGACAATGTTTGCCATCAATTCTTTTTAAAAAATCTTACAGTTTTATTTGTAAAGCAAAGTCCGGCCCTACAAAAAATCGTTAAAACTTATAAATTATCAATTGATTTACCATAGAAAGTTTGTGAAAAGTGAAATTCAAAAACAATCTTAAAACTAATCCGAAAGGTTCCAAATTTACAGTGTGGTGTTTTCATATGTAAAGATTGATTTGCGACGAAAACATTTTTTTTTTTACATTTTTAGAGATTTATAAAAACACTTTTTTTTACCAAAATTTTAGAAAAACGATATTTTAACCCATTAGTTATAACATGAACATAACTTGATTAGCATATTAATCATTTTTCAACAAATTTGAAAATTCATTTAGTACTCAGAAAATTGTGTGTCGATTTTTTATCCAACTTTCCGCAAAAAATAATGTGCAACCTATGATCGTTTACACAGAATTTAGTTACTTTCCGACAGGTTTTGATATTCATTATAAATGTGCATACTTTGCAATTGAAATCGTTTTAAAATGGTATATCTTATTTTTTTAATATTGAATACTTTTAGATAAATTTTATTCCAAAGTCGTGTGTCGTTTTTTGTTGTTGACTAGTATATATAAAACTAACGTTATCCTTTCCATGTAAAATAGAACGTATTTTCGTTGTTGAAAGAATTTTCCGACATAGAATGTCCAGTGCAGATGAAAAAAATCTTGTTATATGAATTAATTGTAACACTATAACATCATTTAGATGTTTGGTTATTTGTTTAACTTTTGTTGATATATCGCATTTGTCACGTTTGATAGACATTCTTTAACAAAAACTGTCATTCATATAGGAACTAAATGCACTCCTTTTCTCATCGGTCGCCAAATCGTTTAAATTTTTGAGACAGAGCGAATGCAGCCATGAGATTCTAGAAAGAAATGAAAAGAAGTTATCATTTATGTAGACGAAACGCGTGTCTGGCATATGAAATTATAAGTATGGTACCTGGGATAAATATAAACTTCGTGAATAATTCAAAGTTTGGTAACTTTTGGTTTTATAAATGTATTTGGTGATACCATGTACATTTGATGAATGATACGTGTCTTACTGGCACACATTTTTTCTTTATTAGAAATGAGAATTAGAACTTGCTATTATTCATTGTGTATATATAATTGTAGATTTACATCTTGGCATTGATGAACACCATACAGCTGTGTATAGATCAATCGACAAAACGTTATGAAGTATGCTGTTCGGTGCGAGCCAAGGCTCCGTGTTGAAGACCGTGTTTTGACCTTATCCTAGTATAATGGTTTACTTTTACATGTTGTGACTTGAAAGGAGAGTTGTCTCATTGACTCTCATATAACATCTTCTAATATGATTTTATCTATTTAAAATATATGAAGTATATCTTTGAGTTGAAATGATTTTCTAGACCTTGTTCCCCTTGTTTTTTCTAGATTTATATATATTTATTGGTTACAAACTATTTTTTATCAAAAGTCAAAACTGCAAAACAAATCTTACAAATCTTCGAACACTTACAACTGTCGCCTTAAATGATTTGGTTGACTGTCGCATATATATGGCCACGTTATGTTCTGATTTGGTTGACTGTCACATATGCCCACGTTATGTTCTGATTTGGTTGACTGTCACATATATATGGCCACGTTATGTTCTGATTTGGTTGACTGTCACATATATATGGCCACGTTATGTTCTGATTTGGTTGACTGTCACATATTTATGCCCACGTTATGTTCTGATTTGGTTGACTGTCACATATATATGCCCACGTTATGTTCTGATTTGGTTGACTTTCACATATGCCCACGTTATGTTCTTTTTTGGTTGACTGTCATATATGCCCACGTTATGTTCTGATTTGGTTGACTGTCACATATATATGGCCACGTTATGTTCTGATTTGGTTGACTGTCACATATGTCCATGTTATGTTCTGATTTGGTTGACTGTCACATATATATGGCCACGTTATGTTCTGATTTGGTTGACTGTCACATATGCCACGTTATGTTCTGATTTGGTTGACTGTCACATATTCCCACGTTATGTTCTGATTTGGTTGAATGTCACATATGCCCACGTTATGTTCTGTTTTGGTGGACTGTCACATATGCCCACGTTATGTTCTGTTTGGTTGACTGTCACATATGCCCACGTTATGTTCTGATTTGGTTGAATGTCACATATGGCCACGTTATGTTCTGATTTGGTTGACTGTCACATATGCCCACGTTATGTTCTGATTTGGTTGAATGTCACATATGGCCACGTTATGTTCTGATTTGGTTGACTGTCACATATGCCCACGTTTTGTTCGAACCAATTTGTTCTAGCCACAATATTTTATTCTGTTGATTTTAATGTTCGAAACAAACCAAAATGAATAGAAACGAAACGAAAAAAGAAAAAGAAATAAACGAATCAAAACTAAATATTAATCGACAAAATGAAAGAACAAAAAAAAATCAAATATATATTTTTTTGAATAAGCATGACTATATACTTGCAAATAAGCGAGAAAAGGAAATTACAGGAGAAAGACAACTAAAAGCAAAGGTAGGGTCAGCAGAAAATATTTTTTTTACGTGCGTCTCGGTATCTTGAGGTCGTAGGTTCAAAGCTCGGCCTTGACACATTAAAACATTACTGCTGCAAGCTACCCCAATATTGTAGCAACATTAAGAAGTAAGAGCATTATTTTGTCTGCTCCAAGTCGGAACAAAGTATCTGGGTATTTTTTTCGGATGTTTTTCTTGTGAAGAAGTCCATTAAAAATCTGACACGAAGTGTATGTTTGATATACACAGTGTTCATATAAAGTGCATATTATATTTAAAAACTAATTTGTCATTATCATCAAGTTGGTTCTGTTGTTCTATTACTTAATCAAAAATTGTTTACAAATCATACTATCTGTTTAGTTAATTTTTACATAAGTGCAGAGGAGAACTATATTTGTGCCCTTGTAAACTTCTATCAATTGTCACCAAGTTGAGTAAATCGCAATCCGGTACTGATTTAAAGTTCTATTCTAGAAATGTTGTGTTGAATACATTTTACAATAGTCACAAAGTTATCGGATTTTGGTGTTGACAGGCAGCTAATGGGTTTCAGCATTCCAGCGATACAATTCTACTGCATGAAGATCGCAGGTGTCTATATGAATATACAGTGATAAAATTGCGAAGCATCTATATAGATATCGTTGTCTATACTATTAATCTAAAAATAAGGAGATGTGGAATAAATGCCAAAACTGTTTTAACAATCATCTACGAGGTTCTAGATGGTGAAAAGGGATGTTAACTCCATGTCTACTCTGTAGCAATTAGTTTTTTTTCTCTATTTTTCAGCCTTTTGTCTTTATCTATCATTTTATGTTCTGCTCAGCTAGGCTCATATTCTTATTCTATTCTTTATATTTAGCATCCCATCATTTTTTTTTTTATCTTATTCTCTGTTTTTGGGTCCATTTTTTTGGAGGTATTGCATGGTTCATCTGTAAACCCCGTCCAGACCCTTGTGCAATTGAGCGTGTTACACACATGTATTTTCCTTTGAAGCATAAAGTACCAACGAATCAATAACGCCGAAATTTGAAAGAAAATTATACACTCTAACGAAGAAATTCCACAGAGTAATTTCATCTCGATTGATCTATACAATTGAATGGTTTTCATCAACGTCAAAATTAAGGAATCCATTTTGTATTAGTTCATGCTGTAATTACAAATTATATCTGATCATATCTTACAGATTATCCGGTTGATTCAAAGGGAGGTAATATGCTCAATGTCAATCATAGCTCTGATATATATTTTTAGGGCGGTATGGGGAGTTTAGTTTTCTCAGAAATTGCATTTATATTTTAGCATCAAGGATAATTTATTACTTGGTGATTACATAATACACTCTCAATAACCTAATTTCAACAATGATTTTGTTAACCGGATTTTCTAAGTAAAAATTGGTTATTGTTTGGGGATGTACGACGGACAGCTGGCTGGCTGGCTGGCTGGCGGGCAGGCCATCAATTTTTATCACAATGTAATTTCGAAATCGGCAGTAAGTACGCGAAACCTGTAGGTGTTCAAAATCGCTAAACTATATATATATATATAAAAAAATGAAAAGAAAAGAGAAGAATATCCCATTTTTAAACCTCAGTGCTGTTGAAAGACATCACAACGAGTACACTAGCTTCACACTAATACGAAGTACGACCATTTTTTCCTGAATCTATCCCCCATAAGGACCCTTTAAAAGCAGTCATTCAATCTATTGAATTTTAAATTGTGACATAAAGCACTTCACTATGTTTGTAAATTGAGGTTTTAACAATATTATGAACATATGAATATAAAACTGTACACGTTTTTGAATTACTGAAAAGTAAAATCACAAAAATACTGAACTTAGAGAAAAATCAATTTGGAAAGTCCATAATCACATGGCAAAATCAAATAACAAAACGCATCAAAAACGAATGGACAAGAACTGTCATATTCCTGACTTGGTACAGTCATTTTCAAATGTAGTAAATGGTGAATTAAACCTGGTTCTATAGTGCTAACTCTCTCACTTTAATGACAGTGTCATCAATTTCCGATATATTTACATTGACAAGACTGCGGTAAGTGTGAAAAGTGTAAAAATGCAATACATTTTGTTTTTATCATTTAAACGTAAGGATACTTTCATTAATGTCAGATTTACTTATAAACGCTCTTGCAAATCGTATACAGTATGAAATTTCACGCAATATGGTGTACTAAGGAGATCATCGCTATATCAAAAAGTGACGTTTGTGATGGCAAAATGTCTTTTTTTCTGTCAGATGTTTCTTTTCTCTACGCGTGTGTATAAATAGACTCAGAATCATTCACAGTAAATCTAAAAATATGAGAATGAATTCACAAAAGACAATCAAATACAAATGCAGAAATTACCATTTGCTATAAAACATTATTGCACTTGTACTAACGAACAAACAAAATGTATGGGTTTTATTCATTAAAAATGTAATTAATTATAATAGAAAAAAAACCTGTCGCTAAAAAACATCAGGTGTAATGAAATGATGCAAATTCCACACAGCAATTTTATATTTCTTCTATATACTAGTAATGCAGTATTTGACATAAGGACACAGGCACTCGTCTCAGAATTTTCCCCCCTGTATATATACCTTTATAGTGTTATAGTAAGGTATATACGAAAAAAAATTTCTGAGACAAGTGCCTGTGATAAAGGATTTAAAATGTACCACAAATTTTATCCTCTTGTAAAAAAAAGGAGATACCTAGGGGTCCCTATGTAAAATTTAAGTCCCATTAAAACAAAACCGAGGGGGCCCCTGAAGAACAAGCATTGTCTGATCCAAGCGCTGCACAAATATTCCTGTAACAATCAAGAAAAAGAGAGAGAAGGAGATTGTGGTTACGACAAATGAAACATATTCGTAGAAGCTGTTATAATATGTGGTACAGATATTCCACAACATCCAACCAAACATCAGCAGTGGTTGACCGTCTGCAACCATATTTCTGCATGCTAACCTTAACCAATCTCTGGCGCAAGGTTAATATCTGTCCGTCCCATACTGCGTATCCTCATACTGATAAATATGTCTCAAATCACCGTAGTTATCAAGTCAGGGGACAACACTCGTCAGTCTATACGTACCCTACACTGAAAATGTGTCAAATTTATGCGCAGACCTGTGTCAGAGATTGGAACTTTATACAAATGTGCAATTTATAAAAAGTAAAAGCAAGTCCATTGTTGATGAATATATTTCCGATATGTATTTTACGGCTGCTTTAACCATTGCAGTAGTTTGAATGCTCTTGTACAAAGCAAGAAAATACCTGCTTGAATTCTTTGCCGTAGATAACAAGAATGTCTGGCACGTTATAGCCAACCCACTATGCTGTATATCATGGCGTAATCTGTATTGATATACATTGACGGAAACTCCTCAACAAATTAATTGTTACATAGGTATGGAAAAACTGCTTCGCTTGATGACTAAGATAAGAAAGATGTATTAATTAGCAAGAAAATGTATTTGGAGGTTAATTTCTAAGAGTGTCTACTGGTACAAACGATTCAGTTACTATGTCTAATCAAAATATGTTGACGAATCAAAATAGTTTGCAATGAGTCTGAATTATGACTGAGCATTTTTTATCTGCAGTTCTGTCGTCTGCTAAAGAAAGCACTGACATTTTCCACTTGGATTAATAATTCTTCTATGGGTAAACGTGTGCTGGTATATACTTCTATGATGTTTTAGTTGTCGTGTGACAATTTTGCACCTTTGCTTTCATTAATTTCTGATTTTTTCCGATTTATAATATTTTTTGTTCATTGATGTTTTTTTCTGAACAATTTTTTTTTTTTTTCAGCAATTGATTGAGGGTAATATAGCAAAAAAAGCGTCGTTCTGCCATGGGTCAAGCACTCAAGCGAAGACAAGAATTAAGACGGTATATATTGTCAGATAAGTAAACGATCATAGTAAAGTTGGATTAAAGTCTTATTTCTTATGGTATTTTCTTTTACCATTGTTTTATCTAGAAAAGTAAATATGCTTGACATTAGTTTTGACGAAATTATCGCAAGTTACCATGTCACGGCAATTTGGTAATTTTTAACGAAATTATCGCAAGTTACCATGTCACGGCAATTTTGTAATTTTTAACGAAATTATCGCAAGTTACCATGTCACGGCACTTTGGTAATTTTTAACAAAATTATCGCAAGTTACCATGTCACGGCAATTTGGTAATTTTTAACGAAATTTTTGCATGTTGCCATGTCACGGCAATTTGGTAATTTTTAACGAAAATATCGCACGTTGCCATGTCACGAAGTGGTAATTTAGCTATTTTGACGAAATTGTCGCGTGTTATCTGACACGGATTGACAATTTGACCGTCTTGACGAAATTTTCGCATGCCAGTAACCATTACACAGATGGTCAATTTGGCCATTTCAGAATCTAAAACAATGTATAGGTTATTTTATTGTTTTTACAACAAAATGATAATAAAATTGTGCCATTAGCTAAATATCGATTATTTCGAACCTTATTTAACCAATCACGACGTGTTGGTGTTCACGTTTTAAAATATTACCCAGAATGCATTGTTTTTAGAAACGGCAAATAATAGTATTTTTTGTGTTGTGTGCATGTACATTTAGTGTTCTTTTAATCGAGTGCTCAGATAATTGAGGTATGTTTTTAAATGCAGCAGTATGCGCTTTCTACTGTCTTCGTTGTTCTGTGTGCTTTAAAATGGTAGAAATACATAGCATTGTGTATAACGTTTGACAGAATTTATTATGGTTTTATTTAAAAAAAAAAAAAAAAGGCTGCAGGTTATGTAAATAGCATTAAAACCGTTGTTTTGTAATCTTCAACCCTGATATCGATGTTCATGCAGCATGCTATAGTAAAACCTTTGTCTTCGTTTGATTAAAATAACATTATATTCACGTGGTGTCTTTTGCATGCAAGTCATCAAGGAATGCTTATACTAAATCTACAGTTATTTCGTCTTGACCATCAGTCACAAATTTCGTTAATCTGCCAAGTCATTAAACTATATTTTGTTTAATAGTCCTTAAAATGGGTTTACTTATTTCCGCAATTTTTAAAAATTAAAGCTTTTGAAATTAACGTATTTTTCTTAGAGTCCTTAAAATTGTTTAGAAATTCAGTCAGTTTAAAGGGATACCCAACACTTTGAAATGAATAAATTTGGATCATTTACTTGTCATACATTTTCATGACAAAATCAGGGAAAAATCCAATAGATATATATCTATATATCAATATAACAAAGACTTATTCTGACCACTGAGAAGCTTCATTTCTCTTTAATAATTATAGTAAGTGATTTTAAAAATACGTTCAATTGATTTATAAAGAGTTAACCCCCATATGTTGTGCCCCTTAATCTACTTGCAGAAGTCATACGAATATTTGCATTAGAAATCAAAGGATAATGAATGTATTCATAATGTGTATTAGATAACTGTTCGAACTTGTATAATTTGCAAAAGGAATAAAGAACATTAGACATGTGCTTCTCACACAACTCGTTTGAGTTGGTTTTAGCATCATTAACAACTTTATTAGAAACGCTGTCACGAGTTTGCGGAATCATTAATGTCAATTAGTCTATAACAGAACCCTAGTTGCAATAGGTAAAAGAGCACGAAGTCCTTCTTATTTTCGTCATATATAGCGGTCTCATATCTATTCGTAATCAGATACACAATTTTGAGGGAAATCATATGCGGCAACTTCCGTCAACACGATAATTCGCAAGTGTGAAAGTTGTAACTAAGAATTAACGATTTTTTTCTCATGATTTTTTCTTTTGATTGATTTTCATATTGTTTTGAAGGACATCTTCTCATATTTTTTTCCGATCCAGGATAAGGGATTTTTAACCTACATGTATTAACCTAACAAAAGTTACTGCTACCATTTGCGTCCACAGCTTTTATGTATATATTTGCTCAGTTATAGAAATTAAAACTGTAATTCTTACATCATTGCTCGAAAAGACGACTTGCAGTATATCTACTATGAGTTAGCACAGTTTGGACATTTTTAAGGCTAAAAGTCAATCTGAGTTGCAAACTTCTTAAATGGTTTAATATATCTGATGGAGAATTGTGGAGCAGGATCTGCTTACCATTCCGTAGCACCTGAGATCACCCCTAGTTTTTGGTGGGGTTCGTGTTGCTTATTCTTTAGTTTTCTATGTTGTGTCATGTGTACTATTGTTTGTCTGTTTGTCTTTTTCATTTTTAGCCATGGCGTTGTCAGTTTACAAATGTATTTTCAATTTACAAGTTTGACTGTCTCTCTTGTATCTTTCGTCCCTCTTTTGTCTCATTTTGTATACACATATGCTACCACAGTTGACAGAATTTCTCAAAACATTCATTTAAAATGAGGTGCTAGCATTTTTCACTTACTTCGATATTCTTAAACACCTCATAGCAAAACAACAGTTTCATTTAACTGATCAGATGTGAATACAAGTTTAGCTGTTACGTAGCTACTTTTGCATAGGTACTATTTCTGTACTTATAATCTGTAGTACTGGAAATGTACTTTTAATATTTTAAATATTAAAAATAGTACTAATAGTACTATTTCTTTACTTTAAAATTATTGTAATATTTAGGTACCTGTATTTTACAGTACTTGATTTGTACTTTTAATGTTGGTACAGACATAATACAAACAGGGATCACTATATTCCATGCATGTTTGAAAATCATAAATGTAAGAGATTTGAAATAGAGAAACTTTCAAAAAGCTGAAAATGTAACGGTGTAACCAAAAATCTGTAATACAAACTAGTACTAAATAGTAAAGGTAGATTTCCAGTACTACAAACTGTTGGTACAGAAATAGTACCTATGCAAAAGAAGCTGTTTAGTATTACAGCTTGAAATCTGATTTTGAAATTGTGTTTTCGGATTTGTAGGTACCTTTAGGTGCATTGACAGGTCAGTACATATTATAAAATTATACGTTTTTCTAGACGAGATTATTTGTGTGTAGACTGGCAAACTAATTTTTTTAACTCACTGATTGAATGCTCGTCTAGAGGGAAGGTTGAAATTGCGAGTCAGTTGTCTAATGAACACACGAATAACTAGACACAGAATTGTTTAACTAATTCTATAATTCTCAAACCAAACATTTGTTAATTTTTATTGAATTTTCTCCTTTTCGAAAACCCTTAGGATTCTATGCATCGCGCATGAATTTATCATAATTTAAACGAGACATTGTTTACACTGGTAACAAAAGTAGTTCACTTAAAATGTATTTCGAAGTGTATACCAAGGAAGGTAACTCATATTGATAAGAATCAAATCTTGTAGAATTATGAATGAAATAACTTCAGTTAATTGTGGTAGCGATACAATGGCTTTCATTATCTTATTTTGGAAAGGGGGTTTGACAGAAGATTAATGTTGACATGATGTCGTGTTAATTAGGAAATAAAAATATCAAACATGCGCAAGAAATGAAGAAATTGAATATCCCCTCCCTTACCCCCCCCTCCCAAAAAAAAAAAAAAAAATTGCCTGGTAAGTAATGGCTGCAAATTGCAAATACATTTTCGCGCGTGTTTTCACTAAACTTCTATCCACTGTCATAGTTTCGTCAAGAAACGCAAACCCTCCTTCCCTCTGATGAGCAAATGTTTGCTTTTCTCATTTACTTTTCAGATAGTATGTTTAAACAGATACCAATGTATTAACAGTAGTGTTACAATTGTCTGGTAACATCAACAACGGCAGAATTGTTTTATCGACAGAGACAATACACCTGATCGCTATAGATTTGTCCGCTACTGGATTTCACACAGGTTCCCTTAAAATGTTGACGTCATAATACAAAATATCTGACACCACAATGGAAAACTGTTTGTCGTTTGACGTCAATAGTTCAAGCGGTACAGAATCTCGGGTCAGCCTGGAATAACGATAAGGTCACGGTGCCAGATTGAGGGGACCAAAGTTCCTCTTATGGAGCAACACATAGACTTTTCTCGAACGTTTACTAGTCTGAGAAAACGGGGATTCCCCTTTGTTCAAAATCCTCGGTCTCCATCTGATTAGGTTGGTACCCTCCGTAAAACATTCAGTATGCCTTCGGAATATACAAATATTATTGTCAAGAATTTCGATAACGGCCGGGAAACAGACTACCATCTGATCAATGCAGAAAACACAAAAGGAGTTTTTCGAATTTTGTGTGTAGACATTTGTCTCCTGCACTTCAAGACAATCAGTTGACATAATAAGTCATTGGATATCTAAACCAACATAATAAATTTAGCAGTGATTTATTCACGTGTTTTGTTTCCATTTGATGTGGATCTGCCTATATGTAAGCTAGGAATTGTTTCACATTCAGTGTCAGGTATATGTCAGTGTCCATTTTTCATCAAATTTTTACATGTTGATAATTTTTGCTTGTTTTTTAATGTTTGATATATATTTTTTTAATAAATTCAATGCCAAATATTCTATCAGCAACATTTTAATATGTTTGTTGTTTATGAAGCATTAATATGCTGTCTTTCTGAAGTAAGCATTTTCAGGGCATTTTATGGCTACTATGGGGTATGGGCTAGTTCATTGGTGGTATGGGCTAGTTCATTGTTAAAAGCTGTACGGTGACCTAACACAATTGTTAATTTCTGTGTCATTTGGTCTCTGGTTGAGAGATGTCTTATTGGAAACCATACCACATTTTCTTTTTTTATGTGTAGATATCCATATTTTATTTATACATTTATTAATTGAAAGCAAAATCTAGAAGTTTTGTTATATTATGGCATGAAGCAAATAAGAGTTAAAAGGGTAATTATAGCATAGTATAGCATTACTGTGAATTTGTATCACATTGTTTCCAGGAACGAGTTCATTTAAATATACTTCCACACAAAGGGTCATTAAACAATATAAATGTTTGTAAGTCGGTATAGACACTTTCTATAGTGCCTGTTTATGTATGATATAGGAAAGAACATGCGTTTTTCTTGACAGCGATACATGATATATAGCATACTAGTATAGCATTACTGTGAATTTGTATCACATTGTTTCCAGGAACGAGTTCATTTAAATATACTTCCACACAAAGGGTCATTAAACAATATAAATGTTTGTAAGTCGGTATAGACACTTTCTATAGTGCCTGTTTATGTATGATATAGGAAAGAACATGCGTTTTTCTTTACAGCGATACATGATATATAGCATACTAGTATAGCATTACTGTGAATTTGTATCACATTGTTTCCAGGAACGAGTTCATTTAAATATACTTCCACACAAAGGGTCATTAAACAATATAAATGTTTGTAAGTCGGTATAGACACTTTCTATAGTGCCTATTTATGTATGATATAGGAAAGAACATGCGTTTTTCTTTACAGCGATACATGATATATAGCATACTAGTATAGCATTACTGTGAATTTGTATCACATTGTTTCCAGGAACGAGTTCATTTAAATATACTTCCACACAAAGCATCATTAAACAATATAGATGTTTGTAAACTTCCAGATTCCCGTACTTTATCATTATACTGATATACAATCATACAAGCAAAACAAGTAATAGATTTCTTACACTTTGACATGACTAGGGATGACATGATATATAAATGTACTGTACTGTTTTTGTACTTTTTATAACACTTGTTACATATCTTTACTGTGTGTGTATTGCATATGTTATTGTTTATAATAATATTGTCTGTATCATATGCCCTCCTGGGGCCCTAATTTGGTAAATAAAATATTCTATTCTGTACTTATTAACTCAGTTTGCCAAATATTATAATAATATTCTTGTTAAGTACTAATTATCTACGATGAATGACACCACTAAGTATATTCATGAAACGTTCTATGAAGTTCTATTCAAATGACTCACGAAGAAAACAAGATTTTCATTAAAACCCATGCGCGCATGCGCGTACGTATACGGTTCTGTCACTGACAACTTTGATAAAAAAAATATGTTCGTATTACGAATTTTTTAGTATTATATTATTTGGTATTTCAAATGCATATCTATGCAATCTTATATAAACACGGCTGTCTCTTCATAATCCAAGCAAATATTTCAATAGAATGGCTCGACCTACAAAACTTTTGGTTTTCATGACTTCATTATAGGCTCGAACCAACGACATTTAGCATCAGTATCTAGATGGTATCCTTCAGTTCTGTTTTAATTTTTTATGCCGTTTTTCTCTATTCTTAATACTTTCACCCGTTATTTAGTCTATTCTGTAAACCCCGTCTACACCCTCCTACATTACAGTTAGATAAACCCCGGGGTGTCTTCTTACATGATGGTATACTAATCAGGAGCCTCTGGCGTTTGTTAGTCTTATATTATTTTAAATTTTAGTTTTTTGTTTACAATTTGGAGTTTAGTATGGTGTTCATTATCACTGAACTAGTATATATCTATTTGTTTAGGGGCAACCTGAAGGAGGCCTCTGGGTGCGGGAGTTTCTCGCTGCATTGAAGACCTGTTGGTGACCTTCTGCTGTTGTCTGTTCTATGGTCGGGTTGTTGTCTCTTTGGCACATTCCCCATTTCCATTCCAATTTTATAGTATACTTAATTTCTAAGAATGAATTGAACATTCCCTATTCGAAAGCAGCATTCACTTTCTTATTAGAAATGTCGTTGACAAGCAATACTCTGAACCACTGACAGTGTCTGTAAAGATTCTATGTGCAAAAATGACAAAAACAGGGGGTACATAGTATTGTCCCCGCTAAACTGACGTGTACACGTTTCAGCTCAGTACCCAGTGAAGACATTTTTATTTTCAGTTAAAAAAAAACCATTTGAGGTACAAAATGAAACTAAAGTTGAAAAGATGATGCTCGTCTTGTCGTATACCCAAGAATTAAATTAGTAATTCGGAACTGCTTAAACATGAAATGAAGTCACACGACACATGCGAATAGCCGCGGCTTGAACAGGCAGAGTTGCCCTTCATACAATTTGACACATAGCCCCACAATGCCCCAATGAAAGCATAATAAAAAAATATCATAAAGTTCACTATAAAAGATTTAACATAACTAAAACTTTAAGCCATATATTTGTATATGTAAAGACACAGGACTAAAAATTTACATACATAAAAAATTACAATTTAAAGACAACCGATTACGAGCGACCAAACAGGTCACTATTGACAATCAGATCATTTCGTCTTTTTTTTATTTAGTTCCTTCAGTCTCTCTTTTGGTTTTTTCTGCATGCGCGCAGTGGTTTTCATAAGGAATCTTGTTTTCTTCGTGAGTCATTTGAATAGAACTTCATAGAACGTTTCCTGAATATACTATATATAATAGTGGTGTCATTAATTATGCATGACATAACATCTTAACTTCATTTTCTAACAAATATACTTAGAATGAAATTCAAAACAGTGTGGCTGTGGCCATTGATTGACACATTAAATTCATCCATTGACTGGGACAATTTACATGAACGTTTGTCTGTAACGACCACTGTTCACGACGTACCTACGATAGACGTTTAAACTGTGGGGTCACCAAAGGTTTCTTAACGCCTTTAATTATAAAATAATTCAAAAATTAATCAGGAATAACCTTTATGTTTTGATATAAATCAAAACATCGTGTGGTTTCTGATTAGTTTTTCGAATTACTTAATTAAGGTGTTGAGAACCTCTGGTGACCCCATAGTTTAAGTGTCTTTAAAAAGTACATAGTGAGCAGTGATCGTTACATACAAACGTTCACCTAAATTGTCCCAGTCAATGGATGAATTTAATGTGTCAATCAATGGCCACAGCCACACTGTTTTGAATTTCATTCTATGTATTGTGCATCAATTTGACAATGAGACAGCAACTCAGCAACATAAATAAGCAAGGATATGTGCTTAAAACCTCGCCCTTGATATATTTGATTTGAATACCCCCCCCCCCAAACCCCCCCCCCATCCCCCACCCCCCAAAAAAAACCCCAAACAAACAAAACAAACTATATATTAATCGAAAACTGTATCAAGTGAGAAAGAAGCTGCTGTCATTAGTACAAATTATTGCTTAATTGCTTAGTTCGGGGTTCAAACCCGACATGCCCTACACGTGATAGCTTGGTTCGACTCCAAAACTATGTTTGTCAGTTTGCCAGTCGACGCGGTCCATGTTTCTGTCCGTACGCTCCAGCTATCTTCACCACAAAAAAGCTACTATCAATGAAATAGCTAAACAAAAATTGTCCGTAAAGATTATATGTGCAAAAATGACAAAAAGGGGTAACAGAGTATTGTCCCTGCTAACCTGACGTTTGCATGTTTCAGCTCTGTCCAAGTGAAGACGTTTTTTCTCAGTTAATGAAAACATTTGAGATACACAGTCTACATAATGAAACTAAAGTTGAAGATAATGCGCGTCTTGGTGAATACTCAAGAATTTAATTACTAATTTGGAACTGGTTAAAAAAGACAAATGCGAACAGTCGCTCCTTTGATAGGCGATCAAACAGGTCACTTTTGAAAATCAGATCATTTCGTCTTTTTTCTATTTTGTTCATTGAGTCTCTCTTTTGCTTTGTTCAGCACTCAATTATGCATGACATACCATCCTAACTTTATGTTTTAACATGTATACTTATGTATTGTACATCAAAGTGACAATATGAAGTAAAAGCAATTAGACAGTAACCTAGCAACATCAATAATCATGGGCATGTGCTTAGTTTGACTGTAAGTCAGACTACACGAATTTCCCTCAACTGGACAGCATCTTAACGACAATTTTTTTTTCAGCTACCGTTTTATTTCTTCAATTCGTTTTAACACGTCTTGTTATATTCAATTTATATTCCAAAAAGAAAAAAAAACTATAGATCAAACGAAAACTGTATAAAGTGATAAAAAAGCTTGTGTCATTGGTACAAATTATTGCTTCATTGCTTATTTTAGTGTTCAAACCCTACATGCCTTACACGTGTTGCTTAGTTCGAATCCAAAACTATGTTTGACAGTTTCCCAGTCGAAGGTCAGTAGCTCTGTCCGGGCACTCCAGCTTTCTTCTCCATCAACAAAAGGCTGGCCGCCATGAAATAGCTAACAAATAATTAAAGTGGCGTTAAAGACCAACAACGAATAAATCAATCATTGTATATTTCAGACGTTTCACACACATATCTTATTTTTGTTAAACAAGACGATATTCATTTGAAATTGAATTTATCGATAGAGTTTTTCAGCATGGTATAATGATGAATCTGGACATGACTGTAATATGTGCCGCTGGACAAACTCTTCATCTTTGCAACATTGTTATACCTATAAGAATGGCAGAATTTAAGGGAAATTTTATTTTCATCATTTGTAAACAAGTTCACAGGAAAGCTTAAAAGTTAGAAGATTTGTTAGAATAACAAGATGAAAACAAAATGGAAGGGTCTTATTTTTAAAGGTTGATGTGTCCATCATATCACAAATGTGGCAACCTTTTTGTTAAAATCTTGTATAAAATTCAACTTTTTAAAGTTTTTCAAGTTCCATTACTAACTTAACGTCGACACCTTATAATGTAGAATATCTATATTGAATAAAAAAGGGTGTTTTCTATTTTTGACAATTGCAAAATGTCTGAGTATGAATCGAACAGTCCCTATTCGAATGCTGCATTCACTATCTTGTAAGACATGTCGATGACAAGCAATACTCTTTACCACTAACAGCGTCTGTAAAGATTCCATGTGCAAAAATGACAAAAATAGGGGTACAGAGTATTGTCCCTGCTAAACTGACGTGTGCACGTTTCAGCTCTGGGGTTCCCAGTGAAGACATATTTTTCAGATAAAACATTTGAGGTACATAGTCTACAAAAGGAAACAAAAGTTGAAAAGATGATGCTCCTCTTGGCGTAAACTCAAGAATATACTTATTCGGAACTGCTTAAACATGAAATGAAGTCACAAGACACGTGCGAATCGTCGCTGCTTGATTTGGCAGAGTTGCCCTTCATACAATTTGACACATAGTCCCACAATGCCCCAATGATATAAACCATAATACAAAAATATCATAAAGGTCACTATAAAAGAAATTACATAACTGATACTTTTAGTCATAGTTTTTTATATGTTAAAAAACACAGTACTAAAGGTTTACATTCATGAAAAATGCCAGGAACTATATTTATAGACAACCGATTACGAGCGACCAAACAGGTCACTTTTGAAAATCAGATCATTTTGTCTTTTTTTATTTATTTCTTTGAGTCTCTCTTTTGCTTTTTTCAGCACTCAATTATGCATGACATACCATCCTAACTTTATGTTTTAACATGTATACTTATGTATTGTACATCAAAGTGACAATATGAAGTAAAAGCAATTAGACAGTAACCTAGCAACATCAATAATCATGGGCATGTGCTTAGTTTGACTGTAAGTCAGACTACACGAATTTCCCTCAACTGGACAGCATCTTAACGACAATTTTTTTTTCAGCTACCGTTTTTTTTCTTCAATTCGTTTTAACACGTCTTGTTATATTCAATTTATATTCCAAAAAGAAAAAAAAAACTATAGATCAAACGAAAACTGTATAAAGTGATAAAAAAGCTTGTGTCATCGGTACAAATTATTGCTTCGTTGCTTATTTTAGTGTTTAAACCCTACATGCCTTACACGTGTTGCTTAGTTCGACTCCAAAACTATGTTTGACAGTTTCCCAGTCGAAGGTCAGTAGCTCTGTCCGGGCGCTCCAGCTTTCTTCTCCATCAACAAAAGGCTGGTCGCCATGAAATAGCAAACAAATAATTAAAGTGGCGTTAAAGACCAACAACGAATAAATCAATCATTGTATATTTCAGACGTTTCACACACATATCTTATTTTTGTTAAACAAAACGATATTCATTTGAAATTGAATTTATCGATAGAGTTTTTCAGCATGGTATAATGATGAATCTGGACATGACTGTAATATGTGCCGCTGGACAAACTCTTCATCTTTGCAACATTGTTATACCTACAAGAATGGCAGAATTTAAGGGAAATTTTATTTTCATCATTTGTAAACAAGTTCAGAGGTAAGCTTAAAAGTTAGAAGATTTGTTAGGATTACAAGATGAAATCAAAATGGAAGGGTCTTATTTTTAAAGGTTGATGTGTCCATCATATTACATATGTGGCAACCTTTTTGTTAATGTCTTGTATAAATTTCAACTTTTTAAAGTTTTTCAAGTTCCATTACTAACTTAACGTCGACACCTTATAATGTAGAATATCTATATTGAATAAAAAAGGGTGTTTTCTATTTTTGACAATTGCAAAATTTCTGAGTATGAATCGAACAGTCCCTATTCGAATGCTGCATTCACTATCTTGTAAGACATGTCGATGACAAGCAATACTCTTTACCACTAACAGCGTCTGTAAAGATTCCATGTGCAAAAATGACAAAAATAGGGGTACAGAGTATTGTCCCTGCTAAACTGACGTGTGCACGTTTCAGCTCTGGGGTTCCCAGTGAAGACATATTTTTCAGATGAAACATTTGAGGTACATAGTTTACAAAAGGAAACAAAAGTTGAAAAGATGATGCTCCTCTTGGCGTAAACTCAAGAATTTACTTATTCGGAACTGCTTAAACATGAAATGAAGTCACAAGACACGTGCGAATCGTCGCTGCTTGAATTGGCAGAGTTGCCCTTCATACAATTTGACACCTAGTCCCACAATGCCCCAATGATATAAACCATAATGCAAAAATTATCATAAAGGTCACTATAAAAGAAATTACATAACTGATACTTTTAGTCATAGTTTTTTATATGTTAAAAAACACAGTACAAAGGTTTACATTCATAAAAAATGCCAGGAACTATATTTATAGACAACCGATTACGAGCGACCAAACAGGTCACTTTTGAAAATCAGATCATTTTGTCTTTTTTTATTTATTTCTTTGAGTCTCTCTTTTGCTTTTTTCAGCACTCAATTATGCATGACATACCATCCTAACTTTATGTTTTAACATATATACTTATGTATTGTACATCAAAGTGACAATATGAAGTAAAAGCAATTAGACAGTAACCTAGCAACATCAATAATCATGGGCATGTGCTTAGTTTGACTGTAAGTCAGACTACACGAATTTCCCTCAACTGGACAGCATCTTAACGACAATTTTTTTTTCAGCTACCGTTTTTTTTCTCTTCAATTCGTTTTAACACGTCTTGTTATATTCAATTTATATTCCAAAAAGAAAAAAAAAACTATAGATCAAACGAAAACTGTATAAAGTGATAAAAAAGCTTGTGTCATTGGTACAAATTATTGCTTCATTGCTTATTTTAGTGTTCAAACCCTACATGCCTTACACGTGTTGCTTAGTTCGACTCCAAAACTATGTTTGACAGTTTCCCAGTCGAAGGTCAGTAGCTCTGTCCGGGCGCTCCAGCTTTCTTCTCCATCAACAAAAGGCTGGCCGCCATGAAATAGCAAACAAATAATTAAAGTGGCGTTAAAGACCAAAAACGAATAAATCAATCATTGTATATTTCAGACGTTTCACACACATATCTTATTTTTGTTAAACAAAACGATATTCATTTGAAATTGAATTTATCGATAGAGTTTTTCAGCATGGTATAATGATGAATCTGGACATGACTGTAATATGTGCCGCTGGACAAACTCTTCATCTTTGCAACATTGTTATACCTACAAGAATGGCAGAATTTAAGGGAAATTTTATTTCATCATTTGTAAACAAGTTCAGAGGTAAGCTTAAAAGTTAGAAGATTTGTTAGGATTACAAGATGAAATCAAAATGGAAGGGTCTTATTTTTAAAGGTTGATGTGTCCATCATATTACATATGTGGCAACCTTTTTGTTAATGTCTTGTATAAATTTCAACTTTTTAAAGTTTTTCAAGTTCCATTACTAACTTAACGTCGACACCTTATAATGTAGAATATCTATATTGAATAAAAAAGGGTGTTTTCTATTTTTGACAATTGCAAAATTTCTGAGTATGAATCGAACAGTCCCTATTCGAATGCTGCATTCACTATCTTGTAAGACATGTCGATGACAAGCAATACTCTTTACCACTAACAGCGTCTGTAAAGATTCCATGTGCAAAAATGACAAAAATAGGGGTACAGAGTATTGTCCCTGCTTAACTGACGTGTGCACGTTTCAGCTCTGGGGTTCCCAGTGAAGACATATTTTTCAGATGAAACATTTGAGGTACATAGTTTACAAAAGGAAACAAAAGTTGAAAAGATGATGCTCCTCTTGGCGTAAACTCAAGAATTTACTTATTCGGAACTGCTTAAACATGAAATGAAGTCACAAGACACGTGCGAATCGTCGCTGCTTGAATTGGCAGAGTTGCCCTTCATACAATTTGACACCTAGTCCCACAATGCCCCAATGATATAAACCATAATGCAAAAATATCATAAAGGTCACTATAAAAGAAATTACATAACTGATACTTTTAGTCATAGTTTTTTATATGTTAAAAAACACAGTACTAAAGGTTTACATTCATAAAAAATGCCAGAGGAACTATATTTATAGACAACCGATTACGAGCGACCAAACAGGTCACTTTTGAAAATCAGATCATTTTGTCTTTTTTTATTTATTTCTTTGAGTCTCTCTTTTGCTTTTTTCAGCACTCAATTATGCATGACATACCATCCTAACTTTATGTTTTAACATGTATACTTATGTATTGTACATCAAAGTGACAATATGAAGTAAAAGCAATTAGACAGTAACCTAGCAACATCAATAATCATGGGCATGTGCTTAGTTTGACTGTAAGTCAGACTACACGAATTTCCCTCAACTGGACAGCATCTTAACGACAATTTTTTTTTCAGCTACCGTTTTTTTTTCTTCAATTCGTTTTAACACGTCTTGTTATATTCAATTTATATTCCAAAAAGAAAAAAAAAACTATAGATCAAACGAAAACTGTATAAAGTGATAAAAAAGCTTGTGTCATTGGTACAAATTATTGCTTCATTGCTTATTTTAGTGTTCAAACCCTACATGCCTTACACGTGTTGCTTAGTTCGACTCCAAAACTATGTTTGACAGTTTCCTAGTCGAAGGTCAGTAGCTCTGTCCGGGCGCTCCAGCTTTCTTCTCCATCAACAAAAGGCTGGCCGCCATGAAATAGCAAACAAATAATTAAAGTGGCGTAAAGACCAACAACGAATAAATCAATCATTGTATATTTCAGACGTTTCACACACATATCTTATTTTTGTTAAACAAAACGATATTCATTTGAAATTGAATTTATCGATAGAGTTTTTCAGCATGGTATAATGATGAATCTGGACATGACTGTAATATGTGCCGCTGGACAAACTCTTCATCTTTGCAACATTGTTATACCTACAAGAATGGCAGAATTTAAGGGAAATTTTATTTTCATTATTTGTAAACAAGTTCAGAGGTAAGCTTAAAAGTTAGAAGATTTGTTAGGATTACAAGATGAAATCAAAATGGAAGGGTCTTATTTTTAAAGGTTGATGTGTCCATCATATTACATATGTGGCAACCTTTTTGTTAATGTCTTGTATAAATTTCAACTTTTTAAAGTTTTTCAAGTTCCATTACTAACTTAACGTCGACAACTTATAATGTAGAATATCTATATTGAATAAAAAAGGGTGTTTAATATTTTTGACAATTGCAAAATTTCTGAGTATGAATCGAACAGTCCCTATTCGAATGCTGCATTCACTATCTTGTAAGACATGTCGATGACAAGCAATACTCTTTACCACTAACAGCGTCTGTAAAGATTCCATGTGCAAAAATGACAAAAATAGGGGTACAGAGTATTGTCCCTGCTAAACTGACGTGTGCACGTTTCAGCTCTGGGGTTCCCAGTGAAGACATATTTTTCAGATGAAACATTTGAGGTACATAGTTTACAAAAGGAAACAAAAGTTGAAAAGATGATGCTCCTCTTGGCGTAAACTCAAGAATTTACTTATTCGGAACTGCTTAAACATGAAATGAAGTCACAAGACACGTGCGAATCGTCGCTGCTTGAATTGGCAGAGTTGCCTTTCATACAATTTGACACCTAGTCCCACAATGCCCCAATGATATAAACCATAATGCAAAAATATCATAAAGGTCACTATAAAAGAAATTACATAACTGATACTTTTAGTCATAGTTTTTTATATGTTAAAAAAACAAGTACTAAAGGTTTACATTCATAAAAAATGCCAGGAACTATATTTATAGACAACCGATTACGAGCGACCAAACAGGTCACTTTTGAAAATCAGATCATTTTGTCTTTTTTTATTTATTTCTTTGAGTCTCTCTTTTGCTTTTTTCAGCACTCAATTATGCATGACATACCATCCTAACTTTATGTTTTAACATATATACTTATGTATTGTACATCAAAGTGACAATATGAAGTAAAAGCAATTAGACAGTAACCTAGCAACATCAATAATCATGGGCATGTGCTTAGTTTGACTGTAAGTCAGACTACACGAATTTCCCTCAACTGGACAGCATCTTAACGACAATTTTTTTTTCAGCTACCGTTTTTTTTTTCTTCAATTCGTTTTAACACGTCTTGTTATATTCAATTTATATTCCAAAAAGAAAAAAAAAAACTATAGATCAAACGAAAACTGTATAAAGTGATAAAAAAGCTTGTGTCATTGGTACAAATTATTGCTTCATTGCTTATTTTAGTGTTCAAACCCTACATGCCTTACACGTGTTGCTTAGTTCGACTCCAAAACTATGTTTGACAGTTTCCTAGTCGAAGGTCAGTAGCTCTGTCCGGGCGCTCCAGCTTTCTTCTCCATCAACAAAAGGCTGGCCGCCATGAAATAGCAAACAAATAATTAAAGTGGCGTAAAGACCAACAACGAATAAATCAATCATTGTATATTTCAGACGTTTCACACACATATCTTATTTTTGTTAAACAAAACGATATTCATTTGAAATTGAATTTATCGATAGAGTTTTTCAGCATGGTATAATGATGAATCTGGACATGACTGTAATATGTGCCGCTGGACAAACTCTTCATCTTTGCAACATTGTTATACCTACAAGAATGGCAGAATTTAAGGGAAATTTTATTTTCATTATTTGTAAACAAGTTCAGAGGTAAGCTTAAAAGTTAGAAGATTTGTTAGGATTACAAGATGAAATCAAAATGGAAGGGTCTTATTTTTAAAGGTTGATGTGTCCATCATATTACATATGTGGCAACCTTTTTGTTAATGTCTTGTATAAATTTCAACTTTTTAAAGTTTTTCAAGTTCCATTACTAACTTAACGTCGACAACTTATAATGTAGAATATCTATATTGAATAAAAAAGGGTGTTTTCTATTTGACAATTGCAAAATTTCTGAGTATGAATCGAACAGTCCCTATTTGAATGCTGCATTCACTATCTTGTAAGACATGTCGATGACAAGCAATACTCTTTACCACTAACAGCGTCTGTAAAGATTCCATGTGCAAAAATGACAAAAATAGGGGTACAGAGTATTGTCCCTGCTAAACTGACGTGTGCACGTTTCAGCTCTGGGGTTCCCAGTGAAGACATATTTTTCAGATAAAACATTTGAGGTACATAGTCTACAAAAGGAAACAAAAGTTGAAAAGATGATGCTCCTCTTGGCGTAAATTCAAGAATTTACTTATTCGGAACTGCTTAAACATGAAATGAAGTCACAAGACACGTGCGAATCGTCGCTGCTTGAATTGGCAGAGTTGCCCTTCATACAATTTGACACATAGTCCCACAATGCCCCAATGATATAAACCATAATACAAAAATATCATAAAGGTCACTATAAAAGAAATTACATAACTGATACTTTTAGTCATAGTTTTTTATATGTTAAAAAACACAGCACTAAAGGTTTACATTCATAAAAAATGCCAGGAACTATATTTATAGACAACCGATTACGAGCGACCAAACAGGTCACTTTTGAAAATCAGATCATTTTGTCTTTTTTTATTTATTTCTTTGAGTCTCTCTTTTGCTTTTTTCAGCACTCAATTATGCATGACATACCATCCTAACTTTATGTTTTAACATGTATACTTATGTATTGTACATCAAAGTGACAATATGAAGTAAAAGCAATTAGACAGTAACCTAGCAACATCAATAATCATGGGCATGTGCTTAGTTTGACTGTAAGTCAGACTACACGAATTTCCCTGAACTGGACAGCATCTTAACGACAATTTTTTTTTCAGCTACCGTTTTTTTTTCTTCAATTCGTTTTAACACGTCTTGTTATATTCAATTTATATTCCAAAAAGAAAAAAAAACTATAGATCAAACGAAAACTGTATAAAGTGATAAAAAAGCTTGTGTCATTGGTACAAATTATTGCTTCATTGCTTATTTTAGTGTTCAAACCCTACATGCCTTACACGTGTTGCTTAGTTCGACTCCAAAACTATGTTTGGCAGTTTCCCAGTCGAAGGTCAGTAGCTCTGTCCGGGCGCTCCAGCTTTCTTCTCCATCAACAAAAGGCTGGCCGCCATGAAATAGCAAACAAATAATTAAAGTGGCGTTAAAGACTAACAACGAATAAATCAATCATTGCATATTTCAGACGTTTCACACATATATCTTATTTTTGTTAAACAAGACGATATTCATTTGAAATTGAATTTATCGATAGAGTTTTTCAGCATGGTATAATGATGAATCTGGACATGACTGTAATATGTGCCGCTGGACAAACTCTTCATCTTTGAAACATTGTTATACCTACAAGAATGGCAGAATTTAAGGGAAATTTTATTTTCATCATTTGTAAACAAGTTCAGAGGTAAGCTTAAAAGTTAGAAGATTTGTTAGGATTACAAGATGAAATCAAAATGGAAGGGTCTTATTTTTAAAGGTTGATGTGTCCATCATATTACATATGTGGCAACCTTTTAGTTAAAGTCTTGTATAAAATTCAACTTTTTAAAGTTTTTCAAGTTCCATTTCTAACTTAACGTCGACACCTTATAATGTAGAATATCTATATTGAATAAAAAAGGGTGTTTAAATTTTTGACAATTGCAAAATTTCTGAGTATGAATCGAACAGTCCCTATTCGAATGCTGCATTCACTATCTTGTAAGACATGTCGATGACAAGCAATACTCTTTACCACTAACAGCGTCTGTAAAGATTCCATGTGCAAAAATGACAAAAATAGGGGTACAGAGTATTGTCCCTGCTAAACTGACGTGTGCACGTTTCAGCTCTGGGGTTCCCAGTGAAGACATATTTTTCAGATGAAACATTTGAGGTACATAGTCTACAAAAGGAAACAAAAGTTGAAAAGATGATGCTCCTCTTGGCGTAAACTCAAGAATTTACTTATTCGGAACTGCTTAAACATGAAATGAAGTCACAAGACACGTGCGAATCGTCGCTGCTTGAATTGGCAGAGTTGCCCTTCATACAATTTGACACATAGTCCCACAATGCCCCAATGATATAAACCATAATACAAAAATATCATAAAGGTCACTATAAAAGAAATTACATAACTGATACTTTTAGTCATAGTTTTTTATATGTTAAAAAACACAGCACTAAAGGTTTACATTCATAAAAAATGCCAGGAACTATATTTATAGACAACCGATTACGAGCGACCAAACAGGTCACTTTTGAAAATCAGATCATTTTGTCTTTTTTTATTTATTTCTTTGAGTCTCTCTTTTGCTTTTTTCAGCACTCAATTATGCATGACATACCATCCTAACTTTATGTTTTAACATGTATACTTATGTATTGTACATCAAAGTGACAATATGAAGTAAAAGCAATTAGACAGTAACCTAGCAACATCAATAATCATGGGCATGTGCTTAGTTTGACTGTAAGTCAGACTACACGAATTTCCCTGAACTGGACAGCATCTTAACGACAATTTTTTTTTCAGCTACCGTTTTTTTTTCTTCAATTCGTTTTAACACGTCTTGTTATATTCAATTTATATTCCAAAAAGAAAACAAAAACTATAGATCAAACGAAAACTGTATAAAGTGATAAAAAAGCTTGTGTCATTGGTACAAATTATTGCTTCATTGCTTATTTTAGTGTTCAAACCCTACATGCCTTACACGTGTTGCTTAGTTCGACTCCAAAACTATGTTTGGCAGTTTCCCAGTCGAAGGTCAGTAGCTCTGTCCGGGCGCTCCAGCTTTCTTCTCCATCAACAAAAGGCTGGCCGCCATGAAATAGCAAACAAATAATTAAAGTGGCGTTAAAGACTAACAACGAATAAATCAATCATTGCATATTTCAGACGTTTCACACACATATCTTATTTTTGTTAAACAAGACGATATTCATTTGAAATTGAATTTATCGATAGAGTTTTTCAGCATGGTATAATGATGAATCTGGACATGACTGTAATATGTGCCGCTGGACAAACTCTTCATCTTTGCAACATTGTTATACCTACAAGAATGGCAGAATTTAAGGGAAATTTTATTTTCATCATTTGTAAACAAGTTCAGAGGTAAGCTTAAAAGTTAGAAGATTTGTTAGGATTACACGATGAAATCAAAATGGAAGGGTCTTATTTTTAAAGGTTGATGTGTCCATCATATTACATATGTGGCATCCTTTTTGTTAAAGTCTTGTATAAAATTCAACTTTTTAAAGTTTTTCAAGTTCCATTACTAACTTAACGTCGACACCTTATACATGTAATGTAGAATATCTATATTGAATAAAAAAGGGTGTTTTCTATTTTTGACAATTGCAAAATTTCTGAGTATGAATCGAACAGTCCCTATTCGAATGCTGCATTCACTATCTTGTAATACATGTCGATGACAAGCAATACTCTTTACCACTAACAGCGTCTGTAAAGATTCCATGTGCAAAAATGACAAAAATAGGGGTACAGAGTATTGTCCCTGCTAAACTGACGTGTGCACGTTTCAGCTCTGGGGTTCCCAGTGAAGACATATTTTTCAGATGAAACATTTGAGGTACATAGTCTACAAAAGGAAACAAAAGTTGAAAAGATGATGCTCCTCTTGGCGTAAACTCAAGAATTTACTTATTTGGAACTGCTTAAACATGAAATGAAGTCACAAGACACGTGCGAATCGTCGCTGCTTGAATTAGCAGAGTTGCCCTTCATACAATTTGACACATAGTCCCACAATGCCCCAATGATATAAACCATAATACAAAAATATCATAAAGGTCACTATAAAAGAAATTACATAACTGATACTTTTAGTCATAGTTTTTTATATGTTAAAAAACACAGAAATAAAGGTTTACATTCCTAAAAAATGCCAGGAACTATATTTATAGACAACTCTCCATGTCGGATATTTTTATTGACTGTACAATCGCTTGCAAGTTTACTGTAATATCAGTCGGAGCCTCCCTGTACAATCACTTGGAGCTTTCCTGTAGAATGGCTTGGCAAAATTTATTAAATGCATTGCAAATGCATTGTATTGGTTGTTTCTTGCTGTCCTATTATATAATATATGGTATTTGAAGTGAAAATAAGCATATAACCAGTCATTTTGACAATTAAGATTCTATCAAGGAACTCTTTTAAGGTGACTATATCAGAGACAAAAACAAAATGTGTACAATACATATAAAAATTAAGATGTGTTATGATTGCCAAAGAGACAACTCTCCACAAAAGACCAAAATGACAATGAATTACCAACTATAGGTCACCGTACGGTCGTCAACAATGATCAAATGCCATACCGCATAGTCAGATATAAAAAATAACAATGTAAAACTAGAAAACTAACGGCTTATTTATGTACAAAAAATGAACGAAAAACAAATATGTAACACATAAACAGCAACCACTGAATAAGTATACAAGACAAAAAGAAAAGGACAGTACAAAATATGGTTAAGAATCTAATCTAAAATAAAAATAAAAATAATTTAAATATTTATATATACCGAAAAGGCGACTACATTCTCTGGAAGGGTAATTAGCATATTTTGAATTTTGCTTAATATTTTATTTACCAGCAATTTAAAAAAAATTAATAAATACATATTTGAACAATACAACAAAGAATTTTTCATCACAGGACCGGGATATTGTAACAAGGAATTCGAATGTGGAATGGTGGTAGCTTACCACTGATACAAGAAAAGACACGTATATGTCAATAAACATGATATTAAAATAAGAAGATGTGGTATAATTTCAAATGAGATGTCTGTTTATTACAAGCTTTAGCTACTGGCAGAAAGAGCTCTAGTAAAATTAAATTTTATCAAGGATGGGAGAGGACTTGTTATCTGAAAGACAGAGAAAACACAAAATCCTTCAACATGATTTTTTTTTATCAATGTCACGATTCAGGAACTTTTCAATATTCCTAACTATAGCATCCGACAAATGAACGAAACAGTTGGTTCATCAAACCACATTTATATCATCAATATAAAAATAAGGAGATGTGATATGATTGTCAAAGTTCAAAATATAAATGGATTTAAGCAATTATAGTCGGCTATAAAAGGTCCCGACATGAAAAATAAGAATCAATACGTTTTGAATTTAACTGACGGCCTAATACATTATAAAACAATTTACGAAAAACATATATGACAGACATGAACCAACGACAACCACTGAACTATACGAGCTCTTGACTTGAACCAGGTATATAAAGAATTTGGCAGGGTTAAAAATGTCTGTGTGCTCTCATTTCTCCCCAAAATTAGCACAGCAGAAGACCAAACTATAAAAATCAGATGAATGATCGGTTCATCATACTATCATTGACGATATCAGACCAGGTGCGGATCACGCCTTTTTGCAAAAGGGGGATCCAAACCACAGAACACCCTGAAACGTACACAATAAAAAAAAAATAATCGGAAAATGGGGTTTCAACCACCAAAACTCCCTCTCCCCGCATACCGTATTCACTAATGCAGGCTGCATCCATTCAAATAAAACCTTCAAACATCATTAACACTTTTGAGTGCAAGTTAGGTTTAAAAAAAATGATAACAATACCAAATAACTAATTATTATTAAATCGTAACAGAAAAAGGAGAGAAAAATCATGTCAGACATATATTGTATTGGATTGCAGTAGTTTTATTAAATATTTATATGACAAAAGTATCAAAAATGATAATGAATGTGGCAGAAGAGATAGTAGTAAGCATTATCCACTTAAGAGTAATAATTAGTCATATGCCCCTAGAAACTATTACAGCAAAATACAAGTGTGTAGGAAAAAGTATTACCTTAGACTAGCTTGCTTGCTAGCCGGACCGTGAAGTCATAACAAGGTAAAGTATGTTACCCTCCTTTCGGGGTAGTCTAGTTGGCCAAACGATGAAAAGAAAAGCTCCAAGCGATTGTACAGGAAGGCTCCGAGTGATATTACAGTAAACTTGCAAGCGATTGTACAGTCAATAAAAATACCCGACATGGAGAAAATGAATATATTTGGATTTCTACAGGGACAATGGCTTTGAAACTTTCAGACAGGTAAGACTATATATCAGAAAAGTTACATGTGAAAATTCAGGTAGCAAACATTGATTTTTCGATGTTTATTTGACATTTTTGATCGCTGTTGTGTGGCAATTTTGATCGTTTTACACGGAGCTCCACCATTCTAAGGAAAACGTATTGATGCATATATCTTTCTTATTATTTTATTGGTTCATATTTACATAAAGAATGTTTTAGCTATCAAATTTTGAAGCAGAAACGTTATATAGTAACATAAAAGTTCGTCAAAGTTTCCATCAAGCAACTTGTTCTTTTGCAAATGTCGGAGCACCGCTTGACAGTCTCCCGAATGACCAAATTATTAGAAAACCGTACAGTTCCGTTCCCACACTGTGGTATATATAATAAATAAAATGTTCTCTTTAACTATTTTGCCATCTACCAATTTCAATAGACATTTATTTAATTGTGTTCAAAGTTCTAAATCTACAAAAGAATAACTATTTTTGTAACATTGAATACCAAAGAAAGCTTCGCAAGTTAAACTGTTTTTTGGCATAATTGTTTTTATTCCCCCTTTTCTGAAACTCCTAATAGAATAGAACATAACAAAACAGCTTACACATGCACATTTGTTTAAAAAAATATTTTTCGCCATTAAAACTCATTCTTGTCCCGTATGACATTTCCTGAACGAGTGAAAATCTGAAATAATTATTTTATTAAGCTTATATCTTTATTGCGGTAGCCTATTATTGAAAAAGGGTATAATTCTAAATTTCATGAAGTAAGATTCATACCACCAGAGACATTCAATATACTAGTAAACAAAAGAAACGACACAAGGCAATACATTAATCATATAAAATAAAATTAGATACAAAAGTTTGCTCATTGTGGGAAGCCGTAAGGTGAACTACATGTATAGTTGTTAATTTCTATGTCATTCGTCTCTTGGCAATCATACCACATCTTCTTCTTTTTTATATAAATTTGCGTTCATCAGCTTCATGTGGACCTTGGTGGAAAGCAATAGTTTGAAGTTGTCTCATTCACAATCGAACCACATCTACTTTTTATACTGTCCAAAACCGGGAATGATAGCTGCAAAAGGCAGCGATTAAAAAACAACAGCATAAAGCATCGTAGTGGCCATCTTAGTCTGTTAACTAATTTTCACGTTGGTAGGAATGATGAAGTCAAGAGTGGACAATATTTCTGTGCTCAAGTCTACCCTTTGGGTTCGAAAAAAGGGATTAAGAGTAAATACATGAAATAAAAATCAGTACAAAGAAAATACTTCTCTATTTATTAACGATTTAGTAGATATATAATGAACGTTGAATATGCCTTATATCCAGACCTGTCCAGAGACAAATTCAAGTTCCAAATGTTATACTGAATATGAACCCTGTTCTAGACTGATAGTGTCGAGAAAGATTTTTTAACGTGCTAGTTCACAAGGTAACACTCCGCATTTGGACATCATTTAGCCACTCGAGCATACCAGTCTTTTTTTTACAGATATATCATGTAATGGAGGAGAGGTGTAATTAAATTATTAATTCCACTAAAGTCTTGCTTAGCGGAGGAACAGCAATTTTAAATTTTGACGTATTTGGATTGACCAGGCCGGGATTTGAACCCACGATTTCCCGCACTAAGTGCAAAAACATAACCAAGAGAAATCTGAAATATAGTATCATACCAAAAAAACTAAAGTGCTATAAATAATCCAATCTAAAAGAACTCTCCCTTTTATTTAAGCCATCAAAATGCATTTAACCAGTTGATATTATTAAAAACTGTACTTGAAAAACGATGGTCGATTTAAGCATAGATTTCATGCACGGAAGACTTCTGCACATTTGGTACTCTTGCACAATTAATTGAGGCAGCTCTGTTTTTTATTCAATATATCCTCATTTTGCATTACCATTCCAAGTTCCATGTCCATTCTCTCAGTCGACCTTTTATATTTGCTATGAAAAGCCTACCTATTGTGTTCTCGTTATGAACATACATGTAATATTTGCCACAGGACGTAAAACAAACAACATTTATTAAACAGACTCATTAATAATTAATATCATGAAAACCATATACGAAGGCAAGATTTGACAATCCTATAAAGTAATATTTCCATGTATCCGTTTCGATAATTATTGAAACTATAACGACCCTTTTCAGGGTTGCGTTCAATATCGTAGCAGCTACGTAGTGCGACGTAAATTTATGACTATTGAACGAGAAGCTAGCTTAGCTGCTATTAATATCTATGTAGCAGCTAGGCTAGCCATCCGTTCAAAAGTCATAAATCTACATAGCCCTATATAGCCAAGGTCGTGTTCAATATCGTAGCGGTTACGTAGATGGGTCGAGTTCAATATCGTAGCAGCTACGAAGTGCTACGTAGATTTTGACTATTGAATGTGTAGCTATAGACTAGTTGTTACATAAATATTGATAGCAGATACGTAGCCGCTACGTAGCTGCTACGATATTGAACCCAACCCTGGGACGCGTTCAATATCGTAGCAGCTACGTAGTGCTACGTAGATATTGACTATTGAACGTGTAGCTATAGACTAGTTATTACTGACTTAGATTTTGATAGCAGCTACATAGTCGCTACGTAGCTGCTACGATATTGAACTGATCCCTGGTATCAATATCTATGTAGCAGCTAGGCTAAATACCAAGGTTGAGTTCAATATCTATGTAGCAACAATTGTTAACGTTTGTAAGATACCAACAAAACTGACGAATCCATCTTAGATGACAAAACGTATCAAAATTTAATCCTATGGGAGAAAAAATAATCCTATAGGACAAAGTTAATCCTAAGGGAAAACAAAATATCTTACAGGACACAATTTATCCTAAGGGAGAGAAAAAAATCCGGTAGGAGAAAAAAATATCCCATGGGAGAAAAAACATCCCACAGGACAAAATAAATCCCTTAGGAGAAAAAAATATCCTAAGGGACATTAGTTTCTATCAAAAAGTCTTTCATGATAATCCTATAGGATAAAAAAAATCCTATCGGATTTAACACTTTTTTTGAAAATCCTACAGGATTTTAAATCCCATAGGATATTAATTTAATTCCATAGGAGATAAATTTTCCTATATGATAAATAAATCCGATAGGATTTATATATCCCATAGGATATTTAAAATATCCTACGGGATTATGACTTTATCCTATAGGATTTCTCAAAATCCTGTAGGATTTTTAAAAATCCTATGGGAGAAAAAAATATCCTACAGGATTTTGTCACTGTTTTCGCTCCAGTTGCCGAACCGGGCGAGCCATATCAAATTTATTTTTGTATTGTATTATTTATCCCCAGAGGTACATTATTGCCAAATTTGATGATTCTACGACAAAAAAAAAGTGTGGTTCCAATTTGCACTTATGAGAAGTGCAAATTAATCCAAGAACATGTTTATTGTTATGTTCCTTTATGAATTGAAAAATTAAAATAAAACTTATGTGTCTGTCCCAAGTCAGGAGCCTGTAATTCAGTGGTTGTCGTTTGTTCATGTGTTACATATTTGGTTTTCGTTAATTTGTTTACATAGATAAGGCCGTTAGTTTTCTCGTTGAATTGTTTTACATTGTCTTATCGGGGCCTTTTATAGCTGACTATGCGGTATGGGCTTTGCTCATTGTTGAAGGCCGTATGGTGACCTACAGTTGTTAATGTTTGTGTCATTTTGGTCTTTTGTGGATAGTTGTCTCATTGGTTATCATACCACATCTTCTTTTTTATATATTAGTTTCTGTTCTCTAACTGCCGCAGCTAAAGGATATAAAAAAATTACGCATAATGCTTATAACCACGAAACACTGATTCAGTTTGAGTTTTGGTGATGTCACTAGACAAACTTAAACTGTTCTAGAGTAGTTTTCATGTATAAAATGAAGAATTGCAAAAGTTTTAGTTTGTTCTCTTACTTAAATGTGCCTCAACCAAATGATAAGAAACTTATCACAATCTTTATCACTACAAAACACAGATCTTTTCAAATTTGGTCGAGTCACTTTGACTTCTAGAGTTATGCTCTTTTATAAATGTAAAATTGCAAAACTTTATTTTCAATTCGCTAACTAAAGTTTGACTCAACCGAACATGCCAAATGACATGTTATGAAACTTGTACGCATTTGCTTATTACCACAAAATACAGATCAAGGTTGAATTTTGGTGGGGTCACTTTAACAATTCATGAGTAATGTCCCTTTGTAAAACAATTATGTTCTGCAACTTGAGTGTATCCCAACCAAACAGAATGGGACATATATATACAAAATAATTATTACCACAAAACTCAGATCAAGAACAAATTTGGGTTTAGTAATATTCGAAATAACATAAAAAAAGTGTTGCACACTGTTAAATAATGTGCTACGTGCATTATTCAGTGTGCACCAAATTGTTTATGTTATTTCTTCATAGACAGAAAAAATATTACAGTCATTCCTTAAAGATAATGTGCAGAGTTAGCATTTTTGGACCCAAATTTAATGTTTGTTTTAGTTTAAACCTTTAATAAAACATTACGTGATCAAGTTTGAATTTTTAATCGGCAGGGGACTATGTATTGCCATGCATCATTTATTATGGCACAAATGAAAATAAGCAATAGTTTTGAAAAACAGCGAGTTTCTCTGCTAAGATCTCATAGTAATGCGATAACATGGTCAGATGTAGCACAGATACATTATAGAGTTGAAAAACCATAGATATTTTTGTTTTCAGCTACATGTATTTTCATGCGCAATTTTAATGAAGTCACTTTGTTCTTTCTCTGGTCGATGGGAAAACTATTATGACATACAAAGGTCAAATCAAAATCAATGGAAATAGTGATTATGGTGATAACAATATGGCTATGTGTGTATTTTTCCATTGACTTTTTGTTGCAATAATTTCTTTTATACATCATGCTACTGGTAGAGATGGAAAATAATCACTAGTAGTGTTGGGGTTATTCCATGAGAATTTATGTTGGAGGGTTGATGGGAAGCTTTATAATTAAACGTGAGTCATGGTAATTTTTTTATATGTGTCTATTTAATACTATTTTGCAAATTTCCTAAAATTAGCTTTTGGTTGTAGAGATATTTTAAAAGTCCCTTCTCACCCTCCCACATACATTTTAATTGAAAAGCCCTTAGTAAAAGCATGTATTTGAAAATTGCCCATTGACTAGATTGTAGCTGGGGAAAAAATATTTTATGAATTTTGCAGAAAAAATCATTTCAATTTTGCATTTTTATTTCAGATATCAAGTGAGGCAATGGTGGATCTTCTTGAGTAAAAATTCAGCATTTATTTGTGGACAAAACATTTGGACATTGCCTTCTTAGAAATGCCATGAATGCAATCAAAAAGAAGATTGACTTCACAGTTTATATTAATTGACTTGATTTGAGATTTAATTTCCATGTCTCCATTATCCATATTCTCATAGTCATGTATAGTGTATTGTTCAAAATAGTGATGGAACATGAAGGTTTAATGTATGATTTTTTATTGAACTGCAATGAAAAGAAAATTTATAAGACCTAAAGTGATTGTTATTTTTAGGGTTATTCCATTTAAACTGAGCTCATATCATCAGAAGGCAACAATTGTATCAGTAAGATGTAATATATACAAGTTTTAAGATTACTTGTAACAAAAAATTATTAAAGCAGGGAAGTGTTTTCTTTGTGCGTTCCATGGGATGACTAAGATTAAATGGAATAGAACTATTGTCTAATGCCAAGGCAAGATTAGTATACAGATTAGAGATTATATGTCCCCATTGCAGCATAATATAAATGAAGATAAAATTGTTATTCTATGATAAACCATATAGTGGAGTGACAGATCAAGAAAAAGGTGCCTATTTTTCGACTTTAATGGACCGGCATACCTGTCATAAACTGTCATATTGCTAAACCAGTTATCATACTTTCCAAAGACTCTGGTTGGTAAGAGGGTAAAAACGGTTTGCTCTTAGGTTTTCTTTAAGGGACCTATGTCAGTAGATTTTCTTCAAGACCTTGTTTGTACACTTGCGGACAAGGGAAAACAGCTTGCAATAACAACTGTGTATGCAACCAACAGAAATCCGCGTATACCAATATTTGTTCATGTGAAGGGGAAGGGTATGATGGTTGTAGAAATTATTTAACTCACCGAGCAATATTGGAAGAAGAGGACGATGAAAACGATATGTGATGTCAGGTTTTCGAAAGTTGTCATGCCCTTTGTTTGTTAAAATACCCAATACAACCACTTTTTGTAAGGGTTTTATGTGTGCGTTTGTAATGCAAAGGCACATAAAACCTAAAAAGTTCATAGAGCTAGAATATACGCTGAAACTTTAGTCCATCATTAAACTCATTTGATTAAATTGCCTTGTGCAATATTTGTGACTGGCCATAAATATACATCAAAGCAAAATCCAATTTGACTTCGATTCTTTTATAAATGCCGTAAAATTAGGAAATATATATTTAGAAGTACATGCGATGTAATATAAAAATGAATTGAGATTCGGTTGTTCCATCTTCTATTTTGTTGCTAGTCTGAATTCCCTTTAAAATGGGCATTTTGTGGTTTCAATCTTTTCAAATTAAGTTGAACATTGTTGAAAATGAAGTGTCACAGTTTATTTCATTATGAATTTCTTGTTTAGTAACAATTGAGATATTTTTTTGAGACTTTTTATAACCTCTTGTGAAATAAATTGACAATAGTGAAAAACGCAATCACTAACCTTTGACCTGATTAAAAAAAAATTGCACCATATTTCAATTCTACGACCAGGCAAAAATTAACGAATAAACATTTCTCTTTCCAAAAAGTCATAATTTAGCCTGCAGATAGGTTGGTCCATTAAATTTGAAAAATTGTTGGCTTGGTCACTCCACTAATATTCATTATGAATAGGAGGGGAAGGGGAGTCGGAGGGGTCCTGATCCCGAAATCCCGGGCTTAAAAATATATAATCCTCAGTGAGGTCCCGAATTCAAAAAAATTTAAACCCGATATCCCGAAATTCGAAAAAAGAATTCCCGGATCCCGAATGATCAATCCCGGAATGCCGAGTTTAAAAACACACGGTTCCGCGTGAATCTATTAGGGAAACATGGTTTTATTTTAAATACGGCAAATATCATTGAACTGATGCCCTTATCCTTGGAAGTCTGCTTTGTTCAAGCTGAACTGTATTTCTTAGTAAAGGATCGTATAAAATCCTCTTCCTCCAAAATTAACAATTTTTAGAAGGCATGGACGAAATCATTGGACATTTGAAGACCTTTCATAACAGGGGACCCTGGTTTCCTGGCCAAATTTCGGACACACGTGGAACATAACTTTCGGGTAAAATCATACATTTAGAAGATTATTAGTTTTTATAAAAGAGGGACGAAAGATACCAAAGGGACAGTCAAACTCATAAATCTAAAACAAACTGACAACGCCATGGCTAAAAATGAAAAAGACAAACAGAAAAACAATAGTACTGTAACAAAAATTGGTCATAGTTTATTTATTTCGATGTGAAATTCCAGTTGTCTTTCCTTATTAATTGTGCTTCTATATGTATACAAGTTTCTCCATAGTTGGAGCACCATCTATTACTAAAAACACCCCTAAAATTGGTATAGTCTTGATTTTCACCCCTTCACGTATAATGGACCGTTCCATATGGTAGTATATAAGCCAGCTCAAGACAGATAAACTTTGTCTGTATAGCCAGTCAAGGTCGTTAAACACCACCACATATATAAACTTTGTCAGTTATATGTGGACCGTTGAAGTGATAACATCAGGGATTATTTTCCAACTGGTAAGTAGAGTGGTTTTAGTGATTCCAAAGGATATATAAATAGTGTTCGGATTTATATGTGGATATTGCAATAGTGATTGTGATACAATGTATAAAGTGAATCTGATATATATAAGTGGTTATTGTATTAGTGAGAATACAAAGTGTATACTTGCTGGTGTTGCAAGTTGTACTATGTGGAAGTGTGAATAATTCATAGATTTGTATTAGTGAGAACACAAGGTGTTTACTTGCTGGTGTTGCAAGTTGTTATATTGTGGAAGTGTATTAGTGAAAGTGCACTGTGTTAAACCTTACCAGTTGGATAATATTCATTGTGTGGAAACTCAAAAGGGATAGTTAGTGCGTGAGTTCAGCTGTGTTATATATATATATATATTCCTTATGAATTGAAACATTGTGCAAGTGTAATTGTGTTATTGTGTTATTGTGGTTAGTTGCAGACTAACAACATTGAACAAGGTGATACTACATATTGGTGGACGTTGTAAATAGAAGTTGTATATACTGTGAAAGTACTTTAATTCGTGGGTATCAATTTTCGTGGATTAAGCAATATTTACATGTTCGTGGGTTTTTAAATTCGTGGATTTTAGTTTTCTAAAAATAAAATTGAAAAATTAAAGCCTTTAGAAAGAAAGATTACAAATAGTGTGGAATGAAGGAAATTGCAAAGTAAACATTGACCCGTGTAAATCGTGGTGATAACACACTTATTAACCCATGATAAAGTGATCAACAGATTAAAGACCATCAAAGGTGTTAATTAGGCCATAAACATGTCACCTATTGAAAATAGTAACATAAACAAATGCTATAAACGTATCTTGAATTGTCAAATAATTCTTATCAAAATCAAGCCCAGCATGAAATTATTATTTTCCATACATGTACGAGAACTATGAGGATATAAAATGAATACTTTATCATACTAGCATATCAATACCGAAAATCTGACTTTCATCGATCAAAAACATTTTTTTATGAGAATTAAAGGATCAAAAGTTGTACAGTTTAAGTTATTAAAGATTAAATGGGTATAATCCTGCACGCGGTTGTAGTTCTGTTACTGCTATTACAGTATTCTTAGATTTGGCGTTATTCAATATTCTCTAGATCATATCAGTGGGCAAACCTACCGATGGGGATCTTTTCATGTCTTGATTTGGACAATGGTTGTTTTATTTCGTTGGACACTTAAATTCGTGGATAAAGTCATCCACGAAAACCACGAAAATTGGTACCCCACGAATAAAAGTACTTTCACAGTATGTGATTTTGTGTTCATACGTTTTGTGTAATACTTACTTGATGCATGTTGCAAAGTAATCTATTGGTGACATGGTGTAATAAAGGGCCGTATGCATGTTGCATAATAATCTGTTAGTGACATTGTGAATAAATCGGTCTGATACATGTTGCATAGTGATTGCATAGTGACATTGTGTATATATTTTGTTATGATACAGTGTGTTTATATATTGTGAATGAGAAACTTCGCCCTGTAATTTTGATTTCTGTGCATTGTGCTGTGTATATATTTTTCGTTGTAAATCCTTTTATGGATGTGTTGATTGTTTGAATAGGACAACTGGTTGTGGTGAAAAATTGAGTTGAGCACTTGAAATCCTGATTTATTCAGATACGGATCCATTGATCGCCCGGTTACACGTTACAGTACACACGACACAACATAGAAAACTAAAAAATAAACAACACGAACCCCACCAAAAAATAGGGGTGATCTCAGGTGCTCCGGAAGGGTAAGCAAATCCTGCTCCACATGTGGCACCCGTCGTGTTGCTTATGTGATTACAAATCCGGTAAATAGTCTAATTCGGTATAAGTTATTCAAAGTGGAGCCAAAATTCATACAATGCGCGGATACACCGGACTGCATCGTACGATAACAATCTCGGGTCAATATTATATTGTCTATGATTTAACCAGTCTTTTCTATGCAATAACAAATATGGCAGTTTTAAATGGTCCAGCCGTAGTTTTTCTCCGTAAAATTCCACATCCAGCAGATCGAACCCGATGTTGGATTCAACATTGAAAATTACATGTAATTACTAAATTGGCTAGTAATTACAGGTATTTACATGCTTCAATTTTAAACTTTTTTTTAGTATTCCCGATGAAGGTAAATTGAAAATATCTTTTAAAAACGTAAAAACTCAAAGTTTTCTACTCCCCGAGGCAAAGTTGCTTGTAGATGAATTTAGAAATTCTTTCTTTATGCCTTTTGGTCATATTTCAGTCAATAATAAACCCTTAGCCTTCAAATGTTTAGGTAATACAATTACAAAAATACCGGCAATGTGTTCAATATCTACATATAAAATATTATTTCAAATACTGCTAACAAATTTGATGATGTTTCTTTTTCTGATTTCATTCTTATCACCATGTATGACTTTTTTAAAAGCAACTTCATTGGAAATGCCGATCTATTCCAATAAGACTGTACTTGAATTCTTATTAAACAGAAATCCTGTCATGAAATAAGTATGACATCTTAAAACAAGTAGTACAACCGAATACAAAGATATTATTAAAAGGCAAGTAACGGAAGTCATTTTACAGAAAAAAATCATATCTAGCTTCAAGCTTTTTTTAGCTGCGTAAATGATTGAGAGGCGTATTCAATGTCGTCTAATTGATGTAAAGCATTGGCAAGAAGATTTTACGTGCTAACCATTGCATATGGATCTTCTATAAATGATTGTCTTTCAAGTATTGAAGGACAATTAAATCCTGATACATATGAGCTGATTATGACAATAATCGTTTAGAAAATAAACAATTGCTATGGAAGAAATTGTATATGATTTAGCTTC
The DNA here is from genome assembly GCA_019925275.1 of Mytilus edulis. NCBI lineage: Eukaryota > Metazoa > Mollusca > Bivalvia > Mytilida > Mytilidae > Mytilus > Mytilus edulis. Next base: position 82,746,264 of record CM034361.1, read on the forward strand.
AGATAAACTGTTTAGTTCATCTGATATTAACCCAGAGTTAAGGCATAAATGTCGATAGTTGAACAAAGCATTTCTTGCGGATTATTTCAATTTCAGAAATGGTTATATATATCACACAAGTCCGTGAGTCGACACATTGTTTCAGGAGAATATTTCGATAAAGAATATTCGATGATGTGTGACACTTTACTGTATCGTTTTGTCTTATAGAAAATCGAAGCTACCAGAAAGAAAGTCTTGATATAAAGTATATGTTATTCGGGTCTCAGACAGGGTATATACTGTGACATTCCTGGCTGAGAGCGTATATCTTTTGAATAAATGTTCCGACCTAAATTGCACTTATATTACGGATTACCCCTATCTTAATGTTTTTTTCAGTGCAGGTATTTGTTAAACATTCACAACACAGCATATATATTTATTATATGTTTATTGTTTCTTAATATTTTGAGTAATCCATTTAAATGCCCACTAAATATCCAAACAATTTTTATTCCGTTTAGAAAAAGTTTTCATAAATGTTCAGATATCATGTTTTGTGTGTGTATGTGTGTGTGGCTTTGTTTTAATTCGGACAACTCACACCGACACACCAGAAATAATCATAGTTTTCAGATTTTTTGACTTTTAAATTAAACATATATAAATAGCGGTAAATGATCTTACTAATCATGATTTTAATATCTAAATTGTCGATTGGATGGTACAATGTATACGAATATTTGATGAAATGTTCTGTTATAATGCTTCAGTTTTTGTGTTTTTCGGAATATGTGTTAACTAACTTGGCGACAATTATCCCCTATATAAAAAGAGAGCTACGGTTATATTACCAATGAGAAAACTTTCCACACGAAGTGCATGTCAGCAATATAGGCTAATGTACGAACTTCAACAATTAAAAAATCCGTACTGTATAGTCTGTTATATTTTCAATTACAAACGCATTTTGCAGAATCTCGATATTGACGACTTCCAGTCTAAACCTCCTGATTGCACTTGTGCTAGTTCCCAATTCATATATAATCCTGCTGGCCACGTTATTACCGGTGCCCTTAACATTGTTAATAACACTTCTCTACGAAATGTGTTAACGAAAGGTCCAAAATATCGTGAGCCTAAATCCATCAATTGGAAATACAACTTTAACATTTTGATGGACTCAGTCGAGGATTATGCCAGGCAATGGGCTAAACGTGAAAAGAAAGACGTAGACACTCTATCCGAATGGATTAAGGCAGTGAGGTCGATAATACAAATCAGAATCAAGAAACTGAATGGGTCCATCAATGCCCATGTTACGTCAATCTTTAAAGACCCAAATGTTGCTAAACACTTATCCGACCTCCATGATAAATATGTTGTTGTCCCCGCAGACAAAGCCCCAAATAACATCGTTTTTGTCTGTTAAAGTCACTACATTAATTGCTTGATAAACGAATTAGGTATAGACAATTCACTTGGAAACTCAACATATACCCTCACGACACTTACCAAAGAGGAAATCCTGGATAATCATAGGTCTGTTCTTTGTTACTTTGGTATTTCAACCAAAGATGAAGAACTGGATCTTCCATCACTGTATTGGATACCTAAACTACATAAGTGTCCTTACAAACAACAGTATATTTCTAGGTATTCCAAGTGCTCCACGAAACCTGTTTCTAAATTATTAACATCTATTTTATCAGCAATCAAAGACGGGCTTCAAAGTTATTGTGAAACTGCCTATTCTAGAGGTGGACAAACTGTGTCCCTCTACTTGCCGACTTGTTTCTTTATTATTATGAGGCTAACTTCATGCAGGAACTTCTTAGGAAGAAAGATAAGAAGTTAGCAATATCCTTTAACTCTACTTTCCGCTATATAGATGACGTTCTTTCACTAAACAATTCAAAATTTGGTGACTATGTGGAACGCATCTATCCCATCGAATTGGAGATAAAGGATACTACAGATACAGTTAAGTCGGCTTCATATCTTGACTTACATCTAGAAATTGACAATGAGGGTCGGTTGAAAACAAAACTTTACGACAAAAGAGATGATTTAAGCTTTCCAATTGTGAACTTTCCATTTCTAAGTAGCAACATTCCAGCAGCACCTGCATACGGGGTATATATCTCCCAATTGATACGATATTCCCGTGCTTGTATTTCCTATCATGATTTTGTTGATAGAGGGTTACTGCTCATAAAGGAAGCTATTAAACCAAGAGTTCCAAATATGGTGAAGCAGAAATCATCCCTTCGTAAATTTTACGGACGCCATCACGAGTTGGTTGACCGTTATGGAATAACCGTTTCACAAATGATATCGGATATGTTCCTTACGTCGTAACTACAATTCCCTTCCCTTTCATGAATGTGACCTACCGAATTAGACTATTTACCGGATTTGTAATCACATAAGCAACACGACGGGTGCCACAAGTGGAGCAGGATCTGCTTATCCTTATTTATCTAAAGAAACTTTAAACCACAAAAAGAAGAATACATGCTTAATTATTTTGATTAAATTTGAGATTCCCTACCTTGACATGGTGAAAAATTCAATAAATGGTCAACTAATGAATTACGAAATCTAGATTATAGCTTGATAAAAGATACAAAAACACCTTTAGAGTTGTTTGTTATACTCTAAAGACCATTAAAAAATCAAGAATCAATGTATTCTGATGAATAGAAGCGGTAAAGTTATAATTTGTATCACTTATTGATATTTCTGCCTTTTTTGCAAGAGTTATCTCCCTTTTTAATGCAAATCTCTATAGGAATTTTAAGTGGTGATTTTTTTAGTCTTTTTCAAGTTAGATTTTATGGAACTTTTTTCTGTGTATATTTGGGGTATAATGCTAAAGAATAAAACTTAAAAATCTTCTGTTGCAATTACTTTCGGGTAAGGGTCAAATTTATGCTAGATTGACTGGACTAAAAACACAACGGAATAGTTAAATATCAGAACGATTCATGGCATGCCATTAAAAAGGTTAAAGTTGCAATGAAAAGAGTTTCTGCGGGACCAAAATATTTAAAAGAAAAGTCCTGGAATATAGAACTACAGGACAAGGTGGAATCAGTTGCCACAAATTTCGTTGGGCCGTTAGAAACTGTGGAGAAAATCCAAAAGAATGTAAGGATGTATTGCTAAATATTGTTGAACATTATAAAAACAATCACCAGAAATGTCATCCTGATTCACGATGTAAACGTGATACAAACTACGAACCTACGCGGATAATTCTTTCAATACCAATTGTACTTCTTCTATGTGTTAATCGGAAATCTACAATTTACACCCACCCCGAGGATTATGTGTTAGCCAAAGATACATGTTATGTTGAGAGCTTTAACAATACTATGAACATGTTCCAAGATAAAATAATCGCTTTTAGTACTGAAAATTACCAAGCTGGAAGTCAGTTGGCGGTTTGTCATTGGAAAGAAAATGTTGATCGCGATTTCATATTGATCTGGGACCCAAACCGGTGAAATGCACAAAAAAGTAACATTAGCAAAAAAAACCTATAAGTCTCCAACCTATAATCACAGACAGTGTATTTGGGCTAGGCTAGGCACATAAATTCATTTTATTAGAGAAAATTAAAGAAGATTTAATTTATTCTTTCGACTTTTAACCTTATACATCGCGAGTTCGAGTCTTTTTTTCTTACAAACTATAAATGTTTGTAATTATCCTTATGTCGAAGGTATCAACTGTGTAGAGGAGAATATCAAACATGAGGAGTTCATGTAGCCTATAAAACATGTCTACTGCCGAACTATTTATAAGATGTTTATATTGATTAATTCAACTATCAATTAGAAAAAAGGATAGAGATGTGAATACGAGATTTGTTTAAACATTGGTCATGTGTGCCCTTAATCAATTGTGACTGTTAAACCAAATCGGTAAATTGGTTACCTAAATATAAATACAGTGGAGCATACAGATACGTCTTAATTCAGCACGATTTTAGCCTGGTCAAGTAAAACACGTTAATTCCAAGCGATGTTGATATACGAACAGATACCATGTACCAGAACAAGTAGTAACCAGACAGCCAACACACTATTACAATGTCCGAGCATACTCCGTCCGTCTGGGTTTGTAAATTGACCATTAAACAATCGTATTGACTTTTGGTGTCTATAAGGACAGACAAATACACAAATATTTAAAAGGACAAACATACACATTCATAATCATTACAGGTGAATATGCCAAAAAAGAATATTAGAGTTAAACCAGCGAGGTAAAAGAAAGACAATTCGCAGAATAAATGTAACTAGCGTCCGAAAATTGGTATTTAAAGGGCAGGTTTCTTATTATTTGTTTTAAAATTTACTTTCTCATGTGAACATATTTACTTCTTGTATATTGCCCTTTTTAAAATAATACTTGTACACACCCGCGAAATCGCGGGCATACACAGCTTGTAAACTGTTGTAGGATGAATTTTTGTAAAAGATATTATGACTGGAGAATTTCATATAAGGTATCAAAAGCCCTCTCTCCTTTTTCCAAAAGTCCGTTATGTGTTTCCTTCGTGTTAAATTCAATTATTTTCATGTATCTGGCGTTATACAATAATTATTCTTCCCCTTTGCTACAATGCATTTTTTGGTAAAAGTCAAATTAAGTTAAAATTTGCACCGCTTCAAACATGAAATAAATGAAACTGCTTACAGACCATTATTATTCTAATAAAATGTGCTTCTATGACATTCCATCAGTGTTTTTTTCCTTTTGAGAGCCCTATTACCATGCCGATGGTAGGATTTGAATCTCGTATAAATGACTAAGGCTCGTTTATGGGGTGGTCTGAGGGGCCCTGGTCCCAATATACCGGGCTTAAAAACATGAAATCCCGAGGTTTGTATTTTAACGAAATTCATATCCCGACATCCCGAAATTATAAAAAATATATTCCCTGCATCCCGTAAAGATCAATCCCGAAATCATGGGCTTAAAACACCCGATCTCGACGTCCCGAATAAGTCCTCTAATCTCTACCCTACTTTCATTTCGGTCAAACCGCTACTTTCACTATCAACAATAAATTTGTATGAAATTGTTGACCAGATCATTTTTCTTAACAAGAATAAAATCAAAGTGACCTGCGGTAAATCATACGCTACTGATTAGAGACATTTTTAACGGTGTTTGTACACGGTTCAACACTTTGAAATTCATGGATTATTAATTAACTCATCACAAGCCGTAAAAAAAATACATTTGTTTGTTAATCAAGACTTCTATTTAAACGTGATTGGTATGAGATGTACATTTAAATTAATTTAATTACTCTGTATTTGAAACTTAAATAGTATTGTATTGTTGTACAATTTTAAAATACGTGAAAGTATTGGAGCGACACTTAAACCCAAAAGTCGAAAATAAACTGACAGCGCCATGGCTAAAAAAAAAAGAGAGAAAATCAGATAAACGATAGTTCAAAAAAAAAAAACCAACAACACAGAAGACTTAATACTGTAACGATAACCGAGCGGTCTAGCTTTGGTGTTAACTATAAATATTGGAACCCTTAGTGTGTTGCTATCAGACTGGAATATATGAACTAAAGTTATAACTGGCGACTCTTCTTTGGTAACGTGGTTCTCTGGTATCGTGGTATTCGGGTAGATCTACAGTTGGTTCTGTATAGGTTTTGTGGTACGTTGTGGTATTCTGATAGATGTTAGTTTGGTTCCGTTTAGGTTTTTGTAAGAATAACAGACTCGTCGAATAAAAATCAACTTGTATTTTATACGTGCAATAAATATCAGCAATTCGTATACATAATAAATAACTTAAGTAACAGTATTCTAGTTTAACAAATAAATACCTTACTTTATTAGAATATCGTAAAGAAAATGGATAGCGGAACTATAATACATAAATACCTAGAAAGTTTACGAACAAGATAGTTTGGTAATCGGCAAATGGTAACGGAAATTCAATGTCAAAACTGATAACGTTTCTCTCGAGAAGTAATTCTCTAAATACAACTTGTTATGGAACTAACAAGCCAACATTATACGGAAATAGTCTGGTTATTTCTGGTTATTCAATCGCTTGGAATTAGCGTGTGTCACTTGCCCAGGGTTAAGTCGTACTGAAGCCTTTTTGGCTTACTCCACTGTATTTATACTTTGGTAAATCATTACCAAAATGGTTTAACATTTACCATTTCGGCTTACCATTTCCGCTTACCATTTACCTAAATTTATTACCAAACCCAGAGCCGACGTCATAGAAAAATTAGGTTATGACGTCATTGGTGTACTTAAAATGAAGTAAACAATTCACAGCTGTTCCGATAGTAAAAACATGGACGTTAAGAATAATAAAAAGTTAACAATGTTTACACAAAGTTGTACAAGAAATATAAAATAAACACAGTCATTTAACGGTAAGGTTTTAACAACATCATCACACAATTTTAGGGAAAACAAGTTCCATTTCAAGGAACCCCCATTTTGTTACAATACTAAGCAACACGAAAAAGCACAATTAATTTGAAGTCCAATATTGTTGTTGACAAATTAATTTACAAGTCGTTTATAAAAACAAAAAACCATCTCCTCAGGAACAGATGATACATATATTGTCTACTCTGTCGGACTTTTTATGCACATATTTTTGACTTTATTGGAATTTGGTTCATGACTATGTACACAAACAATAATTGCTATTATGATAGGTTATTTATAGAAACGGCGGTCGGTAATTCATTGTTTAATCGACAAAAAAAAAGAGAATCAAGCTATGTTTGTAGTACGTTTGTCTTTCGTTAATATGTGTATGGAAGGTAATAACAAAAACACTGCATCCAACCTAAAATATAATCTTTTCAATAGACTTTTAAGATTCATTCGAGTACTCGCGAGTACTCGAGTATCATGACTGAGTATCCAAGTATTAATTTTCAGATCTTTTGACATCCCTAGTTTTAAGCGAAGTTATCCTTTGTAGTTCTTGTATATTTTTAACAAATTAACTACAAAAGAGAAAAAGGGGCATATGGAAGAGTATTATCCCTTCTTCGTTTCTGTCATTCTTTAATCTGCTCCTTATTCCATAGTCTATAACCGTCTCTGCAACCACAAAAAAAAATTATGAAAAAGTTATGAATAGAGTTTTATTTGTTCATGATAAAAACAACTTTCAAATGGTTACAACAATCAACATTTACGATATCCTACTTGTACAGAATTTCTAATTTTAAGATTTGTACAAAATATCCAGTTCTAGAAAACCAAAAGATCGATTAAATCGAAATACATGCTAAATGTGTTTTACGAGTAGTTCAACTGAATGCACAAATATCACAACGAGTTCATTAGTGTTAGTCTCTTTACGGAAGTATTACAACTGTAATCCGGCTCTATTTCAACTGACTGCATGAATGCTTGTCGGGCAGATTCGTTGTCTCCTAATAACTGAAAAACAATTCCAAGAATAGTGTATTTTTTAGAATGGTATAGTTTTATATTTTCTATAAAATAGTTTTCGCTTATAACATTTTGTAAAGAGTGGAGGCAATCCTGACATTGTCTAGCATTATTGAGTTGAAAATGACACAACAACTTTAGAAAATAACCATACACTATAGAGGAAATACGATATCCTCTATTTTCCACTTCCATTTGTAGTTCGTTTGGTATCAGCCAAGAGTTATGTACAAATTTCATACTACCAATCAGCATTATTTTCCACAACTGTACAATACTGATATTCTGGAATAATTTCAGTTTAAGGGTTTGATAATGAATATCCGACATATGCATTAAAAATTGTAGTTTTTCGGGAGAACATTTCAATATAGAATATGAGATGATGTGTAATGCCTTACTATACTGTTTAGACTTATAGAAAAACGATGCTAACATCAGCCATCCAGAAACAGCATCATGATAAATATTCTGTAACAGAGTACAAATACATGATTTATACTGCTTGTATTGATGTTTATTACATGTTTTAGTACTATTCAGTGGAGCAGACTGCGCATATTGTGAACCCAACACTGACATGTAGTTTGTATAGACGTATTTAAGTGAGGAATTGTCACTGAAAACTATCTGGTGTATTATTTTTGTGGATGTGTAAGTGTTGCATTTAGTAGAAATAAACACATCATTTGTAAACCATAATAATACGGAATGAAGTGTTTTTACCACCTCGATAGTATGCAATGTGTGTGGTTGAATGTGATCCTTCCACATTGATTCATGAAAATTAGATAATTGATTTGAAAATAAGATACATCGCCATCTGTAACTATGCAGGGTATACAGTTTCTCCAACAGTATTTCACGAGCACGTCCCTCTATTTTGTTCTCAAACATGTTGTTCTCTGGTATAAAGTAATGTAAGCAAACTGAATAGTCAACAGAATATATCAGTCTGCTAAAACATCGCATAAAACAAGGTATAAGATTTTCTGGTTTCCATATTGATTGTGGTAATTCTTCTGATATCCAGAAAATGATTGTTTTCAAAAAGTATGAACAGAGCAAATCTTCACATTCGGTGTAGGTTGCTATAACATCTTTCAAAAGAATTTTTAGGAGGGCATAACATATCAATTGAGTGTGTGTAAAAGTATTAATTAGAAATTTTTCACCAACAGAAAAGGAAATTCGCCATTCTATATCCTCTTTTGGTGATCCCTTAACTCCGATTGGTACAAAAAGTACTCCGTGTTTTATAATACTTTGTTTGACATTATAACTAGGCCATGAGTTATTTGATCTTGTTATCCATTGTGATGCTTGTGATATCCATGTCTTACAATGTAAACAAAAGGCAAGGTCAAACTTTCCTTTTTTGTCAGATAAGCATGGTCCATGTATTACAGTGCTATCTGTTTTACGCATGAGCCATTGCTTATATAATGCGCTCGGGAAATAATGTTTGCCATTATGTTCCTCAAATTCTTGACATAGAAATTGAGAATATACTTGTTCTTGTACTAGTAACTGAGTGAAACCAGGTTTTACATCATCTGTTTCCATTAACACATAATTAACATTTGAATTGTTAGCAGCTTTAATGTCTTCATAAACCTCCATGTTTTTAATTACATACATAATATCTAAATCACTACCTCTCATCTCAAGTCCTTCACCAAAACTCCCACTTGTGATAACGGTACGATAGGTATCGCTCTTTAATTTATCCCTGGCGGCATTCATAAGTCTGAGATTTTTAACATAATTCTCAGATCGCACTATGTTGTGACACATATAACGATACAGTGCTAATGATATAGCTTTTGTTTCTATGTCTGAAATAACATGAAATATATAAATTATGAAGTAATAGGGATACATAGATCTACTATAATAAAATTGAAATTTAGCTTCAGTGAGTTGTTAAGATGACAATTTTTCATAACAACAGACGAAGAGATTTTGAAATGACTTTGTTGATTGTAATAAAATAATTGATGTCTACCATTTCAAATGTGATAGTCATACTCAACATCTCCATTTGCTCCCATGTCGAAGATAAACTGAAAACACACGCACAAAAAAAATGTCCTTTTTAAACTAGTAATCGAAAACAGTTTGAATATTTCTTAGTTAATTGTATGTCTTAATTTTCTAACCTTCCATTTCCTTTTGTCTGTTAATCTTTGATATGATTTGGTCGGGATAAATTATTTATGTAATTTTTTTTTCAGGAATAAAAAAACACAACATTTCATTGTTCTGGTTATAATTCATAATTTAGAAAATACAGATTAGTATTTATAATATTTCAGTATCATAATTTGATATGTATGGCTTTTTTGTTCCTTTAATTGGAGATCTAGTTTTTAAACAAATACTTCTTCTTTTAAAATTTTCCTTTCACCTCCCTCCCCCTAATAAAATGAGTTTGCCCCATTGTTGTTTTTATTGCTGTATGTAAGATATTTATATATTATTTAGGAACATTATTTTTCAACTACATTATATAACCAAGACAAATTAACTGATATGGATTTTGTAATTCATGGACCATGTATATCTTACACAGAAGGAACGTATGACCATGCCATATGCTTACATTGTCCAACATGGGTATCAAAAGCATCACAATGGAAAACAAGATTAAATAACTCATGGCCAAGTTATAACTATAACAAATTATTATAAAACATGGGGTACGTTTTGCACGAATCGGAGTTAAGGGATCTCCAAAAGATTGGCGATTTTTTTTTCTGTTGGTGAGAAGCTATTATAAGACACAACACAGATCGTATTCCTGAAATTTTTGACATTGTTATTTTTAACCCATGTCGTTATTTTAAAATAATCACATCTTTCTGTTACGATTTGAATAGATACCCATAGTCCGATATTTATACCATCTTATAATCAATCATATGATCGATTCACAATGAATATTTGTGATACTAATTAAATTGTAAAATTCGACAAAAGCTGACTGGGTAATAAAACTGTCGTATTAGGGAGTAACATTTGTTCTCGATTGCAAATGCACTCTGTTTATACCATAAAGTGATCTTGGTTTCAAACATTTGACTGATCTGCCCTGATCATATTCATTATAAAATTGAAAATGGAAATGGGGAATGTGTCAAAGAGACAACAACCCGACCACAGAAAAAACAACAGCAGAAGGTTACCAACAGGTCTTCAATGTAGCGAGAAATTCCCGCACCCGGAGGCGTCCTTCTATAGCTGGCCCCTTAACAAATATATACTAGTTCAGTGACAAAACTAACTTCCAAATTGTACACAAGAAACTAAAATTAAAATAATACAAAACTAACAAAGGCAAGAGGCTCCTGACTTGGGACAGGCGTAAAAATGCGGTGGGGTTAAACATGTTTATGAGATCTATAGATTTACAATCAATGTAGAAGAATAAAGTCCAACTTGTTGTTATATAAAAACATAAAAAAAAATCAAACTATTCCCGTCTGACAATAAAACAAATGCCGAAGAATGGGATTTGACGTTTGTGACACAACGCGGGGTATATTCTATACACAGAGACACCAAGATGACATTACATTCAATGCTGCGTGTAGGTAGAGTGATGCACGTTAAAGATGTGATACTACACCTCATTTTGTGTTCGTACCAGGATATGTTGCTTGTGGCTGTCCGTATGTTCATTACTTTAATCCGATTTACCTAGTTTGCAGAACCTTCTATTTGGATATTTGCTTTATTTGTTATCGTTTGGAATAAAAAGGAATATAAATATAATTGTGCTTGCGATTTTCATATTCTGCATTAAAAAGTAAAATTACAAAAATACTGATCTCAAAGGAAAAGTCAAATATGACAGTTCCTTATCAAATGGCTCAATCAAAATTTCAAACACATCAAACGAATAGGAAACAACTGTAATATTCCTGACTTGGTACATGCATTTCATTATGTAGAAAATGGTGGATTAACCCTGGTTTTTAGCTAGATAAACCTCTCACATGTATGACAGTCGCATACAATTTCGTTATATTGACACTAATGTGGATATAAGGCATTAATGTCAAAAATAAGGGTACATCAATCTTAGGAGGAGCGTTCGTATTGCTGTCACTCGGATGTATTTAAGGGCTCGCGGGTACAAATCATTTTTTTTAGATATAGGATTTTGCTATTTTTTTCTATGAATAAACTTTATCCTACAGGTATATTTAGTAAAAAATTGAAAAAAAAATATATTTGGTCGCCTTTCATTTAAGCTCACAATCTGCCTTCGAAAGAAACATGCATTTTTGTTAAGTTACTTTTTTCTGTTGAACAAATAGGAGAAAAAACGGTAACATCGAAGTAAAAAAAGAACTTAATTATAGAAATCGCTTAAATTTTACAGTAGTTTAGTTTAAAGGGTCACTAGCTGTCAAGTTCATGTTTACCGATTCAAATCAAATTCTCATATTTGATTTATAACAATGAAAAACATTTATCCAAACTATTAAATGTCTGAAATAAACAATAAATAGGAGACGGGCATGAACATTCTTAGCTTCGTTTCGTGTGTTTGTTAGTCTATACGCCATCTAATTGATTATCGAGTTGACCTCTAAAGTCATCCGATGACCATTTTTAAGCGATGTAAACATAAATTATAGTTATTGATAGATTAAGGAAACTCGTGCTATTGGATTATTCTAGGTCTATTTAATTTCATATCATAGATGAAAATTAAATGTTTATCATCTTGTTTACTTGTATAAGAATGATTTTTTGTAGATCGAATCAGTCAATCAAATGATTTACCTTTGTTTCATTTTCAATGTTGACATTCTTTTCCTTAAAATAACTTTAGACATACAATTCAGTGACACGTGTTATCCATCTCAAGTCAAGGGGTAAACTTGAAGTTCAAATGTATATGGATTCAATGAGGTCGAAATATTCACTCGTAAGTGAATAATTCATAATCAATGTTTTTAAGCTGATTTTGACAATATTGAACCATACTGGCTTCTAAAAGCTAATTTTTATTTCACTATTTGCAATTGATTATTGATTGAGCAAAAAATAAATTATATTATATTTATTATATCTCTCGAAGCTAGTGCCAAGTACAGCTTATTTGAAAATGATAATAAAAAATGTAGGTCATTGATGAATTGATGAAAAGATATTTTTGGCATTTTTTCACCAAAGGGAGATAATTTGGAGCTTTTTCAAAAATATAAACATTGTAAAAGTCATTTGGGGCCACAACGATTTTTTGGGGGTTAATTTTTGTACCATATCATAACGTAACAACTGGTAGTGTGATAAATAAAGTTTGTAATGAAAAAAAAATGTTCAATTTTTTGCTGATGTTTTTGTACCCTCGAGCCTCCTTCAAACCGAATTCATGTTCATGCAATGTTTAATTTTGAAGGTAACCTCTTAACTACGGTAAGCATTTTGTTGTCCATATAGCTATACCGAGCATTAGAGAGGTAAAACAAAATGTGTCAAATACGATATCTTTCTATGTTGAAATTAACATAAAACATCGCAAGAGAGTATACCTTTGATTCTTACTAGAAAAATAAGAATGAGTGTACTTAGAAGTTGACCCTTAAAGCACATTCAAAGGGCAATTATTTTATTTGAAAATGCTTTCTCGAAACCAACCTTTTTTCAGTTATACAGTTAACAGACTATGTATATATGTATTTTAGTACGCTCTTCTTTTGTTTTAAAATTCAAAAAGAAAGTTTTCGAAATTTAAAAGTGTCATCAAAATATATTTACTCTGAATATTAACGTGTACACATAAAATTAATGATCATATATAAATAAAGACATTCTTAGAAAATTATGTAAACGTTATGTTGTATACAAGTTTATCATTTAAGGATCATACAGAATTAACAACATCGGTATATAACATACCTGTCATCGTAGTTGATCTGTTACCGTTAACGTGGCAATCTGTGTTCTCGTTTCTAACTGTAATTGTTTGCTATTCTATTTAAATATCAAAATACCACCTACACATTACTTATGGCTGTATGTCAATCATACTTTTTCATTGGATAAGTTTATCATGTAAGCATATTGTTATAAGTAGCAGTCAAAGGTTAAACTATAATTTAGCAATAGACGGAAATAGAAAGAAGGTTGAGGTACAATAGACGGAAATAGAAAGAAGGTTGAGGTACAATAGACGGAAATAGAAAGAAGGTTGAGGTACAATAGACGGAAATGGTGTCTTGAATATTTAATTTTAGAAAATGATAAAAAGAATGGATCAAACTACCAAAAATTTTCACATTTTCCGTTAAGTAGATATACATGTAAGAGACATCCATAATGCAATTCACAACAATCGATAATCTTATTGCTCACTGATGCTCATTTACATGTAATTTTTTTCTTCAACAACCGTTGCAAAAGGTATACCCATAACCAAACAAAACAAAAACTTTTTTTAAGGTAAACGATTCTTTGTTTGTAGTATAATTATATTAAGTCAATGTGAAGTTAAAAAGATACACACACTTATGTTGTTTAAGGTATCAAAATGCATAGCTCATTCTGCATTGATAGTGATGAAAGGCCACAATTTGGTAGTCAGTTATGTAGTATAACTGGTTAATAGAATCTTTAAACTTATGATATTGATTTGAATCTGTATACGTAATGACAAAAGGTCAATTGTGGTGTTTCTTGGATGTCATAAAATGTTGGCCTTGGAATATTTGACCAAGCTCACAAATAATTGATATGAGTCAGGGATTTACTCAAAAAATATTTTACACATTAACATTTTTATGAATACATTTTGTGGTAAAGTATTTTGATTAGGAAATACTGTGTCTAACATCTAAAAGCAAATCCAAGATACTTAAATACAATATAAGAAATTTAAAGTATCAGGAAAAAAACACAGACAACGTCATGACCAGTAAAAGGTGGACAGACAAGGTACAGAGCACAAAACACTGTTTCAATTTCAATTATCGAGGAAAAGCAATTTCGTAGTATTTTGTGTTTAATTCATAAGGAAATTTTAGAAATGTTAAAGTGTCATTAAGTTTATATTTACCCTCTACATTAACTTAAACACAGACAATTAATGATCATATATAAATAAAGACATGCTTAGAAAACGTAAATTATATAAACGTTATGTTGTATACTAGTTTATCATTTAAAGATCATGCAGAATTAACAACTTCAGTTTCTGATTGCAGTTGAGATTAAAGAACAAATAAGAATGTTACTAAGCAAAAAAGCAGATATTTTTATAAGGTTGGCATATATAAAGAAAAAAGTAAATTGTAGAGCTTATAATACATAAACAGGTACAAAAGAATTACCAAAAATATACGGAAAGGTAGCAAAAACCACGAAAGACAACAACATCAAATTGATATTGAAATCCTAACATAGATATATAAACCACGCTCAACGTACATTTAAACAGAAGATGTGATATGATTGCCTATGAGACACCTGTCAAAAATAGACCAAATGACACAGAATTTCACATTATAGGTCACCATACGGCCTTTTCTTTACTAGACTTCACGTCGTAAAACTATAACTCACAACAGAATAGACGCACAATGCAATTTTAAAACAGGATAACCACAAACTAGAACGAAGAAATTAATAAAGGCAAGTATTTGGTACATGGATTATAATCAGGTCTGTTGAGCATTTTTACTTTTTACACTTTTTATCGGCAAATTTCAATATGATTTAATATAATGAACGCAAGGGAAGATATATATTTAAACAATACATCTTGTTTTCTATTTCCTTTTAACAGGAAGTTTTCACTACCACTTAAAAACCTAATAATAAATATGGTTGTATTCATATTCGTTCATAACACATAACAAAGGAGGCATTTTTGCGTTTATAAAGAACATTTTTGCGACAACAACTTATTTTATCATGTACATTTTATCACGCTTCATCGATTGAATTTTGTTTACTGTAGACAAATGTTAAATAAGTGGCAAATATCTCATATATATTCGGAATGAGAACATAAAAATTAGAAACAATAGGTGGGCTTGGTTCAACAAGGATGAAATACAATGGATAAGGACTGTCATTAAAAGAGGGTAATTTTGATAGGGACAGTATTTTAGCCTAATCTGATTCCCTGTTTTACCAGGCAGTTTACTGACGATCGGACGAAACCGAAGATGCCAATACTGCATGACTATATTTCGGTACCAATTTCAAACATCTTCACCTGACCGACAAGACGCCAGATCGTTTTTTTAAAAAAGGTAAAAAAAGAGAGATCAAAATAAGAATCATATTTATATATAACATGCATAACGAAATTTATGAACGACTTTCGAAGTTTTGTGTTACTTGAGTGTTTAATTTCATTTTAATTCCCTCGACTAAAACATGTTCTTTCATGTCCATCTTTTTCCATTCAAGGTTTGTTGACAGACGGATAAACGTAGGGACTTACTACAAGGTTGTCAACATATATTTTACCTGATTAATGTAGTGCCCAATGGATTGTGTTATCATCTTGAGATTTCATTTCAGGGATACTGAGAATTCATTAATATTCGAGACAAAATTTTGTGGATTTTGTGGGTACAGGGGAAACACGAATTTAAATTTTCAACCAATTGCAAATTTACCAAGGAATCCATGCAGACTTGTGTCAAAATCACAAAATTAAACATTAACGATTATGCAAGTTTTTACCAAACCATGAAAATTGGTGTATTGAAGATTATAATATGTTTGTAAGCATTTCTTTAATTAAGAGATTGATGTAGATAGATGTAAGTCAAGAGTATAAGAAGGAGAAAACTAGAGGCTCTCAGGACCAGTGTCGCTGACCGGTATCTACTGTGGTTGGGAAATCATGTTTAATAAAGATTTAATCATTATAAATAGTTTAAAAATTCCTAATAATAATTATGACCAAGCTTAGTTAAATTTGGCCGAGCAGTTAAATGGTTAAGTAGCAAAAGATTTTTTTTTTTACAAAATGTACAATTTGACGACATAATCACTCCAGATCAGATTTGCTCTAAATGCTTCCGTTTAGGAATAAAAGCCAAAAAACTGTATTTTACCCCTATGATTTTTTTAGCCATATCGACCATGTTGGTTGGGATGCAAAGTCATCGGGCACATTTTTTAAATAAGATACCCTTATGATGATTTCGGTTAATTTTGTGTCAGCAGCGTCAGAGAAGACGATTTGTGAAAAAGATTACAAAGAAATTGTTAAAAATTTACTTAAAAAGGCAGAAGGGACAATTTTGATTAAGTTGACTTATTTGTTGATCTTACTTTGCTTACCATTATGGCTGTGTAAAGTCTATCTCTAACTATAAAAGTATTCAAAATAATAACCAAAAACTGCCAAATTTAATTAAATAAACAATGCAGGGACAGCAACCCAAAAAAGCATGTCGGATTCGTTTGAAAATTTCAGTGCAGATAGATCTTAACCTTGTATATATGTTAACCCCATGTCATATTTGCTCTAAATGCTAAATTTCAGAGATAAAAGCCAAATAAAATGCTTTTAACACCTATTTTCTTTTTTAGCCATGGTGGTTGGAGTGTGGGGGTAAACGCACACAACTTTTATAAACTAGACATCCTAATAATTATTGTGGCCAAGTTTTGTTAATTTGGCCAATTAGTTTCAGAGCAGAATATTTTTGTAAAAGTTTATGACGTACAATGATGACGACGGACAACGAGGATGACGGACACTAAGTAATAAGAACAGCTCATTTGGAACTTCAGGCCAGATAAGCTTCAAAAGTTACATACAAATCGAGCTTCAAGTAAAATTTAAAAAAGGAAAGTATAAAAACAGACAAAATTAACCAAAGACAGACAAAATTATCACACAAAGAACAGACCACAAACGCTTATTTTATTTTAAGTATGATACAAAACGTTTGCATTACTGCAATACGATAATAGTTGAAATGCAATAATATAAAGCTATATTTGGATAAAACAAAATACATTCCAAGCTGATTTCAGATTTTTTGAGATTTCATCTACTTTCGTAAAAAGTAAAATCCCAAAAAAATGAATTCTGAGCTAAGTTCAAAACGGAAAATCCCTAATCAAATGGCAAAATCAAATGATAAAACACATCAAACGAATGGATAACAACTGTAATTTCCTAATTTGGAACAGGCATTTTCAAATGTAGAATATGGTGGATTGAACCTGGTTTTATTTATAACAAGCAATTCGTTTGCACTTTGTATTTGTAAAGTTTATGTCGTTTTATATAATCGAAAGCAGGAAGATATTGTTTCTTTAAAACACACGAAACTAACTTTACTTTACACTTACATCAGATATTATTTTTATTTTCCTTTCACATGATCCTGAATCATTGTCGTAAGTGGTTCGTACTTTTGATCCGATCTCTATTTGTGACCATGCTAAAATTGCTAAATGCTTCCTCTTTATGTGTAAACATAACATAAATATCCTTATATGTATATTTCAGTAAGTAGAATTATAAGTAAATTGTACATATCGTTTTTAAATATATTCAAAGTTAACAGAATAGCATATTTTATCTGAAAATAAAATTTTAGTTGTCGATTTTCACAAGAAACAAATTTATATGTATTTGTTTTGATTTCTTTTATGTGTCTTCGATATCTAATTCCGTCCTAAACTTTTTCGCCCTTGTCGGCCCATTTTAGAAATATCCATGATTTTCACATTTCCAATTTGTGAAAGAACAAGAAAAATCAAAATAATTTTCATATATATGCACATAAACCCCGATAATATGTTAACGTGTTATTTCGGGTCTTTTTTCCTCTACCATTAATAACACTCCACAGTAAGGTGTGTAGTTTCCAATTTGGGTCCCTGTGAATTTTGTAAATATAATTGATAATGTGCAATACAATTTATTTTGGATGACTGAAGATCAATTTAGCCCTCAATGTGGGTCTATAAGAACATCAAAATTTTGTTTGTTTTGGGCTGTTTCTCGAATGGTAGTCTATATTATTATAAACATACCAAACATTAGTCCGAAAAGTATTGTTTTTCTCCAACGTTTTGTTGCAAAAACTTTGAGAACCAAGAGCTCCAAATAGTGAAGTTGAAATTATCCCTTCGTTAATTTTACGCACGCCATTACGATTTGGTTGACAGTTATATAATAACCGTTTGACAGATGATATATGATATGTTCCTGATGTCGTAACTACAATCCCTTTTTCACGAATGTCATCTTTAAAATTAGACTATTTACCGGGTGTGTAATGAACAACAAGACGTGTTATTCGGAGTAACTTTTCGGTAGGAGGTTTTAATACCAATTCAATAATATGATACAATTCGCCTATTTTCTCAGCCACTTTAGGTGCAATTATGAAACAAAAATGTAATGCTTGTATACCATCATGACTTTCAACTACACACCTAGTTGTTTTAGATTTACAGTTTAGGAGATGTATTTTATTAAATCTTTGATGTTGTCAAATTTGTGTTTATCTCAAAATGAATTAAACCATTTTAGAACAAAATTTGAATTTCTGCGGCAAATTAAACAAATCTTATGTGTCGTTATTTCTTAAATATCTAGAGTGTATGTGTCAAAAGTCTTCATAACTGCTCTTTTCGCTGTCTCGCAGTCTGCGACGGACAAATTTCCTATATATTAATGGCTGTTCAAAAAAACAAAACACTTTATACTAATTAAGTCCAACAATGTTTTTACCATTTTTTAGATTTTTGACTATTTCTCAAAATTCAAGCACAATTTGTCAACTTCTTCTTGCTAAAATTTGAAAGCAAAGTTGATATACATCTGACGATAATATTCTTTTTCTGATGAAAGATTCATCTATGGTGTTAATCCATCTTTTAAACTTTTTTTTCCATTTCCAGTTTTTCTTTACGTATCAGAAAATTTGTTTCTTGTTCTGCAGTAGTTAGGAATTATTTGTTCTGCTTATTTTTTAAAAATTAAAATTATTTAATTTTTGTTGTTGATTGAGTTGCAGTAACTGTTGTAATTCGAGCTTTTGTTCTTACCCATCAACATGTTATTCTGACGTTATGAAAACTAAAGAACTCCTTTTCCTACTTAACACAGCCTACATTATATATCAAAATCGTGACTTATTCATTTTACATTATACCTGCTTGCTCTAAAAAGTGTGTACCTCAAAAGTAATTTTATTTTTAACAACATTTCTCTAATTTACTCGGATCTTCCACCAATTGACGGTGTCGTAGGTAGTATACATGTACGTTGTGAAGGGAATCAAAAATAAATAAGAAGACAACGATAAGCTACTTTTCAAAATTTTATTGTATACTAAAAAGTAAATTAATTATAAAATAAAAAACAATGGCCTGAATGTCTGTAAAATTTCCTTAAATAATAAGTCCTTGGCAATATGTTAGTCCATTAATCATAGAAAGTATGTTGAATACAATGTGTTCGTAATTGGGCTATGTGTTGAAGACCGCATTTTAACCTTGTTATGCATAATATTTAACTTTTACAAATTTTGATTTTGATGGAGAGTTGTCTTTTTGGCACTCATACCACATATTCTTATTATCTAACTAATAACACTGCCCCTTTAAGCTGGGCTCACACATTCACGATTTTTACTGCCGTCCTTGACAGGACCATTCCCGATTAAAATGTATTAAAAGTTTGATCAAGATCCTATGAATTGTGGATTCAAACTTTAATTAAAATTTGTAAAAAAAAAATTTAATCACGACAACAATCAGATATTGTTCAGGAAGCGTCGATATTCAACCGTTTCCAAGCGAATTTATCCCAATAATCCCGTTCTAAATCCGCTTCTTATCCGATTTGTATCTTTCGCTAGGTACAATTCGACCGAGTCTGTCACGACTACGTCCCGATTCTATCGAATGTGATCCGACAGAGATCAGATAGTGAGAAGACAGTGAACCGACTCTAACGGAATTTATCCGTTCGAAAACTGTCGGCATACTCGGGATGATCAGGTACTGTCGGAACGTAATCCTTTCACGGACCGCTCTATCGCATTGTAAACGGCTTTGTCTGGTCTCAGTCGTATTGTATTCTGTAATTGTCGGGACTCTGACGTGGGTATCATTGACGAATTTAGAATTATTAACAGGACTGTTTCGGAACGGTTTCGGCAAAAATGGTTCACAATCGACAAAATCTGGATGCAATTTGGACTCAATTGGTAGAAAAACAGCAATAAAAAATTTCTCAAGATCATTCCCGTTCCACGGGACACCGTCCCAAATACACAGAACATTGTCAGGAATTCGATCCTATACAGCAGAATCTTTCACGACATAGGCATGATTGTAATCCGACAAAATTGAAAGAGTTTCACCGAATGTTACGGGACGCACCTAACTGTCGGGGTGCTTTGCCGAACTATTCGGACCTTTCCCGACCAGTAGGAATCTGTGACGAACTAAAATGACTGCGTTCAGACAATAATAGGACATTCCAGATAATTGAGGATACTAATCCGACTTTTTCACTGTTCGTGTCGTATTTCTGACTGATCTCAAATGGGAGCAATAATCGGCAATGTGTGAACCCCGCATTATAAATTGTGAAATTATATAGAAAATTCAGTTTCATTACTCCCTCTGGCAAAGTTGACCTGAGATAATTATATCTATTTGTTGAACTATTCGTTTTTGGGCAATCCTGTAAGCGTTTTGAACATAATTTGTAATGTATGGTGTATTTTCTATACAGCAGAGGGTAGATACCTTTGTTGGTTGACTGTCAGTCTCTGAGAGTAGTCACTTATTTTGTTGATAATAATAGATAATTATATCATTAATAACAATTCTTTCTTAAATTGACTGTTTATAAATGTATAACATAAGTTTCCACATCTTAAGACTTTTGGCTTTTGCATTTTTTTTTTATCTTTGTAGTCATATAGAACTGTGTCAGTTCGTATACATCCTCGACTTTTACCGATCCTGATGAGGAGAAATCCAGAAAAGCTCGCGGCGCATGATATTTATAAGGCCACACCAATTCAATTCCTTGTTCGATGGACCCGCCCTCACCTTTTTTTTTCAAAACAGATTTAATCTTTTTTTATATTCCCGCTTTCCGCATCCGGAAATGTAATCATGTCCATTTCCCGCACCGTTTGTTGTTTGTTTTTTGTAAATATTATAAAAAGATAACATTTATTTTTTTTAAATCACATTCTAATCTGTTTATAACGATTTTAACACCCCATAACACTGTGTAAATATCTGTGAGAATATTTGTTTCAGCATGAAACCAATTTATCCCACGTGGGAGTGCTCCGAAATAAATATATAACAGCGGAAATACCTGTACAGAACAACACATTGGTTTCTTTCCCCCTTACTTATATTCCCTATCAAAAAATGTTCGTTGTTAGTTAGCACAAAGAACTTCTGAAGGATTTGCCTTCAACTGCAATTATTCATGATTATACTGTATGCAGCTGGCGAAACAAAACTATACGTAGCCGCTGCATGTTTATGCACCTGTATTTATTGATTCGAGTTGGGATCAACCCTCCCTCAGACAAGGGGTAATTTTACTGTTGTAGAAAAAATAGAAATACCAAGGATTTATATAGTGCTACTATACAAAAACTCTGAACATTTAGATTTGTTTTTTACTCATAAAGAGAAGAAATCCATCATATTTAAACAACTTTTCTAAAAGAGGGGTCCACTTATTTTGAATAATATTAAATAAACTGTTTATAAAGTAAATGTGTTAACATGGTCTAAGTCCAGGAATATTATAAAATTCTTGGACATGTTTTGACCATTTAGTACAAGATAGATATATATTTCTTTGAGAACATATGAGCCCTTTTGTTTTAACAGATGTTTTTTACAAAGAAATATATTATGACTTATAATGACCCTTTATAAAAGGAATATTTACATTATAACATTAAGGGATTGTTCCCAACCTGATTATGACTTAATGTAGATGGAGAATTGTCTCATTGTCAGTCACACATACATAGACCAGATTTAATTATACAATTATTTCTTGGTGAACATGGTGAACAGGGAAAAAATACTTCATAAATTAAAGAAATGTCAAAGTACAAGTGATAAATGGAGTTTTAATTTTGTCAAAACCTACTATTTTATGTTTACAAAAAAAAAAAAATTATAATTGCTCGCCTTTACTTTTCCAACATCGCATCAAAAATTTTCAAATTAAATATTCTTTTTATTAAAATTTTCTAATCGCTCGCTCGCTCCAATTTTTGGAGTAAAAAAATCCGTAGTACAACAATTAAATTCGTGTAGCCTAATGTCTTTTTTTTCTTTTTTGTCATTTATAGAAAAAACAAAAAACAATCTGGAAGCTTCCCTATGGTATTTAACCTTGAAAATTGTTGCAAGTAATAGTTTTTTAATTCAAAGAATGACTGTAATATTGTTTCTGTCTATTGGCAATACCCTCATAAATGTGGTGCACATGAATTTTTAAAGTGTGCACCCACATTAATTTATGTTATTTCAAATAGACAGAAACAATATTACAGTCATTTCTTATATTTTAATTCTAAATTCCATTTTAAACCTGATTAAACCATGAAAAAATCTTGATGACGTCATGGTCACATAACAAAATTATGTCAAACACCTGAAAAACAAAACAACGTCAGCCAATCAGAAGACATCCAAAATTAAATAAAAGTATTGTAGAGCTTTTTTTACAGAACCGAGTCAATATGTGAACCCGGGATGATGTGAATAAGGCCGGTAGATAAACAAATAACGTGTCCATGGAAGAAAAGCTACATGTTTATTTGAACTTGATTAAACCTTTGATTCATTGGATACATTGTTGCCCATATTTTTATTCGATTAACATTTTCACACATTTAGTGTTTTCTACAGATACAAATATCAAAATGCAGATATTGGTTACAAAGATAATTATTGTTTTAGTCGTAAAGTTTATGATGAATATCTGTCATACATTGATAATCATAACTATTGTAATAGCTAATTAATGAATAGATGTTATTTATTTCAAAACAGATAAATAAAAATGTACTAACCATGTTCAATTTTTGAAACTAAGCTGAAATAACACTTTGGAATAGGTGTGTAACTAACAGTTATATCACAACGAGCTCATTAACGAAAGTCTGCGTAAAGCTGAATTATATGTGTTTTTTGGAGCTATCATAGCTGAAAAAATTAATGCCCGACGAGCAGAGCTATTATCCCCGAATAACTGTGAAGCTATACCAAAAAGATTGTACGCCCTAGCATATATCAATGGACGTTCTATAAGATAATCTTCTTCGAGAATAAGATGAAAATCATGAAGGCAATCGTGCCCTTTTCTGGCATTATCAAGATGATAATGACATAGACATTTTAGAAAATAAGCATAAGCTGCAGACGAAATGTGATGCGGTTCATGCCTAACTTCCATTCTTAATTCGTTTGGTATTAACACAGATCTTTTGATAAATCTCAAATCATCTAACAGCATTATTTTCCTCAATTGAACAATACTTTTCCTCACACTTAATGGCAAGTTGAGCAATCTCGACTGAATATCAGACATATCAATGGAGTGCAACAGCTTTTCCCGAGTAAATTGTGATAAAGTATATCTGACAAGGTGTAATGCTTTACTATATTGTTTCGTCTGATAGAAAAGCGAGGCTAACATCAGCCACCCCGATATAGCGTCATGATAGATATTCTGTAGCAAAGAACAAACACAGGAATTATACAGGTTGTAATGGTCTTTATTACTACTTTTTGTACTGTTGAATGGTATTAATTGCACAAAAAGTGAATTCTGAATGGACAAATAATATGCAAATAAATGTTTGTTAAAAGAATTTTCACAGGAAACAATCTGTTGTATTCCTCTGTACATTTCTTTTTCCACTCCTGAACTTGGTATGATTAAATTTGACATGTATAATAACGGTGATTTAAGTGTTTTTTGAACCTCGAAATCGTGAAATACATTTGGTTCAATGTGAGCCATCCTTATTGATACATGAAAGTCAGAGACTTGATCTGAAAATAAAATACATCGTCAACCGTATCCATACAGGAAATGTAGTTTTTCTAACACTATTTCACGAGCATGGCCCTCTATTCTATTTTCAAATATATTGTTCTCTGGAATGAAGTAGTTTAAGCAAATTGAATATTCAACGCAATATACAAGCCTACTCAAACAACGCATAAAAAAGGTATAAGATTTTCAGGTTTCCATACGGATTGTGGTAGTTCCTCTGATATCCATAACATGATTTTTTTCAAGAAATATGAACAGAGCAAATCTTTGCATTCTTGATAAGTGTCTATAACATCTTTTAAAAGAATTTTCAAGAGAGTATAGCATAATAATTGAGTGTGTGTAAAACAATGTATTAACAACTTTTCACCAACTGAAAAAGATATTCGCCATTCTGTATCCTCTTTTGATGATCCCTTAACTCCAGTTGGAACAAAAAGAACTCCATGTTTTTCAATACTTCTTTTTACATCCTTGCTCGGCCAAGAGTTGTTACTTGATCTTCTTATCCATTGTTCAGCTGGAGATATCCATGTTTTACAATGTAGGCAATAAGCAAGGTCATACGTACCCTGTTCGTCAGATATACAAGGTCAATGAATTACTTGACGTTGAACAATAGCTTTAGATATCATATGTTGTTTATATAATGAGCTTGACAAATACTGTATTCCATTATGTTCTTCACAGTTTTTAGAAAATATTGGTCATCACTTTTTTCCACTAGCAAATGAGTGAAACCAGGTTTTTCATCGTCTGTTCTCATTGACAAATATGTTATATTAGGACTCAATCGCGGTTTTAAATATTCATGAAACTCGATGTGTTTTGAAACATACATCATATCTAAATCACTGCCTTTCATGTCAAGTTTTCCCCGAAACTTCCACTTGTGATTACAGTTTGAAACTCGCCGCTCGTTGCATTGTCTCTGGCACTATTCATTTGTCGTATTGTTTTTACATAATGGTCTGTTCCTACTATATTTTGACACAAATAACGATACAGTGCCTTTGATGTGTTTTGCATTGCTGTGTCTGATCAATAAAGAATTGAAAAAAGTTAATTCAAAAGTAAACACCAATTTAAATAAGTTAAGCGAAAGTTTTCATCTACTTATTTAAAAGTGTACCGACAATTGGAAACAGAAAAGGTGAACAGTTCTTTGTATTTAAATGTTGGGTTTTCTGATTGCTATTGTCAGAATTGTCGTTCTTGTTTGCAGTTTATGTTTTTAAAAGTTATAATTCGTTTAAATTTTCTCTGACTTAAATCACTTGTCAATATATGATCATATCAAGTTGACTTCTGAAGGTCTGACTGTTTCGAGTATTGAAGTGTTTGAAACCTAAGTACGGTGATATAAAACATACCTCTACTGTCAAACCTGTTAAGCTTGGAATTCAAATCTTGAGTTCTATAGTACATCAACTTCATACTATGTAGTTCACTGGAAAGCTTAGAGTGTTTCAATGTAACGCAAAACAGACCGACAATGATAATAGTTTTCATTGTTCTCTTATTCAAATTACAAATACTTTAAGAAATATATAATTTCCCTAATTATAACGATAATAATGATGTCACTTTCGTTTTTAAAGTAAACGTCTTTCCATTCCTGATTTTCAATTCTTATACTTGATGTACTTTTTTGTAAAACAAACCAACGGTAATTAAGACGACATGCATCTTTTCAAAGACCAGAAATGAATCATTTAGAAATGTATTTCTTATAAATATATATAGATAATACCTGCCATTTCTTTTTATCTGTGAGTTCACCTGCACAGTGTTTATAATCTTTTTTCGTTTCGCTTGAGTACTCTAAACAGGTATTTCCATTTCTATTTCCTTTAAACACAACAATACATTACACATAGTATTTAAAGGTTTACTTGAATAAATTAATACAGTTTGTAAAACCCATAATTGTGAACATTTTCCAAATTAACATACGTGTGTTGTAAACACTGGTAATGTTTATATATGTTATGCAAACCAACAGTTCATGATTAAGTAATGAATATCTATATTTGTTAAATCCATTCAAAACTAACAGCATTATTCATTTTAATACAGGTTTTTTTTACGCTATGTTCTATGTTTTCTTATAGCTAGTAATTTAAGACTTCTGATGTGTTTCGCATTACTGGCTCTTTAAAACCAAATATTATTTCAGTAAAATAACCCAATAAAACAAAAGAAGAGCGGATACATAATATGAATAACACATGAAAAGTATTTCGTTTCAATCTTTAACTTATTATTTAACAGTTCAATTCTTCTATTGAATAATAAAAAAATAACATTCATAAGAAAAAAAAATATCTATATTAATCCATGAGGAGAGTAAAGCAAATATTAAGTTATATCGGCAAAGAAGTTTTGGTTTAGTTAAATATGTTAAATGATTTAAATGTTTAAAACAATGATACTATTTAACGTTAAGGCTATCTCAGATAAAGTTACCTGAGAAGAAATTAGTATATTCTTAGTTCAAAACGGCCATACAGCAACTCAAGTTTTCAGGTATATATACATTCTTAGATTTTAAACTTTTTTATAGTATTCCCGATGATGGTAGATTGAAAATATCCGGTAAGACGAATGGATTGTTCAAATATTTATATAACTAGAACGCATTCGCTACAACTGTTGCCTGTTACACCCAAAGGCTATAATAAAAAGTTTGTGATTCGGTACTGACATAAGTAAAATATCTTTTCATTAACTCTCCTTTAAAAAACGTAAAAACTCAAAGTGTTCTACTCCCCGAGACAAAGTTGCTTGTAGATGAATTTAGAAATTCTTTCTTTATGCATTTTGGTCATATTTCAGTCAATAATGAATCCTTGGCCTTCAAATGTTTAAGTAATACAATTACAAAAATACCAACAATGTGTTCAATATCTACATAATATAAAATATTATTTCAAATACTGATAACAAATTTGATGATGTTTCTTTTTCTGATTTTATTCTTATAACCATGTACGACTATTTAAAAAAGCAACTTCATTGGAAATGCCGATCTTTTTCAATTAGAGCGTACTTGAATTCGTATAAGACAGAAATTCTGTCAAGAAATAAGTATGACATCTTAAAACAAGTAGTACAACCGAATACAAAAATATTCTAAAAAGGCGAGCAACGGAAGTCATTTTACAGAAAAAAAACATATCAAGCTTCAAGCTTTTTTTAACTGATTAAATGATTGACAGGCGTACTCAATGTCTAATTTATGTTAAGCATTGTCAAGAAGATTTTACATGCTAACCATTGCATATGGATCGTCTATAAATTATTGTCTTTCAAGTATTGCAGGGCAAGTAAATCCTGACACATATGAACTGATAATGACAATAATGTTTTAGAAATTCATAACATTCATAGGCATAAATGTCGATAGTTGAACAAAGCATTTCTTGCGGATTATTTCAATTTCAGAAATTGGTAATATATATCAGACGAGTCCGTGAATCGACACATTGTTTCAGGAGAATATTTCGATAAAGAATATTCGATGATGTGTGACACTTTACTGTATCGTTTTGTCTTATAGAAAATCGAAGCTACCAGAAAGAAAGTCCTGATATAAAGTATATGTTATTCGGGTCTCAGACAGGGTATATACTTTGACATTCCTGGCTGAGAGCGTATATCTTTTGAATAAATGTTCCGACCTAAATTGCACTTATATTACGGATTACCCCTATCTTAATGTTTTTTTCAGTGCAGGTATTTGTTAAACATTCACAACACAGCATATATATTTATTATATGTTTATTGTTTCTTAATATTTTGAGTAATCCATTTAAATGCCCACTAAATATCCAAACAATTTTTATTCCGTTTAGAAAAAGTTTTCATAAATGTTCAGATATCATGTTTCGTGTGTGTATGTGTGTGTGGCTTTGTTTTAATTCGGACAACTCACACCGACACACCAGAAATAATCATAGTTTTCAGATTTTTTGACTTTTAAATTAAACATATATAAAATAGCGGTAAATGATCTTACTAATCATGATTTTAATATCTAAATTGTCGATTGGATGGTACAATGTATACGAATATTTGATGAAATGTTCTGTTATAATGCTTCAGTTTTTGTGTTTTTCGGAATATGTGTTAACTAACCTGGCGACAATTATCCCCTATATAAAAAGAGAGCTGCGGTTATATTACCAATGAGACAACTTTCCACACGAAGTGCATGTCAGCAATATAGGCTAATGTACGAACTTCAACAATTAAAAAATCCGTACTGTATAGTCTGTTATATTTTCAATTACAAACGCATTTTGCAGAATCTCGATATTGACGACTTCCAGTCTAAACCTCCTGATTGCACTTGTGCTAGTTCCCAATTCATATATAATCCTGCTGGCCACGTTATTACCGGTGACCTTAACATTGTTAATAACACTTCTCTACGAAATGTGTTATCGAAAGGTCCAAAATATCGTGAGCCTAAATCCATCAATTGGAAATACAACTTTAACATTTTGATGGACTCAGTCGAGGATTATGCCAGGCAATGGGCTAAACGTGAAAAGGAAGACGTAGACACTCTATCCGAATGGATTAAGGCAGTGAGGTCGTTAATACAAATCAGAATCAAGAAACTGAATGGGTCCATCAATGCCCATGTTACGTCAATCAATTTAGATAACAAACGTTAACAATTGTTGCTACGTAGATATTGACTATTGAACGTGTAGCTATAGACTAGTTATTACTGACTTAGATTTTGATAGCAGCTACATAGTCGCTACGTAGCTGCTACGATATTGAACTGATCCCTGGTATCAATATCTATGTAGCAGCTAGGCTAAATACAAAGGTTGAGTTCAATATCGTAGTAGCTACGTAGTGATCAATATCTATGTAGCAACAATTGTTAACGTTTGTAAGATACCAACAAAACTGACGAATCCATCTTAGATGACAAAACGTATCAAAATTTAATCCTATGGGAGAAAAAATAATCCTATAGGACAAAGTTAATCCTAAGGGAAAACAAAATATCTTACAGGACAAAATTTATCCTAAGGGAGAGAAAAAAATCCGGTAGGAGAAAAAAATATCCCATGGGAGAAAAAACATCCCACAGGACAAAATAAATCCCTTAGGAGAAAAAAATATCCTAAGGGAAATTAGTTTCTATCAAAAAGTCTTTCATGATAATCCTATAGGATAAAAAAAATCCTATCGGATTTAACACTTTTTTTGAAAATCCTACAGGATTTTAAATCCCATAGGATATTAATTTAATTCCATAGGAGATAAATTTTCCTATAGGATAAATAAATCCGATAGGATTTATATATCCCATAGGATATTTAAAATATCCTACGGGATTATGACTTTATCCTATAGGATTTCTCAAAATCCTGTAGGATTTTTAAAAATCCTATGGGAGAAAAAAATATCCTACAGGATTTTGTCACTGTTTTCGCTCCAGTTGCCGAACCTGGCGAGCCATATCAAATTTATTTTTGTATTGTATTATTTATCCCCAGAGGTACATTATTGCCAAATTTGATGATTCTACGACAAAAAAAAGTGTGGTTCCAATTTGCACTTATGAGAAGTGCAAATTAATCCAAGAACATGTTTATTGTTATGTTCCTTTATGAATTGAAAAATTAAAATAAAACTTATGTGCCTGTCCCAAGTCAGGAGCCTGTAATTCAGTGGTTGTCGTTTGTTCATGTGTTACATATTTGGTTTTCGTTAATTTGTATACATAGATAAGGCCGTTAGTTTTCTCGTTGAATTGTTTTACATTGTCTTATCGGGGCCTTTTATAGCTGACTATGCGGTATGGGCTTTGCTCATTGTTGAAGGCCGTATGGTGACCTACAGTTGTTAATGTTTGTGTCATTTTGGTCTTTTGTGGATAGTTGTCTCATTGGTTATAATACCACATCTTCTTTTTTATATATTAGTTTCTGTTCTCTAACTGCCGCTTGGTGATGTCACTAGACAAACTTAAACTGTTCTAGAGTAGTTTTCATGTATAAATGGAAGAATTGCAAAAGTTTTAGTTTGTTCTCTTACTTAAATGTGCCTCAACCAAATGATAAGAAACTTATCACAATCTTTATCACTACAAAACACAGATCTTTTCAAATTTGGTCGAGTCACTTTGACTTCTAGAGTTATGCTCTTTTATAAATGTAAAATTGCAAAACTTTATTTTCAATTCGCTAACTAAAGTTTGACTCAACCGAACATGCCAAATGACATGTTATGAAACTTGTACGCATTTGCTTATTACCACAAAATACAGATCAAGGTTGAATTTTGGTGGGGTCACTTTAACAATTCATGAGTAATGTCCCTTTGTAAAACAATTATGTTCTGCAACTTGAGTGTATCCCAACCAAACAGAATGGGACATATATATACAAAATAATTATTACCACAAAACTCAGATCAAGAACAAAGGAGTAGGGGCAATAAGGGCCAAAATCGGCCCCAATTTTCACAAAAAAACAAAGTTCCTTCACAGTTATATATTACCAACTAAAATAATCATTATGAAGTGTGTTTTCAGAAAACATGTTATTTTCGGCAAAAATCACGTTCCGTGACGTCACAATAGAACATCGAAAACGCCATGATTTGTAATTATTGCTTAAAAAACAAAGATTTTCAGTACATTTTACGAGAATTCGTACCCTCCGCAGGTATGTGCCAAAATTTCCTTTAAACGATAAACGGAACTATAAACAAACAAAATAGTAGCAAAATATTGTTTTGGCACATGCATGCGGAGGGTATTAATTTGTTGTCAAAAGCGGAATCGTTTCTTCTCGGGAGGCATTGAACGCCTGACGTTATACCCCTTTTAGATAACCAGTCTACTTGCAAATACAACTTAACTTCCACATGATGCAAATTAATATTATGCCTCTGAATGTGGATTGTTTTAAAACTTTTTTTAGTCGTCTTCGTCTCTTTCATGGTTTGTTGTTAATATGAGTGACTGTGGATAAAAATAGAGAGGGCAAACGATGTCCGGTAAAAAATTGAAAAAAAACCATAAATACAATTAAATTAAAAAAAATCAGTATAGAACTTAATTCTACATTGACTTTATTGATTTGCGACATGTAAAATATTTAGATCGGTTGATCACTTTATATAACATGATCATAGAAAAGTAGTTGCGGACATTTGAAAAATCCAGTTCAGACGATTGAAGACCTCTTTTAGGACAACCACAAAAGAAAAGCGTCTATAGTTACCAGCAGATCTACTTAGCTCAACTTATTTAGAGAATAGCTGTGCAAAGGATTATTAATTTCGATTGCAATTCAAAAGGGTATGTTGATTATTTTACTTATCAATTTATCTAAACAGAAATATGCGGGGTTCCGTACAGTATATTGTATTTAAAATATTAATCTTCTCACGTACCGTGAAACTGCAAGAATTTTCACGATCATTTCAACTTAAAAAACTTACATGAATCCGTAAGAAAATCAAAAACATACCAAAAATAAATTGGTATTTTGAACAATAAAATTTAACAGTTCGTAATATTATATTATTAATATTGCCGCGGGCGATGCCACGAAAAGAAATCATTTACGGAGTCTGAAAACTACTTGCTCTAAGAAACTTTTTTGAGTTTCTTTTCTATAACGTTATATTATAACTATATACATTATAAATAAACAATGAAAAGATCACAATGTATCCTACAATTTGAAGTTCTAGATTAAAATAGTGTAATTTCTTAGATATCGTATGCTCAAGACACTTTTCTAACGTATTGTTGAATTTAAGTACCTGTAATTTATCACATAGGAAGCAGTTGAAGCGATAGCCGTGAGGTTAAGGTCGTCAGTTTTGAAGTGCGAAGAAACCGAGTTCGAATCTCCAGATTTTATTAAATTTTTTTTTTTGGCATAATTACTTTTTTAATATTGTCATAACGTTTTAAAGACAATAACAATCAAAACCAAGGAGTAAACAAAGACTCACAAAACCAAAGGACCTTTACATCAACAGTTATAAATAATGACTATTGAAACAACACGAACTCCACTAAAAAGAATGATTTTTAATGATGAGATTTTTTTTATAGATATTTACTGAAGAGCAGTAAGCATGTGATTTTGAAGAGAGACATTATACTTCACCTGAATGTACTAGCAGTTGTCACTTACATACTTAATGGTCCCATACTTTAGGTATTACTTATCTTTTTTTCTGATTCGTTTCTCAAAGCATTTGTGCTCGAATAAAGTTTTAATGATGATTAATTGATAACATTATATTATCATGCACAGAAACGAAAAAGACTACTTTTTGACAGTTTGTAGTGTGCGGCTATAGAAGTACTTATCTTTTATTTTTAAATTGAAAAAATGGTTATTAATATTTTCATAGTAATTTTGATAAACTTTCTAAACATAAAATGTTTACTTAATACCCTATCATATTCAGTTCAAAATAAAGAATACATTATTTTGATAATCTTTTTTTGTTCAACAGATTTTAAGCTGGTTTAAACAATGAGCTTCGCATATTGAGTAGATACATTTTTGTTGAATATTTTATGTTTCCCTCTGTTTGTCTTTGTTTGTGGGTGTTGTTATAGGGGTGGTGTTCAGCAGCTGTCCTATGAATGTTTATCCGTTATATCTTTGTATTCCTGTTTTTAGGTTGTATATCTAATATGTGAAGAGTTTAAGATTTATTTATTATCATTAACTATCCGTGATTTTTATACTGACATAAACACTTTTGTTAGTAGGTTCCATTTATAGCTAATTTCCTAATACATGTAGAGCAAGACTTTGGCTAGCTTGTTTGCTTTGTTTTTAGATTATGTAAAATTGTAATTGGGATAACGTCCAATCAAATTTAAAAAGTAATATATACATGTTTAACTACGTCTGAGTATATATATATATATTGTTTGAAGATGCTAATTTTTATTACAAAACTTGATTAAATGTTTATACAAACATAGCAAGCAAGCCAACCAAAGTTTTATTCTACACGCAGTAGGAAATTAGCTGTAAACGTTAAACAATAATTAAGTATGGACAATCAGGGTTGAATACCGCATATTCTAAAACTGATATTTCGTGAAGAAATTGACATGTATTAAACAAAAAAGTAAACACACACACGTGCACAGACAAATACACACAACAAAACTAAGAAACGTACGCACCATGGTATTTTCAGGCTAAAACAATCTATTTACGATATTGTATTTTATCATTTTAAATCACACTTTGGATATTCTGCATGTTATTCTGATTTACCTCATGCTAAGTGTTTAAATATTTCCATTTCTAATTTTCAGAGAATGTCAACGCCCAGAAACTATAATTGCATTTTGTGTTCAAAAAGACCAAAAACCAGAGACAGGCGAAAACTCATAGGACCCAACAATAAATCACTACGTAAATGTTTACAACAAAAGTTTTTCATTGAACATGACAAAATTAATCACGCTAACAGTGTTATATGTAATAAGTGCAGAATACGATGCTCTCGAGAAATTGACACAAATGTAAGATGCCCCATACAAACTACAATATCTGAATCAATTAATGATGACACAGAGTACGTCCCTCCAGCAAAGTATGCTAGATGTCATCCATGTAAATCTCCACCAAGTATCGCACTGCCTATACCATCAGCTGGAGGTGGCCACTCGCAGTGTGTTGTGTGTAAACGCCGAGGTCCAAAGCTAGTAGTTGTCCCAACAAACGCTAGATTTAATATATTTTTGGATAAACTCATTATACTCACAGTTGGTGCCAGATGTTGTCCAGGACACTTGTGCAATGACATATTTTTACCTGATGCACTTGACAGAATTTCACATTCGCAGTCTTCGTCCATTTTCAACCGTACTGATTTAATGGACCTAATTACGCAAATCCGAGATATGGCTTTGAGAGGAAGCAAGCGGCGAATAGATTTTGATACAGAAAATGCACTTACAAGCTCAGACATTTTAAATTTAACAGGCCTTTCTAAGGAAAACTTTAATGACCTATGTTCAATTGTCCAAAAGGGTAATTTGCGAGATTCTCGGACTCGAAGTGTCCGGACATGTATTGGAATATTTCTAACAAAATTGAAGTCTGGTTTATCAAATAAACTTTTATCAACACTTTTTAATCTTGGTAAAGATTCTGTTAGACGTGCTATTGCATCAGCTAGAAAATACTTGTCTGAAAATTTTGTTCCCTCTAATCTAGGATTTAATCATATAAGTAGGGAAGAGGTTATAACATCGCATACTCGACCTCTAGCGCAATCACTGTTCGGAAAAGGAATGTATCCTGCAATTATAGTCGCAGATGGCACTTATATCTATATCCAGAAAAGTTCACAATTCAAGTTCCAACGTAAATGTTTTAGCATGCACAAACATCGACCATTGGTTAAACCAATGGTCTTTGTAACAACTTCTGGTTACATAATAAGTGTAATTGGACCGTACTTTAGCGACGGCAAAAACAACGATGCACAAATAATGAAGCACATAATTCAACATGACATTGAAGAATTTAAAGAATGGGTGACTGAGGATGACATAATGATTGTCGATCGTGGCTTTAGAGATGCACTTGACTTACTGCAAGAAATGGGTATTCAAACAAAAATGCCAGCTTTTAATAAAAAAGGGGAGTCTCAACTTCCAGTTGAAGACAGCAACGTAACAAGACTTGTTACAAAAATCCGTTGGGTGGTAGAGTCCGTTAATGGCCGCATTAAATCATGGAAATATCTTGATAGAGTTTTACCAAATAGCCAGATTCCGTTTGTATCTGATTATGTAAATATTGCCTGTGCAATCATGAACAAATATTGGCCAGAACTAAATACAGGTGACTTAGAACAAGATGAACAATTGGCGTCTAAAATGCTTTATCTTTCAAAGCAAAAGAACTTACTCCATGAGAAAATAATAGAGGAAGGCCTTGACAAACGTTCTTGTAAATGGCAAAAGATTGATGCTTCATCCGCCCCTACTTTTCCTCGTTTATCAGAAGAAGATATAAGAATATTACTGTTGGAGTCTACCAACTAAAACTTGCTCCATGTTATACCAGAGAACACCTAGATGACGATGGTAATTATGAAGTTTTTACATGTGACCATGAAGAGAATCTTTTGTGTGCTAAAATTCAGTCAAGACATATATCATCAAAACGCTATCGTGTATGGGTTAAATATGATGACATTAGTGTCGTGGGTTGGTATTGCCAGTGCAAAGCCGGAAGTCGTGTTGTAGGAACCTGCTCCCATGTTACAGCCTTAATTTGGTATCTTGGTATTGGAAAGTACACGGATAACATTTTTGAAAACTGTCGTGATTGGAGCAAATATCTTCTCGACGCTCGTAACCTGCCAGATCCAGTTACTGTTGACGAAAGTGACAACGAGGAAGCAAATGATGAAGAGTGAATGACATGAAATTTCATAATTTGTTTTTCAATTTGGAAGAAATGACAAAACGTTTAATTCCTTTTTTAATCATATACTGTACATATTTTGTCAGCGGCCAACCGTATCAAGTTGTAGTTTGTGTTGTTTTTTTTTGAATTTCTCAGACAATAACTTCATGTTTTCTAATATGTTGATTTACTAGTTCAACATATTTCTTCATATACACGTTTTTCATGTGACTATTTCTAATTAATTGTAAAATTTAACAAATAGGTACATAACTCATTAAGACTTATGTTCATGATAAGGCATAATGACAGTGTATGTTCTTTATAGCTTGTGACTTGGGTATTTAGAGTATATCCATTCCTTGCTAAAGGAAAATTGCGGACAGCAGAAAATAAAGAATAATTTGTCACATAATGCAGAATTGATGAATATTTTACAAGATTCTTTGATAAAAATACTGTATGCATATGCCTATTGTTAATTCTATTTCCAGTGTAGATGTCCACATTAAACGGAGACCTATGAAAGTTCTAAGTGAGAATTAATATAGATAAGGACCCAATAACAAATCAATTGATAAAAAAGCAGATATATTTTTTTTTCGAATTGGTATACTGTTCACGGTAGATCTGATTCTTTTTCTGGGCATATTTCTGGGCATCTTAGAAAAATAATCTTGGTTTAAGAATATTGTAGAAAGTATCATTAACAAACAAGACTTGAAATTTAAAATTGCTCCTTTTCAAAAATTAAGTGTCTTCAAGTGTATTTAAAATATTTAGAGAGAATTATCATTTTCAAATGATCATACAGAATTTTATAGGACAATTTGTTGGTTTTTTTTTCTTCATGGAAACAGGGCCTATTACTGACATTTTGATTTGATGTTTCTGAAATATTTATGAAAAACAATTTTCTCCTTTAATTTTAAACAATTCTATTATTGAATTTTTCCTCAATAAGGAAAAAATTATTTCTCCTATTTAACCTTATGAAATAACTGTGGTTTTGTTAAGTCCAATAATTTCGAGAAAAAAAACTAAGGTCTATGACCTAGGTTTTACCATGTTTATATTGAAAATCGAAAATATATTGATCCAGAGGTCTTAAAAGAGAGAGAAAAATATATCGTCCAACATTTAAACACCCATTGCAAGCTATCTCATGTATCTGAAAGCGCTTATCTAGGATTTGATTATTTTTAGGTATGTTTCTGTTGCCATAGCAACGGTAACCATGTTATTGTAAGTTTATTGAATTTTAAAGAAATATCATAAAATAGCATTTGTACACTGTATGAGTTGAAAAATAGCATTTCCTTAATCAACTGAATGTTAAAATAGTATATGCTACATTGATACTTCAAAACGGCTACAAATAAAAATATTCCATGAAAATAGACGATATTTTTATTTATCTGTCATCAGTTTTAAAAGTTTCGTGCGCAAAAAACGGCTTGAGATATGAACAAAATCTTTTCTGTTCTATAAATTGGATAGTTTAGGCATGATTTTCAGAAAAAATGAATTTGTTCTAGGCTGGGGCCGATTTTGGCCCTTATTGCCCCTAGTATATAACATAAAAAATGTGTTGCACACTGTTAAATAATGTGCTACGTGCATTATTCAGTGTGCACCAAATTTTTTATGTTATTTCTTCATAGACAGAAAAAATATTACAGTCATTCCTTAAAGATAATGTGCAGAGTTAGCATTTTTGGACCCAAATTTAATGTTTGTTTTAGTTTAAACCTTTAATAAAACATTACGTGATCAAGTTTGAATTTTTAATTGGCAGGGGACTATGTATTGCCATGCATCATTTATTATGGCACAAATGAAAATAAGCAATAGTTTTGAAAAACAGCGAGTTTCTCTGCTAAGATCTCATAGTAATGCGATAACATGGTCAGATGTAGCACAGATACATTATAGAGTTGAAAGACCATAGATATTTTTGTTTTCAGCTACATGTATTTTCATGCGCAATTTTAATGAAGTCACTTTGTTCTTTCTCTGGTCGATGGGAAAACTATTATGACATAAAAAGGTCAAATCAAAATCAATGGAAATAGTGATTATGGTGATAACAATATGGCTATGTGTGTATTTTTCCATTGACTTTTTGTTGCAATAATTTCTTTTATACATCATGCTACTGGTAGAGATGGAAAATAATCACTAGTAGTGTTGGGGTTATTCCATGAGAATTTATGTTGGAGGGTTGATGGGAAGCTTTATAATTAAACGTGAGTCATGGTAATTTTTTTATATGTGTCTATTTAATACTATTTTGCAAATTTCCTAAAATTAGCTTTTGGTTGTAGAGATATTTTAAAAGTCCCTTCTAACCCTCCCACATACATTTTAATTGAAAAGCCCTTAGTAAAAGCATGTATTTGAAAATTGCCCATTGACTAGATTGTAGCTGGGGAAAAAATATTTTATGAATTTTGCAGAAAAAATCATTTCAGTTTTGCATTTTTATTTCAGATATCAAGTGAGGCAATGGTGGATCTTCTTGAGTAAAAATTCAGCATTTATTTGTGGACAAAACATTTGGACATTGCCTTCTTAGAAATGCCATGAATGCAATCAAAAAGAAGATTGACTTCACAGTTTATATTAATTGACTTGATTTGAGATTTAATTTCCATGTCTCCATTATCCATATTCTCATAGTCATGCATAGTGTATTGTTCAAAATAGTGATGGAACATGAAGGTTTAATGTATGATTTTTTATTGAACTGCAATGAAAAGAAAATTTATAAGACCTAAAGTGATTGTTATTTTTAGGGTTATTCCAGTTAAACTGAGCTCATATCATCAGAAGGCAACAATTGTATCAGTAAGATGTAATATATACAAGTTTTAAGATTACTTGTAACAAAAAATTATTAAAGCATGGAAGTGTTTTCTTTGTGCGTTCCATGGGATGACTAAGATTAAATGGAATAGAACTATTGTCTAATGCCAAGGCAAGATTAGTATACAGATTAGAGATTATATGTCCCCATTGCAGCATAATATAAATGAAGATAAAATTGTTATTCTATGATAAACCATATAGTGGAGTGACAGATCAAGAAAAAGGTGCCTATTTTTCGACTTTAATGGACCGGCATACCTGTCATAAACTGTCATATTGCTAAACCAGTTATCATACTTTCCAAAGACTCTGGTTGGTAAGAGGGTAAAAACGGTTTGCTCTTAGGTTTTCTTTAAGGGACCTATGTCAGTAGATTTTCTTCAAGACCTTGTTTGTACACTTGCGGACAAGGGAAAACAGCTTGCAATAACAACTGTGTATGCAACCAACAGAAATCTGCGTATACCAATATTTGTTCATGTGAAGGGGAAGGGTATGATGGTTGTAGAAATTATTTAACTCACCGAGCAATATTGGAAGAAGAGGACGATGAAAACGATATGTGATGTCAGGTTTTCGAAAGTTGTCATGCCCTTTGTTTGTTAAAATACCCAATACAACCACTTTTTTTAAGGGTTTTATGTGTGCGTTTGTAATGCAAAGGCACATAAAACCTAAAAAGTTCATAGAGCTAGAATATACGCTGAAACTTTAGTCCATCATTAAACTCATTTGATTAAATTGCCTTGTGCAATATTTGTGACTGGCCATAAATATACATCAAAGCAAAATCCAATTTGACTTCGATTCTTTTATAAATGCCGTAAAATTAGGAAATATATATTTAGAAGTACATGCGATGTAATATAAAAATGAATTGAGATTTGGTTGTTCCATCTTCTATTTTGTTGCTAGTCTGAATTCCCTTTAAAATGGGCATTTTGTGGTTTCAATCTTTTCAAATTAAGTTGAACATTGTTGAAAATGAAGTGTCACAGTTTATTTCATTATGAATTTCTTGTTTAGTAACAATTGAGATATTTTTTTGAGACTTTTTATAACCTCTTGTGAAATAAATTGACAATAGTGAAAAACGCAATCACTAACCTTTGACCTGATTTTAAAAAAAAAATGCACCATATTTCAATTCTACGACCAGGCAAAAATTAACGAATAAACATTTCTCTTTCCAAAAAGTCATAATTTAGCCTGCAGATAGGTTGGTCCATTAAATTTGAAAAATTGTTGGCTTGGTCACTCCACTAATATTCATTATGAATAGGAGGGGAAGGGGAGTCGGAGGGGTCCTGATCCCGAAATCCCGGGCTTAAAAATATATAATCCTCAGTGAGGTCCCGAATTCAAAAAAATTTAAACCCGATATCCCGAAATTCGAAAAAAGAATTCCCGGATCCCGAATGATCAATCCCGGAATGCCGAGTTTAAAAACACACGGTTCCGCGTGAATCTATTAGGGAAACATGGTTTTATTTTAAATACGGCAAATATCATTGAACTGATGCCCTTATCCTTGGAAGTCTGCTTTGTTCAAGCTGAACTGTATTTCTTAGTAAAAGATCGTATAAAATCCTCTTCCTCCAAAATTAACAATTTTTAGAAGGCATGGACGAAATCATTGGACATTTGAAGACCTTTCATAACAGGGGACCCTGGTTTCCTGGCCAAATTTCGGACACACGTGGAACATAACTTTCGGGTAAAATCATACATTTAGAAGATTATTAGTTTTTAAAAAAGAGGGACGAAAGATACCAAAGGGACAGTCAAACTCATAAATCTAAAACAAACTGACAACGCCATGGCTAAAAATGAAAAAGACAAACAGAAAAACAATAGTACTGTAACAAAAATTGGTCATAGTTTATTTATTTCGATGTGAAATTCCAGTTGTCTTTCCTTATTAATTGTGCTTCTATATGTATACAAGTTTCTCCATAGTTGGAGCACCATCTATTACTAAAAACACCCCTAAAATTGGTATGGTCTTGATTTTCACCCCTTCACGTATAATGGACCGTTCCATATGGTAGTATATAAGCCAGCTCAAGACAGATAAACTTTGTCTGTATAGCCAGTCAAGGTCGTTAAACACCACCACATATATAAACTTTGTCAGTTATATGTGGACCGTTGAAGTGATAACATCAGGGATTATTTTCCAACTGGTAAGTAGAGTGGTTTTAGTGATTCCAAAGGATATATAAATAGTGTTCGGATTTATATGTGGATATTGCAATAGTGATTGTGATACAATGTATAAAGTGAATCTGATATATATAAGTGGTTATTGTATAAGTGAGAATACAAAGTGTATACTTGCTGGTGTTGCAAGTTGTACTATGTGGAAGTGTGAATACTTCATAGATTTGTATTAGTGAGAACACAAGGTGTTTACTTGCTGGTGTTGCAAGTTGTTATATTGTGGAAGTGTATTAGTGAAAGTGCACTGTGTTAAACCTTACCAGTTGGATAATATTCATTGTGTGGAAACTCAAAAGGGATAGTTAGTGCGTGAGTTCAGCTGTGTTATATATATATATATTCCTTGTGAATTGAAACATTGTGCAAGTGTAATTGTGTTATTGTGTTATTGTGGTTAGTTGCAGACTAACAACATTGAACAAGGTGATACTACATATTGGTGGACGTTGTAAATAGAAGTTGTATATACTAGTATGTGATTTTGTGTTCATACGTTTTGTGTAATACTTACTTGATGCATGTTGCAAAGTAATCTATTGGTGACATGGTGTAATAAAGGGCCGTATGCATGTTGCATAATAATCTGTTAGTGACATTGTGAATAAATCGGTCTGATACATGTTGCATATATATTTTGTTATGATACAGTGTGTTTATATATTGTGAATGAGAAACTTCGCCCTGTAATTTTGATTTCTGTGCATTGTGCTGTGTATATATTTTTCGTTGTAAATCCTTTTATGGATGTGTTGATTGTTTGAATAGGACAACTGGTTGTGGTGAAAAATTGAGTTGAGCACTTGAAATCCTGGTTTATTCAGATACGGATCCATTGATCGCCCGGTTACACGTTACAGTACACACGACACAACATAGAAAACTAAAAATAAAAACACGAACCCCACCAAAAAATAGGGGTGATCTCAGGTGCTCCGGAAGGGTAAGCAAATCCTGC
Source organism: Mytilus edulis (assembly GCA_019925275.1). Classification (NCBI taxonomy): domain Eukaryota; kingdom Metazoa; phylum Mollusca; class Bivalvia; order Mytilida; family Mytilidae; genus Mytilus; species Mytilus edulis. Next base: position 82,788,289 of record CM034361.1, read on the forward strand.
TCCACATGTGGCACCCGTCGTGTTGCTTATGTGATTACAAATCCGGTAAATAGTCTAATTCGGTATAAGTTATTCAAAGTGGAGCCAAAATTCATAAAATGCGCGGATACACCGGACTGCATCGTACGATAACAATCTCGGGTCAATATTATATTGTCTATGATTTAACCAGTCTTTTCTATGCAATAACAAATATGGCAGTTTTAAATGGTCCAGCCGTAGTTTTTCTCCGTAAAATTCCACATCCAGCAGATCGAACCCGATGTTGGTTTCAACATTGAAAATTACATGTAATTACTAAATTGGCTAGTAATTACAGGTATTTACATGCTTCAATTTTAAACTTTTTTTTAGTATTCCCGATGAAGGTAAATTGAAAATATCTTTTAAAAACGTAAAAACTCAAAGTTTTCTACTCCCCGAGGCAAAGTTGCTTGTAGATGAATTTAGAAATTCTTTCTTTATGCCTTTTGGTCATATTTCAGTCAATAATACACCCTTAGCCTTCAAATGTTTAGGTAATACAATTACAAAAATACCGGCAATGTGTTCAATATCTACATATAAAATATTATTTCAAATTCTGCTAACAAATTTGATGATGTTTCTTTTTCTGATTTCATTCTTATCACCATGTATGACTTTTTTAAAAGCAACTTCATTGGAAATGCCGATCTATTCCAATAAGACCGTACTTGAATTCTTATTAAACAGAAATCCTGTCATGAAATAAGTATGACATCTTAAAACAAGTAGTACAACCGAATACAAAGATATTATTAAAAGGCAAGTAACGGAAGTCATTTTACAGAAAAAAAACATATCTAGCTTCAACCCAGAGTTAAGGCATAAATGTCGATAGTTGAACAAAGCATTTCTTGCGGATTATTTCAATTTCAGAAATTGGTAATATATATCAGACAAGTCCGTGAATCGACACATTGTTTCAGGAGAATATTTCGATAAAGAATATTCGATGATGTGTGACACTTTACTGTATCGTTTTGTCTTATAGAAAATCGAAGCTACCAGAAAGAAAGTCCTGATATAAAGTATATGTTATTCGGGCTTCAGACAGGGTATATACTGTGACATTCCTGGCTGAGAGCGTATATCTTTTGAATAAATGTTCCGACCTAAATTGCACTTATATTACGGATTACACCTATCTTAATGTTTTTTTCAGTGCAGGTATTTGTTAAACATTCACAACACAGCATATATATTTATTATATGTTTATTGTTTCTTAATATTTTGAGTAATCCATTTAAATGCCCACTAAATATCCAAACAATTTTTTTTCCGTTTAGAAAAAGTTTTCATTAAGTTTCAGATATCATGTTTTGTGTGTGTATGTGTGTGTGGCTTTCTTTTAATTCGGACAACTCACACCGACACACCAGCAATAATCATAGTTTTCAGATTTTTTGACTTTTAAATTAAACATATATAAAATAGCGGTAAATGATCTTACTAATCATGATTTTAATATCTAAATTGTCGATTGGATGGTACAATGTATACGAATATTTGATGAAATGTTCTGTTATAATGCTTCAGTTTTTGTGTTTTTCGGAATATGTGTTAACTAACCTGGCGACAATTATCCCCTATATAAAAAGAGAGCTACGGTTATATTACCAATGAGACAACTTTCCACACGAAGTGCATGTCAGCAATATAGGCTAATGTACGAACTTCAACAATAAAAAAATCCGTACTGTATAGTCTGTTATATTTTCAATTACAAACGCGTTTTGCAGAATCTCGATATTGACGACTTCAAGTCTAAACCTCCTGATTGCACGTGTGCTAGTTCCCAATTCATATATAATCCTGCTGGCCACGTTATTACCGGTGACCTTAACATTGTTAATAACACTTCTCTACGAAATGTGTTATCGAAAGGTCCAAAATATCGTGAGCCTAAATTCATCAATTGGAAATACAACTTTAACATTTTGATGGACTCAGTCGAGGATTATGCCAGGCAATGGGCTAAACGTGAAAAGGAAGTCGTAGACACTCTATCCGAATGGATTAAGGCAGTGAGGTTGTTAATACAAATCAGAATCAAGAAACTGAATGGGTCCATTAATGCCCATGTTACGTCAATCTTTAAAGACCCAAATGTTGCTAAACACTTATCCGACCTCCATGATAAATATGTTGTTGTCCCCGCAGACAAAGCCCCAAATAACATCGTTTTTGTCTGTTAAAGTCACTACATTAATTGCTTGATAAACGAATTAGGTATAGACAATTCACTTGGAAACTCAACATATACCCTCACGACACTTACCAAAGAGGAAATCCTGGATAATCATAGGTCTGTTCTTTGTTCCTTTGGTATTTCAACCAAAGATGAAGAACTGGATCTTCCATCACTGTATTGGATACCTAAACTACATAAGTGTCCTTACAAACAACGGTATATTGCTGGGTCTTCCAAGTGCTCCACGAAACCTGTTTCTAAATTATTAACATCTATTTTATCAGCAATCAAAGACGGGCTTCAAAGTTATTGTGAAACTGCCTATTCTAGAGGTGGCGTGAATCAGATGTGGATACTTAAAAATTCCAAAGATCTTTTAGAGTACATACAATCTAACTCTCTTTCATCTTGTAACAGTATTAAAACATTTGACTTTTCTACTCTCTACACAAGTATTCCACATTCCAAACTAAAAGACAAATTGAAAGAGTTGGTATTACTTTGCTTCATATAAAAGAATGGCCAACGTAGATACCACTAGTAACCTGAATTTAGCTTGAACGGACAAAAACGTGTTAACGCTATTTAAATGAGATTAATTGTTATTTGATAAAGATTGACAAAAATTGAAAAATATTTTTAATTCATTTCAATTCATTTCAATTCATTTTAACGCCAGTCAAATAGATTTCTTTGCGGTGAATCAATTGAAATCAAGTTGCTGGTAATGTACGTCAAACTATTAGGCCACGCCCCCGTTAAACTATTTCAAACTGGCATCAATTCGTTTTAAACATCGTTGAGACCCGAGCTTTGTACAGGTAAATCACTCAAGCAAGACAAACTTGGTTTATTTATCGTTTTTTTTTATCAATTTTTATCGAATTTAGTTATATGCGTGTATTCTCAGTTAAGTCGCATGGCTTCATTCATTTTAACAAATGAATGAACAATACATGTGACATTAAAGAAATTTAGATAAAAACATTAAAATATTGATGCACGGTTTAAGAAATGTGAATCTGTTGAAAATAAAATAGTAAGATGTATAACATAACTTGAATTTGCCAAAATGCAGTAGATCTTTATCTCACATATTCGTTTTAAAAATTGCTAAGTGCTAAGAAAACTCGTGGAATCTAAGTAACGTGTCGTACCTTGCAATTGCTTACGAAACATTAGGTATTCCTGAATATTTATCGTTTCTGTTTTTCTGTTTTTCTGTTTTACTATATTGTACTCGTAAATTAGATATGTAACGGAAATAATAGTAACTTCACAGAATTCGGTAGACAACAAATATTCACTAGCTGTATATTAATATATGAAATTGCTTGTAATGAAAAACAATGTTTTGTTAAATAATAAAATTGATGAAGATAATGTCGACATTTGTTGAATTTTAATAATAAACAGTTAAGTCTTGCTCAAAATTGTAAATGAAGTAACAGATCAATGAGCTTTTAAACTGTGTTAAATTGTAATACCGGTCGCTGGAGCAAAACAGGCGCAAATTGTGGAAGAGCATATAGCGGACGAGCATATTGAGTATATATGAGATAAATTTTAGTTTTCGATAACAACGGGTAGGTTTAGTTAAACGATCTTGACTGGCTATTAGTCGGCATTCTCTTACGCCTTTTAATATGCTCTAGCGTTAAATCAAGTCTGTTAAGACTGTTTTGGACAAATCTAGACCAATCATAAAAAGTAACGTTTAAAAATTTCAGATCGGGTCAAGATCCGTTTAGTGTGTCAGAATGATATTAGGAGTTACGCCCTTTCATGTGGATGATACATTGTATTATAAATGCTAAAATAAAAAAACTATATTATTTTTAATTATGAAACATAAAATCATTCGTTGATATTATTTAAAAAAAAAAAAAAGGAACTGAAAATGTTAAACGTAACACTAATAAAAGAGTGACAACAACATCTAATAAATTTCATACGTCCAATTCACGTTTCTGGATTTTACTTCATCAGGAACAATCAATCACGCAAAATACAAATATTTTATATGTAAGATCATTTATATAGTTAATTTCGTTATCCTCTTTAGGCCGCATCAGGAACCGTGTCTCCGTTTGAACTAAGCTTCTGAAACTGCTCTTAGGCCGTGAAGTGAGAGTGATAAAACTATAATAAAAACAGTAATGAAGCCGTGAAGGACCCCGTCAAGATCCTCATAGAATAAAACAATACATATGTATGACCTAAATTTAAGTGTAGCATTGATTATAAGTCTTAGTCTCTTAGTACATTTGTTTGTAAATGTGCTTATCCTATCTTTCATTTGAATAAAAAACTTATTTAATATAAATATGTATTTATTTGTTTGTTCAAGTTGCACTATTATATATAATTCTTCTTCGTCTTCTACCTCTAAACTGTAAAATTAGCGTATGTATGCGTTAAATATACGGTCTATAAAGATTTAGTTCGATGGTACTTGTTAATAATCTAAAGGTAATAAAATGAACGATCCATAAAATAACGTGGCAATTACAATGGCTATTTCACAGGTATATCATAGTTACGTTCACTCGTAATGGTATCATACATGTACCTCCGTATGTGGTGTATAAGGTTCTAAATCATGTTTTTATAGCTTCTTTCAAACACTATTGACGACGTTGTTTAAACTACATGCACATATCACAAAACCGCAAATTTAATTTAGTTAAAAAGATTATACAATATTGAAAATGCATTTTTTTCTATCAAAAATGTAGGGTCGTGTATTTGTAACTCTTAAGTGTTTACCTAAAATGTATTGAATTGAAAAAGAATAGATCTGTTCTCAAATATTAGACAAAAGAAATATTTTCCGAAAATAAAAATCCACCTAATAACGTTTTGTCCTTTAATTCTTTTTTGGGGTGTCCGTTAAAATACCGCAAAAGTCCCCCTTAGTGCACTAAGAACACAAAATTGCACTAAAGGACCTGATGGAATGATACAATTGACACAAAAGACATTGCATAAATAAGTCAACGTTTTAAAAATAAACAATTTCAAATTTTATAATCACATTTAGAAAGTTAATTTATATTTTATCGACACGCGCCACACTCAGTTGACAGTAATATATAGAAATTCATGTTCGTTCAACCTTGATCCGTTTTGAATACACTAGTATACTTATTAAGAATGTATATAGTATGTTATTTCATGTTGTTCTTGGTTTTTTTATGGTATAGTTATTACTGCCATATCTATTTTGCTTTTCTGACTGTTATAGTTTTTACTTCTATGTAAGAGTGTATTTTCTTCTTATTTTTGTTTCTTTTAATTTCGTTTGTTTGTTCCGTAAGTTCACTTTTTTAAGTTCTGTAGAAATGTTTTATAAAGATATTTTGAAAGTATAGTAAAAAATGTATAGAGATTTTATTTTTACCAACACATACTGATATAATAGAAGATATAAACATATTTCGCAAAGTATAATAATTTATTACATTTTTGTTGAGCCTTCCGACTTTTGTTGCAATAGCTATCTACAAACTACAAAAAAATACTCTGTGGGTAAAGTGTTAGAAACTTTAATTACTTTCTTAACTATCCTGGATTTCTAATAAACTAGGACAGAAGCTTGTTTATGATTAAGATAGCTTACAAAAATGTTTATCCGTATTTTTATTTATAACTGATTTTTTTGGTTTTCAAGTTCTGTAAGCTGATATACATGCACTCTGGTTAGAGTTTAAAAAAAATCACATTTTCCCGTCGGGGTCTTTAGTGATCGGTCGACTATATGGAAGGGTTTTCTCGTTATTGAAGGCCGGATTGTTGCCTATAATTGCTTACATCCACTTCAGTTTAGGAGGTTGAGCGTACACACACATGCATGCTTATCACGCCATCTTCTTTCTGTGAAAATCCCAAGTCAGTGGCTTGTAGTTCAGTGGTTTCCGTTGGTTCATGTCTGGCATATTATTTTATTTTTGTTTTTGTAAATTCTTGTTTTTTCTAGATAAGGCCGTTAGTTTTCGAATTTAATTGTTCAAAATTTGTTTATGTTGGGACCTTTTATATATATATATATAGCCGATTATAAGGTATGGTCGCCTAATATAGCTTACATGTGTACATCCAATTAATTTGATGGATAGTTGTATAATTGCTAATCATATCACATCTCCTTAATTTTTTTAATTGAAAATTTGGACAAGCGATTGTACAGGAAAGGCCCAAGTGATAGTACAATAAACTCGTAAGCGAATGTACAGTCAATTAATTTATCCGATATTGAAAAAATATTATTTGTGAATCTTTACTGGTGCAATGGCTTTTACACTTTCAGACAGATAAGACCTTACAACAGAAATAGTACTTTTAAAATTTCTGGACTCAACGATGTGTATTTCAATGATTGTGGACATTTTTATCGCTGTTGTGTGACAGTTCTGATCGATATATTAAAAGCTCCTCCATTCGAAGAAAAACGTTTGTATGCATACGTCGTTTATTATTTGATTGGTTCATATATACATATAGAATGTTTTCAGAATGTCTAAAAGAAACGTTATATAGTATTATTTGATTCATCATTGGAAAACTTTCCATGTTGCAACTTGTTATATTTTCGAATGTCGAAAATGTAGAAATCGTACAGTTCCGTTCCCACACAATATAATAATGATGTAATCGGGTTTTTGAGATTCCCACGGATGCCACATTTTCCCATCTTTATCTCTATCGTGAATCTCTTATGAAAGTATGTACAAATGTAAACTCCTGTGTTGTTAAGAAGGACATGAAATATCGGAAGTATTTTTTCCTCAAATTATAATCAATCAAAATTTCTTTCTTAAAAGTAATCTTACAATTTCCCTTAAAACAAAATAAAAACTCTGACACCCACACAAAATATTTTTTTTAAATTATTCTTTCATCAAGTTGAAAATAAACTACGATAAATCATTAAGTTTATTTTACAACTATCATAAACTTATCAATTAGTAACGATCAAATGACAATTGTTTATTGGATAAGGTTGACTGAACATTAATGCTTGGGAATTTGCAATAAGCCTTCGGTCACGTGCCTGGCACATGGGATGCGCTGATAAAAAAGTAAGTCAATTTCAAAATTATGATATATATTGATAACCAAATTTATATTTATGAGTTATATACTTATATTTTCTCATATCCATGTTTGTGGTCTAATAACATCGTTTTAATGTCCTTAGTGCAAAAACTTTGTTCTTAATGCACCAAGGATTTGTATAGTCCTTCAGTGCACTAGGAGTCCTTTGTGGTATTTCTACACACCGTACAAAATTTGGCTGTGATCAAAATACCCATTTATTATAACAATTTTCAAATATTTTTTGTTAACATTAAATTATGCAAGGAAAAGTGTCTTTGTTTTCTGTCAAAATGATTTACTTTTTTTGACATAAAGTTGTCGATAAATAAATTGGATACCCTGCATTTCAATAGCATATTATCAAATTGCTGAAAGATCACCTACATTATCCGTTAGTATTGAAACCCCTGACCTTTAGGGTGAATGGGGTATAGAAATATGGTCACTTGGTCTTCTCCCGACCGGCAGTAAAACGCTTGTCGAAATGGGGCGTCCGTTTGGCTGTGCGGGATGTATCAAGTTAGCAGTCGCGTCCGGTCAGAAGCTAGGGGGACGTGAAATCCGATGCCTCGTGTAAAAAGACTGCAACGCTCCTTGCACGTTAAGATAACTCTTTTGAGGGGTCCGTAGGTGGCCTGTTGCAAGGCAAAATTTCTGTTCCTATACAAGATATCCTCATTTTCCAGTGGCAGTCCATATTTCCCTCACCATCATCCCAGATAGCCTCTATCGTATCAACCTACCTAGTGTATTTATTGTGAACTTGTTCTCGTCCTGAATATGCATGAAATATTTGCCACTGGACGTTAAGCAACAAACAATCAATCAATCATTCAATCAATCCCTTTGTCGTTCTGCATTATTTTGGCGTAAGAAAGACGCACACATTCAGGCTAATGCCCTTGAGGTGTATAGAATATAGATATAGGTAATGTGGTGTGAGTGCCAATGAGACAATTCTCCATCCAAATTACAATTGATGAAAAACCATTGTAGGCTTATGTACGGTTTCAACACGGAGCCTTGGCTCGCAACGAACAAGCTATACAGGGCCCCAAAATTACTAGTGTTAAACGATTCAAACGGGAAAACCAACGGTTTAATAGTTGTTTTTTTTTATATAAATTCCCAGATAGGTTTCTTCATTCGTGTCCCTTACACCCACACTAATAAGCTGTGATTTCTGTGTGAATAAATTTTTTTAAAGTTTCAAATGAAGTGCATGGATGTAAGTAATGATGGGCAACCGCAATGCCTTCAACAATGAGAAGAATACATAACGTATAATCGGCTTTAAATTGTCCCGCTTGATGATTATACGTCGTTGTTTCCTATAGAGAAATAAATTTTCGATTTAAATTATTTCTTACATCATAAAAAAGGGTACAATATCATAAAATCAATTTTGTGAAAAACGATGAAAATTTAGTGACCCCAATATAAATTTGAACCCCTCTTAATCTTTCCTGTGTTTACGAGCACAAAATTCAAGGATCCCTAATTTTTTTAACTGTCTTTATGAAAGTTAGCACCGACGGTTAGCTTTACACTAGTAAGTTTGTCTTAAAGATAATTGGCTTTGTGTTAAAACTGTCGTTACGTTGCTGTCTTGCAGACGAATACCCGAAATCTCTGTGTCATCAGCAATCATACAGAAATGACTATCGTTCTTTGCATACAAATAATTCTTCGTTAATCTGAGCATTGAAAGAACACTTCATATCACAAGCTATAAATATGGATACAAAAAAATCTAAGCGAAATTGATAAAACCGCAAAGCATGAAAAAATGTGTTGTATTTCAGTAAATAACACTTGTTTTCGTTTGGTTGTAAACATGTTGTAGCCCATCATGCATTGTTTCTTGTTTAGTGGATTGGTAAAAAAAAGCGCCCAAAAAAAAGAGTCACACGTTAATACATTATAACAAATGCTCGGACATACGTATGGTAATTCATGCATATCCTAAAAGGTAGTGTTCTCGATTTGTTCAAACGGAAATGACACGGCCGGGTATTGTAAAGGTTTGAGGGACTTTTAATGTCAAATTCATATCCCCGGGCAACGAAATTATCGATTTGTTAAAAAACCACTGTGTGTATGCTGATGTCTTCCTCGAATGCGAACATTTTATATGTTACATATTCCTTGAATGCCAACAAAAATATTTCTGTTTTTATAAGTATTTAACTTTTTAAAAAAATAATTAGTGAACTTGATGAAATTGTAACATTTTATCACATTTTGATAAGAAAACTAGCAAAATTTAAGGGTTAAATAATTATGAATAAAAAGATAAAAGAAAAATGATTTTTGTTACTATTTATTAAAAAATAAATAAATTTGGGAATGAAAAAGTTTTATTAACATAAGACATATATATAAATATAACATTTATATTTAGTTTAATATAATTATTTCAAACTAAAAGAGGATATTAGAGTTTTATTTTGTTCCATATTATTTTAAATATTTATTTGTTAAGTATATATACATGAATTATATGAATATTTTTTATTATATTTGTAGGACGTTATAAATAAAAAAGGAAAACTGTCAAAACATTATGTGAACGAAAAATACATGGGCTTTGCATACGTGACTCAAACGATTTAGAAAATCTAGAATATGTGTGAATAATGAATATTTATATTATTTAGACTTTAATATTGTTGTTTTATGAATATTGTATCTACAAGTTCATGACGATCTAGAGGCTTGGCATTTCGTGTAGACACATGTTTCTTGTTGAAGACTAAACATGCGGTCTTGATTTACCTATAGTGTTTTTGTCGTTTGGTTGCCGTCAAATTGAATTATATCCCATATCTCCTATATTATGAGCTTTAAAATCAGCTTATAAGAATTCATTATTGAAAGGTTTATTTGCAATTCTATATGAATATGCCGTAATATATTTATCGGTGTGAGCTGTACCACATACTTATATATGAACTTTATTAATTTCGATCTAAAAAAGTTCCTAGAAATAGATATTTTAAAAAGTCTTAATAAATTCCAATGATCACAAATCTAATCTAAATCCAATTTGTTCGTGATTCTAACATACGTTGTTCCTTTTTTTGTTTAATTTTGTAGTAATTCCGGGTGACATTGCGTACGCTTGGTCCTTTGATTTGAAAATACATAATTTTAGCATTATTATTTTTTTTTTATCTTTGCTACGCTCGATGTTTTTGCTTCCGCTGTATCAAAGCTAGTGAATTAGTCAAAATGTCCGTTCAATGTATAGTAATATTTCTTTTCATGACTTGTTTATTCTTCAATATAAGCGTTGGCTATTTTTATCTGACAAGTTCACACATGGATTTTAAATTCGTCTAGAAAGTTCGCTGTAGTGTTCCATAAATGTCTTAGAGCTTAGTGCACCAAAGCGGCCTGGGTGGGTTTTAGACGTACCGGCAAGTCCCTGACCCACAATAGCTCAACCGTTCTTTTGATGATCATTTTTTTTAAATTGCTGGGACTATCATACTAATAGCATAATAGTCCCCGTTCAATCAGAGCTCTACCGTTAAATAGTAATTATTATTAATGTTATTATTTACGCTGTCTTAATTTGTAAATAATTATTAAGTATAATATGTATAGTATATATATAGCGTCGTATAAGTCATTTTTGGGCTAGACATTGTTTGCTTTATAGTGTATTGGATAATTTTTATTACAATCAATTTATAATGTATTACAAGGAAAACTAAACTAAGTGGACCGTATGTCATCGCATACAAGGCAGCTGATTGGATAAATATGATAGGCTGTTACGCCTACATTGATACTGGTGTCCAATCGAATACCAGCAGACACCTGTCAGTAAAAACAAATTTCAAGCGTGGATAAATTAGAGATTTATTTGTGTATTCGATAATTGAAAAATAAGTTAAACTATTCGTTTAATCTTTTTTAGGTGAGTTTCAAAAACTATTTTTTTCACTTTCTTATAGGAAAGTATTTAAATATGATTGTACCACATATAACGGAATTTTACAAGCATTTTATATAGCGACTTGTGTTTTCCGGAACGTACTATTTTCAATATTTCACAGACCTCTGAAAAAATAATTTCATACAGGTTTCATCAACCATGTGCATAAAAAGCACTATCAAATTTTATTTGTAAATTGTAAAAGATTAAGAATATGTTTGTATATGTTCTAAATAATCTGAAATAAAACAAAACATATTTCTCTCGGCCTGAATTTAGTCGTAAGCAAATTTTCATACTTTTTTTTTTATCTATTTGCAAATGACGAAGAATTCTCCTTAAACTGTGATTCATTAATATTTAATATTACTTCCATGATTAAACCGACAGACTAACTTTAAAGGACAAATACAAGCGTGTACTTCCAGCCAAGGAAATGAGTTTAATTAAAGTAACTAATCTAAGTGGTCATCGATGTGTAATATTTGACACTGGACATTATTTGTGGACCAATGCAATACAAATAATGTATACTATCAATCGAAATAAAATTGAATGTAACAATATGCTACAAATTCATTTGATTCACTGAGTTTTTATATTTTTTTTAATCTAAATTAAAATGTAACAAACTGCTCCCGTTTAATATAAATAAGAAGATGTGGTATGTGTGCCAATGAAACAACTCTCCGTCAAGTCACATGGTATAATTTAATTAGAGGTCAAAAGTACAGCCTCAACACGGAGATTTGGTCCTCATTGAACAGCAAGCTATAACGGTCCCTAAAATGACAATACAATTGAAATGGAAAACAAAACCATAATCTATAAGTACGGTCATTTCGCTACGTTATTTCGTCAATTCCGAATTGCAAGTAAGCGTCTCACTGTTTATCAAAATGAGTAGTAACACTGGTGCCTAAAACAAATCTGATTCGAAACTGAAATATAAACCATTAGATTTTATCAATCGTGTCTTAACTAACGTTGTTTGATATTTTTTCTATGATATGATTAACTCCTGTATTTATTTCGTGCTAAAAAAATAACGATAAAAAAGATCAATGGAGTTATCGACATCGGTCTTTATATGTATATAATGGTCAATATAAACTGTCAATTAAATTTTTAAAATATACTTATATTGTTGTTGTATTTATTTAAAAAATAAAATAATGTTTTTTTGTAAATGTAATAATTCAACCCGGTTTAACCTTTTAAATTTTATATAAAAGATAAAATATGGAACTCCATTCATCATACGGCCATTACGTTCACGAATGGGTAACTGATATTAGAGTATAAGGCAGCATATCATTCGTTAATAAACTTCAGAAAAAAGACGCAATTTGTAATCTGTGGTTTGAATTTTCAAACCGCTCTATTTGATGCAAAGGAAATGTGACAGGCAGTGCTATCAGATGTATATGATCATATTTTTTTCAGCCATCAGTGCACATGATAAATAAGTGATGCACGAAAAAAAAGGAGATGTAAGATACGCCAATGAGACAGCAACCGAACTACGGAAATAACCGAAAGCCATCTAAAGGGAGACGTGTCGACTTCAACAAAAGACAAATATTCCAACATTATGTCTTGTAAGTGCTATCAATTATTCATTTCGGACAGAACTCGGACATCGTAGAGTCTATACATTTGTAACATATTGGACTTTCATATTACGTATCGCATTGAAACATGAACGCGGACCTCGATGAGAACAAATGGATTGAAAGTTTGCAAGTTTACTATTTTATTTTCAACAGATTCACATTTCTTAAACCGTGCATCAATATTTTAATGTTTTTATTTAAATTTCTTTAATGTCACATGTATTGTTCATTCATTTGTTAAAAATTGTGAAGCATGCGACTTTACTAAGAATACACACATTTAACTGAATTCGATAAAATTTGATGAAAAAAAAAAGATAAATAAATAAAGTTTGTCTTGCTTGAGTGATTTACCTGTACAAAACTCGGGTCTCAACGATGTTTAAAACGAATTGATTCCAGTATTTTCCAGTTTGAAATAGTTTAACGGGGGCGTGGCCTAATAGTTTGACGTACATTACCAGCAACTTGATTTCAATTGATTCACCGCAAAGAAATCTATTTGACTGGCATTAAAATGAATTGAAATGAATTGAAATGAATTAAAAATATTTTTTAACTTTTGTCAATCTTTATCAAATGACAATTAATCTCATTTAAATAGCGTTAACACGTTTTTGTCCGTTCAAGCTAAATTCGGGTTACTAGTGTACAAGTATCTTGTCTTAGGGAGGGATAAATCATACTTTGTAAAGAATCACTCTGATTCAAACAAAAAATTCTCTGATATTATCAAGATGCTTGATTTCTTGATTGACAACATATTTGTAACGTTCGAAGGACGTGTTTTTCAACAGACTGTCGGCATCCCAATCGGAACAAACTGTGCCCCTCTACTTGCCGACTTGTTTCTTTATTATTATGAGGCTAACTTCATGCAGGAACTTCTTAGGAAGAAAGATAAGAAGTTAGCAATATCCTTTAACTCTACTTTCCGCTATATAGATGACGTTCTTTCACTAAACAATTCAAACTTTGGTGACTATGTGGAACGCATCTATCCCATCGAATTGGAGATAAAGGATACAACAGATACAGTTAAGTCGGCTTCATATCTTGACTTACATCTAGAAATTGACAATGAGGGTCGGTTGAAAACAAAACTTTACGACAAAAGAGATGATTTCAGCTTTCCAATTGTGAACTTTCCATTTCTAAGTATCAACATTCCAGCAGCACCTGCATACGGGGTATATATCTCCCAATTGATACGATATTCCCGTGCTTGTATTTCCTATCATGATTTTGTTGATAGAGGGTTACTGCTCATAAAGGAAGCTATTAAACCAAGAGTTCCAAATATGGTGAAGCAGAAATCATCCCTTCGTAAATTTTACGGACGCCATCACGAGTTGGTTGACCGTTATGGAATAACCGTTTCACAAATGATATCGGATATGTTCCTTACGTCGTAACTACAATTCCCTTCCCTTTCATGAATGTGACCTACCGAATTAGACTATTTACCGGATTTGAAATCACATAAGCAACGCGACGGGTGCCACAAATGGAGCAGGATCTGCTTACCCTTATTTATCTAAAGAAACTTTAAACCACAAAAAGAAGAATACATGCTTAATTATTTTGATTAAATTTGAGATTCCCTACCTTGACATGGTGAAAAATTCAATAAATGGTCAACTAATGAATTACGAAATCTAGATTATAGCTTGATAAAAGATACAAAAACACCTTTAGAGTTGTTTGTTATACTCTAAAGACCATTAAAAAATCAAGAATCAATGTATTCTGATGAATAGAAGCGGTAAAGTTATAATTTGTATCACTTATTGATATTTCTGCCTTTTTTGCAAGAGTTATCTCCTTTTTCAATGCAAATCTCTATAGGAATTTTAAATGGTGATTTTTTTAGTCTTCTTCAAGTTAGATTTTATGGAACTTTTTTCTGTGTATAAGTGGGGTATAATGCTAAAGAATAAAACTTAAAAATCTTCTGTTGCAATTACTTTCGGGTAAGGGTCAAATTTATGCTAGATTGACTGGACTAAAAACCCAACGGAATAGTTAAACATCAGAACGATTCATGGCATGCCATTAAAAAGGTTAAAGTTGCAATGAAAAGAGTATCTGCGGGACCAAAATATTTAAAAGAAAAGTCCTGGAATATAGAACTACAGGACAAGGTGGAATCAGTTGCCACAAATTTCGTTGGGCCGTTAGAAACTGTGGAGAAAATCCAAAAGAATTTAAGGATGTATTGCTAAATATTGTAGAACATTATAAAAACAATCACCAGAAATGTCATCCTGATTCACGATGTAAACGTGATACAAACTACGAACCTACGCGGATAATTCTTTCAATACCAATTTTACTTCTTCTATGTGTTAATTGGACATCTACAATTTACACCCACCCCGAGGATTATGTGTTAGCCAAAGATACATGTTATGTTGAGAGCTTTAACAATACTATGAACATGTTCCAAGATAAAATAATCGCTTTTAGTACTGAAAATTACCAAGCTGGAAGTCAGTTGGCGGTTTGTCATTGGAAAGAAAATGTTGATCGCGATTTCATATTGATCTGGGACCCAAACCGGTGAAATGCACAAAAAAGTAGCATTAGCAAAAAAACCTATAAGTCTCCAACTTATAATCACAGACAGTGTATTTGGGCTAGGCTATGCACATAAATTCATTTTATTAGAGAAAATTAAAGAAGATTTAATTTATTCTTTCGACTTTTAACCTTATACATCGCGAGTTCGAGTCTTTTTTTCTTACAAACTATAAATGTTTGTAATTATCCTTATGTCGAAGGTATCAACTGTGTAGAGGAGGATATCAAACATGAGGAGTTCATGTAGCCTATAAAACATGTATACTGCCGAACTATTTCTAAGATGTTTATATTGATTAATTCAACTATCAATTAGAAAAAAAGGATAGAGATGTGAATACGAGATTTGTTTAAACATTGGTCATGTGTGCCCTTAATCAATTGTGACTGTTAAACAAAATCGGTAAATTGGTTACCTAAATATAAATACAGTGGAGCATACAGATACGTCTTAATTCAGCACGATTTTACCCTGGTCAAGTAAAACACGTTAATTCCAAGCGATGTTGATATACGAACAGATACCATGTACCAGAACAAGTAGTAACCAGACAGCCAACACACTATTACAATGTCCGAGCATACTCCGTCCGTCTGGGTTTGTAAATTGACCATTAAACAATCGTATTGACTTTTGGTGTCTAAAAGGACAGACAAATACACAAATATTTAAAAGGACAAACATACACATTCATAATCATTACAGGTGAATATGCCAAAAAAGAATATTAGAGTTAAACCAGCGAGGTAAAAGAAAGACAATTCGCAGAATAAATGTAACTAGCGTCCGAAAATTGGTATTTAAAGGGCAGGTTTCTTATTATTTGTTTTAAAATTTACTTTCTCATGTGAACATATTTACTTCTTGTATATTGCCCTTTTTAAAATAATACTTGTACACACCCGCGAAATCGCGGGCATACACAGCTTGTAAACTGTTGTAGGATGAATTTTTGTAAAAGATATTATGACTGGAGAATTTCATATAAGGTATCAAAAGCCCTCTCTCCTTTTTCCAAAAGTCCGTTATGTGTTTCCTTCGTGTTAAATTCAATTATTTTCATGTATCTGGCGTTATACAATAATTATTCTTCCCCTTTGCTACAATGCATTTTTTGGTAAAAGTCAAATTAAGTTAAAATTTGCACCGCTTCAAACATGAAATAAATGAAACTGCTTATAGACCATTATTATTCTAATAAAATGTGCTTCTATGACATTCCATCAGTGTTTTTTTCCTTTTGAGAGCCCTATTACCATGCCGATGGTAGGATTTGAATCTCGTATAAATGACTAAGGCTCGTTTATGGGGTGGTCTGAGGGGCCCTGGTCCCAATATACCGGGCTTAAAAACATGAAATCCCGAGGTTTGTATTTTAACGAAATTCATATCCCGACATCCCGAAATCATAAAAAATATATTCCCTGCATCCCGTAAAGATCAATCCCGAAATCATGGGCTTAAAACACCCGATCTCGACGTCCCGAATAAGTCCTCTAATCTCTACCCTACTTTCATTTCGGTCAAACCGCTACTTTCACTATCAACAATAAATTTGTATGAAATTGTTGACCAGATCATTTTTCTTAACAAGAATAAAATCAAAGTGACCTGCGGTAAATCATACGCTACTGATTAGAGACATTTTTAACGGTGTTTGTACACGGTTCAACACTTTGAAATTCATGGATTATTAATTAACTCATCACAAGCCGTAAAAAAAATACATTTGTTTGTTAATCAAGACTTCTATTTAAACGTGATTGGTATGAGATGTACATTTAAATTAATTTAATTACTCTGTATTTGAAACTTAAATAGTATTGTATTGTTGTACAATTTTAAAATACGTGAAAGTATTGGAGCGACACTTAAACCCAAAAGTCGAAAATAAACTGACAGCGCCATGGCTAAAAAAAAAGAGAGAAAATCAGATAAACGATAGTTCAAAAAAAAAAACCAACAACACAGAAGACTTAATACTGTAACGATAACCGAGCGGTCTAGCTTTGGTGTTAACTATAAATATTGGAACCCTTAGTGTGTTGCTATCAGACTGGAATATATGAACTAAAGTTATAACTGGCGACTCTTCTTTGGTAACGTGGTTCTCTGGTATCGTGGTATTCGGGTAGATCTACAGTTGGTTCTGTATAGGTTTTGTGGTACGTTGTGGTATTCTGATAGATGTTAGTTTGGTTCCGTTTAGGTTTTTGTAAGAATAACAGACTCGTCGAATAAAAATCAACTTGTATTTTATACGTGCAATAAATATCAGCAATTCGTATACATAATAAATAACTTAAGTAACAGTATTCTAGTTTAACAAATAAATACCTTACTTTATTAGAATATCGTAAAGAAAATGGATAGCGGAACTATAATACATAAATACCTAGAAAGTTTACGAACAAGATAGTTTGGTAATCGGCAAATGGTAACGGAAATTCAATGTCAAAACTGATAACGTTTCTCTCGAGAAGTAATTCTCTAAATACAACTTGTTATGGAACTAACAAGCCAACATTATACGGAAATAGTCTGGTTATTTCTGGTTATTCAATCGCTTGGAATTAGCGTGTGTCACTTGCCCAGGGTTAAGTCGTACTGAAGCCTTTTTGGCTTACTCCACTGTATTTATACTTTGGTAAACCATTACCAAAATGGTTTAACATTTACCATTTCGGCTTACCATTTCCGCTTACCATTTACCTAAATTTATTACCAAACCCAGAGCCGACGTCATAGAAAAATTAGGTTATGACGTCATTGGTGTACTTAAAATGAAGTAAACAATTCACAGCTGTTCCGATAGTAAAAACATGGACGTTAAGAATAATAAAAAGTTAACAATGTTTACACAAAGTTGTACAAGAAATATAAAATAAACACAGTCATTTAACGGTAAGGTTTTAACAACATCATCACACAATTTTAGGGAAAACAAGTTCCATTTCAAGGAACCCCCATTTTGTTACAATACTAAGCAACACGAAAAAGCACAATTAATTTGAAGTCCAATATTGTTGTTGACAAATTAATTTACAAGTCGTTTATAAAAACAAAAAACCATCTCCTCAGGAACAGATGATACATATATTGTCTACTCTGTCGGACTTTTTATGCACATATTTTTGACTTTATTGGAATTTGGTTCATGACTATGTACACAAACAATAATTGCTATTATGATAGGTTATTTATAGAAACGGCGGTCGGTAATTCATTGTTTAATCGACAAAAAAAAAGAGAATCAAGCTATGTTTGTAGTACGTTTGTCTTTCGTTAATATGTGTATGGAAGGTAATAACAAAAACACTGCATCCAACCTAAAATATAATCTTTTCAATAGACTTTTAAGATTCATTCGAGTACTCGCGAGTACTCGAGTATCATGACTGAGTATCCAAGTATTAATTTTCAGATCTTTTGACATCCCTAGTTTTAAGCGAAGTTATCCTTTGTAGTTCTTGTATATTTTTAACAAATTAACTACAAAAGAGAAAAGGGGCATATGGAAGAGTATTATCCCTTCTTCGTTTCTGTCATTCTTTAATCTGCTCCTTATTCCATAGTCTATAACCGTCTCTGCAACCACAAAAAAAAAATTATGAAAAAGTTATGAATAGAGTTTTATTTGTTCATGATAAAAACAACTTTCAAATGGTTACAACAATCAACATTTACGATATCCTACTTGTACAGAATTTCTAATTTTAAGATTTGTACTTAACAAAATATCCAGTTCTAGAAAACCAAAAGATCGATTAAATCGAAATACATGCTAAATGTGTTTTACGAGTAGTTCAACTGAATGCACAAATATCACAACGAGTTCATTAGTGTTAGTCTCTTTACGGAAGTATTACAACTGTAATCCGGCTCTATTTCAACTGACTGCATGAATGCTTGTCGGGCAGATTCGTTGTCTCCTAATAACTGAAAAACAATTCCAAGAATAGTGTATTTTTTAGAATGGTATAGTTTTATATTTTCTATAAAATAGTTTTCGCTTATAACATTTTGTAAAGAGTGGAGGCAATCCTGACATTGTCTAGCATTATTGAGTTGAAAATGACACACAAACTTTAGAAAATAACCATACACTATAGAGGAAATACGATATCCTCTATTTTCCACTTCCATTTGTAGTTCGTTTGGTATCAGCCAAGAGTTATGTACAAATTTCATACTACCAATCAGCATTATTTTCCACAACTGTACAATACTGATATTCTGGAATAATTTCAGTTTAAGGGTTTGATAATGAATATCCGACATATCCATGAAAAATTGTAGTTTTTCGGGAGAACATTTCGATATAGAATATGAGATGATGTGTAATGCCTTACTATACTGTTTAGACTTATAGAAAAACGATGCTAACATCAGCCATCCAGAAACAGCGTCGTGATAGATATTCTGTAACAGAGTACAAATACATGATTTATACTGCTTGTATTGATGTTTATTACATGTTTTAGTACTATTCAGTGGAGCAGACTGCGCATATTGTGAACCCAACACTGACATGTAGTTTGTATAGACGTATTTAAGTGAGGAATTGTCACTGAAAACTATCTGGTGTATTATTTTTGTGGATGTGTAAGTGTTGCATTTAGTAGAAATAAACACATCATTTGTAAACCATAATAATACGGAATGAAGTGTTTTTACCACCTCGATAGTATGCAATGTGTGTGGTTGAATGTGATCCTTCCACATTGATTCATGAAAATTAGATAATTGATTTGAAAATAAGATACATCGCCATCTGTAACTATGCAGGGTATACAGTTTCTCCAACAGTATTTCACGAGCACGTCCCTCTATTTTGTTCTCAAACATGTTGTTCTCTGGTATAAAGTAATGTAAGCAAACTGAATAGTCAACAGAATATATCAGTCTGCTAAAACATCGCATAAAACAAGGTATAAGATTTTCTGGTTTCCATATTGATTGTGGTAATTCTTCTGATATCCAGAAAATGATTGTTTTCAAAAAGTATGAACAGAGCAAATCTTCACATTCGGTGTAGGTTGCTATAACATCTTTCAAAAGAATTTTTAGGAGGGCATAACATATCAATTGAGTGTGTGTAAAAGTATTAATTAGAAATTTTTCACCAACAGAAAAGGAAATTCGCCATTCTATATCCTCTTTTGGTGATCCCTTAACTCCGATTGGTACAAAAAGTACTCCGTGTTTTATAATACTTTGTTTGACATTATAACTAGGCCATGAGTTATTTGATCTTGTTATCCATTGTGATGCTTGTGATATCCATGTCTTACAATGTAAACAAAAGGCAAGGTCAAACTTTCCTTTTTTGTCAGATAAGCATGGTCCATGTATTACAGTGCTATCTGTTTTACGCATGAGCCATTGCTTATATAATGCGCTCGGGAAATAATGTTTGCCATTATGTTCCTCAAATTCTTGACATAGAAATTGAGAATATACTTGTTCTTGTACTAGTAACTGAGTGAAACCAGGTTTTACATCATCTGTTTCCATTAACACATAATTAACATTTGAATTGTTAGCAGCTTTAATGTCTTCATAAACCTCCATGTTTTTAATTACATACATAATATCTAAATCACTACCTCTCATCTCAAGTCCTTCACCAAAACTCCCACTTGTGATAACGGTACGATAGGTATCGCTCTTTAATTTATCCCTGGCGGCATTCATAAGTCTGAGATTTTTAACATAATTCTCAGATCGCACTATGTTGTGACACATATAACGATACAGTGCTAATGATATAGCTTTTGTTTCTATGTCTGAAATAACATGAAATATATAAATTATGAAGTAATAGGGATACATAGATCTACTATAATAAAATTGAAATTTAGCTTCAGTGAGTTGTTAAGATGACAATTTTTCATAACAACAGACGAAGAGATTTTGAAATGACTTTGTTGATTGTAATAAAATAATTGATGTCTACCATTTCAAATGTGATAGTCATACTCAACATCTCCATTTGCTCCCATGTCGAAGATAAACTGAAAACACACGCACAAAAAAAATGTCCTTTTTAAACTAGTAATCGAAAACAGTTTGAATATTTCTTAGTTAATTGTATGTCTTAATTTTCTAACCTTCCATTTCCTTTTGTCTGTTAATCTTTGATATGATTTGGTCGGGATAAATTATTTATGTAATTTTTTTTTCAGGAATAAAAAAACACAACATTTCATTGTCCTGGTTATAATTCATAATTTAGAAAATACAGATTAGTATTTATAATATTTCAGTATCATAGTTTGATATGTATGGCTTTTTTGTTCCTTTAATTGGAGATCTAGTTTTTAAACAAATACTTCTTCTTTTAAAATTTTCCTTCCCTCCTCCCTCCCCTTAATAAAATGAGTTTGCCCCATTGTTGTTTTTATTGCTGTATGTAAGATATTTATATATAATTTAGGAACATTATTTTTCAACTACATTATATAACCAAGACAAATTAACTGATATGGATTTTGTAGTTCATGGACCATGTATATCTTACACAGAAGGAACGTATGACCATGACATGGGTATCAAAAGCATCACAATGGAAAACAAGATTAAATAACTCATGGCCAAGTTATAACTATAACAAATTATTATAAAACATGGGGTACGTTTTGCACGAATCGGAGTTAAGGGATCTCCAAAAGAATGGCGATTTTTTTTTCTGTTGGTGAGAAGCTATTATAAGACACAACACAGATCGTATTCCTGAAATTTTTGACATTGTTATTTTTAACCCATGTCGTTATTTTAAAATAATCACATCTTTCTGTTACGATTTGAATAGATACCTATAGTCAGATATTTATACCATCTTATAATCAATCATATGATCGATTCACAATGAATATTTGTGATACTAATTAAATTGTAAAATTCGACAAAAGCTGACTGGGTAATAAAACTGTCGTTTTAGGGAGTAACATTTGTTCTCGATTGCAAATGCACACTGTTTATACCATAAAGTGATCTTGGTTTCAAACATTTGACTGATCTGCCCTGATCATATTCATTATAAAATTGAAAATGGAAATGGGGAATGTGTCAAAGAGACAACAACCCGACCACAGAAAAAACAACAGCAGAAGGTTACCAACAGGTCTTCAATATAGCGAGAAATTCCCGCACCCGGAGGCGTCCTTCTATAGCTGGCCCCTAAACAAATATATACTAGTTCAGTGACAATGAACGCCATACTAACTTCCAAATTGTACACAAGAAACTAAAATTAAAATAATACAAAACTAACAAAGGCAAGAGGCTCCTGACTTGGGACAGGCGTAAAAATGCGGCGGGGTTAAACATGTTTATGAGATCTATAGATTTACAATCAATGTAGAAGAATAAAGTCCAACTTGTTGTTATATAAAAACATAAAAAAAAATCAAACTATTCCCGTCTGACAATAAAACAAATGCCGAAGAATGGGATTTGACGTTCGTGACACAACGCGGGGTATATTCTATACACAGAGACATCAAGAAGACATTACATTCAATGCTGCGTGTAGGTAGAGTGATGCACGTTAAAGATGTGATACTACACCTCATTTTGTGTTCGTACCAGGATATGTTGCTTGTGGCTGTCCGTATGTTCATTACTTTAATCCGATTTACCTAGTTTGCAGAACCTTCTATTTGGATATTTGCTTTATTTGTTATCGTTTGGAATAAAAAGGAATATAAATATAATTGTGCTTGCGATTTTCATATTCTGCATTAAAAAGTAAAATTACAAAAATACTGATCTCAAAGGAAAAGTCAAATATGACAGTTCCTTATCAAATGGCTCAATCAAAATTTCAAACACATCAAACGAATAGGAAACAACTGTAATATTCCTGACTTGGTACATGCATTTCATTATGTAGAAAATGGTGGATTAACCCTGGTTTTTTAGCTAGATAAACCTCTCACATGTATGACAGTCGCATACAATTTCGTTATATTGACACTAATGTGGATACAAGGCATTAATGTCAAAAATAAGGGTACATCAATCTTAGGAGGAGGGTTCGTATTGCTGTCACTCGGATGTATTTAAGGGGCTCGCGGGTACAAATCATTTTTTTTAGATATAGGATTTTGTTATTTTTTTCTATGAATAAACTTTATCCTACAGGTATATTTAGTAAAAAATTGAAAAAAAAATATTAGGTCGCCTTTCATTTAAGCTCACAATCTGCCTTCGAAAGAAACATGCATTTTTGTTAAGTTACTTTTTTCTGTTGAACAAATAGGAGGAAAAACGGTAACATCGAAGTAAAAAAAGAACTTATTTATAGAAATCGCTTAAATTTTACAGTAGTTTAGTTTAAAGGGTCACTAGCTGTCAAGTTCATGTTTACCGATTCAAATCAAATTCTCATATTTGATTTATAACAATGAAAAACATTTATCCAAACTATTAAATGTCTGAAATAAACAATAAATAGGAGACGGGCATGAACATTCTTAGCTTCGTTTCGTGTGTTTTTTAGTCTATACGCCATCTAATTGATTATCGAGCTGACCTCTAAAGTCATCCGATGACCATTTTTAAGCGATGTAAACATAAATTATAGATATTGATAGATTAAGGAAACTCGTGCTATTGGATTATTCTAGGTCTATTTAATTTCATATCATAGATGAAAATTAAATGTTTATCATCTTGTTTACTTGTATAAGAATGACTTTTTGTAGATCGAATCAGTCAATCAAATGATTTACCTTTGTTTCATTTTCAATGTTGACATTCTTTTCCTTAAAATAACTTTAGACATACAATTCAGTGACACGTGTTATCCATCTCAAGTCAAGGGGTAAACTTGAAGTTCAAATGTATATGGATTCAATGAGGTTGAAATATTCACTCGTAAGTGAATAATTCATAATCAATGCTTTTAAGCTGATTTTGACAATATTGAACCATACTGGCTTCTAAAAGCTTATTTTTATTTCACTATTTGCAATTGATTATTGATTGAGCAAAAAATAAATTATATTATATTTATTATATCTCTCGAAGCTAGTGCCAAGTACAGCTTATTTGAAAATGATAATAAAAAATGTAGGTCATTGATGAATTAAAAAAGATATTTTTGGCATTTTTTCACAAAAGGGAGATAATTTGGAGCTTTTTCAAAAATATAAACATTGTAAAAGTCATTTGGGGCCACAACGATTTTTGGGGGTTTTTGTACCATATCATAACGTAACAACTGGTAGTGTGATAAATAAAGTTTGTAATGAAAAAAAAATGTTCAAATTTTTGCTGATGTTTTTGTACCCTCGAGCCTCCTTCAATACCGAATTCATGTTCATGCAATGCTTAATTTTGAAGGAAACCTCTTAACTACGGTAAGCATTTTGTTGTCCATATAGCTATACCGAGCATTAGAGAGGTAAAACAAAATGTGTCAAATACGATATCTTTCTATGTTGAAATTAACATAAAACATCGCAAGAGAGTATACCTTTGATTCTTACTAGAAAAATAAGAATGAGTGTACTTAGAAGTTGACCCTTAAAGCACATTCAAAGGGCAATTATTTTATTTGAAAATGCTTTCTCGAAACCAACCTTTTTTCAGTTATACAGTTAACAGACTATGTATATATGTATTTTAGTACGCTCTTCTTTTGTTTTAAAATTCAAAAAGAAAGTTTTCGAAATTTAAAAGTGTCATCAAAATATATTTACTCTGAATATTAACGTGTACACATAAAATTAATGATCATATATAAATAAAGACATTCTTAGACAATTATGTAAACGTTATGTTGTATACAAGTTTATCATTTAAGGATCATACAGAATTAACAACATCGGTATATAACATACCTGTCATCGTAGTTGATCTGTTACCGTTAACGTGGCAATCTGTGTTCTCGTTTCTAACTGTAATTGTTTGCTATTCTATTTAAATATCAAAATACCACCTACACATTACTTATGGCTGTATGTCAATCATACTTTTTCATTGGATAAGTTTATCATGTATCCATATTGTTATAAGTAGCAGTCAAAGGTTAAACCATAATTTAGCAATAGACGGAAATAGAAAGAAGGTTGAGGTACAATAGACGGAAATAGAAAGAAGGTTGAGGTACAATAGACGGAAATAGAAAGAAGGTTGAGGTACAATAGACGGAAATGGTGTCTTGAATATTTATTTTTAGAAAATGATAAAAAATGGCTCAAACTACCAACAATTTACGCATTTTCCGAGAAGTAGATATACATCTAAGAGACATCCATAATGCAATTCACAACAATCGATAATATTAATGATCATATATAAATAAATACATTCTTAGAAAACGTAAATTATATAAACGTTATGTTGTATACAAGTTTATCATTTAAAGATCATGCAGAATTAACAACTTCAGTTTCTGATTGCAGTTGAGATTAAAGAACAAATAAGAATGTTACTAAGCAAAAAAGCAGATATTTTTATAAGGTCGGCACATATAAAGAAAATAGTAAATTGAAGAGCTTATAATACATAAACAGGTACAAAAGAATTACCAAAAATATACGGAAAGGTAGCAAAAACCACGAAAGCCAACAAGATCAAATTGATATTGAAATCCAAACATAGATATATAAACCACGCTCAACGTACATTTAAACAGAAGATGTGAGATGATTGCCTATGAGACACCTATCAAAAATAGACCAAATGACACAGAATTTCACATTATAGGTCACCATACGGCCTTTTCTTTACTAGACTTCACGTCGTAAAACTATAACTCACAACAGAATAGACGCACAATGCAATCTTAAAACAGGATAACCACAAACTAGAACGAAGAAATTAATAAAGGCAAGTATTTGGTACATGGATTATAATCAGGTCTGTTGAGCATTTTTACTTTCTACACTTTTTATCAGCAAATTTCAATATGATTTAATATTATGAACGCAAGGGAATATATATATTTAAACAATAAATCTAGTTTTCAATTTCCTTTTAACAAGAAGTTTTCACTACCACTTAAAAACCTAATAATAAATATAGTTGTATTCATATTCGTTCATAACACATAACAAAGGAAGCAGTATTGCTTTTATAAAGAACGTTTTTTCGACAAAAACGTATTTTATCATGTACATTTTAACACGCTTCATCGATTGAATTTTGTTTACTGTAGACAAATGTTAAATAAGTGGCAAATATTTCATACATATTCGGAATGAGAACATAAAAATTAGTAACAATAGGTGGGCTTGGTTCAACCAAGATGAAATACAATGGATAAGGACTGTCATTAAAAAAGGGTAATTTTGATAGGGACAGTATTTTAGCCTAATTTGATTCCCTGTTTTGCCAGGCAGTTTACTGACGATCGGACGAAACTGAAGATGCCAATACTGCATGACTATATTTCGGTACCAATTTCAAACGTTCGAACAAATTCACCTGACCGACAAGACGCCAGATCGTTTTTTAATAAAAAGTAAAAAAAGAGAGATCAAAATAAAAATCATGTTCATATATAACATGTGTAACGAAATTTATGAACGTCTTCCGAAGTTTTGTGTTACTTGAGTGTTTAATTTCATTTTAATTCCCCCGACTAAAACATGTTCCTTCATGTCTATCTTTTTCCATACAAGGTTTGTTCACAGACGGATAAACGTAGGAACTTAATACAAGGTTGTCAACATATATTTTACCTTATTAATGTAGTGCGCAATGGATTGTGTTATCATCTTGAGATTTCATTTCAGGGATACTGAGAATTCATTAATATTCGAGACAAAATTTCGTTGATTTTGTTGGTACAGGGGAAACACGAATTTAAATTTTCAACCAATTGCAAATTAACCAAGGATTCCATGCAGACTTGTGTCAAAATCACAAAATTAAACATCAACGATAATGCAAGTTTTTACCAAACCATGAAAATTGGTATTCACGAAAATAAATGAATTCACAGTATTGAAGATTATAATATATGTTTGTTAGCATTTCTTTTAGATAGATGTAAGTCAAGAGTATAGGAAGAAGAAAACTAGAGGCTCTCAAGAACCCGTGTCGCTGACCGGTATCTACTGTGGTTGGGAAATCATGTTTAATAAAGATTTAATCATTATAAATAGTTTAAAAATTCCTAATAATAATTATGACCAAGCTTGGTAAAATTTGGCCGAGCTGTTAAGTAGCAAAAGATTATTTTTTTTTTACAAAATGTACAATTTGACGCCATAATCACTCCAGATCAGATTTGCTCTAAATGCTTCCGTTTGGGAATAAAAGCCAAAAACTGCATTTTTCCCCTATGATTTTTTTAGCCATATCGACCATGTTGGTTGGGATGCAGAGTCATCGGGCACATTTTTTAAATAAGATACCCTTATGATGATTTCGGTTAATTTTGTATCAGTAGAGTCAGAGAAGACGATTTGTAAAAAAGATTACAAAGAAATTGTTAAAAATTTACTTAAAAAGGCAATAAGGGACAATTTTGATTAAGTTGACTTATTTGTAGATCTTACTTTGCTTACCATTATGGCTGTGTATAGTCTATCTCTAACTATAAAAGTATTCAAAATAATAACCAAAAACTGCCAAATTTAATTAAATAAACAATGCAGGGACAGCAACCCAAAAAAGCATGTCGGTTCCGTTTGAAAATTTCAGTGCAGATAGATCTTAACCTTGTATATATGTTAACCCCATGTCATATTTGCTCTAAATGTTAAAGTTTCAGAGATAAAAGCCAAAAAATCCTTTTAACGCCTAT
Source organism: Mytilus edulis (assembly GCA_019925275.1). Classification (NCBI taxonomy): domain Eukaryota; kingdom Metazoa; phylum Mollusca; class Bivalvia; order Mytilida; family Mytilidae; genus Mytilus; species Mytilus edulis. The sequence continues at coordinate 82,816,517 of CM034361.1, forward strand.
GATCTTTTTTAGCCATGTCAGCCATGTTGGTTGGAGTGTGGAACGCTCACAACTTTTATAAACTAGACATTCTAATAATGATTGTTTTTTTTAATTCGGCCCAGAGTTTCAGAGCAGAATATTTTTGAAAAAGTTTATGACGACAATGATGACGACGGACAACGAGGATGACGGACACCAAGTAATAAAAACAGCTCATTTGGAACTTCAGGCCAGATAAGCTTCAAAAGTTACATACATATCGAGCTTCATGTAAAATTTTAAAAAGGAAAGTATAAAAACTGACAAAATTAACCAAAGACAGACAAAATCACCAGACAAAGAACAGACCACAAACGCTTAGTTTTATTTTAATTATGATACGAAACGTTTGCATTACTGCAATACGATAATAGTTGTATTGCAATAACGAAAAGTTATATTTACAAATATGGATATTTCCTTTTGTTAAAAACGTTTAAAACAAAAATACATTCCAAGTTAATTTCAGATTTTTTGAGATTTCATCTACTTTCGTAAAAAGTAAAAATCCCCAAAAAATGAATTCTGAGCTAAGTTCAAAACGGAAAATTCCTAAATAAATGGCAAAATCAAATCATAAAACACATCAAACGAATGGATAACAACTGTAATTTCCTGACTTGGAACAGGCATTTTCAAATGTAGAATATGGTGGATTGAACCTGGTTTTATTAGGTCTTTCCACTTTTCCGTGGAAAGACCTATAGCTTTTGTTCTGATTATTATTAGGTCTTTCCACCTTTCCGTGGAAAGACCTATTACTTTTCTTCTGATTATTATTATTTTTTTCTTCCGCCTAATTTTTTTCCTTCGCAGTTTTTTTGTTTCGCAAGATGTCGCTTAGTTATTTGGAATATGATATCGAACAGTTTATACGCTTTTGAAAGCAACTCTGCTTGACCGAATACTGTCCCATATAAGAGTTATTTCCCGAACACTGTTTTTCTTGTTATCTTTAGGGCTTCTCAACCGTATAAGAAACCGACAAATTTATTTTTCCAAATTGCTCGTTATATCCTAAGGATGTTCTATTTTATATTGACCGAAGCCGTATCGAGATTCCATATGAGAGTTATTTCCACTTTTATATTTGAAATTTTGAAATGTATTTTAAACTGGAAAACCATAAGTGATAGAGACCTAGGGTCTTTTGATATGAGATCCTTGGACCAAAAAAATGAAAATTAGGTCAAGGTCAAAGGTCAAGGTCATATTCTAAATTTTGATTTTGGCTTATTTTCACTCTTTTTCATTAACCTTATAAGATATCGACAAATTATTTTTACTAAATTGTTATTTGCGACATGTCGTAACTTAATAATTTTGGTTGAAAGGGTGCGTAATCAATGAATGGGAGTTTTAGCCCCTATCATATCTAAAATTATGCGTAAAGTGATATAACTTATTAACCATACATATTAGAGACCTAGGGTCTTTTGATTTGCGATCCTCAGTTAGTGACCTTGAAATTGAGGTCAAGGTCATAGGTAAATTTGACGTTCTAGATTATGACCTTTGCTTAAAATTCATATCTATACATCATAAAGCTGTAGGAAATGACATTTTAGACTGATTTTTAATATTTTAATATAAAAATAGATATTAACTGGTTGAAAGACCTTCAATTACTTTTTAATTATTATTATATTTTTTTTTCTTCCGCCTAATTTTTTTCCTTCGCTGTTTTTTTGTTTCGCAAGATGTCGCCTAGATATTGAATATGATATCGAACAGTTAATACGCTTTTGAAACCAACTCTGCTTAACAGAATACTTTCCCATATAAGAGTTATCTCCCCGAACACTGTTTTTCTTGTTATCTCTAATGCTTCGCAACCGTATAAGAAACCGACAAATCTATTTTACTAAATTGCTCGTTATATCCTCAGGATGATTTGAATAATTTTGACCGAAGCTATCCGGAGACTCCATATGAGAGTTATTTCCCCTTTTATATTTGATATAAGTGATATGCATTTTTAACTGGAAAACCATAAGTGGTAGAGGCCTAGGGTCTTTTGATTTGAGGTCCTTGGTTCTAAAAAATGAAAATGAGGTCAAGGTCAAAGATCAAGGTCATTATTAAAATTTTGATTTTGGCTTGTTATCTCTTATTTTCAGAAATTATATAAGATATCAACAAAATATTTTCACACAATTGTTAGTTACGACATGTCGTAACACATTAATTTTAGTCGAAAAGGGTACGTAGACATTTGACGCGAGTTTTCCCCCTTTTTATATCTAATATCATACGTATGGTAATATAACTCATTAACAATATACAGCATAGGACTAGAGTCTTTTGATTTGAGGTCCTTGGTTTATGACCTTGAAATTGAGCTCAAGGTCATATGCTAATTAAACGTTCTAGATTTTGACCTTTGATTTTACCTCATATGTACACATGATAAAGCCATGGGACTTTTTGCATTAAGTTGTAAGCAATGTGACCTTAAAAAACACAACCGGAAGTGACCTTTTGTAAACCGGAAGTAGCTATTTTTTGTACTTAATGGCCCAAGACCACAATTAATGATCCCGCTTTTCGTTGTCCACGAATATAGTTCCTTTTAATTAGAGTGTATTTTTCCTTAATTTTTTTTCTTTCCCTTCCTCACTCATTTCTTCGATTTTTTTTGGTGGAAATGAAAGAAGAGAGGTGAAATAAATTTTTGGATGTTGTATTTTAACTTATTTTGATTTGGAATGAGTGATTAGGCCAAGTGCAAAAAGGTAATATTTACAGTTTTCGGAACATCTCTTGACTTGTCAATAGGGGTATGGATGTGTATTGGCTAAATTTGTAAAAGTGATTGCTACAATCTTTCTGAATTTTGGATATATATTTGGACTAGGACTATACATTACACACACAATAAATTGGACAAAAGTGCATGGTGCAAAAGGTTATAAAGAACTGATAGAGGAATTAATTGTGGTCTGTGGCCTAATCAATGTAAAAGTATATAGAACCATATATTTTTGGAATCAGTGTCAAGTAAACTATCAAACAATACCGGAAGTAAACTTTTTAAACCGGAAGTAAAAGATTATCTCCCTTTTCTATATATTTTTTTTATAGAAACCATATATTTTTGGAATAAGCGTTCAATAAGCTGTCATTAGACGCTAAAATTGACATTTAAAACCAAATTTTAATATTTTCATATAAAAAAAGGTCTAAACTGGTGGAAAGACCATCAATGGTTCTCTGAACAATTGGTTTTTAATTTATAACAAGCATTCGTTTGCACTTTGTATTTGTAAAGTTTATGTCGTTTTATATAATCGAAAGCAGGAAGATATTGTTTCTTTAAAACACTTAAAACTAACTTTACCTTACACTTACATCAGATATTATTTTTGTTTTCCTTTCACATGATTCTGAATCATTGTCGTAAGTGGTTCGTACTTTTGATCCAATCTCTATTTGTGACCATGCTAAAAATTGCTAAATGCTTCCTCTTTATGTGTAAACATAACATAAATATCCTTATATGTATATTTTAGTAAGTAGAATTATAAGTAAATTGTACTTATCGTTTTTAAATATATTCAAAATTAACAGAATAGCATATATTATCTGAAAATAAAAGTTTAGGTGTCGATCTTCACAAGAAACAAATTTATATGTCTTTGTTTTGATTTCTTTTATGTGTCTTCGCTATCTGATTCCGTCCTAAACTTTTTCGCCCTTGTCAGCCCATTTTAGAAATATCCATGCTTTTCACAATTCCAAATTTATGTTGCACAAAAAAATCAAAATAGTTTTCATAGTATACATATGCACATAAACCTTGATAATATGTTAACGTGTCATTTCTGGTCGTTTTTGCTCTACCATTACTAACACTCCATAGTAAGGTGTGTAGTTTCCTATTTGGGTCCCTGTGGATTTTTTAAATATAAATGATAATGTGCAATACAATTTATTTTGTATAACTGAAGATCAGTATAGCCCTCAATGTGGATCTAAAGGAACATCAATATTCTGTTTTTGGGCTTTTTTGTATAATAGTCCCCATTATCATATACATACCAATCATTGGTTCGTAAATATTGTTTTTCTCCAACTTTTTGTCACATGAACTTTACGAACCAAGAGTTCCAAATAGTGAAGTTGAAATTATCCCTTCGTTAATATTACGGACGCCATCACGAGTTGGTTGACCGTTATGGAATAACCGTGTGACAGATGATATATGATATGTTCCTGATGTCGTAACTACAATACCCTTCACGAATATGATCAACCGAATAAGACAATTTACCGGGTGTGTAATGAGCAACACGACAGCGTATCCAGAGTAGTTTTTCGGTAGAAGGTTTTCATATACTTCAACAATATGATGCTTGTTTCCTTGGTCACTTTAAGTGCAATTATGAAGCGAAAACATGTAATGCTTGTATACAATTAAAAACCAATTGTTCAGAGAACAATTGAAAGTCTTTCCACATCAAAGAAATTTTGATAAGAAGATAGTTTCTTCATACTGATTCGATAAATAATGGTTTAATTATACTTTTGAGTAAAATAAAGGAGATAATATGCTACTTCCGGTGAAATGAATATCACTTCTGGTCTGATATGATAGCTTATATGACACTGATTCCAAAAATATATAGTTTCTATATACTTTTTTATGTAGAATGGGAGATAATTGGCCACTTCCGGTTTGTTTGAAGTCATTTTTAGTCTTCAGTAATTAGTGTATGTATCTATATGAAAAAATATATGGATTCTGAGTAATTTTATATGAAAAAAATTGCAAAAAGGCTACTTCCGGTTTTCTCAATGTCACTTCTGGTAGTCATATTCAAGGTCATTTGTCACCGAAGCTTTTAGACAAGGTCAAATGAATTTAATAACATGAATGTACCAATTTTTCTGCACCAGATGCGCATTTCGACAATACATGTCTCTTCAGTAATGCTCGTGGCCAAAATATGTAAAATCCAAAGCTTATATAAAAGATGAAGAGCTATAATCATCAAGTTCCAAAAATGACTAAATCCGTGATAGGAATCAGAGCTTTCCATGAGGGAGATACATTCCCTAATTTATAATAATTCTAATATTTTATAACAGCAAATTTAATGACACAAAAAAATCCGTATTTTCATGCCAGTACTGGGCTGGTGATACCCTCGGGGACTAACAGTCCACAAGCAGAGGCATCGACCTAGTTGTAGTAATAACATTAACGGTAATATTTTTCTGAACCAGATGCGCATTTCGACAATACATGTTTCTTCAGTGATGCTCGTGGCCAAAATATGTAAAATCCAAAGCTTATATAAAAGATGAAGAGCTATAATCATAAAGTTCCAAAAAGTATAGCCAAATCCGTGATAGGAATCAGAGATTTGCATGAGGGAGATAAAGTGAACTTAGTTGAAGTTATAATCAAATAACCTCATATCAAGACATTTCAGGGGCACTAACTCCTATAAGATGCCATCAAACTGTATAAGACTAAATGTAGCATATCTTCGCTACAATCGAGCAGACATTTTGCACTTGTTCTTTTATATGTATCTTTCAAAGTGTCGGTGAAAATGCAACAAGGAAAAATCAAAACTGAGAACTTGACATTGACCTTTGACCTTGACCTCATTTTCTAAGTTAGTACCTAGGGGCCTCAAATAAAAACATTCCAGGGTTATACGGTTAACTGTTTATGAGTTAAAAAAACATACCGACAAATTTATGTTGTAAAGGTAGATAACTCCTATAAAATGTCATCGAATCGCTTCCATCCAAATTAGCCAAAAATTCCTAAGGATGTAACGAACAATTTGTAAGAGGAATTTTGTCGCTACCTTTTTTGTTACGAAGCAGATGCACACAGATGATAAACAGTGAATAGGGAGATAACTCTTACAAAAAAATGGTTTGCAATAGCAGGGTGAAATTTAAAAGAATTTTAAAGAAATACAATAAGTCTTTCCACGGAAAAGTGGAAAGACTTAATTATGACAGTTCAACTACACACCTAGTTGTTTTACATTTACAGTTTAGGAGATGTATTTTGTTAAAATCTTTGAAACGCACCGTTCAAATGTAGAATAGGTTAAAATTTGTGATCTCCAAACATAATTGATAATGATATTGACCCAAAGTAGTTTTTATGGATACTCGGAATCCTTCTATTGCAGTTAGTGAACTTAATGACGGGATAAGACATTTCATAGTGATACTATCATTAGCACAATTAGTTATTTGAGATCGAGAGAAGTCTTTTTCAGCATGCTCAATGTTAATATAAATTAGTAGTTGAGTATTATAAGAAAGCATACCATAGTTAGAATTATTGTAAAATTCATGTAGTGTAGCAGTCGTATAGTAAGGTATTGTTAAATAAAGTATCGAATCAAGTTTAAAAAAATAGGCATCCACCATAATAAAAACCTTTGTTTAAATGACATAAGCTGTGTGAATTCCGAAATATAATAATATTGTTTGTAATAACTATTGTTTGATCCTATCTAGAACTTATGTGATATCCTAATCTTTTCATATCACATTTTATTAAACATGTTAAATTAGAGAATGAAATTTAAAGCTTGTAACGACTTTTTAGTTCTATATTGATAAAAGAAATATAACAAAATAAAAAAAAGTGCATTTGAGTGTATCAACGAGGTCTTGGTAAAAATAACTACGTTTTATATTAGAATTGAACAAACTAGCTGTAAATAGTTGAAATTAAATATGTAATCGGTACAATCATTTTATGCTTTGAGGGAGCTAATTCGAAGTGTCACGGTTTCACTCAAAAGTTCAAAGGAAAATCTCGTGCATCTTTCATATAAATACTGAATACTTCAACTATTTTATTTTATTACTGCAATTAACATACGTTTGAATATGAGCAAAAGAAAAAAACTCTTATTTTACCAATGCAACACTATACAGGGCCAAGTTTCATCCTAAATATATCCACATCTGTCCACAACAGACCGGAAATAAAATCACTGATACAATATGTTACTTATAAAACGCATCATTTTTAATAATTTAAAAATATGAAAACTTGGTAAAAAATTGTGTTAAAATCTCTTTGTTATAATAAAAAAAGAAAATTTACTTATTCAATACCAAAAAATAGATTGGTGTGAGCAAAAAAAATCATATCTTAATTTTATCTACTTTTATCAATTTAAACCATCTCTCAGCATTTTTTAATTGGATACAATTACTTCTTTTAAATCTTTTTATTATTTTGTAATTCCACAAAACACGAAAAAAGTATGAGTTAATTCTGTTTTTAACTGTTAAAATTACTAGACATGCTAATTAAACTTACTAAATTTAAATATCTGTCAAATGAATGTATATCTATACATGTAATATTAGAAATAACCAAGAAACGACTTTATATCAAGAATAAATCACCAAATATGCATAAATTCGAGAGTTTACTTATTGCCTAAAATCATGTTCGGCATAAGGATGATTAATCATCATCAGATTTCAGGAAAGCTTTGAAGTCATCAATATTTTGATTCTGCAGCACTTTTTTGTATTGAAAATTTTAGATGCAACAGGGTTGGTGTAGGAATAAGATACTATAGGAGAAGAGTGGTCCTTAAAGTAAGAAGGAATGTTACTTTTTGCTCTTTTATGGTGAAGATTATTACTTATATTTATAGCATCAATACCCTTGTTTGTGAACTTCAAACTAAAGAAAGAAAGTTTTTGCAGTTCCTCTGAATGTTGCAAAACGGGTCTGAATAATCTACGGTTAGCAATATCCATCACTATGGCAACTATTTTTTATTCGTAGATCGACTATCTGGATAATTTGGATAGGGACAGACATTGAGCCTTGCAGTAAGCTTCTCGCGGACTTAAGTCTATACAAGGTTTTGACAGATTAACTGAGAGACGAAACCCACGATTGCTCCTACATATATTTCATCTGAGTAATGTAGTGCACAATGGATTGTGTAATAATCTTAAGATTTTGGCCAGCTTGTTCAGCGTTTCATTTATTAAAAGCTTGATGTAGATATAACTTCAGGGACTTAAAGTATTAGAAGAATTAAGAAAAATAGTATTGCAAAAATGTCAACCTCCAAGATAAATTCAAAAAGGGAAAGTCTTAAAACTGACAAAATCAACTAAAGACAGACACAATCATCACCAAACACATTTTTATGTCATTTTTATAAAAACAAAAGCAGGAAGATATTAATTTTTTGAATTCCACTTAACACAAGAAACTAACTCTACTTTAAGCCCAAATCAGATAATTATTTTTTATTTCCTTTCACATGATCCTGAATCATTGTCGTAAGTGTTTCGTACTTTTGTTCTAACCGCCATTTATGACATACTTAGAATTACTAAATGCTTCCTTTCTATGTGTAAACATAACATAAATATCCTTATATGGATTTTTCAGTAAGTAGAATTATAAGTAAATTGTACTTATCGTTTTTAAATATATTCAAAATTAACAGAATAGCCTATATCATCTGAAAATAAAAGTTTAGATGTCGATCTTCACGAGAAACAAATTCATATGTCTTTGTTTTGATTTCTTTTATGTGTCTTTGATATCTTATTCCGTCCTAAACTTTTTCGCCCTTGTCAGCCCATTCTAGAAATATCCATGCATTTTCCAAATCCAAATTTCTGTGGCATAAAAAATCAAAATACTTTTCATAGTTATATATATGCACATACACCCCGATAATATGTTAACGTGTTATTTTTGGTCTTTTATAAAACTCCACAGTTAGGTGTGTAGTTTCGTATTTTGGTCCCTGTGAATTTTGTAAATATAAATGATAATGTGCAATACAATTTATTTTGGATGACTGAAGATCAGTATATCCCTCAATGTGGGTCTAAAGGAACATCAATGTTCTGTTTTTTGGGCTTTTTTGTATAATATTCCCCATTATCATATACATACCAATCATTGGTCCGTAAATATTGTTTTTCTCCAATTTTTTGTCACACGAACTTTACGAACCAAGAGTTCCAAATAGTGAAGTTGAAATTATCCCTTCGTTAATATTACGGACGCCATCACGAGTTGGTTGACCGTTATAGATTAACCGTGTGACAGATGATATATGATATGTTCCTGATGTGGTAACTACAATACCCTTTACGAATGTGATCTACCGAATTAGACTATTTACCGGGTGTGTAATGAGCAACACGACTGGTTATCCAGAGTAGCTTTTCGGTAGAAGGTTTTCATATACTTCAACAATATGATGCTTGTTTCCTTGGTCACTTTAAGTGCAATTATGAAGCGAAAAAATGTAATGCTTGTATATAATCATAACAGTTCAACTACACACAAAGTTGTTTTATATTTACAGTTTAGGAGATGTATTTTGTTAAAATCTTTGAAATGCACCGTTCAAATGTGATCTCCAAACACAATTAACTATGATATTGACCCAAAGTATTTTTAATGAAATCTCGGAAGCCTTTTATTGCAGTTGGTGAACTTAATGACGGGATTAGACATTTCATAGTGATACTTTAATTAGCACAATTAGTTATTTGAGATCAAGATTTGTCTTTTTCAGCATGCTCAATGTTTATATAAATTGATAGTTGTGTATTGTACGAGAGCTTTCCAAAGTTACAGTTATTGTACAATTCCTGTAGTGTAGCAGTCGTATAGTAAGGTATTGCTAAAAAAAGTATCGAATCCATGATTAAAAAAAATAGGCATCCACCATAATAAAAACCTTTGTTTAAATGACATCAGTTGTGTGAATTCGGAAATGTAATGATACCGTTTGTAATAACTGTTGTCTGATCACATCTATAACTGATATGGTATCCATATCTTTTCATATCACATTGTATTAAAGATGATAAATTAGATTATGAAATTAAAAGCTTGTAATGATTTTTTAGTTCTGTATTGATAAAGGAAATATGACAAAATGTAAAGAGTGTATTTACGTGTATTAACGAGGTCCAGTTAAGTATTCTCATACATTTTATCAACGATTTGGAAATTCTCAATTCATACTTATAATGACGATTTCCTTTGAATTCTTGACACATTTGAATAACTGCAGGTACAAAATACATGAAATATGGCATTTTAGATATTGTTTATTCCTACGTTATATAGATGTATAAGAGTATGAAATTGTTTATGAAAATATTTGTATGTGGTTTTCAAATTATCACAAAGTTCATTTCTTGACGACCTCATAATTTTACGATAGTACAAATCGATTTATTGTTTTCTTACCTTCTCACGTTTTGTAAAGTGTCATTTATATTTTAACCAGAACCAGGCATATGCATGCATTCTGTAATTGTGCAAATCTTCGTTCATTGGTAATTTGGCTTGTGGAAATTTTTTTCATATTTTTTTGAAATATATTTATTTTGTTTCTGCACAACACATACAATGGCAGTTGCTTTCCAGTTACTATTTATGTTTTGCGTCTAAAGTTAAGTTGTAACACTTTATGTGACTGGAATGGGTAGAAAAATTCATCAGATGAGAAAATGCTGAAGACACCTGGAAACGGCACTAGATCATTAGATATTGCATCTTATAAACAGTTTAAAAGGAACTTAGATTTCGGCAAAGGCCAAAACAGCAAGACTTGGACCAATAACAAGACCAATACGGATATACTCACGTATCATTATCATATTATTGGTAATTAACAATGTATGTGCTAGCCTCATTATATGACGGTGACGTTTAAACATAACACAAAAATAACTTGTAAAATTAGGCGAAAAGGGCTTGGCTAAAACGGAAGCATAATCAGCACAAAAGCATATAAAGCAAATAAGATAAAAAGAATAAATCAATGAAGGCCTTATTTCAACTCAAAAGTAAACCATGGTCTTTTCCAAGTAAAATATATTGAAAAGATGAAATAAAGTACACAATTTTGAACACATTTTGTCCGATAATGAATTTAGCTTTCATCTTGATTATGGAAGAGTTATTCTATTTGGTTCTTGTTTTTTTTTCTCCAACAAATTAACTACAGTAAATTTCGGGTAAGTGGTAAAAAATCCAAAAAAATCCATATAATCGAATTAAATATGAAATGTGTTTGACAGTCTTTTACAAGTTGTTCAACTTAATACACAAATATCATAACGAGTTCATAAGTGTAAATCTCTTAACAGATCCGGTTTTATTTCAACTGACTTCATAAATGCTTGTCGGGCGGATTCACTGTCTCCTAATAACTGTAAAGAAATTCCAAGAATAGTGTATGATGCATACAGTAAAATTGAATCGTTGTCTATCAAGTAGTGTTCTGTTATGACAAGTTGTAAAGTGTGGATGGAATCCTGACATTTTCCGACATTATTTAGATGATAATGACATAAAAACATTAGAAAATAAGCATACACTATAGAGGAAATAAAATATACTCCATTTTCCACCTCCATTTGTAGTTCTTTTGGTATAAGCAATGAGTTTCTTGTAAATTTCATAACATCTACAAGCATTATTTTCTAAATTTGTACATAACTTTTTCTGTGAATTAAATGAAATTCGGGTAATTAGAAACGACTACCCGACATATCCATGAAGCGGTGTAGTTTTTCGGGAGTACATTTTGACAAAGAATAAATGATGATATGTAATGCTTTACTGTATTCTTTTGACTTATATAAGAACGAAGCTATCATCAGCCACCCGGGAACAGCGTCATGATAAATATTCTGTAACAAAGTACAAAGACAGGAGTTTTACCGTTTGTGTTGGTGTTTATTACTACTTCTAGATATATTCATTGGAGTAGACTGTGCATATTTTTCACACCACAAGTAGTATGTACATAAATATTTTACTAGTGATCGGTAACAGGACACTATCTGGTGTATTCCTCTTGTGTATGTATTAGTGTCTTGTTCATTAACATTACCCATAGCATTTCCTAAATATAACACTCTTGAATAAGTTGTTTTTACAAACTCGATAGTATGCAATGTATGTGGTTCGATATGATTCATCCACATTGATACATGAAAATTAGATAATTGATCTGAAAATAAGATGCATCGCCATTCGTAACTGTGCAGGGTATACAGTTTCTCAAACATGTTGTTCTCGGGTATAAAGTAATGTAAACAAAGTGAATAGTCAACGGAATATATCAGCCTGATAAAACATCGCATAAAACAATGTATGAGATTTTCAGGTTTCCATATAGATTGTAGTAATTCCTCCGATATCCAGAAAATAATTGTTTTCAAGTAATATGAACAGAGTAAATCTTCACATTCGGTGTAGGTTGCTATTACATCTTTCAAACGAATTTTTAGGAGGGCATAAGATATTAATTGAGTGTGTGTAAAAGTATTGATTAGAATTTTTTCACCTCTTTTGATGATCCATTAACTCCAATTGGTACAAAAAGTACCCCATGCTGTATAATACTGTGTTTGACATGATAACTTGGCCATGAGTTACTTGATTTTGGTATCCACTGTGATGCCTGTGATATCCATGTTGCACAATGTAAGCATACGGCATTGTCAAACAATCCTTCTTTGTCAGATATACATGGTCCATGAATTACAGTATCTCTATGAACCAAGAGCTCTTCCATATATAATGCACTTGAGAAATAATGTTTTCCGTTAAGTTCCTCACAGAATTTACATAGAAATTGAGAGTAATTTTTTTTACTAGCAACCGAGTGTAACCAGGTTTTACATCATCTGTTTCCATTAAAAATTTCGCAACATTTGAATTGTCAGCCGTGTTAATGTCCTCATAAACCTCAATGGATTTAGCTACATACATTAGATCCAAATCACTTCCTTTCATCTCAAGCCCTTCTCCAAAACTTCCACTTGTGATTACTGTATCACGCATGGTGCTTTTTATATTATCCCTAACTGCATTCATAAGTCTGTGTGTTTTTACATGATTCTCTTATCCAATTATATAATGACACATATAACGATATAATGCTAATGATATGGCTTTTGTGTCTGTGTCTGAAATACATGAAAAGATAAAATATTAAGCGTAAAGGAATAACAAATAATCTTCGCCATATAGTTGTTAACTACAATTGCAATTAACTGCAATGAGTTGTTGCGATGACAGTTTTTCTTAAATAGTTATCAAAGGTACTTAAAAACGGACGAGATTGTGCAATTACTCTGTTGATTGTATTAACATAATTGTTTTTAAACATTTCAATAGTGAGGAAAATTATACCAAATTGATAGCCATACTCTCAAGTCGAAGATAAACTGAAAACACCAAAAAATATGTCTTTTTTTAAATTGTAGAAGTCGACAACAATTAGAACATTTCTTAGTGAAATGTATGTCTTAATTCTCTCACCTGCCATTTACTCTGGTCTGTTTAGCTTTAATGGCATTATGTCATAGTATAGATTTTATGATATTTTCTTTGTCCACATAAAACAAAACCACAATATATCATTGTCCTTGTGAGAATGACCTAATTTAGAAAACATAGATTATAATTGATAATATTTAGTTTAAGTATTATAGTTTGGATTGTATTGATTGTGAGTTATTACGAGAGGAGATCTAGTTTTAACCATTCCTATTTTCTGCAATTTGAAACGCAACATGAGTTAAAGCTATAAAGAATGAGAAATGAAAAAAAAATGATCTGTGGAAAAATTAATAAAGTGGCATTCATTTTTTTTTATTTGTTTCTTGTCTATTCATTACTAGTAATGCAAACATATTTGCCTTAATGTAGATTGGTTCTATATTGTTTTCCTTGTGATAGAAAAAAAAGAAGTATATCAATCTTTCAATCAATAGATATACTAATAACTCGTTATATATTTTATCAAATGAATACAGAATGATAATACCGATAAGTCATAATCATATATACAGTGGAGATCACTTCTAACCTCTCATTACAACTGTCAAAATATCTGTCATAGAACTGTTCTAACCTGTCCTAGAACATTTCTATCTAGAACAGTTCTACCCTCGAACTGTTCTAAATTGAACTGTCAGAATCAGTTCTAGGTAGAACTGTCAGGATCAGTTCTAGGGTAGAACTGTCTAAATCAGTTTTAGGTAGAACTGTCCAAATCAGTTTTAGGTAGAACTGTCCAAATCAGTTCTAACCGTAGAACTGTCAGCAGAACTGATGTAATCAGGAAACATCATTGTTTACGTTTCTTCGTTCCCCGTTTTTTAACAGTCTCTTCATAAATATAACTCTGCATTTAATTCATGGAATTTTAATCGTAATTTACCTTGTTTGCCTTGGATTTACATTCATTTAAGATTCTGTTTTGACAAATGTTCAAACGAAAATTGTACAGTGGATGAATTATGGGATATTAATGAAAAAAGAGTTGTATTATAACGTAAAAAAACTATATACATTTGCACCATCTCGTCAATTTAGTCAGACTTATCTATAACGATTATAAATGATATCAGGGAGTCTGGAACTCAAAAAAATATACTCATCTGAACATGAATGAAACATTTGCCCCTGGACGTTCGGCTACAAACAAAATCATGCATTTTTCTTTGCCTTCTTCAAATTATATTAACAGTATACTATTCCAATACATGTACTTTTTATTTTAAAATAAAGTATTTGAATCAGTCATGTGAGTGTTGGATGATGCTGTAAAATAGTTTTGTTTAAAAAAAACCATTACAAACCTGAGACTACTATATATACTACTTATAGTAGTCTCAGCACAAACTAACGGACTTAAAAAGTCACTTTAGTGACGGTTCATTATTACGGATAGAGAGAGGAAATAACGGCGCGCTAAGATTTTAGATATGGTATAAATACACCTTATCGCTATTTGTCTGCCATTACTGGATATCACACAGGTTCCCGTAAAGATTTGACGTCATAAAAACAAAATATCTGACGCCACAATGGAAAAGTGATTGTTGTATGTTTCAAAAGTTCAAGAGGCCGGGTCAGCCAGGATTAGCAATAAGGTGTATAGTGTTCCAAAGTTGGTGTCATTTTTATCATACGATCCGTCCTGACATAGAAATATTATTGGTTTACAATGACTGAGGCCATATATATTTACATGATGATTTACAAGTGTAAATAAGTTCAGTTTTGGTTGATGTGGTCAAAACATTTTGTTAAAACGATTCGGTCTGATACATGTATTTCGAAACTACTGAAACTTGTTTACAATTCAATATTTTGAATAAAAAGAGGACTTGCAGAAAATTACTGGTACTCTAAATTGATGTGGAATGTTTTTTTGTAGCCAATGTGTTACAATATTGCTGTCATTTGAATTATACAATCCATCATGATATGTTACTATAAGTGATTTACTATGCGGCTATATATATATATATATATTTATATTAAGATTTACATTATAAAGTGTAAATATGGTCAGTTTGGGTTGATGCTGTCAAATATAAAAAAGAAGATGTGGTATGAGTGCCAATGAGACAATTATCAACAAAAGATCAAAATGACACAGACATTAACAACTATAGGTCACCGTACGGCCTTCAACAATGAGCAAAGCCAATACCGCATAGTAAGCTATAGATATAGTCAGTTGTCATGGTTTTGGGTGATGCGGACAAATAATTTTGTTATATCCATGAGTCAGTCTGAGATATCAAAACTACTGAAATTAGTTTACGATTCAAAATTTTGATTAAAAAGAGGACATGCTGGCACTATAAACTGATGCGAGCATAATTTTGTTTTCCAATATTGCTTTCATTTATATTAAACAATCCATCCTGCTATAAACATATAAGCTCGTGCAATATAAAATTCTACTCGGAACAAAATTCCCCAATAATAATTCAAGCAATAACCCTGTAATATAGATCATTTGTATTATCATGAATATACACTCCATCCTTACATAAAAATATTACAGATTTACTATGCGACTATAAGAGTTACATAAAAAAGAGCAAATATGGTCAGTTTTGGTTGATGTGGTCAAATATGGTCAGTTTTGGTTGATGCTGTCAAATATGGTCAGTTTTGATTGATTCAGACAAATAATTTTGTTTCACGAGTCAGTCTGAGGTATGAAAACTACTGATATTTGTTTCTGATGCGATATTTTGAATAAAAATAGGAAATGCTGGCACCCTCAATTGATGCAAAAAAAAATTGTGGTCATTGATTTCCAATATTGCAGTTATTTATATACTACAGTCCCTCTCGATCTAAAATTATAATTGAATTGCTGTGCAGCTATATAGATTTACATAATAAAAAGCTTGTATTACACGACTCAGTCTGAAGTATAAAAAATACTGATATTTGTTTATGATTCAATATTTAGGATCAAGGGGAGGGGGTTCCAGGGGTTGGAACCCCACTTTTTTTTTAACATCCATGCATTTGAATGGGAGCATATAGTTGGACCCCACCCCCCCAGCCTTTAAAAAATGGCTGGATCTGCCCCTGCATGCTGGCACTATAAATTGATGCGAACAATTTTTTTTCCCCAAAATTGCTGTAACTTGTATATTACAGTCCCTCTAGACCTAAAATTAAAACTGAAGTACTGTGCAGATATAGATTTGCAGAAAGAAAAAGCAAATAATGGCAGTTTAGATTGATGCGGTCAAAAGATTTTTGTTAAACAGGTCGTCCGAGGTATGAAAACTACTCGTAAACTGATATTATATTGGTTAATGAGGTCCAATAATTTTGTTATGTGATAACGAGCCATCCAGACTCCAGGAATAACAAATGTAAAACAATTCAAATAATAACCCCCCCCCTAATACTAACGGCCTAATTTATGTACAAAAAATTAAAGAAAAACAAATAATTTATGTGACACATCAACAGAAGAAAATCACTGAATTACATGCTCCTGACTTGGAACAGGCACATACATGCAGAATATGGCGTGGTTAACAGGTTAAACATGTTCTCTTGCCGATTATAAATCTGAAATAAAACCGGCAAAATAGCAAAACTCTGTATAATTTAAATCGCTTTTTTACTCTAGACTTTATATTAAGGCAAAGAGTTCTTAAAACTTATAAACTCTAGCCGTAGAATTTATAAATCAATTTTAGCCGTAGAATTTATAAATCAATTTTAGCCGTAGAACTAATAAATCAATTCTGGCCGTAGAATTTATAAAAATCAATTCTAGCCGTAGAATTAGAAATCAATTCTGACCGTAGAACTGTTCTAGAAGTAGAACTGACCAAATATTTGGTCAGTTCTAGCTAGAACTGTCTAAAACTGTTCTAGGGTAGAACTGTCAGGATCAGTTATAGGTAGAACTGTCCAAATCAGTTCTAGCTAGAACAGTTCTAACCTAGAACTGTCTAAAAGGTGTCAGGCTGACAGTTCTACGTACTGTTTTAGAACAGTTCTCCTGACAGATTTAATGAGAGGTTAGAAGTGATCTCCACTGTATATATGTCTTTAAACTAACTTGATTCTAAAGACTATTCATTCTACTTCGAACTTTATTTAAACCTAAGAAAATATATATATAAGACTGTTTACATCTGCAATAGATTGTCGAAGATACGTTTGTGCTGGAAACAAAAAAAAAGGAGGTAAGACAGAGTGTAAACAAGTGTAAATATATAAAAATGTGCATGTTTGGTGAACAAAATGCTATGGTAATTGATTGGAGTTGATTCAAGTACGTTTTCAAAGACGTATTTCATGAGGGATTTACATATAATTATTCCTGTGATAATTAATCACGTCCTTCGATTGTTCATTGAGGAAAATGAAAATGGGGTTTTAAATTTACATGTATAGATGTATTTCCATCTATCAATGTGATAAAATAAAAATAAAATACTAGTGATATTCAAAAATTATTTGAGGAGGCACAGATTGTTTTTTTCTTCATATTAATTTTGTCGAATGCAGTTGCATTGGTTTAAGCAAAGTATTCATGTGGCACAATTACAAACATCCAGCTTCAGTTCTTGATGATTTTCTACCTGACAGCATTCTACTCCAAAATAGTCACGATGAGATTTGTTTCTGTAAAACCAAGTTAACTTCCGCATTGAATAACTAATTTAAAAAAATTAGCGACTTTTAGGTCATTCAAACAGTGCGATTAAAACGGCTAGTTATTATACATACTGTTTAAATATAAAAAGATGCCATATGAGTGCTCATGAGACAAGTCACCATCCAGGTCATAATTTGTAAATATAACCCATATAAAAGTACGGTCGACAACACGGAGCCTTGGCTCACACCAAACAGGAAGCTATATTATTTTTTCTTAATTTTTTAGAATACCTCAACTATTCAAGCGTTTGTAACTTCACCTGAATATGGGATAAGCATGCAGAAACTACTCAGACTTTGTTAAATTTCACCTGTGTCTGAGCAAAAAGTTGATGAATCAAATTACGTCTTGTCCTTTTTCCAGAAAAAGTTCAACAGAAAATACTAAGACCTTGTTTATAAATATTCCTTATCAACTGCACAAATAATAAACGATGAAATAGGATCTGTGTAGTGATGTTGTTTATCATCCTAATAACATGTTGAAGGAACATTGTATTATCGGTCAAATGACAGTGAGGTGCAAACCTGTATGTGTGTTATAATGTATGTGCTTGTAACTCGCACTTTCAGCATTCATCACTGACTATAAGTTTGCTGTAAAAGGGAGAGCCGTGTGCGTAAGTCTTTCCTTCCAGTTACAGACTTTCATGCAGTAAGACCTATTTGGCCAGGATATAGGATCCTCCACGAGGTGATTGAAGGAAACTTGGCACTTCACGGCCTCGGACAGAACCACAAGGTCTCGGAGAAACTTTGTCCTCTTGATGCCATGCAAGCTAGGCTCATCGTTGAGTGGATCAAATGGAATCAACTATTAGCTGCCAGATATAAATTTGAATCAAAACAGTGTGCACTGCAATTTATACAACTTCTATCCATTTCATTATTTTCATACTATATGTTTATGTAATTTTCTCTTTCTATGCATTTAACTTAACTTTGCTTTGATCATGCTGTATCTATGAAATGGTTTTATCGGACAAAATTTAGCACTCATATCACATCTTCCTACATGTATATCTAACCAATATGTATAATAACTAGCCATTTTAAATACAGTATTCATAGTTTAGTTTGTAATGATTAGTTTAGTTTATAATGATTGTGTTAAGGTGTACATACGAGATCAGACCGGAATGACACATAAGATCATATCATAATTTTAAGCATATATTGTCCTCTTATGTCTTAATAAACATTCGATTTTGTACTTGTAGTATAATGTTTTATTTCTTTATTTCCACATTTATTAAAAATGTACATTTACATTCTGTCATTAAAAAAAATGATATATTGAATGAAAACTACCTACACTTTTATTGTTAATTCTGTAATGACCTCTTCATGCTAGCGCTCTTCAATACAAAACAGTTTTAAAGAGAATACCCAATGTTGATACCGATAAGTCTAAATGATTTCATCATGTCCTTGAAACTATGCTTTTACGAAAGAATGTTCATTCTGTTTCAAATTTTAAATATAAACTTTAAACAGTTAAGCCTGATTATATGTTACTACTGCTGAAAAGGGAATAAAATGAAAATGATAAAAGTTAAAGGCTACTTTTATTTGATCTCTTATTACTTCAATTGTTTTTATTGTTAAGAGAAGACAATGATGCAGATTGCATTGTCACACATTTATCCTTTAAGTTCTAACCACATATATTTCCTTGTATCTACGTTATTCACAAACGAATGGTTTGGTAAGTTAAGAAACTAAAAAAGTTTGCGGAAAACCCCTTTTTTTCAAAATTAGTTTAGTCTCTGTCATTTTGGTAGTAACACAGTATTCATGTGTAAATAATTTTAAACGTCGTAATTCCATTCGTAATGATTTTACAGGATCCCGATTTTTGTACACCTATGTTTGTAGTTTTTACTATTGAAAAAGAAACATCAGTATCCTACCACATATATAATATTATAATCTTTCTTGTCACTTTCTAGTTATTTATTTATCTAGTTGTTTATTTTTCAAAATCGACTTTCATGAGCAAAAATCTCAAATTGGATAATTGATCTGAAAATAAGATGCATCGCCATCCGTAACTATGAAACATATTTAGATTCTCTAATAGTATTTTGCGGCGCTTCCCTCTATTTTGTTCTCAAACATGTTGTTCTCTGGAATGAAGTAATGTAAGCAAACTGAATACTCAACACAATAAATAAGTCTGTTAAAACAACGCATAAAACAAGGTATAACATTGATTGTTTTCCAAACGGATTGTGATAATTCCTCTGATATCCAGAAAATAATTGTTTTAAAAAAATATGAACAGAGCAAACCTGTACATTGGGTGACAGCTGATATTACATCTTTCAAAAGAATTTTTAAAAGAGCATAGCATAATAGTTGGGTGTGCGTGAATGTATAAATAAGAAGTTTCTCAGCAACAGAAAAAGATATCCGCCATTCTATATCTTCTTTTGGTGATCCCTTAACTCCGATTGGTACAAAAAGCACTCCATGTTTTATTATTACTTTGTTTAACATTATAACTCGGCCATGAGGTGCTTTTCGTGTGATCCATGGTTCCGCTGATGATATCCATTTTTTGCAATAAAAGGACCTAGCATGATCCATAATTCCGTCTTTGTTAGATATACACGGACCATGTTCAACACCTTTTATTTTAGGCAAGAGCTTTTGTTTATATAATGTGCTCGAAAAATAATGTTTTCCGTTAAATTATTTACAGTTGTCAAATAAAAATTGATTATTTATTTGATCTACTCTCAACTGAGAGAAACCAGGTTTTACATCATCTGTTTCCATCGACAGATATTCAACATTTGTTTTACAAGGTGCTTTTATATTTTCATACACCTCCATCCATTTAGCTACATACATCATATCTAAGTCACTACCTCTCATCTCTAGTCCTTCTCCAAAACTTCCACTTGTAATGATGGTTAAAAGTTCTCTGCTTGTGATATTATCCCTAATATTATTCATTAGTCTGAGTGTTTTGACATAATGTTCGGTTCCAACTATGTTTTGACACATATAACAATACAGTGCTAATGATATGGTTTTTGTGTCTGTGTCTAAAAAACATGAAATAGATGAGATGATTAGTAAAATAAAAAGAAACACAAAGTTCACCATATTGATGTTATCAAAGAACTTCTAATGCAATACATATATCAAGTTGGTTCAAGCTTTACATGCTTGTAATACACCTTAAAAAGGGATACACGAATATTGTTTTTCATCAGTGAAAGTGATAAAGCTTTAGACAGCATTTGATATAATCCTAGTTTACATGAACATACGGATTTTTTGTGTTATTAAAATTTGCTGTTACAAAATATTAGAAATGATTATAAATAAAGGAATGTATCTCCCTCATGCAAAGCTCTGATTCCTTTCACGGATTTGGCTATACTTTTTGGACCTTTTGGATTATAGCTCTTCATCTTTTATATAAGCTTTGGATTTCAAATATTTTGGCCACGAGTATCACTGAAGAGACATGTATTGTCGAAATGCGCATCTGGTGCAAGAAAATTGGTACCGTTAATTTTATTACATATTTTCAAAATTAAAAAGCTTTTTCAACATATGATACTTACGAAAAAAAAACTAAGGGTAATGGCATTTTAGCCAACTAATTTTTCAACATTGGACAAATTCCGGTCTATTGGAGATTTTAACATGCGTATATGACATAACACGACAACTACTAATTGAAGTATGAGGGACATAGGTAATATGCATGGGTAGTATTCTTTAGCCCGATCTGCCTTTCACCCGCACCACTTCCATATTCTCATTTCTACACCCTTTTCTCCTTTCATCCACCTTAAAAAAATACAATTTTTCTTTCTTTTCCATTAATTTATCTTTTTCCTACTCCCTTATCTTCATAACACCCTTTTTGCCATCCTGTCTACTGTCACCTTGACCTCTTCTTCACTATCAAAAGTTTAAAATTACCGATGGATTTCAAATTAACTGCTAGTTATGGAAAAAAAAGAGCCATGACAAATAAAATAGAATAAGGACATATGTGTTGCAAATGAAGGAGTTTTCTATTCAAACATGTCAAACGGTTTGTCAAATAGCAAAACATTTGTTACTGTTACTATCATAACAAGAATTTGAAATGAGAAAAAAATATAAAAAAAGATTTTCATGTTTTGGGATTTTTGTCAGATTTTCTGAATTCTCTGGTTTTATCCATTTGAATGCCATAAAAAAAATTGCCCATTGACCCACATTTTTCTTTTTATAAATCTTGTACATGTACAATGATAAGCCATCTGCAAAAGTCTTATACAATTTTAATTATTTTTTATTAGTTTTTGAGAACTTAAACTAGCAATAATAAAGCTATGAAAAGTCAAGAGAGAATATTTTCCCGCCAAAATTTCAATGGCTAATATCTCGAAAACAAGCGCATTGACCTATATATATGGTTTTTTTGCTCTTTTGATTCCTTGATTAATTCCTTATCGATATAATCTGGTGTTAGTTAATTATTTTGAAACTGAGAAGCGAACTCCCTTAAGGGGATTCCTGGGTATAAATCATTTATTTTCTTCTAATATAGGATTTCGCTAATTTTTTTATAAATAAACTTTATCATATACTTAAAAGAAAAATGAAATAAAAAAATGGGGTCACCGTTCATTTAAGCTCACAATCTACCTCCGGAAGAAGCATACAATACAAAAGTCATCTGGCGCCAAACCGAATCGATTTTTTGGTTTGATTTTTGTACCATATCATAAAGTAATAACTAATAGTTTAATAAATAAAATTTGTAATGAAAAAATAAAGGTTTAATTTTTTGCTGAAGTTTTTGTACCCACGAGCCACCTTAAGGTAGATATGATATACATATGTATATAATGAATTTAATTATAAACAGAAAACATCCGCGTGATATGGTGCTTTTTGTCCGCAATTTGCTTTTTGTCCGCTTTTGACTTTTGTCCGATAATTTTGCTTTTTGTCCGACACTTTTGCTTTTTGTCCGTTGCTTTTTGTCCGTTTCGCTTTTTGTCCGATAATTTTGCTTTTTGTCCGACACTTTTGCTTTTTGTCCGTTGCTTTTTGTCCGTTTTGCCTTTTGTCCGATAGTTTTGCTTTTTGTCCGACATTTTCGCTTTTTGTCCGTTGCTTTTTGTCCGCTGATTTTGCTTTTTGTCCGGTATAAAAATGTGTATATTTTTTAAGTTTTTTTTTTTTGAACTTCGAAAAATCATCATTAGGGCATCTTATTTAAAAAAAAAACCCAAGATGGCCAAAATGACTGAAATAGAACATACGGGGTAAAATGAAAGTTTTGTCTATTATTTTGAAAACCATTAAAAAGAGAGAAAATCTGACAACAGCAGGAAGTGGAGCTCTACCAATTGTCAAAACTATCAGATGACGTCCAAACATTGGTTTCCATTCTCTAACTATAGTTCGACCAAACCCAATGTTATGAAACTTAAACACAATGCTTATTAATTACCACAAAACCCAGATCAAGCTTGAGTTTTGGATTGCGTCACTTTTACTGTTCTAGATTTATGCCCCTTTGGAAATGGAAAAACTCCTGATTTTGTTATATCCGTTCTTTAACTGTAATTTGCTTTAAAAATGGTATGAAGCTTATGTATGTGAGTATACCACAAAACACAGGTCAAGTATGAATTTTGGTAGCCTCATTTTTCCTGATATTCTTTATTTTATATAAATGGGGAAAATACTGACTTTATCGTTTGTGTGTTTCTAACTTAATATAAAAAATGAAGATCAGGTATGATTGATTGCCAAAAGACAACTCTCCACATGAGACTAAATGACACAGAAATGACCAAATATAGGTCATCGTCCGACCTTCAACAATGAGCAAAGCCCACACCGCATAGTCAGCTCCAAAATGACAATGTAAAACAATTCAAACGATAAAAACTGACGACCTCAAGCAACTTTGATGAACCTTATACACAATGCTTATTACAACTGAAGTTAGATCAAGTACAAAAGTGGGTAGTGTCACTTTTGTCGTTATCAAGTTATGTCCCTTTTTTAAAGTTTTATGCAAGTAGGAGCATTATCTGTGTCCCATGGACTCATTCCCCATTTGTTTTAGGATTAATTGCCCTAAAATGACAAATTTGTTGCCTGCTATCTTGAGAATTATAATAACTCAACATGCAGACATCTTATACGTTCGGGTATATAATAGATACAGGAAAACTTTATGCTGATCAGCAAGCTCGGTTCTACAACAGAGGGACGAAAGATACCAGATGGGCAGTCAAACTCATAAGTCGAAAATAAACTGACAACGCCATGGCTAAGATTGAAAAAGATATCAAAAACAAATAATAATACACATGGCACAACATAGAAAACTAAAGAATCAGTAACACGAAACCCACCAAAAACTGGGGTGATCTCAGGTGCTCCGGAAGGTAAGCAGATCCTGCTCCACATGTGGCACCCGTCGTGTTGCTCATATTATAACAAATCCGGTAAATAGTCTAATTCGATAACTTGCTTCATGAAAGGGGAGGGGATTGTGGTTACGACGTAAGCTATATATCCGATATCATTTGAGAAACCAGTATAAATGAGACAAGATGATCAAAATCGTTAAACGACTCCTTATTACAATTAATGTCCATTGATGATGATCTTGACCATTTTTAATATTTATTTGCGTTTTTTTGCCTTATATCTGAAATCTGCAATAAAGACAATATCAAGGCGACTACTAATTGGAGTTATTTCCCTTTAAAATAGGAACGAAAGATACCCGAGGGACAGTCAAACTCATAGATTGAAAATAAAGTGACAACGCCATGGCTAAAAATAAAAAGACAAACAGACAAATAATAGTACAGAAGATACAACATAGAAAACTAAAGACTGAGCAACACATACACCACCAAAACCTGGGGTGATCTAAGGTGCTACGGATAGACAAGTAGATCCTGCTCCACATGTGTCACCCGTCGTGTTACTTATCTTATTACACATCCAGTAATTAGTTAAATTTGGTAGGTGACATACGTAAAAAGGGAAGGGTATTGTCGTTACGACATAAGGAACATATCCGATATCATCTGTGAAACTGTTATCTCGTAACGGTCAATCAACTCGTGATGGCGTCCGTAAAATTTACGAAGGGACGATTTCAACTCCACCCGTTTGAACTCTTGGTTAAATAGCTTCCTTGTGTGCAGCAATCCTCTATCAAGGAAATCATGATAGGAAATACAAGCCTAGGAATATCGTACCAATTGGGAGATATATACTCCGTATGCAGGCGCTGCTGAAATGTTGCTTCATAGAAATGGAAAATTCACAATTTGGAAGCTGAAATCATCTTTTTTGTCTAAAGTTTAGTTTTCGTTCAACATAGTCACCAAATTTTGTATTATTTAGTGAGAGAACATCATCTAATGTATATAGCGAATCGTAAAGTTATATGAAGGATATTGCTAACTTTTTATCTTTCTTTCTATAAAGTTCCTGTATGAAGTCAGCCTCATAATTATAAAGAAACAATTCGACAAGAAAAGGGGCACAATTGGTTCCTATTGGAACTCCGACAGTATGTTGAGAAACACGTCCTCCAAACGTAACAAATATGTTGTCGATCAAGAAATCAAGCATCTTGATAGTGTCATTTTCAGAGAATTTTTTGTTTGAATCAGAGTGTCTGAGTGATTCTTTTTTTACACCAGGGTTTCTTGTATATAATTCAGAGTTTAGTATGACGTCCATTATCACTGTACCAGTATATATGTTTTAAGGGTCAGCTGAAGGACGCCTACGGGTGCGGGAGTTTCTCGCTACATTGAAGACCGATTAGTGGCCTTCGGCTTAGTGTTGTTGTCGCTTTGACCCATTCCCCTCTTCCTTTCTCTATTTTAATTATCTCTCCGCAAGACAAGATAATTGTATCTATGTTCGCCATATTTTTTTAATGAAACAAAGTAATACCAACTTTTTTCAATTTGTCTTTTAGGTTGGAATGGGGAATACTTGTGTAAAGTGTAGAAAAGTCAATTTTTTTAATACTATTGCAAGAAGATAGAATCTTAGATTGTATGTACTCTTACAGATATTTGGAATTTTTTAATATCCGCATTGAACTCGCGCCACCTCTAGAATAGGCAGTTTCACAATAACTTTGGGGCCTGGGTTTGATTGCTGATAAAATAGATGCTAATAATTTGAAAGAGTTGAACACTTGGAAGACCCAGCAATATACCGTTGTTTGTAAGGACACTTATGTAATTTAGGTATCCAATAGTGTTACCTCTTCATCTTTGGTTGAAATCCAAAGGACCATAGCACAGACCTATGATTATCCAGGATTTCCTCTTTGGCAAGATTCTTGAGAGTATAAATATAGTGTCTTTCGCATTCTTGGATTGTAAATAACAAGAGAACCTAAGGTCCAATGTTTAATCATTGTAGCAATTTGATGCAAAAATGCAGATAACTAATGTGAATTTTCATTTAAAAGAACAATTTTACAAGAATTGAAATTATAAGTATTTTAAAATATTTTTGCAAGCGTAGATTTTATTTGTTCGAATGTTTTTAGGGAAGATATCTCTGATATAGTGCATATTTTGAAAGAATCTACATGAACTGTTGCTATCTTAAATTTTAGCAAGAAAAAACGGTCGGTGACCCTATTGTATCTATTGATATTCTCAAAGCATTTTCTAAAAGCCATTTTCTCGCAATTAGTTTAGCTTCATATCACATAATGTTTTTTCTCCGTATAGTCCATACACATTGTGTCATTTCACAGTATATACAACGTTTTGTCAAATTCTATCATTTTTGTCGAGCCTTCGACTTTAGTCGAAAAAGCGAGACATAGCGATCCTACATTCCGTCGGGACCGGCGTCGTCGTCGTCGTCGTCGGCGGCGTTCACAAATATTCACTCTGTGGTTAAAGTTTTTGAAATTTTAACAATTTTCTCAATTAAACTAATCTGGATTTCTACCAAACTTGGACAGAAGCTTGAATATGATCATAAGATAGTATCCAGAAGTAAATTTTGTAAAAAAAAATCTATTTTCCGTATTTTACTTTTAAATGGACTTAGATTTTCTGCCATGAAACATCACATTCACTCTGTTGTTAAAGTTTTTAAAATTTTCATAACTTTCTTATACTATTTTTAGTTTGTACCAAACTTGGACAGAAGCTTGTTTATGACCAAAACCAAGTGTCTAGAAAGAAATTTTGTTAACATTTTGTACCTGTGTATTTTACTAATAAATGGACTTAGTTTTTCTGCCAGTTACCATTGCAGTTAAAACTTTTAAAACATTTATTACAGTCATAAACTATCCTCTATTTTTTACCAAACTTGGCCAGAAGCTTCTTACAATTAAAAAATAGTATGAAAAGGTATATTTTTATTGATTTTTTATCTAATTTTTGTTGAACCTGCGATTAACTGCAGAAGTAGGCGAGAAACTGGGTTCCGCGGAACCCTTACGAATTTTTAATCTATACTCCAATACCACCTTAACGAAGATTTTCACCTATTTTGTTTAGTTTTGTTATATATTATAGAAATTTACTATAGATTAAGATACACTTCAAATCACAAAAATCGTGATCTAACTCAAGTAAGACTTTTTTCTTGCTTTTACTTTCGACAGGTAAAGTTTAGCTTATCTCATGATTGTCACGCCCTTATTGTTAAGAAACTTCAATACACAGCAAACTATATGCCAGGTCTTTCTGACAACAGGTGACAGACTATTTAGAGGGTAATTTAAGGAGGCTTTTCCAAGCATGCAATTGCTTGTAGACTGTATACCCTCTACAGCAGACCACATAATCCACAAATTGCTCAAAAGGGATATTTTATTGAAAGGCCATGTCAAGGGAGATACAAAGCAACAAACGCCCAGTAGGATCGATGCATTTGTCTTAAACATTTCTGATATTGATTCCGCGTGGCTTTCAAATTGACACGAGTATCCAATGATGTTCATGGTAAAACCTTTTGGGCTATATCAATTTCATGGAAATTAATAAAGAGCATGGCAATCTTTCCTTGGTAATGCTTTAATGGCTGTCCGGCGTATCTGTTAACCAACAAAATGTCTTGTGTGTACCAAAAGCCGTCAGCGATGGTCACACAGACAATTTGCTACCTTAGTGGACCAAAGTCAGACTGTTCGCGGGATCCATTTAAACATCTAGTGTTGTCACTACATGTACAATGTGCTGTAGAGATTGCGTTGCAACCCAAAAACGCGTTGTCTACTGTAAATGAAAAATTTCGGGAAGATAAATCTTGACAGTCATGAGGAACATTTTTTTATCCCAGGCTCTAAATGTGTTAGTTTCAGAGATATAAGCCAAAATCTACATTTTACTACAATGCTCTATTTTTAGACATGGCAGTCATCTTGATAATTGGGCGGGTCATCGTATAAGTTTTTGAAACTAGATACCCTTAGGATGATTTTTGTCGTACTTGCTTTAAATTTGCCATTAGTTTCAGTTTTTCTAAAAATTAACGACGACGACGGATGCCAAGTCATGAGAAAAGCTCACTTAGCCTCTGATCCAGGTGAGCTAAAAAGGCAATACGGACAAAAAGCAACGGACAAAGAGCAAAAGTGTCGGACAAAAAGCTAAATTATCGGACAAAAACAAAACGGACAAAAAGCAAAAGTGTCGGACAAAAAGCGAAACGGACAAAACGCAACGGACAAAAAGCAAAAGTGTCGGACAGAAAGCAAAATTATCGGACAAAAAGCAAAAGCGGACAAAAAGCAAATTGCGGACAAAAAGCACCGTATCATCCGCGAAATGTAATTCAGGCCGAGGACATCACTTATAACTTTTATTAGACAATTTATTAAAATGCATTTTTTTCCAATATGAATAAAAGAGGAATGAAATTTGTATGTATCGAGTTCATTTTGTTTATTTATAAGTGTTCTTCAAAAAGTTTGATACTTCCTTGGTTTCACTCGCACAAATGCACACTGTCTAATGCATCCTGTCGAAAGATAAATGTGTATGGTTTTAGCCGGAAAGGGAGAGTCAATTCAGATTTCAAATCTTTCCGAACAGGCACTCACTGCTTCCTTTATTGTCATATTATGGACATTTGTCTCACTTCTTCTATACATATATATTCAAACAGCCATTCAACAAAAACGTTTTGAAAGAGTTAAAAAAAAAAATGAGATATTTAGTTAGTATGTTTATTGTCATTGAAGTAATATGCATTGTTAATTATTTGATTCCATTACACATATGTTATTTCAAAACAAAAATAAAAAGATTTCTGAAAATTACTATTCCCGCAGAATACTTCTCTTACGTTGATTTTATATCATTTTATAAAACATTGGTCAGAAAATATTCGATTTACTACCTGCCATTGTGCTCCGTGTTCACCATGAAGTTTTCTACTTTAAACGCTTGATCATAAATTGATAAAAATTTTCTACTGTTGCATTTATTTGTTTTGCTAGAAAAACTTGATCATATGATATATGCACGCGATTGTCATATGATTAAAATTGACTGAATGTTAGATACAGACTCACTGTTGACCTTAATCATAATGATTATTTTTTTCAAAATAGATTACGAAAAATAAAGTCTGATTAATGTTTTAAAGTTTTATATCTTAATCAATAATCGTCGATAGTGGGGTTTTTTCTGACAATTTGTCTGCAAAACGGACTTGTTTTGGTAAATGCTTAAATTTTACATGAATGGAAACTAACTTAACACTGAATCCAACGCAAATCAAACTTAACCTCATAGGAAATGGCGGACTGGCTGAGGTTTTCCTATAGATTTTGTCTAACAATTAAAAATAGTTCAATATAATTACATAATAGTGTTTTCAATTTTAGTTTCAACGAAAGCTTGACATATGGATAATGTTATGTAAAGGTAAGTAATAATGATCATTTTCTATTGAAGTTATAAAACAGTACACGACATTACAAAAATGGCAGATGATGTTGCAGAACAATTAAAAACTTCAAAAACATGTCTGTCGACTTGTAATACGTTAGTAGTTACAAACGAGGTATACTGTTAAACTATATATATATATCAGGATATAGTTGTCTTATATTTGGTATTTGATATTAGGGTTTGTTATGAATACAATCATTCTGCTACATATACACATATTATTACACAATGATATGAAACAGTGTAACGAAAAAATGTTAACAAATATGTTTCTAAATAATAGTATAAGTCACTTCTTGATTTTGGTAAAAGTTCGAAGAATAAAAATTAATCTAAATTACATGTACGTTCCCAAAGATTTACGTTTAAAGTATCATGAAAACATGCGTACACAACAAATGTTGCGTTTTCAGTATATTTTTTATATTAACCAAGAATTATTTTCATGCAGAGAGAAAAGATGCATCAATTGTTAACTGACATACATAAATGTATCTATTCGCTTCATATCATTACAGTATAGGACTAACAGTTTTTGAGTTTGCTGGTCAGCACAAATTGTATTTTTCGATTTGGGCAAATACTATTTCGTTTTCGTGTTTCGGGGAGTCTGCTATATGATACCGTATTTGAATGAAAAGCATACAACATTTCAGGTCAACACAACTTACATTCGTGAAATTTGCTGTTCAGCATTTTTTGTAATCTACGATTTGAGCAAACAGTTATTTTGGTTTTACGTTTAGCATGTTTAGGAGTTTGCTGTAAAGACTTTGAAAAAAAAACATATAACCTTTTAGGTCAATGCAATCAGAATCGCGAGGTAACAACATGAAATTCAAACTAATAAGAAAACTGAAAATGCTAACAAATAAATAACAGAACACAAAATTGAAACTAAAGACTGAGCAACACAAACCCCATCAGAACTAGGGTTGATCGCAAGTGCACAGAAAGAGAAACCAGTCGACGTGTTGCTCCCATCGTATGTACAAACTCCGTGATAAGTGGGTAGATCACATTCGGGGGAACACAATTGAAGTTACGACAATTTGAACAAATCTTCGGAAGCGTATTAGCGCCAAACAACAATTTTATCAATATGTTTTGCCTATGTCTGCGTTAAAACCCAAACCTTTGCTTTATAACGCAAATATCTTGATTTCAATTATTCATTAAGATTTGTATATATGTCCGTCCGTCATTCATTTCTGTTGTGATTTACAAGTGGATAAGAACATAGCCTTAAATACAAGGTCAAATCATTATAATAAAGATGCATAGGAATAAGGGAATAATTGAAATGCAATTATACATAAATAAAGACTAATTTGTTCATCAGAAGAAGAAAATAGATATGGTATATAGACATATTTTTATTGAAAGACCAAAAATAATGTCATACAATTGTGAAACTTTCATTAGACAAAATAACCTTTCTGCTTAAAAAGGATTTCTTAATAACGAAACATGTTTTCGTTTTAATTTTGATGCCAGAAATCAATTTTTTTAAATATCAGAATATGATAAAGATTCTTGAATAGAAAGTCATTGAATTTTCATTTCAATGTAGTGAAGTATTTTTAAGATGCTTGGGCAGCATTTTGAATGGAGAGAACATACTTTTAATAATAAAATATCTTTATTCTATACATGTATTGCCCAAAGGTAGCTTGTTTGAATCAAACTACTCTTACACAGTCCTCAAACGAGAGCTTACTTTGGAAGTATCTTTCATTCGGCTATAGCTTTTTTAACAGAATTGATTCATTTCCCTCTGTATAACTTCGATTCACTCAATTTTCTTTGTAATATTTCATGGATATAATTTTTAATAGTTTGCTGTTCGGTGTGAGCCAATCATCCGTGTTGATGACCGTACATTGACCTCTGATGGTTTACTTTTTACTATAGTGACTTAGATGGAGAGTTTTCTTATTGGCACTCTTACCACATCTTCTTATATTATTCTGATCATTATTAGTCAATGATATGTTCTAAATATTCAAGCAATTTTCTTTGCAATGAGTACAAAGGTAATAATTTTTAATATATGCAGCTTCCTCTATTGATAACTGTTGTTTCCTTTGAATCTTAAATTAGAAACCAAGGTTTGCGTTACTTTGGAAAACAAAACAAAAAACAAAATGAGAAAAATCTTTTATTGTACTAAAAACTTTTTTTTGACCAAAAAATAAAATATCTAAGATTTGATCACAATGTATAGATGATATGGATACATTTTATCATTAGTTTTATGTCTTTCCTGTCAGTCAGTTTTATAGTATGTTGCCATTTATTCAAAAGTCCTGGTCACTGAAAAGAGTGGATTCAAACAGCCGCATATGATGCTTTTACTTTTATCATCCGTGTGATGTATAGTGCACTTTCTTATTTTGTTAATTTCATGTATGCCATAAACCTAATTTGGACATATTAAACTATGTATTGAATAAGATAAATCTTTTTATTTAAAGTAAAATATTCGGTCCTTGTCAAAATATCATAAATGTATCTGTAAAGAGTAACAAGTCGCGACCTCATACATACAGTGATAGTTTTATATACAACGAATACTATAAAAAAAAATAAAAAAATAGTACATTTTTTATATTTCCTGTAAATCTGTATCACTACGTACGTGCATATTTACACTGTACCGTAGCTTTGTTGTTGGACCGTTTAGTTCCAATGATATCAAAAGCTCGTTGTTCGGTGTGTATAGTCACTGGTAGTAACATCGTCATATCGAGAAGCGTTGAGTTCTGTGTTTCTGTCATAGTTTGGTTAAGATGCACAGGGTTGTGTTAAGTGCTTTTTTATGACAAACAGTGCTAATATATAAACATTCAAGTATTTGGTTAAATGAACTAATGACAACAAATTCTAGTTGGTATCAATACCTTTGTTTATAGCTTACATGTTAGTACATCAAAATTTGTATCATATAGTAATTAATTTGACACAGAATAAGGCGTATGTCAACATTTAAAAATTGTAATCGTTTCTAATGCATAAAGAAAAATTCATATGTGACTTCAGCAAAGCCTGTTTAGACTGAATATTCAGTTTAATTTTATTGAATTTGCATTTATCACATATTTTCCAAATAGCCCATTTAAAATAAAGTAGTATTGCGTTAACAATTGTTTTTTCGAATTATCTAAATAGATCCCTAATTAATGTCTTTTTCAACGAGTGCCTTGTTATTAATTAAGTTACAAACCGAGTTACAAAGTTGTAAATGTCTGATAACTGTTTCTATCAAGGGTTCAACATTGTTTCAGTGATACAATAAATGCTCAAGACTATCAATATTATTACTTTCATCACATTAGTGACATTTTCCATTTGACATATGAATTATTTCCAGTCTGTTTTCGGTATATATAATCCTGTGTATACATTTCCATTGAAATTCTTCAACGTTTCTATTAATATCCGTTTTACAGACATTAAGCCATTTTTTTCCAGATCTTTATACTCGCTATATCTAATTTTTCTCAGTTTGTTTGACACTCTCAGTTATGTTTACGTGTAACTGAAGATATTTCAATTTCAAATCTTTAATTCTAATGATTTTATTATCTGGATTTAGA
Source organism: Mytilus edulis (assembly GCA_019925275.1). NCBI lineage: Eukaryota > Metazoa > Mollusca > Bivalvia > Mytilida > Mytilidae > Mytilus > Mytilus edulis. Next base: position 82,850,101 of record CM034361.1, read on the forward strand.
AATCGTTATTTTTATAAAAATCTGAATGAATGTTTGTGGTATGGAACTTTTTATTTGTGTATATTCCGAAATATAATTACGTTTATCTACAGGTTGTTCATATATTTCATTGCTGTCTTTGATTAATCGTTTGACATTGACATATCTATATATACTTTGTATGATTTGGAGATCCTGATGTAAACAGATCAATCCGTGATAGGAGGATATATATTTCCATAGTTACACTACGCAGTAGTATCTACTTTACATGGTTAATATCTTTATATTTTACAAAAATGACGTTACACACAAAATCCACTATTGTATCGAAATGCCATTCTGAAATGTGTTTTTCATTCCGTTACTAGTTCATTAACTGAACATGTGAATACACGTATATCACAAACTGCTTATTAACGAGAGTCGCCTAACAGAAGCATTGCGTTTGCGATCTGGACACATTTCAACTGATTGAATGAATGCTTGTCGGGAGGAATCTAGGTCGCCTAACATCTGCAAAGTTATACCAAGAACATTGTAGGCTTTAAAGATTGTCATTGAACCTTTAATAAAATGATTGTCTGCTATAGCTGATTGTAAAGTTTGGAGACAATCTTGGCATTGCCTAACATTATTGAGATGATAATGGCAAAGAAAGTTAAAGAAATAAGCATACGCTAAAGACGGAAAATGGTGATAAACTTTTTCTATCTCTAATTCGACTTGCAGTTCATCTGGTATCAACTCAGAGTTACTTTTAAATATAATATCATCTATAAGCAATATCTTCATTAATTGAACAAAACTCTTCTTCTTGAATGATTTCAATTCTAAATATTGTTGATGAATGTCCGACATTTTCATGAAGTAGTATAGTTTTTCGGGGGTATATTTCGCTATAGAATAATTGATGATGTGTAACGCTTTTTTATATTGTTTTGTCTTATAGAAAAACGACGTTACCATCAGCCATCCTGACGCAGCGTTATGATTAATGCTCTGTAAAAGAGAACAAAGACAGGATCTATACTGTTTGAGTCGGTCTTTGTTACTACTTTGTTTACTGTTCAGTGATATAGACTGCGCATATGATGTACACTTCATAGACCTGAAATATACATAAAGGTATTTTATTGATGATTTGTTGCAGGACATTATCTCTTGTATTCCTTTGTGGTATGTGTATTTATCAGCTCTGCAACCATATGGGATATTATTTAACACATTCATTAACTCGGAGTTCAGTAGTATTTCAATTATATTAAAATCATGAAATGCATTCGGTGCAATGGGAAAATTACACATTGATATATAAAATTTGGAAAGTTGATCTGAAAATAAGATGCACTGCCAACCGTAACTATGCAAGGCAGATAGTTTATTTCGAAGTATTTCACGAGCTCGCCCCTCTATTTTGTTCTCAAACATATTGTTCTCTGGAATAAAGTAATGCCAGCAAACTGAATACTCAACACAATAAACCAGCCTGCAAAAGCATCGCATAAAACAATGTATAAGATTATCTGGTTTCCAAACAGATAGTGGTAATTCCTCTGATATCCACAAAATAATTGTTTTCAAGAAATAAGAACACAGTAAATCTTCACATTCGATGTTAATTGCTATAACATCTTTTATAATAATTTTGAGAAGAGCATAACATAACAATTGCGTATGCGTAAATGAATTAATTAGAAGTTTTTCACCAACAGAAAAAGATATTCGCCATTCTACATTCTCCTTTGGCGACCCCTTTACTCCGATAGGTACAAAAAGTACTCCGTGTTTTATGATATTTTGTTTGACATACGCGCTTGGCCATGAGTTTCTTGATCTTGATATCCATCGACCAGCAGAAGATATCCATGTTTTACAATGTAAAGAAAAAGCAAAGTCGACGTTTCCCTCTTCATCAGTCGTACACGGCCCATGAATTTCACCATTTGCATCATTTGAAAGGTGTTGTTTACATAACGCGCTTGAAAAGAACAGTTTTCCTTCCAGTTCTTCACACCATTTAACTACAAAATCACTATCACTTTGTTCTACTAGCAACTGAGTGAAACCAGGTTTTACATTGTCCGTTTCCATTCTACAATATGTCATATTCGGAGCAAATAGAGGTCTTGTGTCTGCATAAACCTTGATTGAATGTTCTACATGCATTACATCTAAATCACTACCTCTCATCTCAAGCCCTTCACCGAAACTTCCACTTGTTATAGCAGTGATATACTCATTGCTTTTAACAGTATCCCTGACCGTATTCATAAGTCTAATTCTTTTAACATAATTATCTGTTCCAACAAGGTTCCGACACAAATACTGATACAGAGATAGTGATGCATGTGATGTGTCTTGTGAAACTGAATATTTTATAAAAAAAAATAATTAATAAGCATTTGCAAGGTACAAAAGATTAAAACTACAAGACAGTAATAAAAATGTAAATATTCAATATAAAAGATGTGTATTGTACAGAAAAATAAATAAGTTTGTGATTCAAAGGATATTATTACAACACTTAACGTGTACATATTTATTTTTATTTTTTTTTAATTTGACAATGGACCACAAAAAAAACTAGATATAATCATTATTTTTTCACATTTTCAATTTTTGAATCTTACAATGTATTATGTACGTCCTTATCTTGATAAGAATATCACAACTTTCGTTTTGAACATGTTAAAGTAAACAAATATATGTATGAAAATTGACTTATGTTACTTTTTGTGTATGTGTGTGTGTGTTTTTACAAAAGATCGTAAATGTCCTCAAATTAAAGACCATTTTATAAAGATATTGTCAAATTACTTTACCATATTTACCTGCCATCTTGTTTGGTCTGTCAAAACAGGAATTATCATTACATCGATACGCAATATTTAAAGTTATTTTAACCTACTGACGACTTTTATGTCAACATTGACATATAATTACATTTAAACATGTTAAAGGACCCGTTGTAACATATATTTATTTCTTATGCAGCAAAAAATACTGCAATCTAATTGGTTGACTACCCAGGTGTGAATAACACCCCACCCTTGTTCACCCAGGGATAAATAAAATTTTGCCAAAATTAAAAAAAAAAAAATTTTGCCAAAAAAAAATAAAAAAAAAAATTTTCCCAAAAAAGGAAAAACAATAAAAATTAGAAGAAAAAATAAGAAGAAGAAAATGCTGAAAAAATAACAAAAAAAACGTTTGTTTGTTTTTATTTTGCAAACTCAAAACACACAAAAAATTCTGAATTTTGCCAAAAAATAAGTAAAAAAGTATTTGACAGTGTGCAGCAACATGGACATTAAAAAATTATTTCGCTGGAAATTTTTCATTACCATTGTTACAATTTTAAATCCTGGTTTTAAAATGAGTGAAGGAACTGCTCACAAGAAATAAATTCGTTATCTTGGTGTAATCAGGGGTGTACGAAATTTAACACCGTTGTTGAAAATTCATTCACCCATTAGGCTGCGCCTCAGGGTGTATGAATTTTCAACAACGGTGTTAAATTTCGTACACCCCTGATTACACCAAGATAACTAAAAGTATATACTATTTTCACACAAAGGGAATAGGAACCGATCATCTGATTTTTACAGAATTTAGAACAAAATACAAATCTTACATCTAAAACATTTAGACTTTAATTTGTTCTTAATAAAAAATATATAACTTACAAATATTTACAACAACACAAATATTTGTATATACCACATGAACAGAATTCCTAGTTGTGAGATTTGTACTTAACAAAATATTCACTTGTAGAAACCATGTAAAATGGATATAAAACAGGGTCCTTCCTTCCTCATTTCTCTCATACTTTAATATTCTCCTTATTCCAGCTCGGTCCTATTATCGTCTCTGCCACCACATAAAAACTAATATTTTCCATGAAAAAGTTATGAATAGGGTTTTATATTGTCATGATAAAAAAACATCTTTTTAATGGTTACAACAATCAACATTTACGATAACCCCATTTAACATAATTCATAGTTTTAAAATTTGTACTAAACAAAATATACAGTTCTAGAAAACCCAAAATATCGATTGAATGGAAATACATATCTGTAAAATATGTTTTACAGTCTTTTACGAGTTGATCAACTGAATGCACATATATCACAACGGGCCCATAAGCGTAAGTCTCTTTACAGAAGTGTCACCTTTAACTCGGATTTATTTCAACTGACCGCATAAATGCATGTCGGGCGGATTCACTTTTTCCTAACAGTTGTAAAGCTATTCCGAGAATATTGTAGGATTTAGATTGAAACATTTTAATATTTTCAATAAAATAGCTTTCATCTATAATAAGTTGTAAAGTATTGAGTCCATTTTGACACTGTCTGACATTATTGAGATGATAATGACATAATATTTTTAGAAAATAAGCATAAACTATAGAGGAAATACGATATGATCTATGTTCCACTTCCGATTGTAGTTCATTTGGTATTAGCCGAGAGTTTATTTCAAATTTCAGATTATCTATTAGCATGATTTTCCACAATTGTACAACACTTGTTTTCCTGGATAATTGCGTGTCGGTAAATCGAAAACGAATACCCGACATATCCATGAATCGGCATACTTTTTCGGAGGTACATTTCGATACAGAATATTCGATGATTTTTAACGCATTACTATACTGTTTTACTTTATAGAAAAACGAAGCTAACATCAGCCATCCAGAAACACTGTCGTGATAAATATTTTGTAGGAGAGTACAAAGACAGGATTTGTATTGTTTGTATAGGTGCTTATTACTATTTTTAGACCTATTCAGATGAACATACTGCGCATATTGTCCACATAACACTGACAAGTAGTATGTGTATAAGTACTTTAGTGAAGATTGGAGACAGAAAATAATCTGCTGTATTCCTCTTTGGTATACAAAAGTGTCCTGTTTATTATTAACACACGTGCTATTAGCCAAATATAATAATTTTGAATTAACCATTTTTGCTAACTCGATAGTATGCAATGTATGTAGTTCGACAGGCCTCGTCCACATTGAGACCTGAAAGTTAGATAATTGATCTGAAAATAACAAGCATCGCCATCCGTAACTGTTCAGCTGATAAAGATTATCTAAAAGTATTTCACGAGCGCGTCCCTTTATTTTGTCCTCAAACATGTTGTTCTCTGGAATGAAGTAATGTAAACAAACTGAATAGTCAACAGAATAAATCAGTCTTCTTAAACATCGCATAAAACAATATATAAGATTTTTTGGTTTCCATATTGATTGTGGTAGTTCTTCTGATATCCAGAACATAACTGTTTTCAAGAAGTATGAACAGAGTAAACCTTCACATTCTGTGTAGGCTGATATTAAATCTTTCAAAAGAATTTTCAGGAGGGCATAGCATAACAGTTGTGTATGTGTGAATGTATTGATAAGAAATTTTTCACCAACGGAAAAAGAAATTCGCCATTCTCTATCCTCTTTTGGTGATCCCTTATATCCGATTGGAACAAAAAGTACTCCATGTTTTATTATTCTTTGTTTGACATCATAACTTGGCCATGAGTTATTTGATCTTGTTATCCAATGTGATGCTTGTGATATCCATGACGTACAATGTAAGCAAAAAGCACAGTCAACTTTTCCGTATTTATCAGATATACATGGCCCATGTATTACATAATCTGAATTACACTCAAATGATTCTTTATATAATGTACTCGAAAAATAATGTTTTCCATTATGTTCTTCAACGTATTCAATTATACTTTGGATATAATTTTGTTTAACTTGCAACTGAGCGTAACCAGCTTTTACATCATCTGTTTCCACTGAAAAATAATATAAAATATTTGAATTTAAAGACGTTTGGATGGTTTCATAGACCTCCATATCTTTCTTTACATACATTACATCTAAATCACTTCCTCTCATCTCAAGTCCTTCACCAAAACTTCCACTTGTGATATAGGTAAAAAACTTGTCGCTCGTCATATTATCTCTGACAGTATTCATCAATCTTAGATGTTTTACATGATTCTCCGATCCAACTATTTTCTGACACATATAACGATACAGTGCTAATGATATGGTTTTTGTTTCTGTGTCTGAAATACACATGTCATAAAAAAAGATTTATATTATACATACATTATTCCTGATACTGATGTTAACATAGATCTACTAGTGGTTACAATAAAATTGTTTGAACTATTTCAAAAGAGAGAAAGAAGATACCAATTTGAAAGTGATAGTCAAATATTCAAGTTGGAGATAAAAAAAAAACATGAATGAAAGCATCGCAATATAAGGAATCAAATGATTGTCGGATTTGCAATGATAATTCGTGATACTGATCAAATGGTTTAACTGTACTACAAACCGACTGGCTAATAATTATAGGTAGCACTTAGTAAGTACAGCTGTTTATCGGTAATTCGTATATTTTCCCTTTGACCTCACTGCCTAATATTTTTTTGAGTATCAACGTACTGGCTGCATTACTGAAAGTATTAGGCAATACATTGTGTGACGTCATAATTACCGATAAACGGTATAATATGTAGTTTCGTTTTTGATAATGACTATATCATGTAGAATATCTTAACTCGCACTAACGGTCTCGTCTACATATTCCACATGATATAGTCAGTATCAAAACTCAACTACCTATTATTCTTTATTTCTCAAACCACGCCTCTTTTGTGGAGATCTTGAATATTCATAGAAATTAATGGTTACATACTGCCCAGTTATGCTCTCTGTGTTCCATCTCACCAAATAACTTGGGAATGTTACCAGTAAATAATTACATTAGATGTATGTTTCATTATAATACTGTATTCTGATTGGCTAACTGCACATTACGTGTAATTCCATAAGCATCCTTCTAAAAAAACTTTTCATTCATGATGACACGTGGTCCCACAAAAAAGTGCACAAGTGAATAAAATAAAAACAATATAAAATTCGTGTTTTCATGATCATAGCTAAAAAATGTAATTATAAGTATTGAATGCTTCTTTTTGTAACTTCATAGGGTTGTAATAGCGTTGACCGTGCGCACATTTTTAGAATGTACTTCGGTCAACGCCTTTACACCACAATGAATTTAAAAAAAGAAGCATTCAATTCTTAAATAAACATGTGCATATTGTTTACATTGAAATCTGTGGTAACCTTCCATTCGAGGTAAGGGTAGTTAAGATAATTAGTGTTAGTTTAAAGTCAGAAGTTGAGGGAACAGAAACTGAGAAGTTCAGGGAATATAAACGTAGAAAATATGCCGCACAGCCCCATATTTTGACATTTGAAAAAATTTATAGTGCATATTAACTTTCAATTCTAGGATAAGATTTTTTTCAAAACTTCAAAGTAAAAGTGATACAGTTTTAGCCGTAAAAGAGTTCCTATGGGAAATTGCATTGTCCATAATTACAGAAATACAACCTATAAGGTGTAACATCTGTTCTTGTGTGATATATAATTCGAACATATTTTTTAAGATAAAGGGGAAAAATGAATTCACGAGAGAACGGCTTCCGTTTCTCTTGAAAGTAAAAATACAACCCTTGTAGATTTCGAAAAAGAGCAGGCTAATGCCGCTATAAGGCAGCACTCGCACCAGTAAAGCGGATTAGTATAAGTTGTGATAACTTGATTCCTTATTATGCTAATTCACTATAAATGAATATTTTTTAAACTAACGGCTTTCGTCTGCTCGTGTCCAAGTAGTAGTATTCTATATAAATTGAGACCTCTTTTAAAATTACGTACCTGCCATTTTGTTTACGCAATTCAGTTGGGTATTTCCATTTCGTTTTAAATCTACTTTCGTTTCTATTTTTAACCAACAATCAAATAAAAATTATTTTCTTTTATAAACAATAATTAAGGCACGAAGAAAATATGAATATTTAAAAGGACACCCATCCATAAACAGTACAGGTGTATATAAAAAGAATAAAATGTTATATTTAAAAGGACACCCATCCATAAACAGTACAGGTGTATATAAAAAGAATAAAATGTTAGAGAAAAAAGTAAAAACACAAAAATACTGAACTCCGAGGAAAATTCAGAAAGGAAAATCAAAAATCAAAAGGCAAAATCAAAAGTCCAAACACAGCAAACGAATGGATAACAACTGTCATATTCCTGACTTGGCAGAGGAGAGCCAGCTGGGTAAAAGAAATATGAGTTATGAAGGCTTTTCGTCATGTTTTTTGACAAAGTTATTTTTAATTAATTCTTCTTTTTAACATTCTAGAATATTCATTCGAAAAATCTCATAAAAATCCACCTCCCTTAGTTCTTACTTCAAAACTTAATATAAAAAGATGTGATATGAGTGAGTATAAATGTCAGTGACACTAAGATATTTGCATAAAGTGTTGTAAAACTTTTGTCATCATATGACATGTTCGATTTAATCCCATTTCAGAAAGATTGTAAATCAAAAAGTGTTCTTATTGGCTAATTGGTAAATATATGCTATCAAGTACTATAATGATGCTTTGATGACATTCTAACGAACTAGTTTTCGATCATATTCAAATCGTAGACAAAGTGTTTAACATGGTTTTTTTTAATCTTTTTTCTACAATTTTATAATGAATGATTTGGCTAATTATTTACAATGATCTTGCTTCTTTCACATGTAAAGTATGTGTGTCTGATTAGAAACGCTGATGTTTGATCATTTTGCATTCTTTTTTCATTTTTTTATTTTACTTTTATAATTATATCTGAAGATAAAATAGGTGTTTCCTGATCAAATTATCCCGTTATCATCTTTTTTACTACAAAATGTTTATCGATACTATTGAATAATCAATTTAAATGGGTTCTTAAATTTATTGTTTACACTTTTTTAATTTAAAACTTTGGTTATTATGGTGATGAAATAACAAGTATGGGGAAGTTTTAAACACAAGCAATGACACAATAAAAACAAGGGGGATCAAAATGAAACCAGTGTTAAGATGTCTTAATGTATTGGTTTTCGATTAAATTTTGATCATTCAACCAAAATATTACATATCATAAAACTGCTTAGTACACATTTCCTTTATATTTCATAGACGCTTAAAGATACTATATTTTACAAAACTGTATGAAAAATGCTATGACAGTTAAGGGTAAACGGTTAATTGTAGAAAGAAACCTCACTATTTGCTGCTAGGAACAGGTTATTCAGACTATCTGCTTCACAGACGGATATGTTGGATTTTTTTGTGAACAAAATCCCGTCTTCTTTTTCCCAAATGTGACCTACCAAATTTAACGTAATTACATAAGTATAACTATGGTGGCCACACGTTACCTACTGGTGCACCAAAGACCAACTTTGTTCTTGAGGGGGTTCGTGTTGTTCATTCTAGTTTAGCTGTTGTTTGTCCTTTTTCCATGGCATTGTCGGTTTACTTTCGAATTTCGCCTCTCTTTTACTGGAAGCAAAGATTTTTCCTCGTTAAAAGATTGTGTATCGATTAATAGTTTTAAAAAGTATTGACTGGGCATGAACTGTTTACTAAAAGTAAAACAGCACCTACAGTATAATTAAACATTTAATTACTGCCTATTCAAACATCGGCATACACTCTTTCCTCAAAACCTGAAATACAGATATCAGCAGGTTAAAAGGAGGAAACACAAAAACAAACCGAAATAGAAAATATCGTACAAACATATCTCAGCTCCAGAGGGACCTTTATACTTATAAATAAAAAATAAACGGACAACACCATGGTTAGAAAAGAAAAGGTCAAACATACAACCAATGGTACACAAAACATAACAATCAAACCAAGGAACATATACCCCACCAAAACCGTGATAGCAGATGCTCCGTAAGCGAAACAGATCCCGATCCATATGTAGCACCCGTCATGTTGCTTATGTACCAACCCCAGTGAAAAGTCGAATTCGGTAGGTTACATTCTTGAAAAGGGAATAGGGTTGTTGTTACGAAAATAACCGCTATCATCTGTGTGATTTCATAACGGTCAAGTAACTGGTGATGGCGTTCATAACAATTGTGAAGGAATGATTTCAACTGCACCATTTGTAACTCTTGATTTAATACCTTCATTGTGAGCAGTAACCCTCTATCAATAACATCGATTATGATTGGAGATTTCAAACCCGGGAATATCACATCAAGTGAAAGATATATACTCCGTATGCAGGAGCTGCTGAAATGCTGCTTCATAGAAATGGAAAGTTCACAGTTTGGCAGCCGAAATCATCTCTTATGGCATTAAGTTTTGTTTTCAACTGACCCTCATTGTCAATTTCTAGAAGTTATTCTATATATAATGCAGACTTCGTTCTATCTGTTGTATGCTTTATCTCTAGTTTGATGGGATAGATGCGTTCAACATAATCAGCAAAGTTTGAATTATTAAGTGACAGAACATCACCTATTTAGATTGAACATCAAAATGTGCAACTAATGGTCATTTTAAGAACATATATATGTTGAGTACCTCGTGTAATATACAAGTATATTTGGTAAGTAATAATTTTAAGCGGTCGTTTCGTCATTTGTTGTTTGATATTAGACATAATAATTGCCGCCAGCAGATTGATCGATATTTACAATTTCTCAGAATAATATTAAAATTAAAGGATATAAAAAAATTACGCTTCTAGGCGCAGAATTAATGAAACAGTATGATAGTAAACATAATCCGTTTGTGGGTTTTAGTTTAAACTGTCTCTATTTTTTTAGTACTTTGTTAAAACTAAAAATTGATAATTAATCGCAAAATACAATTAATCATTATATATTTCAGGCCATTGCCCAGCTATTAGCCTATGCATAACTATTAAACATCGAACATTTCAAGTGCACATTAATGATATCAGCACCAGATAAAATTCTACTGTATAGATTAACAGCTTGATATTTTAATCGAGTCAGAAGTCATCAATAGATAATATTATTCGGAAAACGAATTTCCTGACATGTGTTCAGTGACTAGTAATCTAAAACAATTCGAACATTTCTTAGTTAAATGCATATCTTCATTTTCTCTGGTCTGTTTAGGTTTGATGTGATTTTGTAGGGATACAGTATTTATGATATTTTTTATGTCCGCATAAAAAAAAACAATATTTCATTGTCCTGGTAAGAATGCCCTTATTTAGAAAATAAATATAGTATGAATAATAATCAGTTTCAGTATTATAGTTTGAATTGAATTGCCTTTTTGGCTTTTAAGATCTGAGAATACAGTTTTAAAACGTTGCTATTTTCTGCAGTTTGAGAATAATATGAGGTCAAATCATTACAAAAAATGAGAAATGAAAATTAAATTTGAACTGTGCAAAAGTAAATTATTACGTATGTGCTAATTAGTTTTTATCTATTTTTCTTTCTTGTTCTTAGTAATGCATGACTATATACTTAAGCGTAGACATTTTTATATTTTCCTTTTCTTTTATATGATATAAAGAACTGAAATATATCTATCTTTTAATCAATAGGTACACTAAAAGTTCAATATCTATCTTATAAAACGAATACCGACAAGTGTTAGTTATATATAAATGTCATTGAACAGGTTTGTTTTATAGACTATATTCTACTTTGAATTTAATATAAAAACTTACAAAAATGTGTATCATACTGTTTTACATCAGCAATAGATAGTCAAACATACTTTTGAGCTGGGGACAAAAGAAAGAGAAAAAAAGAGGATAAAAAAGTTTATTTTGCTACAACTGTGCTTTCTTGGTAAATAAAATTGACAGGTGAAAAAAGTGGTAAAGTAATTTAATATAAGTTGATTCCAGTACATTTTGAAAGACGTATTCCATGTGGGATTATAAGATAATGTGTCCTGTGATCATGTATCACGTCCGTCCATTGTTCAAGGGAGGACAATGGGAATGTTATTTTCAACTATAGATGTATTTCCATCTATTAATGTAATAAATAGAATAATAGTTGTATTGAATTTATTTCAATTTAAAAATGATTTGCGGAAACGTGTTTTTTTATTTATTATTTTGTTGATTGAAGTTGCATTGGGTAATAGCAAAGTATCCTTATGGCAAACCTTTAAATGTCCCTTTCAGTTCTAATGTTTTAAATGATTTATATCAATTTTGTACACTCTTGGTTTGTAGTTAGTAGTCACGGAATTGAATATGTTTGGGAAAAATCAGCGTTCTACCCTCAAAAGAAGTTATAAAACTTTTTGTTGTTCATATGAACAGAAGATATGGTATGATTGATTGCCAATGAGACAACTCTTTATAAGGTTTCAAATGATACTGCAATTAACAACCAAAGGTCATTGTTCGGCTGTCAACAATGAGCAAAGCCCATGTAAGATATAAAAGGCCCAACAATGACAATGTAAAACAATTCAAACGAGAAAACTAACACGGCCTTATGTATGTACAAGAAGTGAACCAAAAGCAAATATTTTAAATAGAAACAAATGAAAACCACTGAATTTCAGGCTCATTATTTTGGACAGGCAAATACAAAAAGCCTGTGGCGGGGTTTTCATTTGAACATTTTAACTGAATTCAGGTTAAATAAAACAATCAAACTTGTACATACGAATCCATGACAAGTCGCCCCAATGGCAAGTCGCCCCACTCCTAGTCGCCCCACTTTTTCACCAACTCGCCCCACTTTTAAAAAAAACCGCCCCAACCTGGATCACCAACTCGCCCCACTTTTTAAAAAACCGCCCCACTTGTGAAATGTGTTAAATCCCGTTAATATTACTCCTGAAAACTCACCCCAATGATGGAAAAAGATGTTATCCCGTTGTATATAAGTTAAATTCCGTAAATATTACTCCTGCCAACTCGCCCCACTTATGGAAAAAGATGTTATCCCGTTGTATATAAGTTAGATTCCGTAAATATTACTCCTGCCAACTCGCCATGATTAGTATTAAACCAATACATGATTACCATTAAACAAATATATGATTATTATTATTAAACAAATACATGATTATTATTATTAAACAAATTATTTATACATGATTATTAATTATTAAACAAATACATGATTATTATCATTAAACAATTGTTATGCAAATAACTAATCTTTAAAAAATACAGTTATTCTTCAATAATACGAAAATTATTTTTAAGTGGGGCGAGTTTTTATATTTTAATTTTATATCTAAATATTACCGTTTTCCATTAAGTGGGAGTACTATTAACGGGAATTAACACATTTCACAAGTGGGGCGATTTTTTAAAAAGTGGGGCGAGTTGGTGATCCAGGTTGGGGCGTTTTTTTTTTAAGTGGGGCGAGTTGGTGAAAAAGTGGGGCGGCTAGGTGTGGGGCGACTTGCCAGTGGGGCGACTTGTCCTGCTTCCGTACATACACCCACAATAGTGCTACATGTATGGTTAATTAATGCAAGATTATGTAAGTACATTTTCAAAGACGTATTACATGTGGGATTTACATCTAATTTGTCCTGTGATAATTGATCACTTCCATCCATTGTTCATAACGGACAATTAAAATGGGATTTTTAATGAAGACGTATTTTCATTCATTGATGTTTTAAATAAAAAAACTAGTCATATTGGATTATTTCAATTAAAAAATTATTTGCAGTATCACAGAGTGTGTTTTTCAATATTAATGTTATCGATTGCAGTTGCATTTGGTCATGTTGGTTATAGCAAAGTATCTGTGTTGCAAAATTTCCTACGTCCCGTTTCAGTTCTTAAGGATTTAAATAATTTGGAGCACTTTGTTCAGACAAGTTTGTAGTTTGTAATGTAGGAATGGAATATGTTTAGGAAAAAATTCAACCCTTTAATAAAGATTTGAACTTCCTTTTATTGGGTAGTTTTATTTTTACGTTTGAACAGAAAACTGAGTAACAGTAAACTGAAACATTCAAATTTATACCAAATAACATTAAGGTACAATATATAACCTCTTTTAAAGACTAAACAGCTAGTGACAATTGAGAGACATGAATAAAATTTGTTTCTATAAAACCCGTTTAATTGCCTCATTGAAAAATTTCAAAAATAGGATATCTTTCAGGTCATTTAAACAGTGAAGTTGAAATGCCTTGTTTGTAGATATATTGGTTGCATATCAAAAGATGTGGTATGAATGCCAATGAGACAAATCCGCATCCAAATCCTGATTTGTTAAAGTACACCATTTTAGGTCAAAGTACGGATCTAAACACGGGCTTCATCTCACAATACAATAAAGGGCCCACACCATGCAAACGAAAAAACCATCGACAAAATCTATATTTAAAACGAGAACTAGAAACATTTCTTGATTACATCAACAAACAACAATCACTGAACCCAACGTTCCTGACTTATTGGTCAGTTTTTCAGACTTTTTCTTCAAGTATGTTAATGTTATTTTCTAAATGTTTTCTAACCGTTCTTATATTCATTGTAATCGGGTTTTTTTAATTATTTTTTCTTTCTTTTGTGAATATTTTTTCCATCAGAAGACGGCAGTATGCAAGTTTTTATTAACATTCTTTTCTTACTTTCCATTGGACTACAATACTATTTTAAAAATGATGAACTCCAAGGAAAATTCACAAAACGGAAATTCTTTAATCACATGACAAAATCAAAAAGCTCATACACATCAAACGAATTGATAACAAATGTTATATTTCTGACTTGGTACATGTATTGCTTTATGTCGAAAATGGTGGATTAAACAGGGTTTAAAAACTAGCTAAACCTCTCACTTGTATAACACTTGCATCACGTTCTTTTATATTAACAACGATATGTGAACAAAACAAACCGACATTCAAGGTAGAAATGTCACAAATAAGGTTAAAGCGGTAAACATTGTGTTATTATCTGAATCACTATTACAACCAACATATAAATAACAAAGAAGCACAAAAAGGCGAAAAAACAAAGCACATTGACAAAACTGAAAGTCAAGAATACAAAATTTAAAAAAGCACTATTACACAATGACGGCTTTTAAAGGTACAGAGCAACGTCCTTTATATAAAGAAACACGACAGGGCGCATAGACACAGCAAATTAGCAAAAATAAAAGACAAAATTTTTACTGTTTGTATTGGCGTTTATTACTAATTTTTATATTGTTTATTGTATACACTAAGCGCCTGCTGTACACTTCGTAGACATGGAGTATGCAAATGTGGATTTTATTGAAGATTTGTCACAATAAACTATCTGTTGTATTCCTCTTCGGT
Source organism: Mytilus edulis (assembly GCA_019925275.1). Lineage (NCBI taxonomy): Eukaryota > Metazoa > Mollusca > Bivalvia > Mytilida > Mytilidae > Mytilus > Mytilus edulis. The sequence goes on from CM034361.1 coordinate 82,865,284, forward strand.
ATGTTATCCTGTCACTATCAACTCTGAAATAAATGTCATTGAGCTATCTTTTTTTTAAAGACTATTAATTCTTGTTCAAATTGAAAGAAAACCTGACGCAAATCTAATTAGATACCACTAAACATCAGCAATAGATAGTCAAACATGCTTTTGAATAGGTTTGCACTAGTAATATTGGGGTCTTTTGTGACTTTGATATTCCCTAATATCTATTTTAAGCTGGATACAATATGTAGAGAGAGAGATTCAGAAAGGATTGTGTCTATAAATTAATTAATAAAAAAAAATATAACAGGTTGAAAAAGTGCTATGGTTAATTTTTGTGGGTTGATTGAAGTACATTTTTAAAGAACTATTCCCTTTGGGATTTTAATTTAATTTGTCCTGTATTTATAATTGATCATGTCCGTCAATTGTTCAGAGAGGACAATGAAAAATGGATGTTCAATTATAGATGTATTTCTATCTTTCAATGATATTAATATAAGATAAACAAAAACACAGCATGGTTTTTTAAAAATAAATTATTAAACGGACATATGTTTTGGAATAATCTTAAATGTAAAAGGTAAACTTTTTTAAGATCTAAATTATATGATAAGGGTGGGGTAACAGAACCCCAGCGACACTTCATATCGATTAAACATTGAAGTGCATGGTCCATCAATTAATATTTCTGTATTACACAAAAGCTCTTTAAATATTGCGCTCGAAATGGTCTCCATTTAGTTCTTCAAAGTTCTTACATGAACATTGATTACTCGTTTGTTTTGCATGTTCTACTAACAACTGAGTGAAACCAGGTTTGACATCATCTGTTTCCATAAAACAATATGTGAAGATTTATTTGTAATCTGTTTTAATGTCTTTATAAACCTCCATGTTTTAGCTACGCACATTACATCCAAATCACTTCCTTTCATCTCAATGCCTTCTCCAAAACGTCTGCTTGTGATAAAAAAAACACAAGGTAGCTAACGGGAATTTTCAATGTGTTCGCTTCAACCAATATTTTATTACTTTCCCTTGCCCCTTTCACGAATAAAAGTACACCAGTCTTTCGGTAATTGATTTATCTTTACAATGAAACAACTCTCACGTACCTTGAGAATACCCCTCAAACAGTACGACACACTTTAGTGAAAATTATTGACCTTTTCCAGACCATTGAATTTGGAAGGACTTAACTTCCGGTTTACTTAGGAAATTAATATAACACAGCAATCTGATTGGTCGAATTCATCTGGTTACCTGTTTATTTATACTAGTACTATGGGATTGCACAGTTTTATTAACTTCCTAAGTAAACCGGAAGTTTAGTCCTTCCAAATACAATGGTCTGGAAAAGGTCAATAATTCTCACTAAAGTGTGTCGTACTGTTTGAGGGGTATTCTCAAGGTACGTGAGAGTTGTTTCATTGTAAAGATAAAACAATTACCGAAAGACTGGTGTTCTTTTATTCGTGAAAGGGGCAAGGGAAAGTAATAAAATATTGGTTGAAGCGAACACATTGAAAATTCCCGTTAGCTACCTTGTGTTTTTTTGTACTGGTATGGATAATAAATCCCAATATTGACAGAAACAAGTGCCTGTGTATATCATACTTAATTAGGTCTTAAAATGAACCTTTCTTAAAAATTGCCAGTACATTGGACTTCATGTTCGTGTTATCTCCGACTAGGGAATTTCATTACCATTGTCCTGTCTTTGTGATGTTTGTTACATTGAGCAAACCTGAATAGTTTGGAAGTTAATATCAAAGTGTAAATGTTTATAAAGATTGATTTATGTTTCCTTTCTATTTACGTGGTATAGAAACTCGGCAACAATTGATGATGGAGTTATATATACGTTTGACCTTTCAGATAATATACCAATTTAGAACTCCTAAACAAAATACGAATCTGCCATTTTATTTGAGTTGTTAAATGTGTGTATTTCCGTTACGTGTTTAATCTACTTTCGTTTCTATTATAGACCAATAACTATATAAAAATGTTTTCCCTAATCAATAGGTCATGAAGGAAATGTTATTTTTTAAAAGGACAAACAAATACAAATTAATGAACGTTACAGGTGTACCACATATCAAACTTTAAATGTTAGAGAGTAGCCAGTTGGTTAAAGAAAGACAACTCCACAGTAATATGTGTAAAAAGTGTTGGAAAATTGCATCATTTCGGTTTGCTAATTATCTGTGTTAAAATTTACTTTTACTTGTATTTTACCTGCATTTTTTTTTTTTTGCTTAATATTCATTATCAAGAGTTTAAGTCTTGTTTTGGCGAAGTTATTAATTTTAGTTCTTGTTTTGTTTTCGATTTAAACTTCAGATATTGTAAAGTATTATCCCCTCCTCGTTTCTCTCATGTCTTAATCTTCTCATTTCTGCCGGCCCAATTATCTTCTCTTCCATTCGAACAAAACCACATTTTTTTCTTTAAATATTATGAATAAAGTTTTGTTTACTTTTCCTAAAAAAATATATTTTAATTGGTATTTTCCTCTTGAACATAATTCCTAGTTTTAAAATTTGTACTGAACAAGATATTAAGTTCTAGAAAACCAAAAATCGATTGAATCGAAATACATATATCTGTGAAATATGTTTGACAGTCTTTTACGAGTTGTTCAACAAAATGCACACATATCACACATTGTCACATCGGGCCCATCAGTGTAAGTCTCTGTGCAGAAGTGTTATATTTCTTCGGGTCTATTTCAACAGATCGCATAAATGCATGTCGGGCAAAACCACGTTCTCCTAATAATTGTAAAGCTATTCCGAGAATTTTGTAGGATTCAGAATGAAACAATTTCTGATTTTCAATTAAATAGCTTTTATCTATAATAAATTGTAAAGATTGTAGGCAATCCTGACATTGTCTGACATTATTGAGATGATAATGACATAGTATTTTTAGAAAATGAGCATAAACTATAGAGGAAATACGATATGTTCTATTTTCCACTTCCATTTGTAGTTCATTTGGAATTAGCCGAGAGTTTCTTGCAAATGTCAGATTATCGATAAGCATTATTTTCAATAATTGTACGATACTTGTTTTCTTGGATAATTGCAAGCCGGAAAATCGAAAATGACTACCCGACATTTCCATGAAGCGGCATACTTTTTCGGGGGTACATTTCGATATAGAATATGTGATTATGCGTAAAGCATTACTATATTGTTTAACTTTATAGAAAAACGAAGCTAACATCAGCCATCCAGATACAGCGTCATGATAAATATTTTGCAGGAGAGTACAAAGACAGGATTTGTATTGTTTATATTGATGTTTATTACGATTTCCAGAACTATTTAGTTGAACAAACTGCGCATATTGTCCACACAACACTGACAAACAGTATGTTTTAAAGTATTTTTGTGAATATTCGTGACAGGAAACTATCTGATATATTCCTCTTTTGTATACAATGGTGTCCTCCTCCAAATCACGAGACAAGTTAATAGCAAAATATAATAATTTTGAATTAACCATTTTTGCTAACTCAACAGTATGCAATGTATGTGGTTCGATAGGAATCATCCATATTGAGACCTGAAAGTTAGATAATTGATCTGAAAATAACAAGCATCGCCATCCGTAACTATGCAGTTTATAAAGTTTATCTAACAGTATGCTACGAGCACGTCCCTCTATTTTGTTCTCAAACATGTTGTTTTCTGGAATGAAGTAATGTAAACAAATTGAATAGTCAACAGAATAAATCAGTCTTCTTAAACATCGCATAAAACAATGTATAAGATTTTCAGGTTTCCATATTGATTGTGGTAATTCTTCTGATATCCAGAACATAATGGTTTTCAAGAAATATGAACAGAGTAAATTTTCACATTCGGTGTAGGTTGATATTACATCTTTCAAAAGAATTTTCAGGAGGGCATAACATATCAATTGAGTATGTGTAAAAGTATTAATGAGAAATTTTTCACCGACAGAAAAAGAAATTCGCCATTCTATATTCTCTTTTGGTGATCCTTTATATCCGATTGGAACAAACAGTACTCCATGTTTTATAATACATTGTTTGACCTTGTAACTAGGCCATGAGTTATTTGATCTTGTTATCCACTGTGATGCTTGTGATATCCATGTTTTACAATGTAAGCACATGGCACTGTCAAAGATTCCTTCTTTGTCAGATATACATGGTCCATGAATTACAGCATCTGTTTTACCCAAAATCAATTGTTTATATAATGCGCCCGATAAATAATGTTTTCCATTATGTTCTTCGGAGAGTTCCCAAAGATCTTGATGATTCATATCTTCTACTAGCAACTGAGTGAAACCAACTTTTACATCATCTGTTTCCATCGACAAATTCACTAATTTTGAATTGAATGTTGTTTTAATGTCTGCATTAACCCCAATAGTTTCAAATACAAACATTATATCCAAATCACTTCCTCTCATCTCAAGTCCTTCACCAAAACTTCCACTTGTGATAATGGTTTGACCCGTTTTGTTCTTCATATTATCCCTGACATTAGTCATCAATCTCAGATTTTTAACATGATTCTCTGATCCAACTATGTTTTGACACATATAACGATACAGTGCTAACGATATGGTTTTTGTTTCTGTGTCTGAAATAAACATATCATAAAAAAAAGATTTTTATTAAAAATACATTATCCCTGATACTGATGTTAATATAGATCTACTAGTGATTGCAATACAATTGTTTTAACTATTTTAAAAGAAAGAAAGAAGATACCAATTTGAGGGAAAACGGTAGTATTACATTTTCCAAGCATTCGGTTGGCCTTTTGTGTACCAAAGACAGGTGAAGGAAGTCAAACTAGGAGCGCTGTGATTGGATGCAAGGGTACAATATATTGTTTTTATTTATCTATGAATAACTGCAGTGTGTAAATTAACAATATACATTTTAAAACCTTTTGAAATATTTTCTAGAGAATTATTGGAAAAGGCTTCCAAAATTGCATAAATTTGGAGCAAAATGACGGTCGGCATGGATAACATAAACTAGCTTCGTTGGAAATTGGTCATGATACAATTCGGCTTCAATTTTTAGAATACAGTAATAAAGTACTAACACCACACATACCTGTTTTGTCCAGGTTTTTATTTTAAAAACTGGTAAATTTAGAAAATGTTAGTATTGTCGCCTACGGCAGAATAAATAGTACCGTTTTCCCTATAAAGTGATAGTCAAATATTCAAGTTAAAGATAAAAAAAACAAGAATGTGTCCACATTACACGGATGCCCCACTCGCACTATCATTTTCTATGTTTAGTGGACTGTGAAATTGGAATAAATTCTCTAATTTGGCATTAAAATTAGAATGATCTTATCAAAGGGAACACGTATACTAAGTTTCAAGGTGATTGGACTTCTACTTTATCAAAAACTACCTTGACCAAAATCTTTAACCTGAAATTTGCACTATCATTTTCTATGTTCAGTGAACCGTAAAATTGGGGGTCAAAACTCTAATTTGGCATTAAAATTAGAAAGATCATATCATAGGGCACAAACTACCTAGACCAAAAACTTTGACCTGAAGCGGGACAGACGGACGAACGAACGAACGGACGAACGAACGAACGAACAAACGAACGAACGAACGGACGAACGAACGGACGGACGAACGAACGGACGAACGGACGCACAGAGCAGAAAACAGAATGCCCCTCTACTATCGTAGCTGGGGCATAACAATGAATGAAAACATCGCAATATAAGAATCAAATGATTGCCGGATTTGCAATGATAATTCGTGATACAGGTCAAATGGTTAAACTGTATACAAACCGACTGGCTTATAAAACTCATTGCACTTTGTAAATACAGCTGTTGCTCAAATCACGCCTCTTTTGTGGAGATCTTGAATATTCATAGAAATTTAAAGGTTACATACTGGTTCCCAGTTATGCTCTCTGTGTTCCATCTCACGGAGACATAACTTGGGAATGTTACCAGTAAATACATATTTGCATATTGTTTACATTGAAATCTGTGGAATCTTTAATTCGAGGTAGGGATAGTTAAGAAAATTAGTGTCAGTTTAAACTCTGAGAAGTTCAGGGCATATAAACGTTGAAAATATGCCACATAGTCCTATATTTTTACCCTTGAAAAAAGTTGAAGTGCATATGAACTTTCAATTCTAGGATAAGATATTTTCAAAACTTCAAAGTATAAATGGTACAGTTTCAGTCGTAAAAGGAGTTCCTATGCTATGGGAAATTGCATTGTCAATATTTACAGAAATGCAACCTATAAGGAGTAACATCTGTTATCGTGTGATATATAATTCAAACATATTTTTTAAAATAAAGAAAATAAATGAATTCACGAGAGAACGGCTTCCATTTCTCTTGAACGTAAAAAAACAACCCTTGTAGATTTCGAAAAAGAGCAGGCTATAATGCCGCTATAAGGCAGCACTCGCAACAGTAAAGTGAAATGGATTAGTATTAGTTGTAATAACATGTTTCCTAATTCACTATAAATAAACATAACCTATGATCTTACTGCACTTAACACCTTCAATGACCTTCAATAGTTTAAGGTGTATGTTTGCACTCAAACACTCAAATGTAACTAGTACGGATTTCGTCTTCTCGTGTCCAAGTAGTAGTATTCTATAGAAATTGAGACCTCTTTTAAAATTACATACCTGCCATTTTGTTTAAGCAATTCAGTTGGGTATTTCCATTTCGTTTTAAATCTACTTTCGTTTCTATTTTTAACCAACAATCAAATAAAAATGTTTTCTTTTTTTATCAATAAGGCACGAAGAAAATATCAATATTTAAAAGGACAAACATATATAAATATAGGAAGATGTGGTGTGAGTGCCAATGAGACAACCCTCCATCCAAATAACAATTGTTAAAAAAGAAAACCATTATAGGTCATATGCACATTCATAAACAGTACAGGTGCATATATAAAAAGAATAAAATGTTAGAGGAGAGCCAGCTGTTTAAAAGAAAGACAGTTTCACTGTAACATGTGTTAATAGTGGAGACAAATTGCGTCATTTTGGTATTAAAAGGGCTGAATGCTAATCATTTGTATTAAAGTTTACTTTATCTTGTGAACAATCAAGTATTATAATGATGTTTTGATGACATTCTAACATACTAGTTTTCGATCATATTTTAATTTTAGACAGTGTTTATTTTCGAATTTCGCTTCTCTTTTACTGGAAGCACAGATTTTCCCTCGTTAAAAAGATTGTGTATCGATTAATAGTTTTAAAAAGTATTGACTGGGCATGAACTGTTGACCAGTAGGAAAGCCGTCCTTAAAACCCCCACATATAATGAACTGTTTACTGGAAGTAAAACAGCACCTACAGTATAATTAAACATTGAATTACTGTCTATTCAAACATCGGCATACACTCTTTCCTCAAAACCTGAAATAAAGATATCAGCCATCAAGTTAAAGGGAGGAAACACAAAAACAACCCGAAATAGAAAAAATCGTACATACATATCTCAGCTCCAGAGGGACCGTTGTACTCATAAATAAAAAATGAACGGACAACACCATGGTTAGAAAAGAAAAGGTCAAACAGACAACCAATGGTACACAAAATACAACAATCAAACTAAGGAACATATAACCCACCAAAAACTTGCTATCAGGTGCTCCGTAAGCGTAAGCAGATCCTGCTCCACATGTAGCACCCGTCGTGTTGCTTGTGTACCAACCCCGGTGAAAAGTTCGAAATTCTGTAGGTCACATTCTTTAAAAGAGAATAGGTTGTTGTTACGAACATACCCGCTATCATCTGTGAAACGGGTATTTCATAACGGTCAAGCAACTCGTGATGGCGTCCTTAACAATTGCGAAGGAATGATTTCAACTTCACCATTTGGAACTCTTGGTTTAATAACTTCATTGTGAGCAGTAACCCTCTATCAATGACATCGATTATGATTGGAGATTTCAACCCAGGAATATCACATCAAGTGAAAGATATATACTCCGTATGCAGGAGCTGCTGGAATGCTGCTACATAGAAATGGAAAGTTTACAATTTGGAAGCTGCAATCATCTCTTTTGTCATTAGGTTTTGTTTTCAACTGACCCTCATTGTCAATTTCTAGATGTTACTCAAGATATAATGCAGACTTCGTTCTATCTGTTGTATGCGTTATCTCTAGTTTGATGGAATAGATGCGTTCAACATACTCAGCAAATTTTGAATTATTAAGTGAAATAACATCACCTATTTAATGAACAACAAAGTTATTGTTTAAATCAGAATGATGTTTTACATAGTAGGATTTGTCTCCCCTAAGACAAAATACGTATCTCCATTTGAATCACGCCACCTCTAGAATATGCACTTTCACAATAACTATGATTGAATTAATTGCTGATACAATTGGTAGTAATAATTTAGAAAGAGGCTTCGTGGAGCACTTGGATAACCGTGCAATATACCATTGTTTGTAAGGACACTTATGTAGTTTAGGTATCCAATACAGTGATTGAAGATCCAGTGCTTCGTCTTTGGTTGAAATTCCAAAGGAACATAGAACATACATGTACCTATAAATATCCAGGTTTTCATCTTCAGTGAGTGTCGCAGGGTATATGTTGAGTTTCCAAGTGTTATTATATTAATCAACAGGGCCCTCAGTCAATAGTTAAGAAAGAGAATTATAATATCTTTTTGAAATGTGGTCGAAATACCAGTGTGGACAGATTAAAAGATATATTATTTTTCGTTCCCTGATATTTAGATATAAAGCGAACATTAACTGATCTTTGATGACTTTAATAAAGCATCTTTATACTGCACTGTTCTATTTAAGCAGTCAAATGTGTTGGTTGTATATGTCTTTGTCGTGTATACAGTCACTGATCGCATATCACTTGTTCTCATGAATACCTATATATAGTAGAGCTGAGACTACTATAACACATAGTAGTCTCAGAGTAGAGCCAGAACTATATTTGAATATGCATGACGACCTATTCAACCTGTCATTGTTTCTAATGTATACAACGAAGCTTGGACCGACACAAACTTAGTTCTTTTACAATTGTTGGAAAGCATATTTCACTTGTTAATACTTTTTGTTTAAAACCTATAAATTTATAATTATGTGTTATGCTTATTATTGATATTTCAGTCCATACTCTAGCGTATTCGTTCGGCCCGAAACAGGAAATAAGCTCGACAGAGCCTCGAGATTTCCCGCTTCTATGCCTTCTCCTTATATCGTTGATATGTCAAGTCAATGCACTATTATTGTCTATGTATGTCTTCAGAATGTTTACTTTTAGCTACATACATGACATATAACTACTGGTATATCAATTCGCTGTGAAATGACCTCTAGTAAACCTCATTGTGTTTTAATTTGTGTTTTTTATTTAGTAAAACCTTATATTTTTTTATAGTGTGTTTTTCTATGTTGTGATGTTTCACTATTGTTTCAGAAAAATGAGAACATTTGGTACAATTAAAACGTTGAATCCTGATGCAAATGTTTGCACCTGTCCTCAGTCAGGAATCTGGTGTACAGTGGTTGTAGTCAGTTTGTGTAGCCTCCAAACGTGTTTCTCGTTTCTCGTTTTTATATAGATTAGACCGTTGGTTTTCCCGTTTGAATGGTTTTACATTGGTAAAATATGTGACCCTTTATAGCTTGCTGTTCCATCCGTTCGTCCCGTTTCATGTTAAAGCTTATACATCTTCGGATTTCAAATGTTTGCATGTGGCTTTGAGCGTTTTGATGAAGCCGGATAAATCCAGAAAACACAAAAATGTTCATAATGGGACGAAATTCATTTGGACCGAGACGGTAATTATGTGGTATCACTGCTACGTTTAATAACACGGGAAATGCATGTGTACGGACAAGTATAAAATACATCGAAGAAGTGACGAACCAATTTTAGAATTTTTACAAACTGACAAATATATTTCCCCTGTATATATATATGCAAAGGTATCCTTCTGTAGAAAAGGGAATACCATGGTGCTGTCATACAACAGCACAGTAAAGTAACAACACTGTAAAAATCTGTACGTTTGTCTGATACTTTGACTGTTTATTCTTCTTTCTTTTTTTCAAATTTTTGCGATCTTTTTCAGTTTTATTTTTTTTTACAATGAACTTTATAGTTCCACAGCTAACATTAGCAAAGATGTAGGTCTTTCATTTTTGGATTCTCTAAACATGCTATAAAATATATGCAGTGCATGTTATTTTTCTACATGTAAATCTAGTGAAATGTTTCAGTCATGTTTATATAGATTAGACCGTTGGTTTTCCCGTTTGAATGGTTTTGCACTAGTAATTTTGGGGCCCTGTATAGCTTGTTGTTCGGTGTGAGCAAAGCTCCGTGTTGAAGGCCGTACTTTAACCTATAATGGTTTAATTTTTAAATTGTTATTTGGATGGAGAGTTGTCTCATTGGCACTCACACCACATCTTCCTATATCTATGACAGGCTTTCATGTAGTCCAAATAATAATGACGTCTTGAAAGGCTATTATATTTTTTCTCTCTGGCGCCTTACTTCAACCTTTGACGTCTTACGTAGAAGTCAGGCGTCAAAGAAAAAAAATATAATAGCCTTTCAAGACGTCATAATTATTAGGACTAGCTTTCATGTTGATCTGGCCCAAAGACGATCCAGCCCATGTCGATCTGGCCCAAAGTCGATCCAGCCCATTTTGATCAGGCCCCATATACAGATATATATCAGGAATATTCTAAAAGGCAATCCAGCCCAAATAAAAATATATTTAAGAAAACTTGTTACCATCGCTTTTGTAAATCAAATTTTATATCAATGATATGCAAGATGAGATTGAACAAATAACAAAAAACAGTGAATAATTAACACTTTCACCGATTGCTGCCCTGACAGAAGCTACTCTGAGACGATGGCTTCCCTGGCTACTATTACTCAAGTGGGAGATCTTCATAATAAATGTACCATAAATTAACCCATAACGGCAAAATTTTGAAAAAATTTATGAGGCTGTACAAATTCCTCACGTGTTTTGTACATAAAACAACATTTTATGTCAAAAAAGTTTACTAGTTTGGCTTCAATTCTTCCTATTCTTTCAAAAAAAATGTTCCCTCATTTCAAATTCTCGTAAATTTCCTCTGATTTTGACACGGTTTTCAACAAAAGGAAGCGCCATGTTTACACTCGCATCCGGGTTATTCATCAAAGAAAGATAACTCATGTTTGCACTGTTTAAGCGGGAAATATATAAGAGGTATTCCGATCCCAGTAAAACGGGACTCATCGTCACCTGTCTGAAGCGTGAATCCTGGTAAACCGGGACTCGTCAGCGAAAGGGTTAAGAAATATCGAGATGACTTTTTTTTTTTCAGAAGTCAATAATTATGATAAAGGAAACAAGGGGTGGATCATAATTGAAATGTATGTACAATATATATATAAAAAAAGAAGATGTGGTATGATTGCCAATGACAATGAATGAGACAACTCTCCACAATAGACCAAAATGACAAAGAAATTAACAACTATAGGTCACTGTACGGCCCTCAACAATGAGCAAAGCCCATACCGCATAGTCAGCTATAAAGGCCCTGAATTGACAATGTAAAACAAGAAAACTAACGGCCTTATTTATTTTAAAAAATGAACAAAAAATTATGTACTGTAGATACATTTATTTTCGTGGGTACCGATTTTCGTGGATGAAGGAAAAATTGCATGATCGTGGATTTTTAATTGCATTGTTTTGACAAAGTCTGCATACAAGCCTATAGAAAAATTGTTATTTGTTGAACTTTAATTTCGTTGTTCACCTGTACCCACGAAAGCCACGAAAATTGGTATCCAATGAATATTTATGAATCCACAGTATATAATTACAAAATGCAATATATTATCAATTTGATAACACCTGTCATGCCTGAAGTTCGACTTGAAATGAAATTAAAAAAAATTGTTGAATTTGATTTCTAACAACAAGAATAATGCTGTGTTGCATTTACCATGTTTATCTACAATTTGTACATGTGTCATCTTGTTTAACACAATGCACAGGAAGCATCCTTTGTCTTTTGTTATTGGTTATTCCCATGATCATAGACCAAATGTGACATTAACATGAAAAAAGTAGTTCCAAGAAGACAGAAACTTATCCTTAAAGACTGTTATCATGGTTATCATTAAAAATATATGAAAATTGATCATGAGGTTTAATTAAATATACAAATGTAACTCCTATCCGCTATTTGTATGAAAGTTAGTATGATATTTTATTCTGTTTTTAATCATCATTGTCTTATATGCTATAAAATGCATTTTAAACATCTTAGACAGCTCATAACATAGTAAAAAAGTATGTGTCAAAGTATGGCCTTCAACACAGACCTTTGGGTTACACAGAATAGCAAGCTATAAAGGGCCCAAAAATGACTATGTGAAACAATTCAAACAGAAAAAACAATGGTCTAATCTATATAAACAAATCCAACATGTCCAAAATCACTTTTGAACCACATCATTTTTTTGCACATCAACAAAAGACAACCACTAACCAATGACAATGAATGACACTTTTCTCAACCTAAATATTATACTTTGAAAAAGATCTACATCTGACCTGTACATGTAAGCAGAGTTTTTAAATATCATCTTTGCAAGTGAGCTGCAATGTAATGTCATGAATGTGGTCAAGAAGAAAATATCAAAATAAAATTTAAAAAAAATACTTAATAACATGAATCCAAGCAAAGTTCATATAAAGTGGATGTAAGCAATTAAATGAATTTGTAGGGCCTTCAACAATGAAAGAAACCCATATGGTTATGATGGTAAGCTATAAAAGGCCCAAAAATGAAAAATATGGATTTTTTTTTATGATGACAATATTAATATTGTTATACATAATTGAAAATAAACTTTTAATTTCTCTTTCAGTAATTTTCATTTGCAAGAAAATTAACAGCTGCATGTAAACAACATGGATGCTTTATTGAATGGGATATTGTCCTCCAACCATCCGGATCAACTGAAGAAGCAGTTACTGCATAAAATAGCAGATAAAGGGGCACAACCACAGGCAATAAAAACAATAAAATCTGTATTTGAACTGACTATAAACTGGTACCTGGAAATTGACAATAAGCTTGCATCAAATGAAGGCTTGACTATTTTGAAATCTTGGGCTAAACACAATTTGTCAACTTTTGAACAATTTTTCGACAGAGATTATTTAGTTGGTTTACTTTTGAAAAAATGTCGCAGAGAATGCAACATACCAATCCTTGTCAAAGAATGTTTACATCTTCTTCAAAGATCGGCCATATTTTATAGTCATCTTAAAGTTGTTGAAGCCATGGCTATAAATTATGTACAGCAGCATCCTTCAATGGCTTCTATAGTGAACTTCATTAGTTTGTTAAGAACTTTTAAAGAATGCATACCGAAAGGTGATTTCACATCAAAATTTTGTATAGCATTGATAAACGGAGTGGCATTAGTAGGTCATCCAGATGGAAGAGTCTTAGAATATATTCAGGGTTCCGAATTAATTTTCAAGTTCATCAACGCATTATGGAACCAAGCAGATTCTAGATTCATTTTGGAATCGTTAAAAGCCGTGTTCACTCTGATTTCTGATGAAAGTATAGAAATGACTTTCTGTCTTGGAGCAATTGTTCAGCATATTCCAAAAGAGATGATTGACATAGTTGTGAAATATGCAGTGTTTGAAAGTAATATAGACGATGACAGTATGACGAGGGCATTAAATAGGATCATAGGTTGGATCCAGTGGCCAACAGCGGTCAACGTCAGTGTTTGGATAATTGGATTCCTACAGAGTCTTGCAGCAGAAAAGAGATTCACTGTGTTGATATCTGTCACAGAGGCCAAAATAGAACAGGTTAGAAGTCCATTTCTGTGGATTCATTATTATTTGTATGCGTACTAAATATCGGGGTTTTCACTGATACAGGTTAACCACAAATTTAAATGTACAACAAATTATAAATTTTCTTTAAGATTGTTTACAGTCTTTGGCAAGACAATGAAATCAAGTATCCACAAAATGGAAGTTTTTCTCAATCCATGAAAATTGAAACCAAGAAATAAATGAATCCAAAGTATAATGAATAACTAAAACTGCTTGTCTACTTTCCTGATTGACATTTTTATGATTTTCTTTGTTTTCAGAAAACTTTCCATTGTAGTCTTGTGGCAAGTGGCACCAACACAACATGCACAAGTGTGTGAACTGTGGTTTTATCCTAACTCTAGCCATATTATAAAAAGACATTCAATACATGTACATGTAATAAAAAAACATCAGAATTTTTTCATCATGAAATTGAATATATATTTGTAAATAATCATAAACAAATTATTTTAGGTATTCAAAGCAGTAGAGTTGTCTCAAGTTAGGAAAGGTGCTTTAAATGTATTGACTCATATGTTACTGAGCTTCCAACACTCACCAGAGCCATTCCATAAGGTAAGTTTTGACACTTCAAAACAATGCATATGGATATAAGAATTTAAGGGGTACCCAACACCTTGACTAAAATTAAATTGGTTTAATTTTCATAAAACTTTGAAAAAAATATTTACTTTGACCCTTTGCCAAAAATATAAAAATTTCAAAAACCATGAAGCGCACACTTTATCAGTAAAAAATTCATTGGATTTTAATATAGCAGTTTGACAAACACTAATTTTGATCACAAAGAAGCTTAATATTTTCTTTATAATAGAAAGTGATTAGAAAACGCAGATGTTTTTACAGAGTTATCTCCCTTTAGTGTTATTTTACCACCCTAAGTGAAATTTTCAATCTATATAAAATGAATGATTTTAAAATACATGTAGTGAATTGATAACATGTCAACAAGGTTGGTTTTGATACCTTGTGTACAAGGTTACAATAAGCAAACTTGGCTTTATCATAGCTGCCAGTTTTATTGTTGGAGAAAGCCAGAGAACCATATCCTTCAACATGAAAACTGGCAATCCTTGCAAATATAGATAAGATTTGAACTAGTTAGTCATGTTAGTGGGTCGTCAATAATAAAAAAAATATAAAAAATGAATGTTGGGATTTGGGAAGTGTTGGTAAGCATAAAATACCAAAAAAATTTTTAGTTAATATTACAACCTCCATATTTAAAGGGAAAGTCAACTGAAAGTTGGAAAATATCTACATTTGGAGGTATATTGCACATGTAATACTTTCTTTTTTACTGTGTTTTCCCCTGAAAAAAGCTGTGAATCTAGTTACTTTACATGGACCAAAAAATTACATAATAAATAATTACCGGTATATAGATTGGGTTCAAAGAATAATAAATGTCTATTTCAAATAATGAACTTTTAAATAAAATGCTTTTGGTAATAATTTCAGATTTTACCCAAGATTCCAAGAGTTATGTCAATTTTGACTACAGAAACTTCAGGACCCAGTCAAGATTGTGCTGTTAGGTTGGCTTACCTTATTCATTGCTGTATGTACCATCATGCTGGTTACCCTGATCTTTATGACCCAGTCATGGAAATTTTTAAGGTAAGATCCAGATATCATGTAATGTAATGTAAATATAGATTCTAACATTAGAAGTAATGGATTAATTGAAAAACCAGGGCAAAAAATATTCCATTTTTAGACAAGGGTCACCTCTGATTAAAAATATTGAAAATTCAGAAAGTTATGAGACAACGTTTTGAGGTTGGTACATATGTTTGTGCATCTAGTCCACCATAAACTGCCTAATTTTAGAAATTATTTAATACCATAAAGATTACAATCCTTAATTAGATATTACAAACTCATCCATTTTATGATGATAATATGGTATTCAGAATAAAAAATATGGCTCATCCTAATTGGTTGATGTTTGTCTGATTGTCGCAGAATTTTGTTAATACTAGACACTTCATGCACTCTGTATTATACATATATTTTCATTTCATAAATGGTACTTGAAAGTCTTTTCTATTTTGTGGTTAGACACATGTTTTTAAGAGAAAATTGATAGGCAAGGAAGATAAGTACATTTTACATTAGGAAAAAAGAGAACCTATTTTTTTTGGACTAAAAATACTGTTCTACTAGATTATCTTGAATTCTAGCAAGTTCTTATTAAAAAAAAAAGCTTTCTAAAGTATGTATTTCAACCAAAGCTACTACTGTTGCCTTTGAAAAATTATATTTAATTGATTTTTGCAATCTTAAAAATGTCTCCCTTGACCTCATACGATTCAATCTAGAACAACCCTTACTGCATGTACTGATTTTACAGTTAATTTTTCTAAAGAATGACATATTTATCTTAGCAAGTGCTTTTATGAAAAAAGTGATTTAATGACAAAAAGTGGTTAAATGGAGAAAAAAAAGTGCTCAAATGAAATTAGTGCATTTTAATTTTTTTTTTATTTCCGTGATATTACCATATCATTAATCAAAGATAAATGATGGTTTGACCGGTCAATTGCATTACAATGAAGCGTCAGATGAAGTTTTGTATGTATACATGTACAGTAAATTGGATGTTATTCAATAATGTTACTTGTTTGATTACAGGAATTCCCACAACCAGATCCAGAAGAAATCCAAAAGAAGTTAGCTGAAACAAGATGGACCAATCAGAAAGCTGGAAATAAAAATTATGTTGTTAAGGTCACACAGAGGTCAGAGACAGGAAAAACAGGGTTACATAACCTTGGCAACACATGTTTTATGAACAGCATTGTACAAGCCTTATTTATGGCTGATGGGTAAGATATCATTGTTCAGATCAGTAAAATAGAGAGAATACATATTCAAATTGAATCTTGATAAACTGACAATGTTGTTTCTACATATACTAGAACACACCCGTGAAATTGCGGGCATTCAGAGCGTAGTTTAAAGTATGTGAAGTGTTGTTGGAAGAGTTTTGTAAAATATTGAATGACTGGAGAATTTCAGCAAAAGTATCATGAGTCATAGGTTATTGGGGACAGGAAAATGCTTTTTTTTTATCCCTCCTCCTTTATTTCCAATATTCCTATTTTTTGGTTTTCTATCAATTTCAATATGAACATACATTTAGTATGTTATGAACATTCAAGTAAGAAGCCTGTAATTCAGTGGTTGTTGTTTGTTTATGTGTTACATATGTGTTTTTCGTTCTTTTTTTTGTACATAAATAAGGCCGCTAGTTTTCTGGTTTGAATGGTTTTACATAGTCAGTTCGGGGCCTTTTAAAGCTGAGTATGCCGTATGGGCTTTGCTCTTTGTTGAAGGTCGTACGGTAACCTACAGTTGTTAATATCTGTGTCATATTGGTCTCTTGTGGAGAGTTGTCTCAACATGGCAATCATACCACATCTTCTTTTTTTTTGTAATCAATGAATTTTGTAAAAGTTTTAATAACTGGAGAATTTCCTAAAAGGTATCAAAATTTCACATGAATATTTTTAGCGCTTATCTGTATATTATGAACATTCATTACTATATATAAATATAGTGAATTTACTTTCAATTCTAAGTTTACTAATCGATCCATAGTGGTCATTGATAAAGTATACAGACCCTCTCTTTTTATTAAACTCTGTGACTGCCGTGGATAGTTAACTTGAAAATGATAGCAGATAGAATTCTGAAAATACAATTTATTCTTTGTATATGTATGTTCAAAGTACAAAGAAAAGCGCAAACCAGAAGTCTAATCTGACTTAAAATTTCGTCCAATGACGGGACAATATCCAGATGCCTTTTTTCTCGTTTTTCTCCAAAAATAACTCAATCTGAATACTCATATGAATGGATGACAAATGGCACTATGCACTGTATCTATAGGACACAGAGGCGTGTTGATTAATTTATTGTGGAAAGAAAGAGAAGCGACACCCAAAATGAGGTCTTCTTGTTTAATAGTATAGATATATATATGCCTATGTTTGGTTTCAATGGGATTTAATGGATAAACTGATTTTTTTCTAGTTTTTACAAGCATGACAAAATAATTTAATTTGAAATTACTTTTGGTGGGGATTTTTCACAGAGAGTGATTGTAAATTTGGTGGCTTCACTCTTACATATCATGTGGTATTTTCTTGAGTTGTATCACTGCAAAGTAATGATTTAATGACCATCTTAATATGTTTTCTTCTCATTCTTAAAAAAAAGTTCAAAAAAATAGTTTGAAGATACCAAAGAGACATTTAAAAATCATAGTCAAAAGAAAACGGACTACACCAGTATACACAGACATAATTATACCCCCGCTTTAAAAAAGGGGGGGTATACTGTTTTACCTCTGTCTGTCCTTCCGTCAGTCAGTCCGTCCATCCAATGAATATTTTTTCGTCGCATTTTTTTCAGGAACTACAATACAAGGATTTCTGAAATTTGGTTTAAGGGTTTATCTAAGTCAGCTATACAGTGTGATGCGTTTTCAGATCACTTGACAACTTCCTGTTTACCAAACACTTGTATGATTTTACACATGATAGCCAAGTTGAAAATTTTCGTCATATTTTTCTCAGGAACTACAATACAAGGATTTCTGAAATTTGGTTTCAGGATTTATATAAGTCAGCTATACCGTGTGATGCGTTTTCAGATTCATCACTCGACAACTTCCTGTTTACCGAACACTTGCATATTTTTACACTATTAATATTATCCACTTGCGACGGGGGTATCATCAGTGAGCAGTAGCTCGCAGTTTCACTTGTTCATCTTATTATGCTAATAGTTTAACTGTGTAAAAGTAGAAATGTTCACCTCTTGATACAATATGATAAATTTTCTTTTGTAGATTTAGGAGAAGCATATTTTCACTGTCATCCATGGGAGATAAAAACTTGTCAACAAAGTTACAACAACTGTTTGCATTTCTAAGCTATACACAGGTTTGTTCAGTTGATTATCAACAATATTTTGAAAAGAGTTTTGTCCCTTGGAAATATTGATTATCTAGAAAATTGCATTGTAAATGCACATAAACGCTCTCGTGTACTATTGTGCCAGATTTTTATCAAATTTACATCATAGTTTTATATCAACAATTGATGTCTTAGACAGACAAGTTAAAAAAAATTACTGGCAATCAAATATTTTCAAAGAGTTATTCCACTTGGAAATTTTGGCAATTGCTTTGCATTTGCTCTCGAACAGGATGTTTTAAAACATTTAAGAAGATTTGTAGAGTATAATGTAGAAATGATTGTTTAAAAGTTTCAAATATTTTGATAATATTAAATCATTACAATATTTTTCTTTTCCATGTTAACAGAGGCCTGCCTATGCCCCAATTAATTTTCTAGCTGCTTCAAGGCCTCCATGGTTTACAGCAGGCCACCAACAGGACTGTTCAGAGTTTCTAAAATACCTATTGGATCAAATTCATGAAGAAGAAAAAACTGCTGTTAAGAAGAAAAAATTGAGTATTAATGGCAAACAAGGCCAGGCAACTACAGAAGAAGCATCTGAAACCACAGAGGCAAATTCTGTAATTGAAGACTGTTTTGGCGGGCAAGTTAAAACTACCTATACCTGCCTTACTTGTAAGACTGAATCTTCAAGAACTGAATTATTTACCGATCTTCCTCTTGCCTTCCCTGAATATGGGACATGTGAAAAATCATTGGTGGGGGGTGACAGTAAATGTAAGAAAAGTGGTGACTCGTCTAAAGTCAATGATGAAGATAAAAAACAAAGTGATACCACAGCTTCTAAAAAGTTACATTTGAACGATTTAGTGCAATTTTATTTCAAGCCTGAGAAAATGACCGGCGACAATAAGTACTTCTGTGAAAAGTGTGGTGAACTACAGGATGCAGAGAGAAGTATCAAATTAAAACAAGTGCCTGACACTCTTATCTTCACACTTCTTAGGTTTTCCTACGATGCAAAAAAGCAAAGACGTACCAAAATTTTCCGTGATGTAAAATACCCCAGAACTTTAGTGCTTCCAAGTGACTGTGATAGCGCTGAAACTTCAGAAAAACCAACTGACAGACGAAAATCGGTCAGAACTATGATAACCAATAAAATTGAAGAATGTGGTATAAATACAAATACTTCCAATTCCAAGGGTGAAATTTATAGTTTGTTTGGTGTCATTATTCATTCTGGAGTGTCGTCTGAAAGCGGCCATTATTATTGCTATGCAAGACATTCATTGTTTACAAATCCTGAAGCTTACTGTGATAAAGTTCAAGATTGCAAAGACGAAGATGAAATAGACTTCTTACAAAATAAGTGGTACCTCTTCAACGATAGTTCTGTATCACATGCTCATTTTAATTCGTTTAGTAATGTTACACAGCGATTCACGAAGGATACACCATATATCTTGTTGTACAAGAGAATAACCCCTAGTCAGGCTGAAGGTCAAGATATTGATTTGAATAAGTCTCTTCATACATCAGAGGTGGACCCTCCAATGAGAGCTGACCTTAGAGCTCTTGTTAATAAGGACAATACATTTTTTCTGCAGGTAACAGTATTTTAATTTATTTGGTTTTAACTTAGTATGGAAATTCTAGGAGTCATCATGGTCATATTAATTTATTATTTTTTCACTTCATGTAAATTTTACATATTCAGTTATAGGGTGTGCATTTAAAAACTTTTTCTTTAAATTTTCATGGGATTATTGAAAATGACAAGAGTAAAAAAGAAATAACCTTCTTCAAGTTAAAATAAACATGACAGAGATAGAATTACGGTATGTACAAGTTGTATTTCACACTTTCAAATTTACGGGACGGTTTAAGAAATTTGTAGTGTTAACTTTTTAAAACTGAATATTGATCCTGTGCTCTTTTAAATAATTGATTTACTTATTATTGTTAAAAACAGAAAAAATAAGTTCTGTATTGTTCTATAAAGTGCAAGTTCTGTATAAAACTAATTTGTAGGTGCAACATTTATCGTACTAATTTTATGGCACCAGATTCACATTCCCACAATAAATGTCTCTTTAGTGATGCTGGAGGCCAAAAACATTGATGTGCTGATCAAATCATTGTAAACATATGCACATATTTGAAAAGATTTTTTTTTGTTATTTCAGGAACAAGAAACAGCAGCAAAAACAAAGTCAACAAAGAAACAGGATGCAGCCAATACTAGTTCCTGGTTCAACTGGAACAATGATGATGACAATGGTCCTCCAGGGAGCTGTGGGGGAGGAGATGGAGGCAGTGGATTTGGGGGCTTAAATGGTGCAAATAGATTTATATTCTAAAAACACTATATTTTGAAGAACAATTTTCTGTTTGGCCATTTTACTGATGGAAGAAAGATATTGTTGATTTGTACTTAAATCCTCTTTTTATAATAGCTTAAGTCAAATTTTGAAGTTCTTCAAAGTAAAGTGACATGAGGCTACTTCCATTAAAGTAAAAATTTGCCTTCTGTGATTGAAAAAACCCAAATATCTTCTGTGTAGATGAATTATAAAATTTTCACAAGGGTTATTTTGAGATATATTTTTTATCAGTAAAGTACAAAGAAACATCCCCTACACAAATGGTTCATGTTGTTTAATCAAATGAAAAATATTTATGGGAAATGCACTCTTATTTTCTATTCACAAAAGTTTTAAGCATTGATATATTCTGAGTGAGAAAATCTGTGTTAATGTACATTGTTTTGTAGTTATTAAGGACTTATTTTTATGTATTGTTTTGTGTAACTTTTTTTTACACATTTGTAATTAAACTGAAACTAAAATGACTGTGATACAAAAATAAATACATGCAAATAAGATATGTGATACTGATGCAACTTGTAATAATGTTTTTTTCATTCAAACTGGTTTTTTTTTAAGTTACAAAAATTTGAAAACAAATTTTGACATGTATGTAGTTACTTTTTCTTGAAATCCAGCTTGCTTAGATTTTTTGTTTGGATTTTTTAAGCTGACTGAAAATATCAATTAAATTTTGAATATTGTGATTCACTTTTAAAATTGTGGGAGTCATTCTTAGTAGAATATTTCCATCATACTCACAGCAAAGAATGATCAGGATTTTTCTTTGATAGTGGAACAAGTTATCATCCTAATAAAAGTCTTCAACTGTTTGAAATTTAACATCTTTCACAAAAGAAATTAATTAGCAAAACCTATACTACTGCATACATCATTCAGTGGCAATCAGGGAGAGGTCAAGAGATATTTAAAAATAAAAATCTCAATGGTATTCATTGTATACATGTCATATAATGTACAAATGTACCGAAATATTATATTTTACAATGCATGAAAGATATTAAAAAATATAACAACACTATCTTGTGTTACTTTTTCTTAATAATGTAACCTCAGACCATTTTTAGTTTGTGTATGATTTTGGTCTTGTCGGCAGTGTTATTAGAGAAGTGCATAAAGGTTATAAGTGCTCTACGCAGGAAATCAAAAGGGACTTTTGGATTGTTCTTTTAGAAGGTTTATATGTTGAAAATTCAATATATTTGTTAAGGGACGACATCAAAAGATCGATGTAGGATAAAAAACTTAAATCAAATAGTTTGGAGGTTGGGGGGTCAACATTGCTGCAAGTTTTGTTAATCTAAAATCGATTTTACATATATCCCTATTGGTCAATCAATTTTTCCAAAATTAAGTTAAGAAGGGGGGTGTGGGGGTCAGTGAAAAAACTATGTGAAATAAGTTTTTTATCCTTCATTGAACTGTTGATGTCGTCCCTAACTGATGCTTTATTTTCTAACGTTTCTGTCTTGTATGTCAGTTTTTATACGACCGCAAATTTTGAAAAAATTTTCGTCGTATATTGCTATCACGTTGGCGTCGTCGTCCGAATACTTTTAGTTTTCGCACTCTAACTTTAGTAAAAGTGAATAGAAATCTATGAAATTTTAACACAAGGTTTATGACCATAAAAGGAAGGCTGGTATTGATTTTGGGAGTTTTGGTCCCAACATGTTAGGAATTAGGGGCCAAAAAGGGCCCAAATAAGCATTTTTTTGGTTTTCGCACTATTACTTTATTTTAAGTTAATAGAAATCTATGAAATTTTGACAGAAGGTTTATGACCACAAAAGAAAGGTTGGGATTGATTTTGGGAGTTTTGGTTTCTACAGTTTAGGAATTAGGGGCCAAAAAAGGGCCCAAATAAGCATTATTCTTGGTTTTCTCACAATAACTTTAGTTTAAGTAAATAGAAATCAATGAAATTTAAACACAATGTTTATGACCACAAAAGGAAGGTTGGTATTGATTTTGGGAGTTTAGGTCCCAACAGTGTAGGAAAAAGGGGCCAAAAAGGGACCCAAATAAGCATTTTTCTTGGTTTTTGCACCATAACGTTAGTATAAGTAAATAGAAATCTATGAAATTTAAACACAAGGTTTATGACTATAAAAGGAAGGTTGGTATTGATTTTTGGAGTTTTGGTCCCAACAGTTAAGGAAAAAGGGGCCCAAAGGGTTCAAAATTAAACTTTGTTTGATTTCATCAAAATTGAATAATTGGGGTTCTTTGATATGCCGAATCTAACTGTGTATGTAGATTCTTAATTTTTGGTCCCGTTTTCAAATTGGTCTACATTAAGGTCCAAAGGGTCCAAAATTAAACTTAGTTTGATTTTAACAAAAATTGAATCCTTTGGGTTCTTTGATATGCTGAATCTAAAAATGTACTTAGATTTTTGATTATTGGCCCAGTTTTCAAGTTGGCCCAAATCGAGGTCCAAAATTAAACATTGTTTGATTTCATCAAAAATTGAATAATTGGGATTCTTTGATATGCCAAATTTAACTGTGTATGTAGATTCTTAATTTTTGGTCCAGTTTTAAAATTGGCCTAAATTAAAGTGCAAAGGGTCCAAAATTAAACTAAGTTTGATTTTAACAAAAATTAAATTCTTGGGCCTCTTTGATATGCTGAATCTAAACATGTACTTAGATTTTTGATTATGGGCCCAGTTTTCAAGTTGGTCCAAATCAGGATCTAAAATTATTATATTAAGTATTGTGCAATAGCAAGTCTTTTCAATTGCACAGTATTGTGCAATGGCAAGAAATATCTAATTTCACAATATTGTGAAATAGCAATTTTTTTTTTAATTAAGAGTTATCTTTCTTTGTCCAGTATAGTAAGCAAGAAATATCTGCAAGAATTTTTTTTAATTGGAGTTATCTTTCTTTGTCCAGAATTAACTTAAATCTTTGTTATATACAATATACAATGTATATTCACTTTTTACTACCAACTGATAAATTTAAATAATCTTTACCATTCAGTGATAACAAGCAGTTTTTTTACATCTTAATATTTTATGATGTATTTAAATGAGTAGTAATTGTTGCAAACTCCATTAGAATATTTTAATTGAAATTAGTTTTGGAATAAGGGAAAGGGGGATGTGATTAAAAAATTGGGTTCAATTTTTCTCATTTGAAATTTCATAAATAAAAAGAAAATTTCTTCAAACATTTTTTTGAGAGGATTAATATTCAACAGCATAGTGAATTGCTCTAAGAGAAAACAAAAATTTTAAGTTCATTTGAATACATTCATTCTGTGTCAGAAACCTATGCTGTGTCAACTATTTAATCACAATCCAAATTTAGCGGAATCCAGCTTGAATGTTGTGTCCATACTTGCCCCAACCGTTCAGGGTTCAACCTCTGCGGTCGTATAAAGCTACGCCCTGCGGAGCATCTGGTTGTAATTGATGTTAAGTTTTTGTGATAAATATTGAAATATATAAGATGTGTTATGATAGCAGATGATGCAGCATGCCACTAGAGAAATTAGAAATTTTAAGTCAATGTACAGACTTCAACAATGAGATTATAACATACTGCATAGCGAACTATACATATAAAAGAATTGGAAAAGACATGTTAGAAAACCAACAGCATGATGTACATGGTATATATATGTATGCTCAAAACAAAAAAAGAAAGCAAATGTGGTATACAGCAACAAAGGAAAAACCACTAAATTCCAGGCTCCTAACTTAGGTCTGTTTCAAATATATTAAAACGAATAGGTTGGAGGTATTTGGTATTTAGAATGATCTTAAGGTGTACATGTCCCCTTGTCTGTTCTAACCTGGAACTGTTGTAATTTTCCTGATAAGGTGAGTTTTAGAATATATATTTAGTCCATCTAATGTGGTTTATTTTGTCTTTACTTAATTTTCGTGAATATTTTATAATGTTTGCTAGACATGCAATTTGTAAGTTCAATTTGTATTTAAACAAATGAAATATTAATTGTTAGTTACTTAAAAATCAATATTGTTATGGGGATTCAGTGGCCAAGTAGTTTTCTCCAGCCACTATTATAGCTTTCTCCACCAATAAAACTGGCTCCAACGCTCTAGCCTATAGTGCTAAAAGTGTTGTTAAACACCATACATCAATCAATAGTGTTCAAGTACTTTACCTTTGATTAATCATATATCCTTTTGAGCTATTTTCATTTCAAAACTTGACCATAATCATTTCAAATATATAGTTAAAAGATAAAATGAAGTTAAACTTTTTGCAAAGTTATGTGGTACTGTGGATTCATTTATTAGGGCCCCGCCTAAGGCGGATCGCCCTATAGTGATCAGTCTGTCCGTCTGTCCGTAACACTTTTGTGTCCGCTCTATATCTTGAGAACCATTACGATTTCAAAGTTTATACTTGACATCCATTTGAACCAACACCAGAGGGTGTGTCATGATGTATGTACAACTTCCTAGGTCAAAAACTTTAGTTTCAGTCGACAACCCTGTGTCCAGTGGTGAAGACCGTGTCCGCTCTATATCTTGAGAACCGTTATAATTTCAAAGTTTATACTTGACATCCATTTGAACCAACACCAGAGGGTGTGTCATGATGTATGTACAACTTCCTAGGTCAAAGGTCAAGGTCAAAAACTTTAGTTTCAGTTGACAACCCTGTGTCCTGTGGTGAAGACAGTGTCCGCTCTATATCTTGAGAACCGTTATGATTTCAAAGTTTATACTTGCCTTCAATTTTTCCCACCACCAGAGGGTGTGTCATGATGTATGTACAACTTCCTAGGTCAAAGGTCAAGGTAAAAAAAAAATTGGTTTCAGTTGACAACCCAGTGTCCTGTGGCGAAGATCATGTCCGCTTTATCTTGAGAACCGTTATGATTTCAAAGTTTATACTTGACATCCATTTTAACCAACACCAGAGGGTGTGTCATGATGTATGTACAACTTCCTAGGTCAAAGGTCTGTCTGTCTGTTGGTCTGTCCATCGCTAACAAATTTGATCCACACTATATTTTGAGAGGACAGCTGTTATTATTTCATACTTTATACCTGACAAACATTTTCAACTTAATATATATATTAACCAACACCAGAGAATGTGTCATAATGTATGGTCAAAGGTCAGTCCGTCAGACTGTCCATCCGTTCGTTGTTCTTGACAAATTGTGTCAGCTCTACCTCTCGAGAACCGTTAATATTTCATACTTGACAAACATTTTCAACTTAACATATATATTAACCAACACCAGAGAATGTGTCATAATGTATGCATCCTAGGTCAAAGGTCAGTCCATTATTGACAGGGGGGGGCCACAGAGATGGCTTCCATCTCAATGATATCTAGTTTTCGTAGGTACCAATTTTTATGGATTTGACAAAACTTGAGATTTCATGAACATTTAATTTCATGGTTTTGCTGAAGTTTCTATAGCAAATTTGTTATTCCTTGAACGTTTAATTTCGTGGATCACCTATACCAATGTTATCAACAAAATTTTGTATCCAATGAATGATAATAATAAATCCACAGTATTAAAGCCAATGATACAACTTTCAATAGAAAATCAAAGGACAATGATAGGAACGTTTTGCACTGGGTCATACTATCTTCAACAAGAGAGGTGTAATATACAAAATGGACATTCATAACCCCCCAAAAAAAATTTCAACACCATAGCAAAGAAAGACCAAATATCAAAACTACAGTACACAAAACACACAACAGTAAACTAATGACTAAGCAACACAAACCCAACCAGGTGTGATTTCAGGTGCTCTGGATTGGTTAATAGATCTGGAATAATGTGACATATGAAGGCATAAAACTTTGCTCATTGCTTGGAGCACAAAAATCATGCTAGAAACGTGAAATCCAGCAATTTGATTGGTTGATTTTTGAGTCTCAAGTACAAAAATCATGCTTGAAAGTTTTATGACCGTTAGGCCTGGCCTCATGGTCATAAAACTTTCGAGCATGATTTTTGTGATCAGACTCATGAACCAACCAATGAAAATGCTACATTTCATGTTTCGAGCATGATTTTTGTGCTCCGAGCACTGAGCAAAGTTTTATGCCTTCAAGGCCTGATGTGTTGCTCATGTAAGTACAAACCAAGAGATGAGACTTATTCAGTGGGTCACTTTATGAGAAAGTGGGCAGGATTGTGGTTTACTACTATTTGATCAGATCGATCCTCATGATGGCTCATCTGTAAATTGGATATTCCATAATGAAGAAACCTACACAATATAGTTTATCAATAAATGGCTCATGGAAGACACCATATAGTTCATCAATAAATGGCTCATGGAAAACACCATATAGTTCATCAATAAATGGCTCATGGAAGACACCATATAGTTCATCAATAAATGGCTCATGGAAAACACCATATAGTTCATCAATAAATGGCTCATGGAAAACACCATATAGTTCATCAATAAATGGCTCATGGAAAACACCATATAGTTCATCAATAAATGGCTCATGGAAGACACCATATAGTTCATCAATAAATGGCTCATGGAAAACACCATATAGTTCATCAATAAATGGCTCATGGAAGACACCATATAGTTCATCAATAAATGGCTCATGGAAAACACCATATAGTTCATCAATAAATGGCTCATGGAAGACACCATATAGTTCATCAATAAATGGGTCATGGAAAACACCATATAGTTCATCAATAAATGGGTCATGGAAAACACCATATAGTTCATCAATAAATGGGTCATGGAAAACACCATATAGTTCATCAATAAATGGCTCATGGAAAACACCATATAGTTCATCAATAAATGGCTCATGGAAGACACCATATAGTTCATCAATAAATGGGTCATGGAAAACACCATATAGTTCATCAATAAATGGGTCATGGAAAACACCATATAGTTCATCAATAAATGATCACGGAAAACACCATATAGTTCATCAATAAATGGGTCATGGAAAACACCATATAGTTTATCAATAAATGGCTCATGGAAAACACCATATAGTTCATCAATAAATGGCTCATGCAAAACACCATATAGTTCATCAGGAAAACAAAAATGTAAAAAAATCTTACAAAAAACAGAAGAACAGTCACAGGAGTATACCTAATACATGTATTAACAAGTTTAAACAATATAAAAAGTTTATTGTGTTGCCAGCAAAAAACAATTATAGATACATAATTAGTTAGTGACTACTTTATCTATAACATGAAATACAGAGCAGGCATTCAATTATTTCTGTTTTATTTATTATACATAAAAGATTCAAAAATATTATAAATAGTAGGACAAATGTTAAAGATTAATTAAGTACCGCACTATAAATAAAAAATTCTAATTGTCCACATTCCCTAAAAATATTTAAAATCTTATTGCTCATTTTAGACATAAATAAATGCACTTGGATTTACAAAATCACACAATAGTCAGACATTCATAACAGAACTTGTCAAAAAAATCATTAACAAATTATCTTCCAATCGTAGAAATCATTTGGACATATGCATGTAACTGTCACTTTATGATCATAAACTTGACAAAATCTCTTATATTTACAAGAAGAATTTTATAATAAACATCATTATCACTTAAAACCAATATCAAATGGATTTTCTTCATTCTTGAAATTAATATCAATATATTCCTCCTTCTTTCCTTTCTTCTGAAGTTGAAGTGATATTGTAGGAACATTTTTATCTTTATCTGATTGTTCTGTCGATTTGATCAAATCGTTAGCATGTGAAGCGGCAAGTTTTATCACACAGCCTTTCTGTATTAACCCTCTCTCATGCGCCATGGCCAGCTGGGTAACAACTCTTCTCTCTACCTGTCGAAGAAATGAGAATCACAATGAACTATACTAATGTGGATTTATTTATTTTTGTGGGTATCAGTTTTTCGTGGATTGAGGTAAACTTGTAAACTTGCATGTTTGATTTAGGGGTTTTGTTTAAGTCTGCATTCATTCCTATAGAAAATTAGCAATGTGTTGAACATTTAAATTGTGGTACAGCTGTATCCAAGTAATCCATGAAAATTATTATCTAACAAATAATAATGAATACACAGTATGCCATTTCTGGCCTTAAAGGCATAAAACTTTGCTCAGTGCTCGGAACACAAAAATCATGCTCGAAACATGAAATCCAGAAATTTGATTGGTTGATTTTCGAGTCTGAGTACTACAAAAATCATGCTCGAACGTTTTATGACCGTGAGGCCTGGGGTTGAAGTCATAAAACTTTGCTCAGTGCTCGGAGCACAAAAATCATGCTCGAAACATGAAATCCAGCATTTTGATTGGTTGATTCTCGAGTCTGAGTACAAAAGTCGTGCTCGAAAGTTTTATGACCGCAAGGCCTGGTTGATTGATCAACAAGAATATTACTAGCCAAGTAGTCTGTACTTTTGTGTTGACATGTAATATTATTGATATGTTCTTTTTTTGTGAGTTTAATGACGGTTTATAAAATGTACAATCACTCAATTACTAAGGTTTTACATCCTCCTGTATAGATTGCTGTAGCTGTAGTAGGCAGAAGTTTTTGTAATTTTCAGATTTTAAAGCACTTCAACTTCAAATTTGATTCAGCCTTCCCACAGTTCTGAATTGAGCAGTACAGATGAGTCTTGTATAGATAAATGTTTGTCATGCGTAAAAATTTATAAACCTAGTGTCTTAGGTGAGTTTACAGTACAATGTAGGTAGGATTTGAAAATTTAGCCTCAGCATTGTCCCTTATAAGTGGAGGCTGTGGACGTAATTTTTGTTCTTGGATCAAAGTGTTTTCTCAAAATTGTGTACCTAATACACCGCCCCCACAACCTTGAAAGCCCCAGAAGATGTGCAGATGAATATTAACCAGCTGTAAGAGATTAATTGATGAAAGATGTCATTCCTTTCTAAGCAGCTATAAAAATATTTGTATGGAGTTTTATTCTTACCTCATATTTGATGGATCTAGCCCCATAGTGAACATCATAGCCATCAGCCAAAATATCTACAACATTGTGATCCCATACCAACTTCATATTGTGTTTCTTCTCGGCCTAAAATATTACAAATAATTTATTAAAACATACAAGTCTATATTGAACATCTTTGACATGTTGAATATTTTGCTTAAGATTTTTTATGTGTTAATTTTAATAAGAATGAATGAATAAAAGGAGAATGTGTCCATTAGACACATATGACCACTCTTCAACTTCATACTTTATTTGGCCTTTTTAACTCTTTTGGATTCGAGCGACACTGATGAGTCTTTTGTAGACGAAACGCGCGTCTGGCGTATATACTAAATTTAGTCCTGGTATCTACGATGAGTTTATTTGCATGTAACATTGTAAAGGGACACAACTAGATAACTGTAAAAGTGAAGCCACCTAAATATGAATTTGGTCTGTGGTATTTATGTTAATAAGAATTGTGTATAAGCTACATAACATTTGGTTGAGGCAAAGCAGGGGCATACTAATTAAATGGAGAACATTTATGTTTGCATATATAATGAACATTAATCATTGTGTTCCAATAACTCTTTGTTCCAAATTACAAATTAATTCTAAGTTTCTTCTCTGCTTGATCATGAATAATCATGGCTGTTTATTACATCATATAAAATTGAAAATGAAAATGGGGAACGTGTCAAAGAGACAACAACCCAACCAAATGGCATGTAAAAGACAACAGCAGAAGGTCACCAATAGGTCTTCAACACAGTGAGAAACTCCAGCACCCGAAAGCATTCTTCAGCTGGCCCCTAAACATATATATATACTAGTTAAGTGATAATGGGCATCATACTAAACTCCGAATTATACACAAGAAACTAAAATTAAAAATCACAAGATTTAACAAAGGCCAGAGGCTCCTGACTTGGGACAGGTGCAAAAATGTGGCAGGTTAAGTATTCATGTAACCCCTTTGGGGCTGAACATTTTATCTAATTAACAAAAGTTTAAATTTTGAAGATTCACTGTTATTGGTACTGCAAATATGAAACCTATATCATTTATGCCAAATTACCTGCAGGCCTTCAACAGCAGAATTTTTTGTGCTTTGCCAAACAGTGGTTGGTATTGTGCATTTTTTTGTATGTCTGGCATATACAATTTTAGCCAGTGTATCTATTGTAACTTTATCTCTAGTTTTTTCAGCCAAAACCTACCCTATCTCAACAGATATTATTTCATTACTCCTGTGATCATATCATCAAGCTATAAGTCTAAAATTAGTAGGTCTAGCATATCATAAACCCATGAAGGTTTTATTTGATATACTAATGCTTACCTGTTCAGACCAATGATGTAGCTCCTTTGTCACTAATTTTGAGAGTTCAGATCTTGAGAAAGGTAAAAAGTAAACAATTTCATTGATTCTTCCCAAAAATTCATCTCTTCTAAAATGTCTCTGAAAGTAAATAAATTAATTTGTAACAAATTGCAATCAACAGTAAGGTCAGCTGGTGTTTACAGTTCCCAAGCCTGAAAGCACATTCAATTTTGTATTTGTCAATTAAGCCAAGGTACTTATGATAACAACCTGTCTGTCCTAAGTTAGGAACATGATGTTACGGTTGTACCTAACGCTTTCACTAAAATTAATTTGGCTCGTTTAATTTTGATAAAATTCTGACAAAGTATTTACCTTGACCCTTTAACAAAAATATAAAAATTTCAAAAATTTTGAACCAACCGTTTTGTCAGAAAAATTACACTGGTTATATAGCAGATTGACAAACACCAATTTTGATCTTTGAGAAGCTTGTACATGTAATTCCTTTTACAACACAACGTAATTAAAATGTTTAGCTGACTTTACAGAGTTATCTCCTAGTAGTGTTAGGTACCACCTTAAGTGGTTGTCGTTTGTTAACATGGTTCATAAGTGTTTCTCGCTTTTCATTGTTCTCCTTGACCTACATACATATTGGTTGGGTTTGTGTACCTTGCTTAGTCTTTAGTTGTCTATGTTGTGCCTTATGTACAAAATTTGTCTGTTTGTCATTTTCTTTTTTAAGCCATGGTGTTGTCATTTTATTTTGGATTTATATAAGTTTGACTGTTCCTCTGATATCTTTAGGCCATCTTTTATATGGATTAGATCATTGGCTTTCCTACTTGAATGTTTTCACACTAGTTATTTTTGGGGCCCTTTATAGCTTGCTGTTTGGTGTGAGCCAAGGCTCCATGTTGAAGACCGTATATACTTTGACCTATATTGGTTTACTTTTACAAATTGTGATTTAGATGGAGAGTGTTTCATTGGCACTCATACCACATCTTCTCATATCTATTTAAACACTTTTCTTTAACTTACCATCACCTTGGGAAAACATTTTTTCACTAACCAAAATTGGTTTAATGGGGAAATTGGAGTCAGTCATATTTTAATAAACTCCAAATTCATGTATATATGAACATGTTGAAACATCTTCTCCACAAAAACTAATAAACAAAAATGACACTGTATAAATTGTGTACTTTTAAGTATTTTGCTGGAATAACTTTCAACAATAACCTTCAATGGTTACGCCGATGAAAACCAGGGATGTATAAATAATTGCTGCAAATTATTGCTAGTTTTTTTTTCTCAACTGGGTGAGTATTGCAATAATAAGAACTCACATTTTGATATATAATAAATGTATCTGTATGCCATATATATCATGTACATGGAATAAATTGCAAGAATTAACTTCACATTTTGTCATTTCTTCAAAAATTGTAATACCATGTAATAATTTCTGTCAGATTTTTGTCTCATTTATATATGTTCAACCCGTTGTCAATCTTTTTCGATTTAGACCAATTATAGATATCTTATCCAATTACCTTCAAAATAGGTCTTACAACTTGGTCTTTGAACCTTCTGGATATAGTTATTCTTTCTGATGATTCTAAATCCTCTGTGAAATAGAAATTAAAGTAATTATATACATGTATAATTAAATTTTGGATGTAACACGTCTTCTGATTTGCTGACGTTATTTTGTTATGAGCCCATAGATATAATTTAGTGATGTGACTGTGACATCATCAACGTTTTTTCATGGTTTTCTACGGTTTAAAATGGAATTTAGAATTAAACAAGTGAAACTGCGAGCTACTGCTCACTGATGATACCCCTGCCGCAAGTGGATAATTAAATATTAATAGTGTAAAAATATGCATGAGTTCGGTAAACAGGAAGTTGTCGAGTGATGAATCTGAAAACTCATCACACGGTATAGCTGACTTATATAAATCCTGAAACCAAATTTCAGAAATCCTTGTATTGTACATGTAGTTCCTGAGAAAAATGTGACGAAAATTTTCAACTTGGCTATCATGTGTAAAATCATACAAGTGTTCGGTAAACAGGAAGTTGTCGAGTGATCAATCTGAAAACGCATCACACAGTATAGCTGACTTAGATAAACCCTGAAACCAAATTTCAGAAATCCTTGTATTGTAGTTCCTGAGAAAAATGCGACAAAAATATTCATGGGACGGACGGACTGACTGACGGAAGGACAGACAGAGGTAAAACAGTATATCCCCCCTTTTTTAAAGCAGGGGTATAATTATAAGAAATGACTGTAATATTTTTTCTGTCTATTCGAAATAACATAAAAAATTTGGTGCACACTGTTAAATAACCCACTACGCGTGTTATTCAGTGTGCACCAAATTTTTTTATGTTATTTCTTCATAGACAGAAAAAATATTACAGTCATTCCCTAAATAAACAAAAGTTAAAAACAAGGAAATTAAAAGTCATAGGAAACAGATTTCTGGGTAATAATAATGTTAACAAAATTATCAAAACAATGCATGTATTAGAGCTGTTTGCTCTAATTCTATAAACTTTGACATCCTTTTTAGGACTCTTAGAGATGCAGGATGTGAGATGGCAGTCCATAATACATGTGATAATAAACATGGAAATTACGGACTCAGAATTGAGACAGTTATTACGTTGAAATCATAAAAGATTCATTTTCTATTGATCAATCATTCATTATTCGACTTCTTATTTATTTTGTAACTTTAATTCACATACAAACACCCCTGTAGCACAATTGAACACTTTCCCCTTCCAACCACCCACTAATATTGTAAAAAAACCTTCATTTTGCAGATACATTATTTTGTTTTTAGCCCTTTTTAGCCAATTTTTAAATTTACTTTATGTAGTTAATAAGGAATGATTAAAGTTTTACATATATTCACCAATTTTTTTTTTAAATCGCAAAAATCGTTAAAATAAATAGCTTATGAAAATGAGTTGGTATTCAGTATAGAGTTTTACTTTCTCTATAGACACCTGTCTTTTTTTGGACTCTTAAATGCATGGTCACCTCTTAAAGTCTTTTGGTTATTTATGTTATTCATGTTGTTTGGTTGATGTCTCATTGTTATATTACCCACTCTTTCTTTTAATTCATATGTATAACAAACCCAGTTTTCCTGTATGTTTCTGTTTATCTATTTCATCAGCTTCTTTCCTCAGTTGTAGAGCATGCTCAGCTATGACCTCACTCGCTAAGTTAGACGTCATGATAAATATGGCATCTTTACAATCCACTGTCTTCCCTTTTCCATCTGTCAATCTTCCCTGAAAAACAAATAATTATGAAAAAAATAAAATAATGCCGAAAAGTTTATGACATCCATTATCACTGAACTAGTTTTTTTGCTGTGTAAAGGACCCTGATTAGTGGCTGTTTTTCTGAACTTTGGTTGGGTTGTTGTCTGTTAAACATATTTCCTATTTTCATTCCCAATTTTTTCAAATTTTCTGTTTTGTATAATTTAAGTGTGATGGTATTTTTCATTTGTAATATTGGGTGTCATATTATATTTTTTTGGGCTACGTCATAATTTCACATAAAGGATAGCACAAACATTTGATTTCATAATTAATCTTTAGTTTTCATCAAATTGAATTTCTTTTTACCACCTTATAGCAATGCTAATCAATAACAGAAATTAATTGGCTATTAATTAGAAAAAAATTAATGTTGGAATATAATCAAACTGCATTTGCATTTAATAATATACTGATACAAACAAAAGATAAGAATACATTTTTCAGTTCTGATACAAAAATATGTTGAATTTGCATTGTTGCATTTTTAATCTAAAAAAAAGAAAGTACAAACAGCTTATTCTTATGTTATGCATCTGCTCATTTCACTATAAAGGTTTCCATCTGATCATTTCACTATAAAGTTCTTACAAGTATGTTTAAAATAAAAGACATTCCATTAGTGGTAAGCTAAACAATTCCCTCAGAGATTTTATAAACATTTAATTATAACATTTTTGATGTTCCTAAAACTATGTTTATAAAACATTTCCTAATTCAAATTGCATCAACAGTCACAAGTTTTGATGATTTTCAAACCATTTTCATTTAAACCTGTTCTATTTAGTTTTTACAAACAATAAAGTTCTCAAATCATTGTTATTACTTAAATTTTTTAGATCTTATAAACAATATTTTGGAAGATTGTCAAACCATTGCTTTAAAATCTGTGTAAACGAAACATCAATTGAACAGAAACTTTGTACCGGCCAGCAACAGGGATTTTACTGGTTTCCAAGATGTTAAATGGACATACTCTTTTTCTTTTTGCTTTAATGCTGAGTAGCTTTCACTTGCGGCTTGTGAGTTCGTGTGAAAATGGCAATTGTTCAAATGCGATTGATGTTCCCTTAATTTCAAAACTGAATGCACCTCTTAAAGCAGAACTGGACATTTCAGTTCTTACTGGACAACTGAAACAACTGATAAAACAGGAAGTGAAGGCGTCAGTGTCAAAAACAGTGAAAGACCTTGTACGACAAAAGGTAAAACTTGCAACAACAAATATTGTGAAGAGAGTAAATACTGCTGTGGACTACTTACAGACTAATAATAGTATTACAATGTCAACCTATATTCAAGAACTGAAAGGTAAGAATTTTAATATATTTTTAATATTTAATTCTAATTAATTTAATTTTGGATGTAACGAGTCTTCTAATTGGCTGATGTTGTTTTGTTTATCATATCATAGACACAATTTTGTCATGATTTACGTCGGTTTCATTAGAATTTAGAATTAAATTATAAGAAATAACTGTAATAATTTTTTAGTTTATTCAAAATATAAAAAATGTGGTGCACACTGTTAAATAATTTTATTTTAGATGCAACACGTCTACTGATTGGTTGACGTTATTTTGTTATCAGCCCATACACATAATTTAGTCATGTGACTGAGACGTCATCAACGTTTAAAAATTTTATTCAGGGTTTTCTACGGTTTAAAATGGAATTTAGAATTAAATTATAAGAAATGACTGTAATATTTTTCTGTCTATTCGAAATAACATAAAAAATGTGGTGCACACTGTAAAATAACCCGCTACGCATGTTATTCAGTGTGCACCAATTTTTTTATGTTATTTCAACACAGACAGAAAAAATATTACAGTCATTCCTAAATAATTTAATTTTGGATGTAACCAGTCGTCTGATTGGCTGACATTATTTTGTTATCAGCCCATAGACATAATTTAGTCATGTGACCGTAAGGTCATCATTGTTTTTCATGGTTTCCTACAGTTTAAAATGGAATTTAGAATTACCTATAAGAAATGATTGTAAAAAATTTTTTGTCTATTCGAAATAACATAAAAAATGTGGTGCACACTGTTAAATAACCCGCAACGCACGTTATTCAGTGTGCATCAAATTTTTCATTTATTTCTTCATAGACAGAAAAAAATATTACAGTCATTCCTTAAATAAACAAAATGCAAAGTCTGCATGTGTCCTTGTTTAATTAAGAGATACAAGCCATTGAATATTTTGTGGGAAATCATTTTCTCTATATTTTTCCTGCACTTAACATTGGCTGTGCACCAAACTAGTCCAAATAATTAAAATGTCTTGAAAGGCTATTTCAATTTTGTATAAAAATGGCTTATTAAACAAAATGTAATAAAATAATGAAAAAAGAAAAGCAGGCAAGTATTTTTTAATGGCACCACAGGGATAAAACAAAAGGATTCCCAATATTATCTGACAAAAAGCCAAAAACAACAGAAGACTAGAAATGACTAGAGAACATCCTTAAGGTGGTACCAACACCTTGACTAATATTAATTTGTCTCGTTTAATCTTCATAAAATGTTAACTTTGACCCTTTGACAAAAATATAAAAATTTCAAAAAATTTGAATCAACCACCTTATCATGTTTATCAGAAAAAAATCTTTGTTTATATAGCAGTTATCTTTAGGAATGAAAGGCCAAAGAGCTGATTTTTACAAAGTTATCTTCCTGTAGTGTTAGGTACCAGTCCTTAAGGAACATTTAACTGTCGAAAAATCAGTCACATTTCATGCATCATCCTGCATGTATCTATGATGAGTTTATTTGTATCATACATTTTCATAGATATATAATAGTTTTAAAAATAAACAGCTGAACCATACGCATGATACGCCAGTCGTCTTGTGCATTAATTTTTATGCAATAGTCATAAATAGTTTCTGACATACAGCATGACATGTGAAAACCCCTCTTTTTTTTTAATAAAAAAATCAATAAATCTAAAATAAAATTTTGAATCAAAACCAAAAAGTATACAGATCTAAAGATACATATAACTTAGAAGTGTGTAAAGTTTTAAGCAATAATTTAATAAATTGTTTTTGAGATAAGGTGCAACATGAAAAAAAACCCTCCCCCTTTTTTTACAAAATACTGTAACTCAAAAATAAAATTTTAAATCATCACCAATAAGTATACAGATCTTAAGATACATATAACTCAGAAGTGTGTAAACTTTTAAGCAATAATCATAAATCGTTTTTAGATAAGGCGCCACATGTAAAAATAACACACCCACCTTTAATTACAAAGTCCTGTTACTCAAAAAGTTAATCTTTTTTTCATCAAAAGTATACAGATTGTTTGACTATCATAAAAAACAACTATAGAAAGTTTCATGAAATTTGGATAAGTCATTCTCAAGTTACAGTACAACATGTTTACGCCTGACAGACAAATGGTCAAACGGACAGACGACATTTGTATACCATAATATGTCCCGTCAAAATTTTGACAGACGTATAACAAAAAGCAAAACATCACACACATACATGTTGACATACAAATTCTCATGTGATTAAAATTGCCAGAAATTTGGTTTACCAGTACCTGAAAGGAGTTAACTAAGTTTCTATGAGGCACATATATGGCCACTATTTCAAGCAAAATTTTCAACAGATTTCTATTTTATTGATTAATATCACAATGTATCATATTTAGATTATACAACGACTAGATACAAAAAATATCTTTTTGTTAAAAATTTACATAATTGCATTGTCATCATGGCATGATAAACCACATTCGTTTGGGTCTTTCACAAAAAATTCGTGAAAATGCGTACTTTTCCATTGAATTTTTGGACAGGAAACATAGAGCACACATACATCAATGACAAAGATATTTTATATATTAACATAATGCTTGTTGTGACTTATTCTAACATGACGTTCATCAAACGCTTTGAGTACACACCCGTGGTAAAATATGAATATATTGCATTGGCTGTTCCGATCGTACTCCCACGTCATATGTTTTTTCATGAATGAAGTACACGACGTCATAGAATGATGACGTTATAATTTAAGCATTTTACGGGAAAATACACGCTTTTGATACCGAAAATCATCACAACAAGGAAACGTAAACAAACGATACTAAAATGTAGTATAAGCCCATTTTGTATATACATAGAAGACATATAAGTAAGTTATCATTAAAATTCATCTAAATCTATCTAAATAAGTTTTGTGAATAGTTTGAGCATGTCACGTATTCTGTTTGCTCCGTTCTTTTACGCCAATCTAAAAGTGCGTTAATTTATGGGAACGGCAAATATAATGGCCTCCACCTAGAGCGCTTCGATCTACAAAAAATGCGGTATTTGTCCTATTAGAATCGAAATAATTCATGGGGGCTTGAATATATCTAGATTTTACCACGGGTTGTCCCTTTATGCCGATATTTTACCCCTCGCTATCGCTCAGGGTAAAATATTTGTCATAAAGGGCCAACCCGTGGTAAAATAACGATATATTCAAGCCCCCATGAATTATTTCTTAATTATATATCTGCCTAGAATTGATTAAGTATGTCGACACCTGCTCTCTATATTTCAGAGCCCTTTATTAATTTGGTTGAAATTTTCTAACAGTTCTGTCAAATTTTTCACCAAAATCTCTCTTTCTTTTTCGCTTTCATGGCTTACAGTATCTAGGATGTAAAAATTAACACTATGAAATAAAATTTGACAAATATTGTTCTTAAATAAGTTTTCTCACATCTCTTTTCATCAACTATATCTTTTTAACTTGAAACAATGAACTAAATAAAAGGGTCCTGAATTATAGCCTTTAATGATTTACTCCTTTTTTTTTAAATTTTTACCAGGGTATGAGAAAAAGAATTTTGGCTTTATTATATTTTCTTGACTGTTTATAATCATTTTTTTTGTTGTTGCTATATTTACTTTACATTTTATTTGTTTCAGAGACAATGATGAAGCCTGCTTTCTCAGCATTTCTTAAGAATCAAATAAACCCATTCAGTCGAAGTGACATTCTGAAATTTGATGATGTCCGTATAAATCTTGGAAGTCACTACAACCCAAAGACTGGAAAATTTACTGCACCAAAATCTGGACTTTACCATATATCATATAATCTGATGGGATATGAAAAATCAACTGTTACATTTCAAATAAACAAAAACAATGAAGCCTTTGTATATGGCTATGCAGATGGCTCTGGATATGCTATGTCACCTTCTTCAGTGTTAATGGAACTCAACAAAGGGGACCAAGTATACATTATACACAGAACAAACAGAATTGAGAGAGTTATTGGGCAACTTGAGCCATCATTCTTCTCTGGATATTTCCTGCAGCCTTTATGAATCAAAATAATATTTGGGTTTTTTGGTATCAATATTATATATTTATTTTCAAAAGCAAAGAACATAATGTCATAGTGTCATAATTTTATTATTCATAGAACATTTAAAAGATTATTAAAATTATTTTGCATCTTCAAAAGCTAACCAAAGATATCTCCTTTGCCTACACACTCAATGAAATAGACTGTAACATTTGTCAGATCTTGAGCGTAGTAATGAAATATTATGCAACTTTATTACGCAGCTAAAACGTTTCCTCTTGCCTGTTTTTAGTCCAGGTGATAGGTACCCTCTGAATAACTTCTTTACAGTTAACAGTGCACACAGAAAAATCTTCCTAATATTAAATTACCAACTTTGTTTAAGGAACCTTAACTTTAGTCTAATTCTTCAATGCTAAGTATATTTCTTAATGAATTATTGCCAGAGTGGCATATTGCAGCAAAAATTAAAGTAAGTTCATACAAACATATTAAGCTGAAGAAAAGTCTTAGTGGTAATTAACGTTTATTAATTAAAGTTTATGCAAGTGTTTATTTCCTTGCAGTTTACTTTTATCACTTGTGACTTCATCATGAGTTATTTATATGGAAGTCTTGGATTTGTCTATCTTGTGTGATATCAGATATGTAAGGATCAGTCATAAGTAACTCCTCCCTTAATACTTTGTCTAGAGTAAATCAGAAATCCAGTTCAGTTACAGTTGTAATTTTTAAGATGGATAAGTTACACATGTTTATTTTATGTAATAATTTTATTTGCATTTATTGACCCTCCATCTGCCCTAGCATCTCTGAGATTGCAGTTTTGCTTAGGCAACATATGTAGCATTTCGTTTGGGCAATGTAATAATGGATTTCATCCATTCTTTACTTGTCACAAAATTATTACATGATTTCTCTGGCAGCCCTGAATAAAACGGGTAACTAGGCAGCCCTCTCGTTGTGAATGAATCATTTGTATGTCCATTTGACAGTTCTTATGGTTACATGTTGCAAATGTTTTTTTCACCAGAAGTTATCCGTCCCATGTTGCAAAATGAGCCCATATCCTCTAAGCATGGGCTGCCAGCACTCAACATGCAGGTATTAAAATTAAATTAAAATAAACTAAAAGAGTGGGTATACTTGAGTTACCTATGTTTGACATGGGATGGGCCAGCACTCAATATGTCACTCCTAGATAGGTATTTAATTTTGAAGTAACACATTGTTCTTTGAATTATGCTTGAAGCTCTTGTAAATGTTCTCTTTTGAAAAGCTTGCTTTGCTATTGGGTTCACATTATTTGAGGTTTCATTCAATTATACTCTACAAGTCAGGGCGGATCCAGCTGTTTCAAAAAGGGGGGTTCCTAACCCAGGACAAAGGGGGGGGGGGGGGGGGGGGGGCTGGATCCACGCCTACAAGTTATGTGTCTGCTTGATGTATACTTAAGTGGCTTGTGACTTTCTACTTGAAGAATATGGTCAAAGTTATTTGAAGTCATGGTACTGCATCTATACACTCTGTCTTTTAGTGTAACTGCCGTGACAGATGTTTGAATAATGTGAATTTAATTGAGATATGCATTTTAGTTTTTAGTTTTTCTATCAATTGCTAGCATGTTGCCTGTAAAGCCAATGTCATATTTTTATGTTTTTTATTATATTATATTTTTTATTTCTTTTGTATATATATTATAACTTGAATACAAGCCTGTGTAATTATATATAATAAATAATAGTCATTCATAATTGTTTGATTACTTTCACTTAGGTGTCAATTTGTTATAATTCATCAGTCATTCTTATACATGTTATATATAATCTGTATCTATGACAGATTTAATCCGTACCATTATACACATTAATACTTAAAAACAGATGGCGAAAGGTCATAGCTCATTCAAAATTCATACTCTGTAGGTTTCACAAAAACATAAAAGCTTTTCCCATCAGTCTGTAATAAGCAATATGTCCAATGATTTTCAAGCGATTACTTTAAAACCTCTGTACAGCATAAATTGAACAGAACATTACATACCTGCGAGTCAGAGATATGGTTTTCAAAATGGAAAATGGACATTACCTTTTTCTCTTTGCTCTAGTGCTGAATTTTCACTCACATTTTGGCACTTCATGTGAAAATGACAATTGTTCAAATGCTATTGACATTCCCTTAATTTCTACATTTCAGTTCTTACTGGACAACTGAAAGAACTTATAAAACAGGAAGTAAAAGCCGCAGTCTCAAAAGCAAATAAAGACCTTGTGGAAAATGTTGTGGATAAGAGAGTTGAAACTGCTGTGGATGATTTAAAGACTTATAACAATGTTACCATAGCTACCTACAAAGAAGAAATGAAAGGTAAGAATATTATTGGCATTTTACATTTATTGATATAAAAAGAAACAATTAAAAGTTGAGTATTGGAAAATAGAGATTGATTGATTGATTATTGGTGTTTTAACAACACTTTTAAGCACAGCACTTAGGCTATTTTATAGCTATAAATACGTTACCATCATAAATTCTGAGTGTAACCCCAATTGCGTCATAGGTCAGATGGAAAATCCTAACTAAAAATAAACGTACTCTCACTGGTCCGGACATATACCCCTGTTTGCCCATATTCGTCCATTCAATTTCCATCTGCGACATCGGTCACACGTGCACATCAAGTTTTACACATTCAACAGAGAAGTGTTTAGTTTTTTGAATAGCTTAATTGCTTTTCATATATATTGTGTATTTTATTGGAAATATATTCCCTTGTTTTGTTTAAATTTCTAAACAAATTATTTGTGTTTTTTTGACTAAAGTAAAATTTATTATGGACTTTAATTTGAATAGTCCGTATGTAAGTATTCCTGGTTCGGAATATCTCTTAGATGGGTCACTACCTTTAAGTCCCCCCCAAACTACCAGTACATTGACCGGAGTTTCGACAACGGTGTCTTATCCAACCCTTTCACAAGGTTCGGCCATGCATTTTGGGGGGGTACCTACGTCAACTTCGGTGACTCATACTTTATCTAGGTCTGTTAATTCAGCGGGTACTATTAGTTCTGTCCCAGGTACAGCTATGGGCTTGAACTTGCCAGGTTCTAGACCCCCATTATCCTATTGTGGGTATATACTTCCCAAAACGGGCACACAACCTTTACCCTCATGGTCTCAGCCACCTTGGCCACAGTCTTACCCTTATGGTGGGTTTATGCCAAACCAACCTGTTTTTTTTGGCCTTATAGGGACAATTTCTATGGTCCCCCTTCTGGGGTAGCTACTGCACCACCTTTAGCTCCTGCTCTACCTGTAGCAGTATCTTTGACTTCTGCAGTAGCTCCTTCTACCACCGTACCTGACTCTCAAGCTTCTAGTTCTTCTCATGGTACTCAGGTTTCTGATCATGCATCACCTTTGGATGGTTTACAGAAGTTACTTTTAGACTTTGGTGAGTCTTTCAAGGCTGAATTTAGTACTCTATCCAGTCGTAAGACTCTACTGGAAAATAGAGTTTCTTCTCATCAACCTTCTCCAGCTAAGACTGTAGAATGTGATGAGAGGGAGGATGACGAGCTTTCTGTTTCCCCTGGGAGTCATGAAAGGGCTTTCCTCACTGATGAGGATGTTGAAAGTTCTTCTTCTCCCAAGGTATCGAAGACGGCCCCTGAGCCTTCTTCTAAGTCAGCTCAACAACCTCCCACCAAGGAGACTGAGGATCCTCCTTCCTTGAAGGATCTTAGGGATAAGGTGTATACCTTGATGAGGGATGAAGCACATATCCCTTTTGCCTCTCCTTCCAAGCCGAAGAAACCTTCTTCAACTTTTGAAGCTTCCTGTGGTATTTCTCAGGATACTGTGACTTCTCACAATTCTTTTCCTGAATCTGGCCATATGGCTTTTGCTTTACAATTTATTAATGAAGGTATCGCTAATTCTGCTAATGAAAAGGTTGCTAATAACAATATCTCAGGATTTGGAATGTCATCCTTTTCTGATCAGGTTAAGTACAAGGATTTTGATATCTTTGATTCTTCACTGGGTAGACTTGTTCCCAGTTGTGACAAATCTATGTCATCTTTATTGGGAAAAAAGCCAGTAGATGGTCTTCGTCTTACTCAACCTCCGTAGTGCTTCTCAAGTTCTTGGCACAGCCGAACATTTTCTAGCTGCAACCGGACATTTGCTTAACAGCGAAGATTCGGTTGTTCCAGCAGAAGTACGATCCTTCTTACTTCAACTGGATAAAGCTTTAGGTTCATCTCAGTTGCTTTTAATGGGTTCTATTGCTAATTGCACCCTATCTAAAAGAGCAGAGTTTCTTGAAAACATTTGTATCGCTGAGCCTTTGAAAGA
The DNA here is from genome assembly GCA_019925275.1 of Mytilus edulis. NCBI lineage: Eukaryota > Metazoa > Mollusca > Bivalvia > Mytilida > Mytilidae > Mytilus > Mytilus edulis. Next base: position 82,909,880 of record CM034361.1, read on the forward strand.
TTCTTTACTGAAATCTCCACTCTCTGACAAGATGTTTGGTTTACCCTTACAGCGGGTTCAAGAGGAACTCAGCAAAAACCCTCCTCCAGTCAAAGTTAGTGTACAAGTTACTAATGGCAAGAGGTCGGTTAATGCTACATCTAGTTCTACTAGTACTTCTGCTTCAGGTGGTCCTCCTTCTTCTGCTAAGAAAAGGAAGAATAACTACGGCAAACCGCAGAACAAACCCAATAACTCAGGAAAAAGCTCAGGTAAGCCTTCTGGTGGTTTTAAGGGTTCCAAGAAACCTGGGTCTAGTACCTAGGTTCTTGCCCCCTCGTACGTTATTGACAGCTTCCCCAGGGGAAAATTTACAACAAGTTCCTCAAAAATCAATACCAGTAGGGGGGAGGTTAAGTTTTTACCTAAATCAGTGGAAGAAAATTACCTCAGACTGTTATGTGCTGTCAATAATTCGAGGGGGATTAACACTTCAGTTCAAGAACCCACCTCCTCTGTCTGCAGTTCCAATAAGTTTGTCTCATACTCAAGACCCAGTCAAGTGTCAACTTCTATCAGTAGAAGTGGACACTATGTTACAAAAAGCTGCAATAGAGGAGGTGTCGATCTTAACTCTGTCTCCGGGATTTTATTCCTGTCTTTTTCTGGTTCCAAAGAAGACTGGAGGAATGAGGCCAGTCATAGACCTATCTATTCTGAACAAATTTCTTATTGTTCCCCACTTCAAAATGGAAACAAACAGATCCATCAGGGCTTCAATCCTTCCAGGAATGTGGACTACTTCTCTGGATCTTTCAGACGCGTATTTCCACATTCCCATTTCCAAAACTTACAGGAAATACCTTCGCTTCGTTTGGAACAACAAAGTTTTCCAGTTCAAGGCTCTCCCTTTTGGCCTGTCTACAGCCCCTTTGGCTTTTACCAAAATCAAATTGAGGGTTCAGACAGATTTGGTCATCAATTGTTTTCTGTCCCTAGGCTTCCTTATCTCTTGGAAAAAGTTAGAGGTAATTCCGTCTCAAGACTTTGTTTTCCTGGGAGAACATTTCCTAACCAGTGTAGGCCTAGTCCTCCCACCAGAGGAGAAATTTACAAAACTATGTCAGAAAATACATTTATTCCTGACGGTTCAATCAGTCACAGCACGTCAATTCTTGCAACTTCTGGGTCTATTGAACTCTCTGGCAGATGTAATTCAATTGGGACGACTTCACATTCGTCCGCTTCAGTTTTATCTGCACAAGTTATGGATTGCAGCTTCACAAGAATGGGAAGCATTGATTCCAATCACTCAGCCTTTATTTCCACACCTTCAATGGTGGTTAGTACGGGAAAATGTAATGAGGGGCCTATGTCTGTCCCCTCAAGTTCCCAGTCTAACATTATTCACAGATGCCTCCACCCTTGGTTGGGGAGCATATCTGGAGGGGCTTACAATCTCGGGAGTCTGGAGTCCAGATCTTTTGGAAGAGCATATCAATGTATTGGAAATGAAAGCAGTTCTGTTTGCACTGGATCATTTCCAAATGTCTCTAAAGAATCAGTCTGTCATTCTGGCCACGGACAACACAACAGTTGTAGCTTATCTCAAGAATCAGGGAGGAACTCATTCACCTTCTCTTTATCAGATAGCCAGAAACATTCTCCTTCTGTGTTTTCAACTCCAGGTTCATCTAGTGGTGAGACATATTGCGGGGCACCTCAATATTCTAGCCGACACTCTATCCAGATCCCTTGCTCCAGTAAACACGGAGTGGGAACTACTTCAAGTAGTTTTCAAAGCTGTGACTCTTCATTGGGGGTCACCTCAGATAGATCTGTTTGCGACCAGTCTCAATCACAAACTTCTAACATTTGTGTCTCCGGTTCCAGATCCAAAATCTTTTGCGGTAGACGCAATGAGCCTATCTTGGAAAGGAATGTTCGGGTACGCCTTCCCTCCTTTCAGGTTTCTTTCCCCAGTACTTCAGAAAATAGCAGGGGAAAATTGCAAGATCATAGTTATTGCTCCAGCATGGCCAAAACAGTCTTGGTTTCCAGACCTTCTGCGCCTATCATGTGCTTGTCCTCTAGTTCTACCTCTGAGACCAGACCTTCTGTCTCAAATCAAGGGCAAGGTTCTTTATCAAAATCCAGAAAAACTTCATCTACACGCCTGGCTTCTCTCAGGGTTAGCCTCAGAAAGAGAGGTTTTTCTGAAGGAGCAGCCAAGCATCTCACAAAGTCTGTCAGAGACTCCACTAGCATTGTCTATGATGCAAAATGGTCAATCTTCTCAGATTGGTGTAGTGAGCGGGAAATTGATCCTTTCCAAGTCACTGTACAACAATTAGCAGACTTTCTAGTTTTTCTTTTTGAATCCAAAGGATTATGTCCCTCTACTATTAAGGGATATAGATCAGCTATCTCAAGAACTATTCATATTTCTGGTGGCCCAGATTTTGGAATCAATGAGCATATTTCTCTTTTGGTTCGTAGTTTTAATCTTGAAAGACCAAGACAAAAAACTTTAGTTCCTAAGTGGGACCTTGGACTAGTTTTATCCTTTTTAAAACTTCCTCCTTTTGAACCAGCAGAAACAATAGATTTAAGGTTTCTTTCCTATAAATGCTGTTTTCTTTTAGCTTTGGCTTCTGGACGGAGAAGGAGTGAAATCCATGCCTTCTCTATTTCTGATGCATGCCTTCGATTTAACAGGGATAAATCTTCTGTTACTCTTTTAACGGATCCTCCTTTTTTGGCAAAGAATCAGATTCCAGATAAGGGTGCAGAACCAGTTGTGATTCCTGCACTCCCTAGCGATTCTATTTCTGTACTTTTATGTCCAGTAAGAATCCTTTCTTTTTATCTGGAAAGAACGTGTAGTTTACGTTCTGTTTCTAACTCAAGACTCTTTATTCCTATTAAAAAAGGAATCTCAGATCTTTCTGTTAAAACTATTTCTACCTGGATATGCAAATGCATATCTTTAGCTTATGGTTCTTCTAAGGCAGAACTTTTAAATAGTTTTAATGTTAAAGCTCATGATGTTAGGGGTATCTCTACATCCTGGGCTCTGTTTAACAGTGCATCTTTAGAAGAGGTACTGTCTGCAGGTTTCTGGAGAAATGAGAACTCTTTTATATCTCACTACCTCCAATCTATGGCTACTTTTGCCGAGAGTTTATACTCTCTTGGACCTATAGTTTCAGCACAAAGATTGAACTTTCCTCCTGTTTCTTCTGTTTCAGGGGATTCAGCTTTACGTTAGATTATGTTACTCAGAATTTATGATGGTAACGTATTTATAGCTATAAAATATTCAAATTTTAAAGTAAATTTGGATTTTATTAGATAAATACTTACCATCATAAATTATAGCACCCACCTCCCCTTCATCCCCTTTCCTTATGTTTCTGTCTTGAGGAAATTGAATGGACGAATATGGGCAAACAGGGGTATATGTCCGGACCAGTGAGAGTACGTTTATTTTTAGTTGGGATTTTCCATCTGACCCATGACGCAATTGGGGTTACACTCAGAATTTATGATGGTAAGTATTTATCTAATAAAATCCAAATTTACTTTAAAATTTGAATATTTCATGGCGGCCAGTTTTCATTGGTGGAGAAAACTGGAGTCCCCAGAGAAAACCACCGACCTTCCGAAAACTGACAATCCTAGTCAATTAAGATTGGAGTTGAGTGCACCCGCATGAGTGTGAAGTTTGAACTCACAACCTCAGTGTTGACTGGCTAGTGATTACAGTAGTAACTACTTAGACCACTCGACCACAGAGGCCGCCTGGAAAATAGAGTAAAAATAGTCTAAAAAAGGTGATATTTATTCAAATAGTTTAAGACCTAACTATTTTAGAATGAAATATTCTTTTCATTTCCTGCCAATCATTTTCTCCTAATGGTCCAAACAGAATCGTTTTAATCGCAATTCATATTTTCAATTTGTATTTACAGATTTAAATTTAATTCAAATTTTCAGATCATTTTTTTTGTGAGGGGGAGAGTTGGATGGAAGGGGTTCTATTACAGTTGTGGTCATTGAAAGGTCATTGCACTTGGGTTTGGTTTTTTTTATTTGCATAAATTTCTCTTTTACATTTTTTGGTTATTTAAGCTTTACAAACAATTTTGAAGCTTTCAAAGTGTACATGTATTTTTCACACATTTTGTTGTTTTCCCATAGTTTTTCAAATTTAAAAAAAAACCTAGCTTAATCTGATACACGATTAAAAACTTTATCATTTTGCTTCAAAGCTGCATGTTATATTTACTTCTTGTAACATAAGTGTCAAGATTAGAACTTTTAAAAATTTTTGACATTCCCTATTGTACTGTCAGAAAAAATAATTTATATATTTACATTATAAAAACAGAAATAACAAGAACTTTAGTTGATACTTCATTTCTTGATTAGCCCTTTTTATCTCACTGCATAATGCATGGAAGACACTTCTTTTTTGACCTAAATCACTTAGTCCAAAAAATCATGAGGTCTTGAAAGGTTATATAAAAAAAAAACATATCTAAAACGGCTATTTCTAAAACCATCATAATCATTTGGACTCAGACCTATGACTTTCATAATTGACCATCTAAATTTCAATGTTTAATCAAACAAGTTTTTTTTTAAATTTTTCGTTGGGTTGAATAAAGTTTATTTTTGTTTGTTTCAGAGACAACAGCTAAAACTGCATTCTTCACTTTTCTTAAGAGAAGCAGAACATTAAGTGGTAGCTGAAATTTGATGATGTGCAGATCAATCAAGGGAACGCTTACAACAAAAAGAATGGCAAGTTTACTGCACCAAGATCAGGACTATACCATATATCATGTAGTCTGATGGGAAGTTTTGCAAATGCTAGTATCAGTTTTCAGATTAATAAGAATGGTGAATTATTTCTTAACATATATTCTCATGACTCAGGTTGGACAACTCAATCAGTTTCACTATTAATGGAACTTACGGAAGGTGACAAGATTTATGTCAAGCACTATACCAGTAGAAATGATGTGGTAAACGGAAACAGACAGTCTTATTTTTCTGGTTTCCTTTTGCAATAAAAGCAACACAGATAACTGAAAAATTTGTCCTGGAATTTCTGGAGTGTTATTTATAACTGTAGAAAAGACCATGAAATTTTATAAAGGAGTAGGTCCAGTAAGAACCCTTTTTGGCCCCAAAATATAGCAGTTTTACAAAATTGTTAAAATGTAAACTTTTAGTTATGTATTAGACAGAAGAATGCTTCTGCTACATAAATATGGGCTGTTTTTTGACAATACAATGCACATATATCGGGTAGTAGCACCATTAAGTCATGTTAAATTACGGAAATATCCACAATTCTAGCATTTTAGTTAAATTTTAGACGGTTTCCGTGTGAAACGGAAGTGGCCGCATTCGTGTTCATCCTTAATATTGAAATGTAATGTTATTTGATGATAATACATAACATATATAAAGGTTGTGGATGAACACGGATGTGGCCACTTTCATTTTTGACAAAAACCATCTGAAAAGTGACATTTTCAGCATATTTTGTAGATTTTTCATATTTGGTCTTGAATCGGATCGTTTTTAATGACTAAATCAGTTAAAATCTTTCACATAAACTAATTGAATCAAATTAAATAGACACTTAAGTGTTTAAAAAGTGGTCAAAATCTTTTGTTCGATGAACCTGAAAATTGAGGCCAAAATCGGTCCTTACCGGACCTACTCCTTTCTTTACTTTCAGAATGAGAGAATTTAAAGAGTAACTCATAATAAAAAAATGTATAAAAATAATTGCTTCTTGTTTTAAATGTTGCACTGAAACAGTTTAAATTGATTTTTAGACAGTTTGCACTTAATAATCAGCATGAACTTATGTATAACCAAAAAAAATAGATAGCACAGCTGGATACAACCGTAGAGGTCCAACCCAGAATAGAAGGGGCAAAAGTGGACACAATATTCACACTTGTTACAGGTCTAAATTTATTTTTTGAAGAATTCATTTTCTGTTTAATTTCTGAAATCTGAAATGAGAAAAAAATGCCCCACCTCCCCAAATTTGAAACTGGATAAGAGTTGCAAAATTAAGAACTCACATTTTAAATTTTGATAGCATTAATTTCATATAACACCTAACACCTTAACTCATGTAAAAAATGGTTACAGAAAAGAAATAGGTTTACATACTTTCTTAATAGTCATAATTTAAAAGTAAAAAAAATTACACTGCATCACCTGCAATAGGATCTCCATTCCACTTTCCTGTCAAATTTTTGTGTTTTAAAACCTAGTTTTCTAAAAAGTAGAGATTTTACAATCTCCTGTGAAGACAAATCTAATCTCATTGGCTGCATTAAATTATAATCCATACCTGCCAAGTTTTCAAAATGCCCATGGGGGGTTTTGCTTGCAAGATGGCTGCCTTACTCCTAAAAAACCTTCAAGGGGGCCTTCAAATACAGTGGTATGTTGTTTTTTGGCTTCTTCATACTTTTATGAGCCTTAATTCATTGTAAAATTAATTGTTTTGTTAAAATTGTGGACATAATTGCTCTTTAAAAATTTCAATTTGGGAGCCTTCATGGGGGAAATCCCCCTCAAATAGTGACAGTTGGCAGGTATATAATCTATAAACTATGGATTCATTTAATTTCTTGAATACCATTATTTTGTGGATTCACATTCACATTTTCATAGGGATTTGATATCGTGGTTTTGGCAAAGCCTCTGTACGGACCTACAGAAAATGTGTAATTCATTGGACATTTAAATTCTTGGTTTACCTATACCAACGAAATCCATGAAAATTTGTATCCTGCAAAGAATAATATGATCCAATACAAGTGGGTGGTGAAGGGGGTACATTCATGATGAATAACGGTAAAAATTCTTGCCAAATGACGTTAATAGTAATTTTTGGTGCATGTACACTTTCTTTTAGAAGATAAAAAAAAAACTGATTCTGACAAATCATGTTAAATTTTTCCAAAAATGACAATAACGATAATTATTTGGAACCTCTGAGGATTCACAATAAGGATAAATTGACGAACAACGGTAAAATTTCAACCAATTTAACACTAATGGTAGCCGCAAATGACCGTTTGACACCTGATAATAAAGGGCATACACCTAATTGCTATTTATTCCATTCTGGATAAGTTCTAAAATTGCACAACTTTTTCATCCAGTTGAAGCTATCTGGGACCCTGTTTAAACAATTCACCATGCATGATACTTTTTAATGAGACCTGTTTAAACTACTGTAAATACTTCAAACAAAATATTTGTTTACTTCAATTTTAATTTCGAAAAAAGTGGATCATACTATATCAAAGTTTCTTGATGATCACTTTCTAAAGTTTTTTCTCCCTCAGCTCACTACTGATGACGTCCATTTTTCGGCCGGTGATCTAAACAGGAAGTTGTATAAATGACTGTTTTTCCCGGAATGGACTAAATAGCGATAAGGTGTATTACTATCCTCATACAAAACACTGTTACCTCATCAAATAATTGCAGCATGATTGTCAGGACGTCTGGATGGGCTTTGTCCACCTCATCAAACAGTACTACAGCCTTTGGACTCTCTGTTAATTTCTTGGTCAGTTGACCTCCCTCATCATGTCCGATATATCCTGGAGGTGATCCTATAAACTTTGCAACCTTGAAAATAGAAAAACAGAAATTATGACTGTTCAAAGCACTCTAGAAACTTGGGTGTATTTTTACTCTTTAAGAATTTCAAAAAATGGGGTCATCTGTTATTCAGGGCCAGTGCTAAATTTTCAATTTCTAGCACCAATATATATAATATGTATATACAAGAAGATGTGGTATGAGTACAAATGAGACAACTCTCCATCCAAGTCACAATTTATAAAAGTAAACCATTATAGGTCAAAGTATGGTCTTCAACACTGAGCTTTTGCTCACATTGAACACCTCAGTAAAATTGAAAATGGAAATGGGGAATGTGTCAAGCTATTAAGGGCTGGGCCCCAACACTCATTCGTGTAAAACCCTTCAAATGGGGAAAACCAAGCGTCTTAGAATCTATATATAAAAACCCAAAAACAATTAAAACTTATGGAACACATCAACAAGCAACAACTTCTGAACATCAGATTCCAAGTCTATTTTCCTATTTTTTAACTTTGATTGTTTTAATCCTGAAATAGATCTTCCTACAAGATTAAACTAATGCAAGAGTACATTTGTCTGATTTTACAAGTATCATAAAATTCTAAAAAGGAAAAAGAAAAAATACTTAAGAAAATTGTCAACTTCATTACACAAACAAGTATTAGCCTTTCAAAAAGGGCTAGTTGTCTCTAAGCTGATGAAAATGGAAAGTGTTCTCTTCAGGATTGAAGGTCACATTTACTAGGTTTGGATTGTCCTAACCAATCAATAAACATTGATTATTCACATCTCGTAATATCTTCGAATCAGGTAGTTAGAAGCATTCACGCACTGACTGTCCATTGTTCAATTCTTAATATCGTCGATACTGACTTACATTATTGTTTTAGTACTATTGCTATAATGCAAATTGAAGTTACCATGCACATTATTCAAGAAAATGAGGTCAAGATCACATAAACCAAGTTGGAAATACATGTTCAACTTACAATTATTTCATATACCAAATATAGTTGACCTATTGATTTAATAAAGTATCACTATACAAGAAAAATCATGAAATTTTTATATTGACCAATGAACCATGAAAATAAGAGTCAAGGTCAGATGAACCCTGCCACACAGAAATGTACTCCTTACAATTATTCCAAACACCCAGTAATAGTAGACCTATTGCATAAATATTACAGTATCTAAGAAAGAAACTCACTACCTAAGGAAAACTTAAGATTGACCAATAAACCATGAAAATGATGTCTTGCAAGGATGATAATTACCATACAGACATTTAAACCTTACTATCATTCCATACAACAAATATAGTTGACCTCTTGCTTATACTAGTATAAGAAAATAGACACACAAAAAACAACAATAAAATAATATTGAGCATTAAACTGTAAAAACCAAGTCAAAGTCAAATAAAACATGCCAGACTGACATGTACATTGTAAAATAAATATAGTTGACCTACTGCATACAGTATTATATAAAAAAAAAACACCACAAAAACTTAACTTCAACCACTAAACCATGAAAATTAGGTCAACCAAGCATCACATGAAACATTGCAGTTGTACACCTTACAATCATTCATTACACCAAATATAGTAAACCTACAAGTTTAAAAATAGTATCTGAGATATGGACATGATGGACTTGACCACGAAAACCTTTTTTTTTTTCATTGATTCATGAAATGAGGTCGAGGTCAAGTGAAATATGTCTGACAGGCATGAGGACCTTGCAAGGTATGCACTTATCTAATACAGTTATCCTTTTACTCATAATAAGAGAGATACTATGAATAATAAAACTTTTTGTTTTTCAAGCAGTCACTGAACATGCTGAACCATGAAAATGAGGCCAAGGACAATGGACATATGACAGACAGAAACTTAATAATATAAGGCTTAAAAAAAAGAATGAAGATTTCATATCTTCTACTTTCCAAAATATTAAGTTTTAAGAAGTTTGTTACACTATCCCTATATCGAACTTTCTTCAAAAGAAGTTGCAGGCTCCACAAAAATGCCATTATTATATGCATATATATATTAATTATGAAACAAACCTCATGTTTTTCTTGATACTCTGACATATCCATCCTAATAAAAGCCTACAAAGAATTATAAATACATTTTACTACTGTGGAGTCATAATTTTTATTTTAAGCTTGCATTTTTGTGGATATCTATTTTGTAGTCTTAAAAATTAATGCATACATATTGCTGTATAGAAAATTTGTAAATTGTTCATAATTTTGTGGTACAAATTATTTTTTCACACAAAAATCCTGTCTGTCATTATTCAGATATTTACTTGTCCATCTTGTTTGAAATATATGTTAGCTGATGTGGTTTTTGCTCAATGTTGAAGACTGTACTGATAAGACCTAAAGGTTTTTAATTTCACTTCATTTGGTCTCTTGTGGGTTAATAAGTTAAATCATTGGCAATCATGTCACAATTTTTAATTTTAATTTTTTAATGTTCTTAATCATGAAAAATATTTTAAGTTCTATGAACCATATTATTAATAAAAGGTTATACCTTAATATCTCCTATTTAACAGAAGTAAATAAAGGAATTCGTAAAAAAAAGTATGCTTTTAAAAAAGAAAATATGTTTGGGCCAGATGAAAACAAGAACTGGCTTATTATAAAACATGTTACCTTTTTAGGATCTTTGTGTAGGTATGTTGCTACTTGCTTTGCTAGTTCTGTTTTGCCTGAAATATTCAAAAAAGATCTACTACATGTATTCACAATGTGTCATTTAAGTTCAATCGTCTAATATCTCATGATAATTGGTTAAATCAAAATGCAGTTTAATATGGTCAATGACACAAGTTGAAAAGTGTTCCTACCATAACGAAAAACTTTATGAATTATGGTCCCTGAAGAAAAATGTTTGTGACAAAAAAAAAATGGTAAAAATATGGTCAAAACCTTGTTTATTACTCATTCAATAACTGAAATTATTAAAAATGTTTGTGTTGACATGAATTATCATTGATATGGTCATAATCATAAATAAACTGTTTGAATTTTTAAACACTAAGGCTTATCTACCTCAGGAAAAGATCACCTTAGCTGTAATTGGCATTTTTTAAGGAATTTTTTGTCCTATGCTCAACTTTTTTTTTATTCATGCATCACTTATAAGTCTTTTTAAGACACAACATGTGTCTGCTCTAAATTTCAAATTAAACACCCAGGGACTGGTTTGGAATTAGAAAACACAGAACAATGTGTAAATACAACAGAAAATTGGGCCAAAAATAATGATTAGATGATATAAGTTAATTGGTTGCTTCAATATAAAGAATAAGGTGGATGATTGGCCAAAATTATAAAGAATAGATAATATACTAACTGAAAAAATCAAAGAATACAAAAATGATATGTCCACTACTAAATAGAAGGCTAATTTAACCCCAACCTGAGAATGTGTACAGCTTTCACACTATCACATCACATATTCAGTGAAACACTAAATAACACCAAAATTTGACACCTAACGGGTGCCACATGTGGAGCAGGATCTGCTTGCCCTTCCAGAGCACCTGAGATCACCCCTAAGTTTTGGTGGAGTTCATGTTGCTTAATCTCTAGTTTTCTATGCTGTGTACTGTGTACTTTTATTTGTCTGTTTGTCTTTTTCCTTTTTTTTTTTTAACCCTAGTGTTATCCATTTATTTTCGATCTATGAGTTTGAATGTCCCTTTGGTATCTTTCTTCTCTCTTTTAAAAAGTTCACATTATAATGAATTTGTGTGCAAGGTTTCAAGTTGATGTGACCATAACTTAGTCAAAACATAAAAAATCCAAACTAAACCATTAGTTATTTCATATGCTTTTCATGTACATGATGTTTTTGCTTAAGGGTAAAAAGTAACTTAAATTACAAATAATTTAGACTAATAACAAGATAAGATCAACTGACCTATACCGGATGATCCCAGGAAAAGAAAGACAAGAGGATGGTCTTCATCATACCATCCATTCTCTTTTCTTCTTACAGCTGAAATGAAAAGTTGTTGCGTTAATTTTTTTACATTAGATTTACAAGTGACATACACTGTTCCATGACAAACATATAATGTCACTAAAAGATCTTTTGGATACATATTTGTTTAAATTTCAGGGGTTCTAAATGTAGAGAAAAAATAATAACAAGGAACTGCTATTTATTGTATACTTCCAGAGTCCACTGTTTTCACCTTTGGTTTTTTGTTGGAGCTTGTGTTTTCTGTAGTTTTTGTTATATAAGTATTTTTGCTTTGGGCCTTAGTGGATAATTGACCTGAGTACTTCATCTATTGTATCACTAGCATGTCAACCAGGGCTTCCAAAATTTTTCTGAGCCAGTCGGACATTTTATATCTGATCCGAATTTTAATCCCTAAGACAAAGTCACAAAAGGCAATTATGGTAATCAGATGGCCATCCATATGATTGATGATTAAATTAAAATCGATATTTAACTTTACTTTGATATGAATTAGATGTTCTGATATAAACTGTTAAAATTGGCATTGCATCATTCAAAGTGTGCACATCAGCGTGCTCATATCTGCATTATACTCTTTATTTGTGCAAAATGAAGTTGTCTAGAACTTTATTTTCGTTATTAAAGTCACATTTTTCAAAACCGGATGTTGACCTGATAATGGTAAAACATGGACCATAAACGAATACGTAAAATCTGTGTACGTAACATAGAACTACTCAGCGAAGAAGCTCTTTCCACGTTATTTCTTCAACAAAATACTTGAAATGAACGTTAGATTCAGGTATTAATGATAGTTTTAGCATTTTTGAAGATATGTAGGATGCATAATTGAATTTCCCACCTGTGCACATGCGCACACGTGTTCTTGTTCATACAAGGTAGTTCTGACGATTTTTCATTTAAAACCATTTTAAATGATTTATCAAATCATGTTTATAAATGTATTTATTATATATTTTAAATCAATTAGATACAAGCTGCTGAAATGTACGAAAATAATTGGGAATGGACCGATTAATTTATACGATGTCCGGCACTGAAAATAGTTTACCTGTCACCTGAACAGGTAGTTTTCAGCTGTCCAACAACTAATTAGCCTTGATTAAAATTAGAAAGTATTGAAGTAGGGGTTGTTTTGATAGTAATTAATCATCATGTCACTTTTATGACCGGAAATGTATGGCTGTTAAAGGCAAAATGTTGGGTCAAAAAGATCGTGAATTTATATGTTAAAATGACCAAAAAAGCCTTTGAAACTAAAAAGTAAATGACCGTTTCATGCTTTGCCCAGCCTGTCTTTTACCGGACATTATACAAATGACCGGAATATATGACCGTTTTGGAAGCCTTGATGTCAACACTTTTATTTGGCTCTTAAAATTGATGGAGTTTGAGAGGATATTTTTTTTAAATAGCCATATGTATGCAGACTGTTACCTTCAGAGCTTGGTATGTTGGCAAGGTCACAGAATTATTCATATTTATATTGTTTTATGTGGAACTAAACACCTTGACTTAAAATTTATTTGGCCCACTAAATTTTCATAAAATTTTGACAAAATATATTTTCCAGACATGTTGGACAAAAATATAAAAATTCAGAGACCTTGAACTGCACACTTTAAAAAAAAATCATTGGATATATAGCAGTTTGACAGCAATGGTTTTGATCATTGAGAAGCTTAACATTTCCTTAACTAAAGAATGTGATTAAAATGTTCAGCTGATATTTAGAGAGTTATCTCCCAGTAGTGCTATGTATGTCCTACATGACAATATATGTCTCTTATCACACTTAACAGATTGGAACATGAATAATTGATACAACAAAATGGTTTCATTTGATTGGACTATCCTCTAATTTTATTTATAAACATGGGTCATATCAGTTATAAAATACTGTGGATTCATTTATTTTTGTGTGTATCAATTTTCATGAATTGTAGGAAAACTAGCATTTTCTTGGATACATGATTTTGTGGTTTTGCCAATATCTGCATACAAAGCCCTTACAAAATTTATAATTTTTTGAACATTTAATTTCGTGGTTCACCTGTACCCATAAAAAAACAAGAAAATTGGTATCCAACGAAATAATAATGAATTCACTCTATATTGTGTTTTGTGTTCTCTTGATTGTCTATTGGTATTTCTTTTTAGCCTTTATGGCGTTTTCAGATTATTTTCCACATATAAGTTTGAATGTCCCTTTGGTATTTTTTGTCTCTCTTTTATAGTTGTATGTCCATCTGATATATGGAATATTAATAGTAGAAAGCATAGGGGAATTTGGAAGTCCTACCCTCCCACATCCATATTACATAGATGCCAACCCCCTTTTGACACAATCAGTAACAAACTATCAAATTTTCCGTATTTTTGAAAAGTTTTCAGTAATCATTCATAAACTTGAATTTACCAATAAAAATTACTGTCGAGTGGTTGCAAATTGATATGCACTAAAAAATTGTCGTTCAACATGTTGTCTGATATGATATGATGTTATGATAAAAATCCGCATTTTACAAAATTGAACGGTGATGATTGGGAATTCGTAACTATTTGGCTTTGACCGTAATAGCGTAGTTTTTATCGCAAAATCGGAGAAACTACGGAAAAATCGTAATGGTTGGCATCTATGATATTAATGGAACAGTCATATTTACCAGCCGCCACTGTATTGATTGCCCCCTCCTGGCCTATAATGAACTGTTTCAGTCTCTGTTCCAAAGGAAACTTTCTCCTCTCTTCTGCTTCTTTAGCTTCTTTCACTTCATTGAACTAAAACACAAAGAAAAAAAATCAACACATCCTAAAATTTAATGCGTAATTTATATATATGGGACAGAGACTGAATCTCCTATGGATTTTATTCATCCTTTTTGGCCCATAGGGGGTCAGTAGTGAATCGTTTGACGAATTTATTGCATGTTGGCCTTTTTTGCAATGTCATGATCGCCTATGAAATTTACTTACGCCCCACTGATCAATAGTGGGTCACAACATGATAATTTATCTGCAGTGCCATAAGTGTCCATAGTAGACATGATACTCTGCTAGTAATTCTATATTTCCATGATCATTGAATGTGAAATAAGATTCTATAATGTAATTTTACACATGACTTTAAAAAAAATCACATTTTAATGAACCTGATCAGAATGATCTTGACCACAGACTATTGGGGGAGGGGGGGATTAAACTAGGGTCAGTCACTATCAGGTTTTATATATAAACTATAAACACACATATCTATTTGGCTAAAGAAGATGAAAATCATTTCTTTGTTCAATATCCTTACTTTGTTCTCTGCATTATGTAGGACTTGACTGACATTTTCACTCTTCACATAATCTACTGGTTTATGTCCATTCTTATTCTCAATGGTAGGATCTGCTCCTGTAATAAAAGTTTATCATAAAAAATGAAGTTCTGGAAGGGGTCCTATTATTACTGTATGATTTAATTTTTCTGTCATTTTCCTATATTATTTTTTGCTCATATTTGTCTATTTTTTTTTATATTTTATCACCCCTTAATTCATTTTTTTTGGCCTACTTTTCTCTTTTTCTTTACTAATGTTTCTTTAGTATTGCTCCATCATTTGTATACTGTGAATTCATTTATTTTTGTGGATTGCAGAATACTTGCATATTCATGGATATTTGAATTTGTGGTTTTGTCAATCTTCCTATACAAAGCCTATTAATAATATATGTTATTCGTTGAACATTTGAATTAGTGATTCATCTGTACCCACAAAACTTGGTATCCAACGAATGATAATGAATCCACAGTATCTGTTTTAAAATACCATCCAGACCCTTATAATTAGGTGGCAACAGCAGTTTGAATTCAGACGGGGGAGTACCAATGCAATTAAAAACCGATCTCTCATCGCTCCTGTTTTCTTATATGTCGCGTGGTAGTTTTAACGAAACCTGCTTTGAGGTCACATGTGAGTGACCTCGTAGGTGTGTCTTTTTTTACCAATGAAATTGAGTCTTCCACAATCTTGAAAGTTTATCGATAAGGTAAAGGGATGTAACTCATTATATTTACGACAAAATCGTCAAAATAATTCATAAACTTTTTTGATTGGCTTATTAATAGGTTGTCAACTCATTTGCATATCATTATAAATTCATAACTTCTAGTTCACTCACATGTGACCTCAAAGTGGGTTTCGTTAGATCTTCCACGTGACATATCAGAAAACGGGAGCGATGAGAGATTGGTTTTCAGTTAGATTGGGGGAGTTTGTCCTATGTAATGAGTGTTGGGATGAATGGCTGGACTAAATATTTTCTTCTTCATGAAATTAAGACAAAGTATATTTTAAAAAAAGAAAGCTGATTCAATCATAAGTATCCGCAATTTACATTGTTTTCTCAGACATAATAAAAACCATTAGATGTTTATCAAATATATCTATCTCTCCATGAAAAAAGTGTTATCCTGAAAGCTATAGATACTTTTTGTTTTGTCAAAATATTTGAAAAGGATTGGGTACTTAGATGTTTTGGCTGCTCAATTCTACCAGACTGGCATTCCGAACAGATTGGAGACGTTAACATTAATCCGTTATCAGTATCAATGAATAAACTTCACAAAGGTTCAAAATCTTGTTATTAGTTATCTGTGACAATATTACACTCAATTTCCAATGGTTTCTTTAAACACAAGTATTCATACCTGCTTCCAACAAAGCCCTGACAATGGCAGCATCGTCAATCAACACAGCATAATGTAAAGCTGTACAGCCCTGGAACGTTGATTGTCTGTTTAATCTATCACTGAATTCTTCTTCTCTTGCTAACATTACTGACAAAAATAAAGATGTAAATGATTAAACTTTACTGCACTACTGACATGATGTAAATTATACATTTTACTGCTCTTCTGACATGATGTAAATTATACATTTTATTGCACTTCTGACATAGTGTAAATTTTACATTTTACTGCTCTATAATCACTGTTCATTTTATTTTACAACTTTTTGTTGATTTTTAGGAAGACTTATTTCCTCAATTTACACTGGTCTATCTTATAAAGAAAATAAATTGATTTGAAGAAGTCTATTGGGTTTTTTTTTGTGTTGAAAAGAGTAGCTGTTTGATCATACTAATTGTAGTATACATTAAATCATCTTTTTAAATTCTAAAATATATAATGAAAGATGTGATGTCTAACTTTATTGCGTTACAACAATCCTGTATAAAATAATACCTTGTAATGCATTAAAGCCCCTTTCTCTAGCCATCATCAAATAATGAGTGTAGTCATCCCCTAAATTAGGGTCAGCTCCATTCTTCAACAGCAATTCCACTGCTCTATAATTAGAATATATACATGATATATGGTATATATTACAAACGTCTCAACATTTCCGCAATTCTCATTTTACCAACTTTTTTACAGTAAAATCACACAGATGTATTCTTAGTGCAAAACAGTTAAATTTTGCTTGTTGTTAAAGTAGAATATGAGTTATTTAATAAATCTATATTTGTTTTATCTATCTAAACTTATCCACCACATAAGTTTTCATGCAGCTCCAGTACTGTAAATTCACAAATTATTGTGTGCATTCATTATTGCGATTTTGTCAATTTTAACTTAAATGCAATTGCAATTTTTAAAATTTTGGGAAAAGTCATGCTTTATTCAGATAAAATATTACAAAATGCAAGTTTTAATCATTGCGTTTACAACTCTGTCGCATTATTCCCAATAATAAAAACCTTGCAATAATTTCTGAATTTACATTATTTGCCTGATCTCACTGCATGTACACCAATCTTGAGTTGTTTTTTTACTGGTTGAGCATGTTGAGCAATCAGTTTTTACTGTGGAGTAAATACGAAAATACTGTGATGAACCTGTGTAAGACTTAATCCAGATTGAATTTTTTGGGACAAAGGAAAATTGTTATCGACTTCATTATAAAACTAAGGATGTGGTATAATTGCCAATGATATAACTATCCATCTAAGTTCAAACGAGCTTCAAGTATGTTTTTATTGTGTTGACTGAAAATGTAAATTTGAAGGTGTATAAAGGCTCTCTCCAACTAGAGGCTCTAAAGAGCCTGTGTCGCTCACCTTGGTCTTTGTACATATTAAACAAAGAACATATATGACAAAATTGTGTTTTGGTATTGGTGATGTGTTTATAGATCTTACTTTACTGGACATTCTTGATGCTTACAATAAAATCTCTATCTATAATTAATTTGGCCCCGAGTGCATGGCAGTTGAAAAAATTTGTAAATATTTACAAAAATTTGTATTTTTTTTAATATTGTTATAAATTGACTATAAAGGGCAATAACTCATTAAGGGGTTTAGTGACCATTTTGGTCATGTTGACCTATTTGTAGTTCTTACTTTGTTTATCTCTATAGCTATCTACAATAATATTCAACATAATAACCAAAAGCTGTAAAATATTCTTAAAATTACCAATTCAGGGGCAGCAACCCAACAAAAAGTTGTCTGATTGGTCTGAAAGTTGCAAGGCAGATAGATATTGACCTAATGAACAATTTCAACCACAGCAGATTTGCTCTAAATGCTTTGGTTTCAGAGATATGAACCAAAAACTGTATTTTACCCTATGTACTTTTTGTAGCTATGTCAGCCATCTTGATTCAAGGGTGGGGTCATCGGACACATTTTTCATACTAGATATCCTAATGATGATAGTGGCAAAGTTTAGTTAAATTTGGCCCAGTAGTTTCAGAGGAGATTTTTTTTTAAAAAGATTGCTAAAATTTTAGAAAAATGGTTAAAGGGAAAATTCGCGATTTTTTACTTATGGTTTAAATATGTTCATTATGACATGATATATATATTCACAAAGTTTTATCGATATATATGCAGTAATAAAGGAGAAATTCAATAATTAATGAAAAAATATTAACTACTTCCTGTAGGTCGTGACGTTTTCTCCTGGTTTTTGCATGCCGGGATTTAAAAAATAATCATTAAAAGTCTTGTTTATTAATCATATTTTAACGTAAACGTAAGCGCGCCAATGACTTATGCTTTATCTAATAACCATCCGATAATAAGAAGATAAAACGCACAGACGTGTAATTGTACACATTCATGAGATAAATTTCCTATGTTAAACTTATATATTCGATTTATTTTTGTAGACAACACAAAAAATTATAAATTTATTTTTAATTAATGCATTTTCGGACTGATAAGGTGAACAAATTTAAGTATAATAATCTGTAAAAACAATATTTTGGTGTACTATTATTCACCTTTTTCTGTCTCTGCTCTGACGAGGTTTATACGATGTGTGTATTCACGGTTCTGTGGCAAAACTCGTAGATGGCTTGGTGAAAGGTAAATTGTTATTTGCGCTTAATCAGTATTAACCACACCTCTAGGTGTTGCCAGGTGTGACTGTCTATTCGGATCAGTGGATTATGTATATAACAAGGGAGCATTTAATAAACACATTTAAAATACATATTCCAGTTGGTAACAAATAAAAATAGATTGCCGTGGAATTATTTAATTATATTTGGTGCTATTATTTATTTGAATTCAAATAAGTTAATTTACTAAGAAATAAACAATTTTCAGTTAAAGACGGGAAACTTAATTTATGTGTCAGAATAAAATGATATACATTTTTTGTCCTTGATTTATGTCTCATAAAAAGATGAACCTAGAAAAAACTTTACCAAAGCATTTTGATTGTCTGTATTAGGCAAAAAAATGTACGAGAACACTTACATTTAGACTTTTGAAAGCCATTTATTAATAAATAAATGAAACTATCTGAAAATAACTCCACCGAAGCGGAATATAATATGTACGAATAAAGAAAAAATACTTTTGTTTTTAAATCTTTGCACATTTATGATTAATTATTGCTATCTATTGTTCATTTAATTACTTAATCAGTACCTGAAATATGTCTACCGCTTGGCATTTAATCTCGGTGTGGTAGGAAGGGATTATTACATATAGGTTTTATTATTTGGATGAGGATTTGCGCTTGCCCATAAAAACACATTAATTAGTTAATAAACATTCGAGACCAAAGGATAGTAACTTTGATGATTCAATTAACTTTTACTCACATATATTTTTCTTTTGACTTGTGCGTGCTTGTTTTTATAGGACAGTGTATATATGGTCCAAAAATTAATCATAAACTCATAACTAAAAATGTCTTGTTCGGAGAATGATAGTACTAACAGTGGTTCCAGTCCGTCAAGAGAGGCAGATTTTGACGAGTATGGTCAATTTGGGTACGCTCTAGAGCCAGAGTATACTGAAGAAGAGCTCCATGAAATGGAAGCTGCAGAAAGTTCCAGAAATCAAGATATCCTTAGCAACCCTCGACAGTTTAACACAGATTGATGTTCGTGTACTAAATGCATAGTTATGCCGTTATTGACGGAATGTCTTTGTTGCCACGATTTTTCTCTCCTTGATGGTAATATTGAATTGGGTGAATGCATTAGTGACAATATCGATTTCAGAACAGTTTGTCTGAACCCGGTTGTTCTTGAAACCAGCTATATAAGTTTTTTGAGGTACAAGCGCCATAGAGGGAGAGCTCCAGACGTACTAACGCACAGCCAAAGCCGACTAATGGCTTATCGTCAGTTTGTTTGTTGGGTCAGAAAAGGGCAACCACTTGGCAAGAGAAACAGAGTGACTATTCCAGCTTGTGTTGTTAACATTATCAGGGAAGCATTTCCGTCACAAGATGGTGTTTATGAAGGCTTCAAAGAATGTGAAAGTGACACGTCTGATTCAGAATAGTTGTAAAATATACATATGCTAGATTTGAGGCTGAATATTCTTTTTTAAATGTATCGATAAAATATATGTATGTCTGCTTTAATTCTTTCATGTTCACATTTAGTTGAATTAAACAATATACTTTTTCTTTTGTTCACTGTTGAAGGCCATACCGTGATTTTTATATCTGCTTTAGTCCACTTCATTTGGGTGCGTGTCTCCCAAGTAAACAAACCACAACTTCTTATTTTATCAAATGACTGATCTTTTTGCGAAAGTTTGATATGCAAAGTACAAAGTTATAAATGGGTGTCTTGCAATATCGAAGTGATAATCTATTTGTCAGATCTCTATCTTTTGACCGAATCAAACCATCATGGTATATTCTGCATTTGTATAGACCGAAGTGTACTAAATGATATTCATATCATACATGTTAAATGACTGAACAAATATTAAACCTGTCTTTTTATTGTTTTCCGCCCATGTCTGCTCATCTCCAGAAATAAAGTTTGTCGCACGAAAAAATGGTAATAATTCCAGAGTAAAAATTTAGAGAACTTGTTTTCCATGTTTTCTGGTATTGTACGAAAGAGAATTAACCTAACAAAAGAATTGCTATCTTAGGCTGTTAGTAACACATATAGAGCAGTGGGTCGTTGTTGGACGTATAAATCTTAGAAAGTGTATCATCTTTTAAATTTGCAGGTCACTGAAAGGGGAAGTCCGATACGGAAATAGGTGTTGAGGATGATTTTTTTTATCCAGTGACACATATTACACGCATATTCTTGAACGTTTGATACATCATTTACTCTCAAATTGCAAAAACGAAAACTTCCACTTGTATTTATAGTATTTGTAATTTTATCCATCTGACGAGTTAAGCCTTTTTGAACTGGTTTGTATAGTTCGTTCTTATGTTGTACTGTTACACCGCTGTACAAGGTTATGGAAGGATTGGGATCCAACTGACATGTTTAACATTATCTATGTATGTGCCTGTTCCAAATCGGTGGTCTGTAATTCAGTGGTTGTCGTTTGTTAATGTGTTACCTATTTGTTTTTCGTTCATAAATTTATTTCGTTTAAAAGAAATTAGGCTTTTTTTTTTTAAATTTCGTTTGAATTGTTTTATATTGTCAATAAGCTGACTTTGGGGTAGGGCTATGCTTGTATTGGATGGTCGTACGGTGATCTATAGTTATTAATTTCTGTGTCATTTTGGTCTCGTGTAGAGAGTTGTCTCCTTGGCTATCATATACCACATCTTCTTTTTTTTATATAATCGAAAACATAGATGTATAATTGCTTTTAGTATCTGATTAAGACTAAAAAAGTGTAATATCTTTATACAGATTTATTCTTATTTACACAATAAAAACAGGCGGAATAACATTACACAATAACAGACCATGACATAAGCGGTATAATATAATGAACTTTGTATATAAAACAATAATGATAAATCCATTTAAACTATACAGAAACTTAAAAAGAAAATATTAACAAAATATTCCGCTCTCTCTCTTCTTCTGT
Organism: Mytilus edulis; assembly: GCA_019925275.1. Lineage (NCBI taxonomy): Eukaryota > Metazoa > Mollusca > Bivalvia > Mytilida > Mytilidae > Mytilus > Mytilus edulis. The sequence continues at coordinate 82,931,856 of CM034361.1, forward strand.
CTTTCTGTCTCTCTCTCTCATTGTCTCTGAAATATCATTATGCAGAGATATTATAAGAAAATCTGATATCCAATCGAAAACCAGCCAGGCTCTCTCTCTCTCTCTCTATAGAAATTGTAAAACTTCAATACAAAAAATAATCAACATATGAAGTGTAGGTAAGTGTCCGATATACAAATTCAATTTAGGAGAAACGTGATCTGTGGTCGTCCACCAAGTCCTCTTTACACGGTGCAGGGTCCTTACTTATGTTTGCTGGCAAGGAGAGCAACTTAAGCTGATGTGTCGTTTTCTTCTTGATTCCCTCCATTTGACTTGTGACTGCGCACTGAAGAATATCTGATTTAAAGCCGTAGTCTTTTTTTCATAAACTCTACGTGCAGTCCATCTGCCGGTGCTTTTTGGACATCTTGTAGAAAAGGATAGCTCCCCGTTAGCATTCGTCTTCTGTCGCCGTCCAATGTTCAGGTTGTTGTCTACAACTGCAAGCTGTGTTCGGGCCACCATAGAGGCATATTCAAATTCTAGTCGTTTCGGACAATACTTTAGCATCATGGGGTGGTAAGTCTCTAAGGCCCCAGTGTGACAGAAAAGATCAAGATGACTTATGTCCCGAATGATAAGTTTGTCTGTAAGGACTTTTTCCAACGCTGCATAAGACTGGCTGTCTTTGTTTAACCATTTCTTCTTTTTTAGTGCATCTTCAGTCAGTGGGGGATGTCCACATTTAGTGATGATCTTTCCTGGAAAGGAGTGTCTGTTTGAGATATGGAACAGCAGGCTTTTCCAAGTCTCTTCCATCTTGTCTGGGTTACCGTCAGCCTGCCTGGAGCACCACCAAATGTGGTTGCAGATGGATGGTATCCATGGCTTGATTTCGGCAAGAAGTTTTTTCGGCTTGATTGCTAGGATTTTTTTCTTTATGGACTTTGACATATGCCAAACATCAAACTGGTGGGCTTTGTCGCTGTGGTCTGTTTTCATTGCCCGGCGAATCTGTACATGTCTGTCTGTTACAATCACTCCGACATTTAGATTTGCTGCTTCTATGCTAGCTAGGGACCGCTGGAAGCCTATCAACTCCATCTTGTTGGATGATGTTGTTTCTGAAACTTGAACTAAGTTGAAATCGGGAATAACTCCCGTCTTTGTGTCCATGAAGGTATACGTGCAATACTTGGCTGAAAAGCCGGGACTGTCGCAGCGTCCATCTCCACCAAGTATGAGCTGCTTACCCTGTAGTTGCTGGAGAATAACGTCTCTTTGCATGTGGTAAAATTGGTCAATTGCAGGGATGGTTATGTGCTTCTGTATACTGTAGAATTGGGTAGGTTCAGCGAAAGGATATCTGCAAAATGGGATATTCTTGTGAATGTTTCACCGGACAGGACTATTGCTGTTGCCACCATCAAATTACCAGCTGGTTTGCTGTTTACTAAAGGCTGGGATTCCCAAAATGTCTGATGACCTTCCATGCAGAGGAATTTTACTTTCATTGATGTCCCATTGTAGGTTATCATGGATTCGTCCGCAGAAACCGCAACTCCACATTCTGAGCATACGACTCGTGTAAACAATGACCTCATGGAGCTCTCAAAAGCCAAACACTTTGGTTCTGTGCTGATTTGTTGTGAGGAGTTGGAAGAGGTGGACTGATTGGACTCATGGGATTCATCACTTGGTATATAAGAGTAGTCACTGTCAGGCTTCTCGGGACTAGGTGGTGGCGAAGGCTTAGACTCATCAGATGCATTCGGGTCTTTCTGGGGGGAACTGATAAAAGCTGTATCCAGTGGTTGTGTCAATAAGGCCGTCTGAAAGTAGCTGTGGTCTGTCGATGATGTACTGAGATCTGTCTGAAGTTGTTGTGGTGATAAAGTCTGAACCCCGACGTCAACCATTATGGGTTTTAACTAAAAAAAAATATGGGGGAATTAAATTGACCATTTAAATTTAGATTGTACAGTTGAGTATAGATTCAGGGTTCAGTGACGAAGGAGTTTACAAATGAGGGTTGGGGCGGATGAAGTAATTAAAATCCTGAATTCGAGATAAAAGTTTCTCTAAAAATTGCGAATCTAGAATAGTCTAACGGTCAGTTGTGATCTTTCTTTTAAATTTTTCCTTTGTCCAAAAATTGCGAAAGGGGGATACAATTATATTTTTGTAACAAGCTCCTTCCACACTGGGATAATGAATTTTTTGTACATTTTTGTATATAACTGTCTTTCAATTACTAAACAATAATGAAATACTGGGATACTGGATTTCTTATAGGATTAAAGCCAAGTGTTCCATTTAGAAATAACTAAAATGAGTTTCGTGTAGATAATAAAACATCCTGTATACTGTACACATAAACATGACAACGATCAGCCATGAGTCAATCTTAACACAGACGGATTTACATATAAACTATTGGATATGAAAGAACATGAAACTCATTGATTTTACTGAAATCTCATACAATAATTTGAAATGTAGGTCACTGAGACTTAATTGTTCTTGTCGGAACAGTGAAACACTAACATAGTCTAATATTATCAGAGTTTGCTGTTCTTAAACGACTCTTTAATTTTGGCATATGCTGTACGGACAGAAAGTCAAAAGACAAAAAGTCACAAATTTGATAGGACAAAAAGTCACATATCGTTTCTTTGTAATTATTCAATTTATAAAAGAAGGATCTTAAAATATATTCTTTTATAATATTTATTCATTTTAAAGTTTAGGATATTGTTCATAAGCCCCAAAAAAATCCAAATTTATTAGTTTTTAATGGTGCAAAGGATATATTTCTTGACACCATGAAGCCATTTAAGGATCAAGCCTCTTCATGTTGAAATATTGTTTTCATAACAAATATTTGACATTGTTAATATTTATTGCAAAAAAATCAATTTAAAAGTTGCTTTTTAAATAAATTTTTCAGGTTTTTTTTAGTGTGTTCTTGATCAACCAAAAATAATCTCAAAACTTTATTATGACTTTTTTGTCCTGCCGTGTGACTGACTTTCTGTCCTGCATTTTACGGGTCATGGAGTTTGGGGTTTCTATCCTGCACGTCATATGTTTATCTATTTCCAAATTTTCCGAATTTCTAGATAGCACAATCTGAACAAGATAGTCTGTAATTGAGACTGGTGGATGTTTTATTCGTATTTTGAAGGGGGGGGGGAATAAGCTTAAAGAAGTCTGAACTTCAAATGTGGCACCGCGGGAAACAACTTTGATTAATGTGTTATCCCTTTATACAAATATGTTATATACAACTATCAGAATCGTGACACATAGCTGAATACAGGATGTATATCATGGACAGTTTATTGGTATGGCATATTTCATAAATTTCACCTGTGCACACCTGGTTCACCTGCGATCACACACGTGATTCATGTACCTTATTCATTGTGTATTAAATTAACACAAACCGGCCAGGAAGTCGACCGTTAGAATACCCGCATGTGTCACATTGACACTACCCTGGCAATAATACAGCCATGCAAATTACCTTAAATTTTTTAATTTTTAAAAATTGGTCAAGTTAGGGGATAAACCCAAAAAAACATTTAAAACAAAAATCGGAAAAGCATCTCAAATTTACTAAATTTAAAAATCTAAATGAGAGCATAAATCTAGTTTATAATTTATCCAAAATAAGTATCCGCGGACTTTCCAATATTGATACTACTTTACATTGTTAAAGTCTAAACTTTTAATATTACTTGGATACTATATCTCAGAACGAAAATATAATTTTAAATAAACAAGAGCCAAAACCGATTTACGATCATCTGTCATTTACAGCTCTAAACCGGACTATGTATACAAAATGTATATATAAGGCATCGCACGCTGAATATTTCTTGTAATTTTTTTTTAAATATTCTGATCAATCTTAGCAATACTTGACTTTATGAAATTGTCTGCTTCTCATACTTTTTATTTTAATAATTTAAGTCGGAATTATTCTATACTAATGCACTTGAGATCACTTGAACATGAAGCGGCAAAAAAGCTTTACAAATTAATAAGACATACAACAGAGAAGCAATAACTATCTATAAAATAACTTTAGATATAAGTACATGTACCAAGACAAAAGTTATAATTACCATCATATTTCCTTCGAAACAAGATGTTTCAAAATGGTCCTCACACACAACCTTGTTCTTGGTACTTGTAAAGCTTGCTTCTTGTAAGTTTAGGTTGTAGATCCAAGTCTGGCACAATTCTTTCTTTTTCACTGGGTCGGGGAAACTATGTAGGCTTTTTCCATTACTCGGTCTAGTAGAACATCCATACGCTTGACAAGTCATTTTTACACTGATTAATTAACGGACATGTCATGCCATGAACTAGAACTTTTTGGTAATTAGATGTCACGTAGTTATTAGTATCGAAATCCGGTCAAGATGGCGATTTGTCGAGAATTGTTTGTCTGATTTAAAAATAAAATAACTCACTCATCTATACGAATAAACCTTTAATATTTTGAAAATATGCTTATTTATGTAGCATGAACATAATATCAAAAAAAAAATTTTTTGCGAATTTTCCCTTTAACAATTGACTATAAAAGGCAATAACTCCTTGAGGGGACAACTAGTAATTTTGGTGATATTGACTTATTTGTAGATCCTACTTTGCCAAACATTATTGCTGTTAACAGTTTATCTCTATCTTTAATAATATTCAAGATAATAACTCAAAACTGCAAAATTTCCTTAAAATTACTAATCCGGGGGCAGCAACTCAACCAACCGGTTGTCTATTTTGTCTGAAAATTTGAGGGCAGATAGATCTTGACCTGATTAACAATTTTACCCCCATGTCAGATTTGCTCTTAATGCTTTGGTTTCAGAGATATAAGCCAAAATCTACATTTTACACCCTATGTTCTATTTTTAGCAATGGTGGCCATCTTGTTTAGTTGGGGGTGGGGGTTGGTCACCAAACACAATTTTTAAACAAGATACCCCAGTGATGATTGTGGCCATGTTTGGTTATAATTGGCCTTGTAGTTTCAGAGGAGAAGATTGTAAAAGTTAACAACGACGGACAACCTACGCCAAGTGATGAGAAAAGAGCACTTGGCCCTTTGGGCCTGGTGAGCTAATAATATTGACTTGTCCCGTAGAAATATTCAAGCATTCAGAAAGTATTTTTTATTAAACACCAGCAATCGATCAATCCGGCTTTCAATTTTTTAGTGAATTAAAACTCTTACTTCAGATTTTTGTTGATTGCAGCTACTTGTAATGCTGTCCATCCTAACTGGTGTCTTTTATTTAAATCTACACCACTTTTGATCAACCTACAATGTATTATAAAACATTCACCTATTTGTAAAGCCTAAATAATACCTGTGTTGCAAGTAGGTAGGAAGGTAGGCAGCAATTATTATAAAAAAAGATTTGATTGGTTTTATGGGGGAAATAATCTGATTTAAATAGCGCTTGTAATAATCTTCAAGGTTTTGCTTAATAAAAAGGTAAGTAGGGTTGGTAGAAACACAAGTATTTTTTATTGTGTCTAAGGCCACACCAATTTGATTCCTTGTTCGACGGACCCGCCCGCTCCTATTTTTTTCAAAACATTTTTTTTTTTATTTTTATTATATTCCCGCTTCCCGCATCCGGAAATGAAATCATGTCCATTTACCGCACCGTTTTTTTTGTAAATATTTTAAAAAGATCTCAACATTTGTTTATAAAATCACAGTCATGACAGTCTAGCCTTTATATAACGATTTTAAACCTATCAGTTCCCCCACAACACTGTAAATATCTGCGAGAATATTTGTTTCAGCATGAAACCAATTTATTTCACCTGGGAGTGCTCCGATATGAATATATAACCGGAAATACCAGTACAGAACAAAACGTTGGTTTCTATCCCCCTAACTTATATTCCCTATAAGAAAAATGTTCGTTGTTAAAATAAAGTACTAAGAACTTCTGAAGGATTTGCCTTCAACTGCAATTATAATGTATGGTGACGGTCATACCCGCTGCAGGTTTGTGCACCTGTCCAGGTTTATTCAGGGACCTGTTGTTCAGCCTTTATCGTTTGTTGATGTGGTTCATTGGTATTTTCCCGTTTGGAAATATAAATTAGATCGTTGGTTTTCCTGTTCGAATTGTGTACAATACTAAGTTGTGGTCCCTTATAGGTTGCTGGTTGGTCTGGATCAAAGCTCTGTGTAAAAGGCCGTACTTTGACCTATGTTTGTTTATAATTATCAGGTTGGGAACAACCCTTCCTCAGACAAGGGCCTTAAGTGAAGGGGTCATTTTACCATGTTTACTGATGAAGAAAAGAAAAACAAATACTAAGGATTTGTATAGTGCTACTATACAAAACCTTTGACAACTTAGAATGTTTTACTCAAAAAGAGGAGAAATACATTATATTTTAAACAACTTTTCTAAAAGAGGGATGGGTCCACTTATTTTGAATAATATTAAACTGGTTAAGTAAATGTGTTAACATGGTTGAAGTCCAGGAATATTACAAAATTCTTGGACATGTTTTGACCATTGAATACCAGATATTATAGTTCTTTGGGAAAATATTAGACCTTTTGTACTTAAAGTGTTTTTACAAAAAAAAAATATTATAACTTATATAATGACCCCTCATAAAAGGGATATTCATAACATTAAGGGGGTGTTCTGAACCTGATTATGACTTGGATTGAAAATTGCCTCATTGTCAGTCACACATACATAGACCAGATTTAATTATTCAATTATTTCTTGTTGAACAGGGAAAAAATATTTCATAAATTAAAGAAATGTCCAGGTACAAGTGATAAATCAAGTTTTAATATCGTCAAAACCTACTATTTTATGTTTACAAAAAAACAATTATAATCGCTCGCCTTTACTTTTTAAGCTTCGCCTCAAAAATTTGCAAATTAAATATTTTTTTATTAAAATTTTCAAATCGCTCGCTCGCCCCAATTTTTGCAGTCCAAAAATCCGTAGAACAAGAAATTTAATTGGTGTGGCCTAATGATAACCTGTGAAATGGCCAATGGTTAAGACAACTGTTTACTTATAAAGGTAAATAAATGTTATAAACAATTGATAATTATGTTTTAATGGTTCCCAATGAATTCTCTTTCAGCATGTTCAGATTTTTTTTAAGGTTGAAATGTTTATATTCTGTATCATTGTACATGTTTTTCAATTCAGAAAGTTTTTGACAGAAGTCATGGACATTCAATGTTCATTTGTGTGTTTTGAAGTGAGGCATTCAATGTTCATTTGTGTGTTTTGGAGTGTGACATTCAATGTTCCTTTGTGTGTTTTGGAGTGTGACATTCAATGTTCATTTGTGTGTTTTGGAGTGTGGCATTCAATGTTCATTTGTGTGTTTTGGAGTGTGACATTCAATGTTCATTTGTGTGTTTTGGAGTGTGACATTCAATGTTCCTTTGTGTGTTTTAGAGTGTGACATTCAATGTTCATTTGTGTGTTTTGGAGTGTGACATTCAATTTTCATTTGTGTGTTTTGAAGTGTGACATTCAATGTTCATTTGTGTGTTTTGGAGTGTGGCATTCAATGTTCATTTGTGTGTTTTGGAGTGTGACATTTAATGTTCACTTGTGTGTTTTGGAGTGTGACATTCAATGTTCATTTGTGTGTTTTGGAGTGTGACATTCAATGTTCATTTGTGTGTTTTGGAGTGTGACATTCAATGTTCATTTATGTGTTTTGGAGTGTGGTATTCAATGTTCATTTGTGTGTTTTGGAGTGTGACATTCAATGTTCACTTATGTGTTTTGGAGTGTGACATTCAATGTTCACTTGTGTGTTTTGGAGTGTGACATTCAATGTTCCTTTGTGTATTTTGAAGTGTGGCATTCAATGTTCATTGATGTTCATTTGTGTGTTTTGGAGTGTGGCATACATTATTGTTTTGGAGTGTGGCATACATTATTGTTTTGGAGACAACTAAAGCCTGCTGTGTCATTGTTTGGATGCAGGATATTGTTTGTTGTGTTAACAATGGTTAAATTAACAGATACAGGATTTTCACACTGCCTTGAACACCCATTGGTGGTCTTGGGCTCTTCTTTGCTCTTTGGTTAGTTGTTGTCTCTTACATACCCCATTTCCATTCTATATGATACATCACATGTATTTTTCATGGTTGTGTGTGAGCTTTCACTAAAAACTAAGTCTAACCTCTCTAATGTGGTATTGTCTTTATCTTTAACTGCTTCTAAAAGCCTCAAATCTACAAATGAAAATAAAGTTGTTACTGTAATTGAATTTAAACTACCGGTACATACATTTAATAATATCATTTTAAATTATCAGACTAGAATTAGAAAGACAACATTTGTATAAGACAACACCCCTCATAAAAAAATATTCTAAAATATCTATATACATGTAGGGCTCAATCAGAATAGAAATAGTATTGCACATATTTATGTTACATCAATTCAGCATATTCATTAAGAACCGATTGCCGATTGAAATGGTCATTTATAATCAAATTCACATCAGTTGTTTTTCTGATGTCAAAAAATATAAATCGTACTTTTAGTTTTAGATCCTCTGTCACTATCTAGGACAATCTAGAGAGATATATAACGGCATTTCTGATTGGTTAATAAAATTAAATTTCTGGTAAAATAGATGCTGGTTGTTGATTTTGCTGCAAAGTACTATAAGATTTTGTACTGAAACCAGAAAAAGTATGCATTCATACAATCTCCGGCGCAGAGATCACATATCCGTTCCGTTCAATACTATGCAACCCTACACTCATGAGGCCCCTCATGGGGGGGTCCTAGTAATCACATAATCACCATTTTTTTGCCAATATAATCACATAATCATTAAATATTTGCTTATCTTTAGTAATCAAATAATCATAAACTAAAAATACAGTCCTAGGTAATCAAATAATCATGAAATATTTGGCTTAATAATCAAATAATCATTAAAAAAACGGCCAAGTAATCACATAATCAAAAACCCCATGAGGGCCCTCACTCATATTAAGTGTAGTATTGCAGAGCACGTTAGGAAGATATGATCTCTGGGCAGGAGATTGGCATTCATAACAAGATTGTAACCAGTCAATAGCATAGTCAGAGAAATGAAAAGAATTTCAGATTTTTTTCAATCAACAACAAAGCGAAAAAAAGGTTTGCTCTATGGCATTTGCATTCAAATAGTTGAGACACCCTCCTTGGTAATGTTCATAAAGTGCATGATTATCTTCCTACCATGAAATGAAAAAAGAGCAATGTCTTGTCCCGTAAAAGCAGACATCACATGATTTTCATTTTCTTGTTTTCAAGTGATAGAGCCTCTTATCAGCAGACTCTTTTTTTTTTACCATAAATCATAAATCATATGTATACCTGTCCCATGGCCTTTCTTTTGAAATGAAATAAAAAATGTAGAGATAGCTCGTCTGCATGTCATTGTGTAGCTTCATATAGAGTCATAAATACTAGGAGCACCACCTGACACCAAGAGATATATTGTGTAAAGGAGGAAATACTTTTATCACACATGACAGTTCTTGCTTAACATTTCCCAAACATACATGACACAATGCTATTAAAAAAGAAATCTCACACAATCATGCTCCGACTCACCTGATCCAAGTAATAATTAAAAAAAATGAGGATGAGGATGATGTCTCCGTATGATTATAAAGAAGTGTGAGTCTTGCATTATGCATTCAAGGATGTACTTTGGCCAGGTTCTGGAATTTCTGTCAGATGTTTGATCTCTGTTTTTTTCCTATGATACAGGGTAAAATATTTTGACCCATGACCATGATGACCCCATTTTTCCTTTCTTAGATATAAGACTTCAATTAATAACTCACAAAAAGTCATTTTAAAACCAAAATTTAAGCAGAATTTAGATTTCTTTCTTTCCTTTTGTTTGCTTCTTAACAAAATGCTCTTCTAACTTATGATATCAATTTTAAATTCTAGATTATTGTAATTTCACCAAAGTGCATCCTTTTTGCCTGAAACAGTCCATTGAATTCACCATTTGATTTATTGTGATAAGTATTGAAATTATAAAAAACTGTCAGAAAATGTTTTCTAGTGGTAAGAACTATTTGAATAATTGCATGTCTACATTTAAATTAAAAATATTTTCAACTAATAAATTCAAATTTAAATCTTTTCCTGAATGATCACCATGTCTTACAATGTCATGCCTTCATCATTTTTTCTAAAAACCTGCAAACAACTTCAATAATTTGTTAGCTGAAAGTCTTGATCATATTATGTGATCCACTTTATAGAAAATATGACCATCTTGCTGCTCATTTACCTTATCATCATTAAATAAATGGTGTTTGCAAAGAACAAAATTAGAGTTCAGGAGCCCTCCAGGGTGCAAGATTTTGCACCATTTTAAACAAATATTCTGGGAGCCAGACCCCTCGGCGTGAAGGGCAAGGAGCAAGCTCATTGCGCTGAAAGGCTACGCCGTCCGTCAGTGTTGCTTGCTACTTTTATTATTTAGCCTCCTACTTTAAATCTTATTGACAACCCTGCATCATACAGCACCCCCTGAAATGTTCTTAACAATCTTTAGAGAGCTGCTACTATCATGACTATGGCTGCAGTACATTCTTGTTATTTAAAAAATAATTTATGGGGGATGGAATATATTGTGATTTTACCACAGGTTGGCCCTTTATGACAATTTTTTTACCCTGCAGAGCGATAGCGAGGGGTAAAATATCGGAATAAAGGGACAACCGTGGTAAAATCACGATATATTTAAGCCCCCATGAATTATTTCGATTCTAATAGGACAAATATGGCTATTAGTTGGGATCGAAGCGCTCTAGGTGGAGGCAAATATTACGCACTATTGAATTGGCGTAACAGAACGGAGCAAACTGAATTAGTGACTTGTGTCTTCATATGTGAGTGTTGTCTATCATATCAATAACATGTGTCTTTAAATGTGAGTGTTGTCTGTCATTTCAGTTACATGTGTTCATCATGTGAGTGTTGTCTGTCATTTCAGTTACATGTGTTCATCCTGTGAGTGTTGTCTGTCATTTCAGTTACATGTGTTCATCATGTGAGTGTTGTCTGTCATTTCAGTTACATGTGTTCATCATGTGAGTGTTGTCTGTCATTTCAGTTACATGTGTTCATCATGTGAGTATTGTCTGTCATTTCAGTGACCTGAAACCTCGTATGGTAGTATTGTCTGTCATTTCAGTGACATGTGTCTTCATATTTGAGTTTTGTCTGTCATAGATATAGGAAGATGTGGTGTGAGTGCTAATGAGACAACTCTCCATCCAAATAACAATTTAAAAAGTAAACCATTATAGGTTAAAGTAGGGCCTTCATGTCATGTCTTTTATGTTCCTTCACATGTGATTGTTGTCTGTCATGTCATTGACATATGCCTTCATAATTTTCATATGTAAGTGCTGTCTGTTACTAAATTACTGAAATGTCACAAATCAGGGACCACACAAGTTACTGTTTTCAACAGTTAAAAGGGTACCATTGCATGGTTATGAAGGTACATGTTTTCAAAATGTTAATGGATTCTGTAAGGATAATGCATGTCTTCTGTTAATCAATTCTCAATAACCTTCATACATGTCATACATGTAGGGTGTAGGGAATGACAATTTTCAGAAAGTTTCTGTTAGATTCTGTTGGCCTGAAGAGATGAATTTTACAAGCCTGAAAGTTATTTTCCTAGTTTTTGGGCTGCTGGGTCAGTATTTATATGTACATGTACAAAGACCACAGCAATGGGCATAACAATGGTTCAACAGCTCTACATTTGTAATGACTTTTATCAGTCAGGGGACTTACTGAAATAAGTGATTTTTAAATCACTTATTTGAGTAGCAAATTTGAAGTTTTGTCACAAATTGGGATTTTGTAGTTTTTTCAAAATTTTAAACACATAGGTTTATATAATATCTTTTAATTATTAAAATTGAAAAAAATGAACTTTTTGCTTCTTTTAAGCAGCAAGGTTTATGCCTTTGATGCTATCATTTAGCTGAAAATTCTATTTTATTTGAAATAATGCTATAAGTATGGCTTTACATAATGAACTGATACTTCTTAAAAAAAAATTCCCAGCAGTGGGCATATTTTTCCTGTGAAGTTCAAGGTTTCATCTTTCAGATTATGTAATAAAATTCTACTGTTCGCGATAAAAATTTCACTATTAGGGGGTGTTGAAATTAGTGGGGGTTATTAAAATAATGATACTTAAATGAGTGATTTTTGTGAAGGAATAATGATACTGAAACAAGTGATTTTTATGTCATTATCCTAGATTCAGTACAAGGTCATCACCCGAAATGACCTAGTCATCCTAGACAACACAGATGTTGGTTCTGATAACTTTAGAAATGATAATTAGTTCCTGGATCATTAGTATTCTATATTTAAAGCTACAATAAGATTAAATCACTTCTTCTAGTGATTAATTTGTACTACCTAAATAGGTGATTATTAAAGAAAGACAACTATTACTTCTAACCTTTATGGAAATAATGTTAATACTTGAATCAGTGATTTAGAAAATCACTTATTTAAGTAAGTCCCGGGGCCCTGACTGTTTATTCTCTGATTGATAGCATGCTACAATTTTTGAAGACCGATATATTGCAATCAATAAAATATAAAACCAATCAATTTAGTACATTGAAAAATACTGTTGAATATCAGTTTTCAACATGCATGAGTCTGATGCAATAATTATAAATGACAATGTGGATAAACATTTGACAAGTACATGTACACATGGTGAGGAAGATTATTTAATGTTCCCATTGAATGATGCATTTCTTACGATTTGCATCAAAATTCCCGGAACAATTTGCTTTGATTCCTATCAGTGCCAATGATCCTGCAAACGGCACAGCAAAGGTCTTGAATGAGAAGCCGGTATTTCGCCGTTTTAAAATGTTTAATAGTGTGTTTTCTAACTGGTTTATAACCAACGAATATCTGTAAAAAGTGTTGGAGTAGATCTGGTTTGATGTCACTTTTGTCTGTTTTTGCTGCTGACGCACACATGTTTGAAAATTTGACAGAGTTCGTCTTTGAATTCGTCTGCATAGTTTTGAAAACATGCTGCCGGAAGTGAATGAAATGTGTTTGTCGTAAAATATAAAACGAACTATATTCAAATTTGAAATCACTTTGTTATTTATATAATTTATTTTATCAATTTAATCTCAAAATTTTTTGAAAAAAATAAATGATAAAATTATTTAACAAAAAAAAAATGTTTACAAATTAATGTCGAAACACAATTTACGATAGCATCAATCAGCTGATTCAGAATCTGAACCACTGCAAGTTTACTAATTATTTTTTTATTTCACACATGTATACCTAGCTGATTATTTGATTCAAGTCAAACAAAGAGTTTCAATTCAATTATTTGTTTTTTTTTATCAAAGCCAAAGCAATGCAAGGTCATTGTTTAAATTATACCTACAGTATAACAGTATAATTTATTATCTTGATTCTTGATTGCATCCAATTTTAGGCATTGTCTAGTCCAAATAATGGGACTTTGATAAATTGTTAAGACTCAACTGTATAATTTGTGTGAAGAGTAACAGGTGGCGATTATCATTGCCAATGCGTAGTCCAAATAATTATGATGTCTGGCAAGGCTTTTTTTTTCTGGGATGCCTTCTGTCGTAGAAAGGCGTCCCAGAAAAAAATTAAAAAGACTTGCCAGACGTCATAATTATTTGGGAAAAAAAAATGATAAACAACTGTACCCAAAATTCAACAAAAGACAACTAAAGACTCGTATAAACAAAATGAGCCCTTACGGTTAAATGCAGAGGGTGATACCATGTTGTTAATTATCTTCAACAAATCGACAGTGCTCTCTTAATTATTTCTTATATTAAAGCTAGAATTTAAATAAGAAATCAAAAAGTTATTCATCATGTTCATACAGAATCAAAAACTTCAGGTCTATATACATGTACAGATCGACCTATTCAAAATTTTATTGAAAAAATTATAACCACTTTGGTGGATCAAGGGGGGGGGTTTGAACCCCCCTTTTTTTTAACCAATCAATGCATTTGAATGGGGACATAAAGTTGGAACCCTCTTTCTAAAATGGCTGGATCCGCCCCTGATCCAGATGCATACATGTATACAAATGCAAATGTCCTCAGATAGCAATATATTACTTGTATAACAGGGTGGATTTTAGACTCTTATAACAGTCAGGGGACTTACTTAAACAAGTGATTTTCTAAATCACTGATTCAAGTAACATTATTTCCATTAAGGTTGGAAGTTAGAGTTGTCTTTCTTTAATAATCACCTGTTTAAGTAGTACAAATTGAAGAAGTGATTTAATTTTAATGTAGTTTTAGATATAGAATACTAATGATCCAGGGACTAATTATGTTTCTAAACTTATCAGAACCAACATCTGTGTTGTCTAGGTTGACCAGGTCATTTCAGGTGATAACCTTGTACTGAATCTAGGATAATGACATAAAAATCACTTGTTTACGTATCAGACCTCAATTTCCTTCCCAAAAATCACTTCTTTAAGTATCATTCTGTTAATAACCCACACTAATTTCAACACCCCCGAATAGTGAAATTTTTATCGCGAACAGTAGAATTTTATTACATAATCTGAAAGATGAAACCTTGAACTTCACAGGAAAAATACTCCCACTGCTGTGTAAAATCTTTTAAGAAAGTATCAGCTCATTATGTAAAGCCATTATTATAGCATTTTTATACGACCGCAAATTTTGAAAAAAATTTCGTCGTATATTGCTATCACATTGGCGTCGTCGTCGTCGTCCGAATACTTTTAGTTTTTGCACTCTAACTTTAGTAAAAGTGAATAGAAATCTATGAAATTTTAACACAAGGTTAATGACCACAAAAGGAAGGTTGGTATTGATTTTGGGAGTTTTGGTCCCAACATTTTAGGAATAAGGGTCCAAAAAGGGCCCAAATAAGCATTTTCTTGGTTTTCACGCTATAACTTTAGTTTAAGTTAATAGAAATCAATGAAATTTAAACACAATGTTTATGACCACAAAAGGAAGGTTGGTATTGATTTTGGGAGTTAAGGTCCCAACAGTTTAGGAATTAGGGGCCAAAAAGGGACCCAAATAAGCATTTTTCTTGGTTTTTGCACCATAACTTTAGTATAAGTAAATAGAAATCTATGAAATTTAAACACAAGGTTTATGACCATAAAAGGAAGGTTGGTATTGATTTTGGGAGTTTTGGTCCTAACAGTTTAGGAAAAAGGGGCCCAAAGGGTCCAAAATTAAACTTTGTTTGATTTCATCAAGAATTAAATAATTGGGGTGCTTTGATATGTGGAATCTAACTGTGTATGTAGATTCTTAATTTTTGGTCCCATTTTCAAATTGGTCTACATTAAGGTCCAAAGGGTCCAAAATTAAACTTAGTTTGATTTTGTCAAAAAATTAATCGGTTGGGTTCTTTGATATGCTGATTCTAAAAATGTATTTTGATTCTTGATTATTGGCCCAGTTTTCAAGTTGGTCCAAATCGGGGTCCAAAATTAAACTTTGTTTGATTTCATTAAAAATTGAATAAATGGGGTTCTTGGTATGCCAAATCTAACTGTGTATGTAGATTCTTCATTTTTGGTCCTGTTTTCAAATTGGTCTACATTAATGTCCAAAGGGTCCAAAATTAAACTTAGTTTGATTTTAACAAAAATTGAAATCTTGGGGTTCTTTGATATGCTGAATCCAAACATGTACTTATATTTTTTATTATGGGCCCAGTTTTCAAGTTGGTCCAAATCAGGATCTAAAATATTATATTAAGTATTGTGCAATAGCAAGTCTTTTCAATTGCACAATGGCAAGAAATATCTAATTGCACAATATTGTGAAATAGCAATATTTTTTTTTAATTAGAGTTATCTTTCTTTGTCCAGAATAGTAAGCAAGAAATATCTAATTGCACAATATTGTGAAATAGCAATATTTTTTTTTAATTGGAGTTATCTTTCTTTGTCCAGAATCAACTCCAATCTTTGTTATATACAATGTATATTCACTTTTTACTACCAACTGATAAATTAAAATAATCTTTACCATTCAGTGATAACAAGCAGTTTTTTTACATCTTAATATCTTATGATGTATTTAAATGAGTAGTTATTGTTGCAAGCTCCATTAGAAATTTAATTGAGATTAATTTGGAATAAGGGAAAGGGGGATGTGATTAAAAAATTGGGTTCAATTTTCTCATTTGAAATGAAATTTCATAAATAAAATGAAAATTTCTTCAAACATTTTTTGAGAGGATTAATATTCAACAGCATAGTGAATTGCTCTAAGAGAAAACAAAAAAATTAAGTTCATTAGAACACATTCATTCTGTGTCAGAAACCTATGCTGTGTCAACTATTTAATCACAATCCAAATTTAGAGCTGAATCCAGCTTGAATGTTGTGTCCATACTTGCCCCAACCGTTCAGGGTTCAACCTCTGTGGTCGTATAAAGCTACGCCCTGCGGAGCATCTGGTTTCAACTAAAATGGAATTTTCAGCTAAATGATAGCATCAAAGGTATGAAACTTGCTACTTAAAGCAAAAAGTTCATATTTTTGAATTTTACTAATTTTAAAAGATATTATTCAAACATATTTTTTTAAATTTTTAAAAAAATACAAAATCCCGATTTGTGATAAAACCTCGAATTTGCTACTCAAATAAGTGATTTAAAATCACTTTTTTCTGTAAGTCTCCTGACTGTATAACAACAACCTTTTAAACCTTCTTCATATTAAACATGTTAAATGATGAAAAAAGTAAAATCACAAAATTACTGAATTTAGAGGAAAAACAGTTCGGAAAGTTTATAATCACATGGCAAAATCAAATAACAAAATGCATCAAAAACGAATGGACAAGAACTGTCATATTAGTCCTGACTTGGTTCAAATGTTTTATTATTAATATTCAGGAAATGTAAAAATTTAGTTTTATTTTATTTTATAATTGGAATCAGGATTTTCACAATATCAACAGCATTGCATAAAGATTATAACCAATGCTCTACATTTGTATATCTATAATGTATCATCAAATATATAGATACATGTATAGGAAGATGTGGTGTGTGTGCCAATGAGACAACTCTCCATCCAAATAACATTTTTAAAAAAGTAAACCATTATAGGTCAATGTACAGCCTTCAACACGGAGCCTTGGCTCACACCGAACAACAAGCTATACAGGGCCCCAAAATTACTAGTGTAAAACCATTCAAACAGGAAAATCAACAGTCTAATCTATATAAAAAAAAACGAGAAACTAGAAACACGTATAAATTACATAAACAAATGACAGCTACTGTACATTTGTACATCAGATTCCTGACTTAGGACAGGTGCAAGTATGCAGGTGGGTTAAACATTTTAATGGATCTAAACCTTCTCCCTTTTTCTGAAACAATAGCATAACATAACAACATAGAAAAGCACACGGTAAAATATCAATTGGCAGGCTTAACTCAATCAAAAAACGTAAATTAATGCACTATGAACGAATAAATTTGATCTGCAATATCTGAATGCAAATGCACATGCAGTTAATAAAATATTAGGGACAAACATTCAAGGCCTAAAAGCAAACAAACAAGTCCAAACAAAGCCATGGCAAGACACCACGGCGAAATATTTAACCCTGTGAAAATATTCACTTTTAAAAAAAAAACATATTTCTGTATGATCAATGCCAATGGGTCTATACAAATGTATGAAGTGTAATATATTAAATTTCATGTGTCCAAAATACTGCAAAAGGCTATCAATGAGATATCATTCATTTCCAAACCATATAGATAAACCATAATATCTAAAGTTAACATAAATCCTCTATTTTTCTCAATGAAATGTCATTCAGTTTAAAACCATATATAGATTTACAATGTAGCATAATAATCTAAAGTAAATATAAATTCTTCATTTTTCTCAAACTTTATATTCGTTTCAAAACTGGGAGTATTATGTCTGTATGTCCCAATAAAGCGTGGTCAATGAGAACAAAGATAAGTCTGACCACAGGGAAATTCACAAAAGCTTTCTTATCTTATTAATGATATATAAATTGTACAGGTATAGAAAAAGATATCAAAACATGTGGTCAAGCAGGGGAGATTAATACTACAAATGTAAATACACTTATAATTTAATAATACATTTTGTACATCTATATATATATAGCTTACATTGTATATATATAGAGAGAAACTAAACATTAAGTAATAATGATAAACTATATAAAGAAGTGATTAGTATATTAAATTCTTTTAAAATCATCTTTGAAGGCTGTACAGTGACCCATAGTTGTTAATGTCTGTGTCATTTTAGTCTTTTGTGGATAGTTGTCTCATTGGCAATCATACCACATCTTCTTTTTTATATCTACCACAATATCACAACTTTTTAATATTTTAAGCAAAACACAAACAGTTGTTACAATTGTGTGTTGTTTTTCTTCACCGTTTGGGGAGGGCAAACAAATTTTGTCCTGTCCACAAGTAAAAAAGAATTTTAATTGTAATGCAAAAGATAACATGAAGAAAATTGATTTATATTTATTAACATTGTACGTCTTTATATCATGTACATGTATCCTGTACATGTATATATCAATAGGATCAAGGTTAGTATTTATTATATTTTCTCATACATGGATACAGTTATTGTTACATGTATATTGCCAGATGTTAACCTTGTAACATTTTCTCAACTCATAATTGTTATTTCAATGTAAGCTTAATGAACAGCAAAAATTATTCTTTGGTAAAAAATGTACATAATGTAGGGTTCAGACTTCATGTAGTATAAAACCTACATGTAGCTAGCCCTAAATATTGATGCTTGATTGAGGTTTGGGATACATTGTAGGTTTTACAGAAACTTAGAGAAAAATTAGATAAACCATGTGTTAACAAAAAATTAACAAAAAGTTTAAAGCATGTAGAATAATGGTATTTAAAAAAATAAGATAACACAATATTAATTGATTACAGAAATATACAATGTATACATGTATATTACAAATATAGAGAGAGAAATACAGTTATAAAAGGCTTCCATTCTACAGTACATACATGTACATATATAACATGATAAAAATCCAATCAATGTCTAACATGTCTAATAAATTAAAGCTTAAAGTCATAAGAAACGAGTGACCGGTGAACAATTATGTTCTTCCAAATCTTGAACCAATGCATACAAACATCATAAACTTAGTCTTCTGTGCATGAATTTATCATTTTTTTCGTGTAAATTTCGTATAATCGTCATTTTTTTTTTTCAATCAGTCAGTGTTGTTGTGAAAATATGGCAGGTAATTAAAGTTCGTGTTTTGAAGCCGAAGTTTAACGATGGTCACCTGTTTGTCAACAATCGACAAAAAATAAACAAAAAAGCATGGAAAAGGAGCATGTGTTTAACATGTAAATTCAGATAATAGTTTATTTTAAGGACATCCATGCGTATTGTGATCACTGGATTTTTACAAAATGGGTCACACTGAGGTCACTTTGCATACGGAAAATATGTCGGGGGAATTGGTTGCTGGAAGCAAGCAATTAAAATAAAGTAAACTTTATCTAAATATGAATAAATTATAGAATTTTCTTCAGAAAAAAGTATATGTACATAAGTTTTATAATGAAAACTATCCATTGAGTTATAAAAAACATATGCATTATTTTTTTTTATTTGAGGTTTCTTATGACTTTAAACTTTTTTTTTAAAGTAACATATTTTTTTCTATTTTCAGATGAGACTAGTCATTCTTGATAACTACGATTATGTCAGTGAATGGGCAGCTAAATATATAAGGCGTAGAATTAAAGATTTTAATCCTGGACCAGATAAATACTTCACATTAGGTTTACCTACAGGTAAATTTACATTTTGGCAAAATGTTGTAAACAAACTTACCTGAACATGTCATGCATGTCCATTGCCTATTAAATAATGCATGGCGATAACATGGAAGCTAGCTCAAGATAATTTTTAGATTGCTCAAATTGTTTCTATCGCAACTTATAATAGATGAATGTAAAGATGTATATGTGCATGTAAAAGCCATGACAAAATGTTACCAATTCAACCAAAAAAAAATAAAAAAATACAGTTGACTTATGTACAAAACAATCAACTAAAAATAACTATGAACAACAACCAACAAATATCCACTAAATTACAGGTTCCAGACCAGACGGGCAATAATTGCTCCATCCACTCCGTTTCAAATCTAGTAAATAGTTGTTTTATTTGCAATCATACCACATCTCCTTAAATCATTGTACATGTGAATGTCATTGTGTATGTCATAAGTACAAATGCATGTATCTTAATGTCTAATAGTATTACTGAGGATTCATTATTATTTGCGGGTTAACAATTTACATAGATTTTGTGGGTATATTATCTGTATATTTGAACGCAAATTTAGATACTCAATAAAATGCAAATTTTCTATAGTTTTGTATGCAGTCTTTGGCAAACCTGGCAATCATATATCAATGAAAATGCAGACAATACCGTCCTCATTCCATAAAAATTGGTACCCATGAAAAAAATGAATTCACAGTATTCTTGCAAAATTTAATTTATTATATTTTTTTAGGTGGTACTCCATTAGGAACTTATAAAAAGTTGATAGAATTCATCCAACAAGGGAAGCTATCCTTCAAATATGTCAAGACTTTCAATATGGATGAGTATGTTGGTAAGTTGTATTAAGTTATCTCCCTTGTCTGTTTGTTTTATAGAATTATAGCCTTATAGAGGGGGGATAGGAGGGGTCCTGATCCCGAAATCCCGGGCTTAAAAACACTATATCCTGAGGTCCCGAAATTAAATATAGTAAATCCCGTCATCCCAAAATCTGAAAAAAAGAATTCCCGGATCCCTAAAGTGTCAATCCCGAAATCCCGAGCTTAAAAACAACCGATCCCGGAGTTCCGATAAAGGTCTTATCCCCCCTCATTATAGGGGGCATACATGAGCGCCTGGATGGGGTTTACAGAATAGATAAAAATGGCCAAAACAGACATAAGGAATTATGAAACACAAAAAAAAGAATATAGAAAAATAGGTAAAAAATAGATAATAAGGGCAAAAATAGACATTAGAATTGGTAAAAAAAGAAATAGAAAATAATGGTCAAAATTTAAAAAAAAAGAGTACACAAATATGGTTTAAAATGATAAGAAAATAAGAATTGAATGTCTGTATAGACCTACATGTACATCCCATAATTGGTTTCCATTAATTAACTAGTTTGCGTGCGGCTGCCTCAACCTAATGTTATAAATCTTATCCTCCATGCTTATTACCACAAAATGTAGATCATTAGTTCCAAATTTGGGTGGCCTCACTTTTCCTGTCTTGAGTTATGCGGCTTATGCGCCCTTTAGAATGCCCATATGGAGACATTATCCATTTATTTTTTGTATATTGATTCAATTTGCATGAGTTATTCCCATTTGATATATACTAGTATGTGAAGTCAATCAACATGCATTTACTGTAAAGATAACTATTATATTTTTAGCTATACCAAGGGACCATCCTGAGAGTTATCATTCCTTTATGTGGAACAATTTCTTCAAACACATTGACATAGACCCAAAGAATGCCCACATACTGGATGGCAATGCCACAGATTTAATAAAAGAGTGTAATGATTACGAGAAAAAGATCACAGAGGCTGGTGGGATTGAACTGTTTGTTGGAGGTATGTCTTACTGTGGGTTCATTTATTTTTGTGGGTATCGATCAATATTCATGGATTGCCGAAAAATTGCATATTCGTAGATATTTAAAATTCGTGGTTTTGGTAAAGTCTGCATACATTTCTTTAGAAAATTTGTACTTCATTAAATCATTTGAATTTTGTGGTTCCCCAGCACCTAAGAAATCAACGAAAATTAGTATCTGATGAATATTAAGGAATCCAGAATGCCATTGTCCCTCCCTTCCACATGTCAGACAATAACTCATAAATGCTTTCACCAATTTGCATAATTTTATTATTTGATGTGCCACAAATCAAAAACTACTGGACTTTTATGTATAAAAAAAAAAGATTTACCATTAAAAACATGTTAAGAATGTTTGTTCTGTTTCAAAATAACAAGCTTTTTCTCAAAACTGTTATGAATTGATTGTATACAATGTATATAAAATAAAGAACTAAAATACAAGAAAAACAAATGAAAAGTCAATGTGCTTGTTTTTTGGGGGATTTATATTCACTTTTCCCCAATGGCTTTTTAAAAGAAATGAAATAAAATTATGAAAAGAGAAGGAAGACTTAGAGGTCAAAATTTAAAATGCCATTGTATGAGGATTCCAAGTATCTGACAAAAAAGTTAAAACAATATCAGAAAACATCTTAAAGCTTTAGTTAGTTATTTATTAAATCAAAGTTTTACAATTTACTTATTGTTTTACTTTTTAACCAGTGGATAAACTCATCTGTTTTTAGGTATCGGCCCTGATGGTCATATAGCTTTCAATGAACCGGGATCCAGTCTGGTGTCGAGAACTCGTATCAAGACACTAAATAACGATACAATTATTGCTAATGCTAGATTTTTTGGAGGAGATCTGTCTAAAGTTCCTAAACAGGCCTTGACCGTTGGTGTTCAAACTGTAATGGATGCAAGGGAGGTAATCATGATTTAAACGGAATATGTGTATCAAGATTTGTAATTTGTTATTCATTTTATATTTTGTTTATGAAGTTGCCATAAGTAATAAGATTAAAAAAAAAACAGAGGGTTAATGCCATTTTACTTCAGGGTAGTTAATGAAATTAATAATGATTTATTCAAGGGAGATAATTAGTTGTGTAATGATTGACAGGTACTCAAACTTTATGTTTGCCTATAACTAATTACATCCACTTCATTTGAACTTTTGTGTACAGTCTTCTGATTGGCACTCATACGGGCCATCTCCAAAATTTTAAACAAGTTATTTTACAGTAAATCCTCAAAATTTCATTGATTTATGATTTAATTTTTCTGAAAATTCATACTTGAAAGCAAATATGAAAGTAAAATATTTTTTAACCATACTGGTCTCTACTATAACCTTTATGTGCATTCTTATATTTCTTGTACACAGAAAAGGTGTAAATTGAGGTGTATGTTTAGCAAGCATATTTTAATATTTATAAATGCATTCAATTATAAATACATAGCCAATATGGCAACAACAAAAAATTGCCTTCCTACAAATCTAAAAAAATAATCCAGTTTGTCAAAATAAAATACAAATTCAAAAGTTGGTATGCATATATTATTCTTTTTGTTGATTTATGAAGATAAATATGAGATACTAGGAGCCCATTTTAATTTCAGTAAAATACTACTTTCAAAATTTTAACATGCGAGGTTTTTACAACTTTAGCAAAATCAAACTGTTGTATTATTTCACATTACAATACAATACAATATATTTATGCTTTATTTATAAACACTCTGGCACATTCACATGTTACACAAGAGGTAAGTACATGCAAAATTCAATCTCATACAATAATAAAATGAAATAAAACAATGATGATAACTCCCTAAAAAAAATTCTGTTTATATTGTATTCTATTATTTTAAACAGGTGATGATTCTGATCACGGGCGCCCATAAAGCATACGCAATGCACAAAGCTATAGAAGAGGGTGTCAGTCACATGTGGACTGTCTCAGCATTCCAACAACATCCGCAGACGATTTTTATCTGTGACGAAGATGCAACGTTAGAGCTGAAAGTCAAAACAGTCAAGTATTTCAAAGGCTTGATGGATCTTCATAATCAGCTGATTGAAGAGAAATGATGAATAAAGACAAAATTAGAAACAGAATTTCAGAAATTTTTGTATGGTGGGATTTTTGTCTAAAGATTGCATGACACCTTATGGTACTGACTTGATATCTCAATTTTAAGGTTTATCACAACCTTTGAAATACACAAAATATAGGGCATTGGTTTTAAAATTTTATGCATTCTATCAATGAACATTTCCAGAAATTAGTCAATGCTTAGATATTCAAGACACCACATAATGTAGGAATGTAATACCTGTGCTAAAAATATTAAAGATATCATTTTTAAAAGTCATTGTATAAAATTGGAGTTATCTTCTCTTAACCAATGCATTATACAATGCAATATTTGATTTTACTTCCCATTATAGCAATCATTACCCGTCAATGCTAACAAGCCCTTTAATCTAGAGGCGAGAGGCTATCAATTTGGAAGGATTTTCTTGATGAGAAGAACCATCATTTTTTTTCTCATAAAATTTGCATGGCTGGGACATAGCCTTTTTGTGCCGATGTGGCCTAATGCAACTATCAATCAATCATAAACTTTGGAATTTGTGTTGTTTTACAAAGACCAAAAACCCATCATACACTTTTTTCTGAAAACAGCAATAACTTGGCAATCAATCAGACATTGTGCTAAATTATATTTATAGGGTACTTTATATTTATTCTGATTGTAGAAATTTATCTGAATTTTAGAATTAGGTTTTTGGGGTCAAATTATGAGAAAATTGGTAACATTGATTATATAGTTGTAGTTAATATTATTCAGGTGTAGGCCAAAATAATTCAATTCTATGTTTTTCTCATGTAAAAATAGGCTAGGATTTATTGTAAAGCTAGGCAAAGTATGATATGTTTATGCTTTTAAAAGTATCAATGATGCATTATGGGATAGTGAAAATTTGCTGGCAGGATAAGTGAATGTAGCTCGCCAAAATTTGTTGGAAATAACTGTAAAGATTTACGAATATTAAAAAAATTGGTCAAATGTATTGAATAAATATGACAACTTTAAATAATAAACAACATGATCAAGATATGTTTAAATTATTATTTAAAAAAATGGCAGCACATTTCCTGATCAGAAAAACTGTACACATGAATTCCACCATGCCTAGCCCTAGTGAAGCAAAGCAGAGATTGGCCAGGATACCAGGCTTAATATAAGATCTGTATACTTGTTCAATTATGTAATTTAAAAAAATGTTTTATGATTTGTTAGAGGTTGTACTAAATATTTTTTTGAGAGACGTTTTTGTTTTGAATTATCGTTAATTTGTTGAATTAGGTGTAAAAGTCTCTTACATAAATTGATTATATTTTTTATATATCTGTGTATATAGATCTGCAGTGCATTTACAAATACATTTTAAAATAAGCTTTAAAAGTTTTCAGTATTGGTGAGGACTTCTACAAAAGGGCAATGAGTCTTAAAAAAAAAAAAATTATATTTTTATATTTTCTTGTTAGGCTAAATCAGTATTTATTATGTCTTCATTAAATATTGAAATCCATTGTTTTTTAACATTACCATGATTAAGTTTAACAGTTTTTGGTAATTAAGAATTAAAATAAAAGAAATTATAAATATATTATAATATTTTTAATAATTTAAATAATTTTTTTAGGGAGGGGGGAGATGTAATCATGTTGAGAAGATCAAACACAAAATTCTGTAATATTTAATATTTATAAAATTGAATTATGTTTTGAATAATTTATTCAATAGAATAGAATGTACTTAACAGAATACAAAAAAGTTAAATTTAGAAACAATAGAAAATAAATGTATGTCATATTTAAACATTCACTTTAATTACATTCCATTTTACAATGTACATGTATTAGATTTACTAGATAATGGTTCTCAGAAACACTTTTTTTGTTGAAAAACCAGTATTATATAATTGATTTTTTTTCATGCATTTTGGGGAAATTCTTGATATTATATAGTTTTAAAAGATAAAGTTTACAATTTTTCAGCTGCCCTTGCCATCAATTTATATTTTTATATCTTGAATGTATATACATTAGTGTTTGTGTACAGATCTGTATAAATGCTTGATTGTAAAAGTTAATTTATGACATCTTTTTAAAACTGGTAAACAAAATAATTATGATACTTGATTCCCAGAATGTATTGCCTTGGAATAATCAATCAGTCATAATAAAGTGCTATAAACCATAGAACTAAAACAGAATGACAGAAAGACAAACTTCATCATTAGAAAAAGAGCAGATGTTCCCAATGTTGCATTTTAAAGGTGTAAAAAATTCTATTTATTATCCAAACTTGCAGGATTCTTCTGCTCAATAAAGATTATTTGATTTTTAGATCATGTAAACTGAAATCTTGAATTTACCCATGTTAAAAGCACAAGTATATTCATCTTTTTCTTCACTTATTCTTCATAGAAAAAGTAATTTTCTGTTTAGACCCTGTTTACTTTCCGGAGCCATTATATTTTGTTATCATATGTTTATTAAATATTAACTGAGGTTCAGTGGTAATGATGGAGCTCTGATATGGAAAAGTAAAAAGATGTCATAAATTCATTTTGTCTTTATTATTTAACTGTAAATGAGTTCAGTGCACTGGTTTCTGATGGTGCTATTTGTAAAGTATTTTTGATATATCCCCTTTTCATGTACACATGGTTTTATTTAGTTTTGTCTTATAATGCACTTAAAAATACCATTGAAATTGTGAAAAATCAAATGGGTTGTACTCTTTGATAAAAAAAGAATTCTGATCTTTGATTTATAAGTAGCTTTCAAGGGTAGTTTTGAACACAGAGTGAGTGCAAAACAATCTTTTAAGTTTTTTTCTTTGTTTTTTTCTATGGATCTCTGATTTTTTACCCCCATCCCCCACCCCCCCCCCCCCCCCCCCCCCCCCTAAAAAAAGAAAGATAGTTTTTTTTTTTGTTAAACAATAAACAAACCAACCAAATTTTGAAACACGAAGTTATATCTTCTTTGATGGTAGGGGATAAATGATTCTGTTCTATCTGATCAAATGTCCCATAACAGGATAAAATTCTGGTCACATCCATTTCCTTTTTTTTCTTCAAAATTATATTTTTTCTATCTTTTTTATTTTTTATTTTAATGTAAATGTAAAATCTTATAACAGAAATATCTTTTGAATATCAGTAGTCAATTTGGTGGTTTAATATCAAATTTAGTTCATGTTAAATCAAAATTTGTTGTTTGTTAATAAATTATTTAAATTAAAAACTACCCATTTGCTTATATTGAATGTCAGTGCAGTTTATAAATGCTCTGCTGATTTCTTTGCTGAATATTTGTAAGAATGACTTTTAAGATTTTATATGTGAAATTCATTATATTTTTTTATTCTACCTCTAACTTTAATTTATGTATGGTTATTTTTTACATTTCTAGTCCAACATTGTTCACTTCCCAGAAATTGTCTCCCTTATTGAAAAGATTTGTCTTTCTTTGTTAATATGTAAAGATGGTACATTTCACTACAGGGAGATAACTCTAAATATCAGCTGAATGTTTCAATCAGGTTCTATTGTTAATGAAATATTAAGCTTCTCAATGATAAAAAATATTATTTGTCAAACTACTACATACCTGATTGAACTCTCACCACCTTTTATCCTCAAAGTTTTTGTCATTTTGAAGAAGATGAATAACATTTCTTTTTATATTGTGCCATATATCTATATTTTTGAATTTTGATAAATATCTTATGCTGAAGATTTTTACACACTACTTTCTGTACAAAAAGTTGTTTTTATTTTCAAGGTATCCATTTTCTTTTTTTCTTGTGCCATATAAATTTCAATGTATTTTTATTTTATAATAAGGGGGTAGACCTTGGTTCAGAGATATAACTCTTTGATTCAGTGTTGAATTTGTAAAAGTCAAATATCATAAATGTATTTTAAGTATTTACCTGAAACAGATTAGACATAATCTATGTAACCTAAAAGCTTGGAATATAGTGATGAAAACGGTTGACATAAATGTACTTATGATTTTAAGAGTTATTTCACTTAACCTAGGTCTATCTCCTTAAAGATCTGAAAGGTTGAAGCAAGGAAGTTACAACAGATCATACATGTTGACAATGGAAAATATTAACATATACATTTAAATTATTTCAATGCTTTTTTTCCTTGATGACTCAATTGTTGAATTGTACTTTTTAAATAGATTTTATTTTAAAATATATAACATAAATATGCTTTAGTAGTATTTTATTAATTAAAATGGGTAATTTATATTTCTTTATGATTAAATAAATTCCAAATCTACAATTAATTTTGCCTTATCTCCAACAATAAGAATGCATTGCTGTTGAATATTTAAAAACTGGATCAAACGTTTTCATTATATATGTTAATGAGGGAACTGGTGTTCTGTTACCTGTTTGTCTGTCCACCCAGCCTAAAACATATTGGATAGGGGAAGAATCCCTTATATAAAACTGCAAAAAATTGGCTACTGTAAATTCAGAAATTTTTGCAAGGGTTTTATTATTGCTAAAATTGCAACAGAGTTGTAAACACAATAATTTAAACTCATCTTTTGAGATATTTTGTATGACTTGGTCCAAGGACACAGTTATCTTCCTTTGGTTTTCGTTGTCTACGAATGTATAACTTACATGTTTTATTTCATACACTTTCCCAAATTATTTCTTGATATTAAATGCATGAAATATTAAGTAGGGGGATGTAATTACATGTCAAAAAAATTTGGGTGCTGAATCTTTATGTTAAGTAGTGATTTGGTCCAGTTCAAAAAGTTCAAATTTTATCACGTCTGATGCGGTCAAACTGAATTTTACACCCCTTTTCACAGAATTGTCAATGTTTTGAGTTAGAGCTGGTAGAAGTTTCTATAATTTTGATATTATTTGTCTCACTGGTAGTACACTACACTGTAAAAAAAAAATTTGAGAAAGAGCAGGTGCGATTTTTTTTTATTTGAATTTTTTGTCTAAAGGAAATGCACTACGAAATAACTATGTTATCGGGCCACTTAAACAGGATTTTTCTCAAGACCATAAAAAATTAAAATTGCATTAAAGACTAAAATGAAAAATTGCAATAGTAAATGCACGCAGTAATTTCTGAATATACAGTATATAATTGTATGGTGATTTCAGCATAGTCTGAAGACATTTGGTTTCCAGACAATGACTTGAGTATAAGTATGAAAATATAAAAATGAGAAGATATAGTAGGATTGCCAGTGAGACAACTCTCCAAAAGACTTCATATTACACATAAATTAACACCTTAAAGATAACGAACAGCCTTAAAACAAGAAAACTGAAACCCTAATTTATGTTCAAGATAATGAATGAAAATCGAATATGGTACACAGCAACATATGACCACCACTTAATTGCAGGCTTTTGATGGGGGACAGGCACATATAAACTATGGTAGGTTACTAGTTTGAAGGTGACAGTTGTCTTCTTGGCAATCATACCATATATTTGTATAGTTACAGTATTTGTACATTCCCACATTTAAAAGTACAGACTTGAGACAACTCATATTTACTGACAGCTATAAGTTCAAAGCTAATAACAATTTATAAAAACATCACACATCAAGGATTTATAAGTTATTAAAAGTTAGTAGTATACTATACAAACCCTTGGTGAGAGCAACAGTGTTTTTGTGTTGTTGAGGTTGTGTACTCAATACTTTTAACCTACTGTTTGAACATACCATGCATGTATAGTCAGTAGCCGTGACAGTCAGTGTCCTGATATACAGGCATCACTGCATTAAATACGTTACCTTTACATTGAATGAATATTGACTAACAAAATAAGTTTAAAACAAGATGATATATTCAATTGCACACTGACAGTAATAAACAATAGATGAGTAAGATTTTTGACCACATTTATTTTGTGTCAGAAACCTATATCATGTCAAAAATGTAATCATAATCCAAATTCAGACAGTATCAAGCTTGAATGTTGTGTTCATATTTGTCCAACTGTTCAGGGTTTAACATTTATAGTCGTATAATGCTGCGCACTGCGGAGCATCTGGGTTTTTTTATTTTGCATTCAATAATCATACCCAATCCATTTCAGGAAGCAGAAATTCGACATTTGAAATTTACGCTTTATATGAAACAATCTCACTTTCTTGGAAGTTTTAATTTTGGAATTGAATTACAAACCCTTCTGATTTTAAATACAAAAGGGGGTTGTCAAATTTTATATTTTTGTCAAATGAGCCGATTTGCCAAAAGTTTAATTTTTCTGTATTATAATGTCTACCATCAGTCAGTGTTATTCAACAATTCGGAACATCAAATATGTTGGAATATTCCCTCTTTACCAATTGGTAAAAAAAGGGACAAAATGGTTGGTTCAATATGTTTCAAATTTGTAAAATTCTAAACTAAAACGAGACGTTTTTATTTAACGCTCTTCTTAAGACATTTTTAAATTTGTCCTTCTCGCATATTTATCATAACGATTTGGTTTTATTTATTATAACCATCATATAATACATTATAAATTCTTGCAATTATATCTTCGACATTTGCATCGTGTACTTAATACTTTTAACCTACTGTTTGAACATAACATGAATGTATAGCTAGTAGCCGTGACATGCGGTTTCTGACTCTAGATATACAGACATCACCGATTGAATTCATTTGACCAAAAGTTGTCAAAATGAAAATATGGAACCGACAGTTGCCTTATTTGTCTTTTCTATTATAAGAAGGTGGGTTTTTTTATTATACGAAGGTGCTTTTGTATTATACATATTATACGAAGGTGCTTTTCTATAATAATGTATAATCCGAAGTTGTTTTTTTATTATACGACGGTGGTTTTCTATTATACAAAGGTGGTTTTATATAATACGATGGTGGTTTTCTATTATACGAAGGTAGTTTTTCATTATACGAAGGTGGCTTTCAATTATATGATGGTGGTTTTCTATTGAATGTATAGCTAGTAGCCGTGACAGGCAGTGTCTAGATGTACAGACATCATTGCATTTAATGCATTTGAAAAACAAAATGGGTTGTCAAGATGAAATTATGGAACGCCATAGTTGCCTTATTCGTCTTTTATTTTATTATTAAAAAGGTGTTCTTTTTATTATACGAAGGTGCTTTTCTAATATACAAAGGTGCTTTTATATTATACGAAGGATTTTTTTTTATACGAGGGTGGTTTTATATCATACGATGATGGTTTTCTATTGAAGATGGTTTTCTATTCTACATATGCAATCTCCAATTGTGCACTGACAGTAATGAGCAATAGATTGTTAAGTTTTTTGACCACACTTATTTTGTGCCAGAATCCTATATAATGTCAAAAATTTGATCACAATCCAAATTCGGACAGTATCAAGCTTGAATATTGTGTCCATACTTGCCTAACTGTTCAGAGTTCAACCTCTGCGGTCTAATTAAGCTGCGTACTGCGGAGCATCTGTTTTTTTGGCTTTTTTTAAATTTTGCATTCAATAATCATACCCAATCCATATAGTAGACTGAAATTCGACATTTGAAATTTACGCTTTATATGAGACAATCTCACCCTTTTGGAAGTTTGAATTTTGGAACTGAATTACAAACCCTTCTGTTTTTAAACACAAAAGGAGGTTGTCAAATTTTATTTTTTTGTCACATGAGCCGATTTGGCAAAAGTTAAATTTTTCTGTATTATAATGTCTACCATCAGCCAGTGTTATTCAACAAATCGGAATATAAAATATATTGGAATATTCCCTTTTTACCATAGTAAAAACAAATTGGTTAAAAAAAGGGATAAAATGGTTTCTTCAATGTTTCAAATTTCTAAAATTCCAAAATAAAACGAGATGTTTTAATTTAACGCTGTCCTTTTAAATTTGTCCTAATCGCAAAATTGTGATAACTAGTATCAGAAGTAGATTTGGTTCTTATTTATTATAACCATTATATACAGTACATTATAAATTCTTGCACCTATGTCTTTGACTGTTGTGTACTCAATACTTTTAACCTACTGTTCGAACATAACATGCATGTATAGCCAATAGCAGTGACATCCGCTTTCTAGATATACAGGATATACAGACATACAAAAAATAAAGATTCATCGATCACAGTAGGACGTCTTAATTATGACCAGTAAAGCAATTCAATTGGTTAGTTATCAAAAAAATTGAACTACTTAAGGTGTGTTCTAGCATATGCCAGTGTGTGAATATTAACATTGAAGTTGTTCATATCTTTAATACAAGACGCAGACCTGAGAGAATGATGGTGAAATATGACAAGGTTAGTTTATTAATTCATATCACCACCTTAATCTTCAATACGATTTTCTTCATCATTTAAAAGTTTTTATGAATAGTTATGTATTCAAATATAAAATATGAGGACCTAACATATCTAATTATAATGAAACCTGTTTAAACCGAACTTCTTTGGGACTCCAGATTTTGTTCGGTTTTCTCAGGTTTACAACGCATGCAATTTGATATAACGGGGCTTAAGAATATGTTTTGGTCCATCAGCTAGTTCTCAAAAGCGTTCCAATTAAGGAGTTTGTGTTACATCCAAGGGTACCGCAATTTATTTTGATAGAATTGAACTTTATTATCTTATTGATAAAATACAAGGTGTTATACTAAAAAAAAGTTTCCAAAAGAGGTTTAAAAAATCCCTTTTAATGGTCCCCTCATTTAATAATTACGGCTGAGTAATTTTTATTTAAGTTTTTTTTATAAAAAGCGATGAACAAAAATAAACAACCAAAATAGATATTAAACTATCATATTCAAAGTAACACTGAAGATGTTTTGCTTTAAAAACAATGTTTTTATATTAACATTACAAACAATCCATTTTTTTGTGGTTAAAATTTTCTCATTTCATAAATGTTATACAATTACCCGTATTATGAATTAAACTTTAGAACTAATCTTTATGCAATGTTTAAACTATTTTTAGTATTCATATAGCGTTTTAAATATAAATTATTCAATAAAACATATGTACGTGCAAATACTCGTGAAATACCGGAAGTATCAGATTATCGTCTTCGATTTAGTCTACAAGATATTCATATCTGAGTGCACACAAAATCAATATAAGCTCATCAATTTGCAACTGAAAACAAACATTAAATTGTCCATTTATGTTGTTTTTGTGAGACAAATTATTTTATCAAGTAAATTTGTAACAATATATTTATGAAAAAAATCACAAAAGAAGGTGAATTCTTTGCGTTCTTAATGTTCACCTGGACCCTTTGGCTAAAATGGCCATATTTTTACCCCAAAATTTTACAGACAAACCTATGCATCTGTCAAAATTTCAGGCATAGAATGCCCTATATTATATATCAATATACTAAATAAATAAATGATTGGGAATACGTTAAAGTAATAAAAAGTCAAGAGAATTTCAGAACGCAATTTGGTTCCGAACAATATCTATCACGCTTTGTGCATGCAGACTCCACGCGGCCTTCACGTGATTTTACTATTTTTAGAATAAATGCATAGTAACCAAATGCACTTGATTCAACCTTTACTAATTATGCAACATTTTGACCTGGTTGTGATTAATGTCCTCTAATAAGAACCCATGCAGCTTTCTCCTGATTCTCTATTTATAGAAAAATGTCAGAGTAACCTGTCCATATGAACTTGATTGATTCTTATGTTATTTATATGGAGCGCCTAAATAAATATCTTATTACAGAATTTGTAATGTCAGAAGTTATATTAATTTATTTGTGGCATCTTAAACTGTAAATGCATACTTTACGCTGATATACCCCCCCCCCCTTTCCCCCCCAAAAAAAAATTGAGGCTAATAGGGTGGTAAAGTATAAAGAAATTTAAACAAAATAATTAAACAAAAATAAAGAATACAGACCAATGAAATGATAATGGGAAGAATACAGAAATTCGCGACTTCCAACGAAACACTCTTTAAGCAACAGTTGCTATTAGCTCATTGGTGAAGGTCGAAAATGCTTCATTTTACATAATATTTTTAAAGCAACTTCTAAATATAATGCATTTGGTTTCGCTCATTGTTGAAGGCCGTAAATGCTTCACTTTTTATATTTTTTAAACAAATTCTGACTAAATATTATGCATTTGATTTTTCTCATTGTTGAAGGCCGTAAATGCTTCACTTTCAAATTTTGCTGTGTCCCTATCAACGGCAGTCATTTTGACCTTTTTCAAAAGAGATGTCAAAAACATTTCACTTAAGTCTAATATTCTGTCAGAACATGCTACTTTTACGTTGTTTCTCCAAAGGTTTCACTTTTTTTGCTGCATGCAAACTCCAAGCAGCCTTTACTTGATTTTCAGAATTTTGAGATTGAAAAATCCCGATGTATCCGGGCATTTAAGAACAATTCTGAAACAACCGAATGAACTTTCGTCAGGCTTTATTATATATCAATATACTAAATAAATAAATGATTGGGAATACGTTAAAGTAATAAAAAGTCAAGATAATTTCAGAACGCAATTTGGTTCCGAACAATATCTATCACGCTTTGTGCATGCAGACTCCACGCGGCCTTCACGTGATTTTACTATTTTTAGAATAAATGCATAGTAACCAAATGCACTTGATTCAACCTTTACTAATTATGCAACATTTTGACCTGGTTGTGATTAATGTCCTCTAATAAGAACCCATGCAGCTTTCTCCTGATTCTCTATTTATAGAAAAATGTCAGAGTAACCTGTCCATATGAACTCGATTGATTCTTATGATATTTATATGGAGCGCCTAAATAAATATCTTATTACAGAATTTGTAATGTCAGAAGTTAAAATTAATTTATTTGTGGCATCTTAAACTGTAAATGCATACTTTACGCTGATATACCCCCCCTTCCCCCCCAAAAAAAAAATAGAGGCTAATAGGGTGGTAAAGTATAAGAAATTTAAAAAAATAATTAAACAAAAATAAAGAATACAGACCAATGAAATGATAATGGGAAGAATACAGAAATTCGCGACTTCCAACGAAACACTCTTTAAGCAACAGTTGCTATTAGCTCATTGGTGAAGGTCGAAAATGCTTCATTTTACATAATATTTTTAAAGCAACTTCTAAATATAATGCATTTGGTTTCGCTCATTGTTGAAGGCCGTAAATGCTTCACTTTTTATATTTTTTAAACAAATTCTAACTAAATAATTATGCATTTGATTTTTCTCATTGTTGAAGGCCGTAAATGCTTCACTTTCAAATTTTGCTGTGTCCCTATCAACGGCAGTCATTTTGACCTTTTTCAAAAGAGATGTCAAAAACATTTCACTTAAGTCTAATATTCTGTCAGAACATGCTACTTTTACGTTGTTTCTCCAAAGGTTTCACTTTTTTTGCTGCATGCAAACTCCAAGCAGCCTTTACTTGATTTTCAGAATTTTGAGATTGAAAAATCCCGATGTATCCGAGCATTTAAGAACAATTCTGAAACAACCGAATGAACTTTCATCAGGCTTTATTATATATCAATATACTAAATAAATAAATGATTGGGAATACGTTAAAGTAATAAAAAGTCAAGAGAATTTCAGAACGCATTTTGGTTCCGAACAATATCTATCACGCTTTGTGCATGCAGACTCCACGCGGCCTTCACGTGATTTTACTATGTTTAGAATAAATGCATAGTAACCAAATGCACTTGATTCAACCTTTACTAATTATGCAACATTTTGACCTGGTTGTGATTAATGTCCTCTAATAAGAACCCATGCAGCTTTCTCCTGATTCTCTATTTATAGAAAAATGTCAGAGTAACCTGTCCATATGAACTTGATTGATTCTTATGTTATTTATATGGAGCGCCTAAATAAATATCTTATTACAGAATTTGTAATGTCAGAAGTTATATTAATTTATTTGTGGCATCTTAAACTGTAAATGCATACTTTACGCTGATATACCCCCCCCCCCCCCCAAAAAAAAAAAATAGAGGCTAATAGGGTGGTAAAGTATAAAGAAATTTAAACAAAATAATTAAACAAAAATAAAGAATACAGACCAATGAAATGATAATGGGAAGAATACAGAAATTCGCGACTTCCAACGAAACACTCTTTAAGCAACAGTTGCTATTAGCTCATTGGTGAAGGTCGAAAATGCTTCATTTTACATAATATTTTTAAAGCAACTTCTAAATATAATGCATTTGGTTTCGCTCATTGTTGAAGGCCGTAAATGCTTCACTTTTTATATTTTTTAAACAAATTCTAACTAAATATTATGCATTTGATTTTTCTCATTGTTGAAGGCCGTAAATGCTTCACTTTCAAATTTTGCTGTGTCCCTATCAACGGCAGTCATTTTGACCTTTTTCAAAAGAGATGTCAAAAACATTTCACTTAAGTCTAATATTCTGTCAGAACATGCTACTTTTACGTTGTTTCTCCAAAGGTTTCACTTTTTTGGCTGCATGCAAACTCCAAGCAGCCTTTACTTGATTTTCAGAATTTTGAGATTGAAAAATCCCGATGTATCCGGGCATTTAAGAACAATTCTGAAACAACCGAATGAACTTTCGTCAGGCTTTATTATATATCAATATACTAAATAAATAAATGATTGGGAATACGTTAAAGTAATAAAAAGTCAAGATAATTTCAGAACGCAATTTGGTTCCGAACAATATCTATCACGCTTTGTGCATGCAGACTCCACGCGGCCTTCACGTGATTTTACTATTTTTAGAATAAATGCATAGTAACCAAATGCACTTGATTCAACCTTTACTAATTATGCAACATTTTGACCTGGTTGTGATTAATGTCCTCTAATAAGAACCCATGCAGCTTTCTCCTGATTCTCTATTTATAGAAAAATGTCAGAGTAACCTGTCCATATGAACTCGATTGATTCTTATGATATTTATATGGAGCGCCTAAATAAATATCTTATTACAGAATTTGTAATGTCAGAAGTTATATTAATTTATTTGTGGCATCTTAAACTGTAAATGCATACTTTACGCTGATATACCCCCCCCCCCCCCCAAAAAAAAAAAATAGAGGCTAATAGGGTGGTAAAGTATAAAGAAATTTAAACAAAATAATTAAACAAAAATAAAGAATACAGACCAATGAAATGATAATGGGAAGAATACAGAAATTCGCGACTTCCAACGAAACACTCTTTAAGCAACAGTTGCTATTAGCTCATTGGTGAAGGTCGAAAATGCTTCATTTTACATAATATTTTTAAAGCAACTTCTAAATATAATGCATTTGGTTTCGCTCATTGTTGAAGGCCGTAAATGCTTCACTTTTTATATTTTTTAAACAAATTCTAACTAAATATTATGCATTTGATTTTTCTCATTGTTGAAGGCCGTAAATGCTTCACTTTCAAATTTTGCTGTGTCCCTATCAACGGCAGTCATTTTGACCTTTTTCAAAAGAGATGTCAAAAACATTTCACTTAAGTCTAATATTCTGTCAGAACATGCTACTTTTACGTTGTTTCTCCAAAGGTTTCACTTTTTTGGCTGCATGCAAACTCCAAGCAGCCTTTACTTGATTTTCAGAATTTTGAGATTGAAAAATCCCGATGTATCCGGGCATTTAAGAACAATTCTGAAACAACCGAATGAACTTTCGTCAGGCTTTATTATATATCAATATACTAAATAAATAAATGATTGGGAATACGTTAAAGTAATAAAAAGTCAAGATAATTTCAGAACGCAATTTGGTTCCGAACAATATCTATCACGCTTTGTGCATGCAGACTCCACGCGGCCTTCACGTGATTTTACTATTTTTAGAATAAATGCATAGTAACCAAATGCACTTGATTCAACCTTTACTAATTATGCAACATTTTGACCTGGTTGTGATTAATGTCCTCTAATAAGAACCCATGCAGCTTTCTCCTGATTCTCTATTTATAGAAAAATGTCAGAGTAACCTGTCCATATGAACTCGATTGATTCTTATGATATTTATATGGAGCGCCTAAATAAATATCTTATTACAGAATTTGTAATGTCAGAAGTTATATTAATTTATTTGTGGCATCTTAAACTGTAAATGCATACTTTACGCTGATATACCCCCCCCCCTTCCCCCCCCCAAAAAAAATAGAGGCTAATAGGGTGGTAAAGTATAAGAAATTTAAACAAAATAATTAAACAAAAATAAAGAATACAGACCAATGAAATGATAATGGGAAGAATACAGAAATTCGCGACTTCCAACGAAACACTCTTTAAGCAACAGTTGCTATTAGCTCATTGGTGAAGGTCGAAAATGCTTCATTTTACATAATATTTTTAAAGCAACTTCTAAATATAATGCATTTGGTTTCGCTCATTGTTGAAGGCCGTAAATGCTTCACTTTTTATATTTTTTAAACAAATTCTAACTAAATATTATGCATTTGATTTTTCTCATTGTTGAAGGCCGTAAATGCTTCACTTTCAAATTTTGCTGTGTCCCTATCAACGGCAGTCATTTTGACCTTTTTCAAAAGAGATGTCAAAAACATTTCACTTAAGTCTAATATTCTGTCAGAACATGCTACTTTTACGTTGTTTCTCCAAAGGTTTCACTTTTTTTGCTGCATGCAAACTCCAAGCAGCCTTTACTTGATTTTCAGAATTTTGAGATTGAAAAATCCCGATGTATCCGAGCATTTAAGAACAATTCTGAAACAACCGAATGAACTTTCGTCAGGCTTTATTATATATCAATATACTAAAT
Organism: Mytilus edulis; assembly: GCA_019925275.1. Classification (NCBI taxonomy): domain Eukaryota; kingdom Metazoa; phylum Mollusca; class Bivalvia; order Mytilida; family Mytilidae; genus Mytilus; species Mytilus edulis. Next base: position 82,970,514 of record CM034361.1, read on the forward strand.
AAATAAATGATTGGGAATACGTTAAAGTAATAAAAAGTCAAGAGAATTTCAGAACGCATTTTGGTTCCGAACAATATCTATCACGCTTTGTGCATGCAGACTCCACGCGGCCTTCACGTGATTTTACTATGTTTAGAATAAATGCATAGTAACCAAATGCACTTGATTCAACCTTTACTAATTATGCAACATTTTGACCTGGTTGTGATTAATGTCCTCTAATAAGAACCCATGCAGCTTTCTCCTGATTCTCTATTTATAGAAAAATGTCAGAGTAACCTGTCCATATGAACTTGATTGATTCTTATGTTATTTATATGGAGCGCCTAAATAAATATCTTATTACAGAATTTGTAATGTCAGAAGTTATATTAATTTATTTGTGGCATCTTAAACTGTAAATGCATACTTTACGCTGATATACCCCCCCCCCCCCCCCAAAAAAAAAAAAATAGAGGCTAATAGGGTGGTAAAGTATAAAGAAATTTAAACAAAATAATTAAACAAAAATAAAGAATACAGACCAATGAAATGATAATGGGAAGAATACAGAAATTCGCGACTTCCAACGAAACACTCTTTAAGCAACAGTTGCTATTAGCTCATTGGTGAAGGTCGAAAATGCTTCATTTTACATAATATTTTTAAAGCAACTTCTAAATATAATGCATTTGGTTTCGCTCATTGTTGAAGGCCGTAAATGCTTCACTTTTTATATTTTTTAAACAAATTCTAACTAAATATTATGCATTTGATTTTTCTCATTGTTGAAGGCCGTAAATGCTTCACTTTCAAATTTTGCTGTGTCCCTATCAACGGCAGTCATTTTGACCTTTTTCAAAAGAGATGTCAAAAACATTTCACTTAAGTCTAATATTCTGTCAGAACATGCTACTTTTACGTTGTTTCTCCAAAGGTTTCACTTTTTTTGCTGCATGCAAACTCCAAGCAGCCTTTACTTGATTTTCAGAATTTTGAGATTGAAAAATCCCGATGTATCCGAGCATTTAAGAACAATTCTGAAACAACCGAATGAACTTTCGTCAGGCTTTATTATATATCAATATACTAAATAAATAAATGATTGGGAATACGTTAAAGTAATAAAAAGTCAAGAGAATTTCAGAACGCAATTTGGTTCCGAACAATATATATCACGCTTTGTGCATGCAGACTCCACGCGGCCTTCACGTGATTTTACTATTTTTAGAATAAATGCATAGTAACCAAATGCACTTGATTCAACCTTTACTAATTATGCAACATTTTGACCTGGTTGTGATTAATGTCCTCTAATAAGAACCCATGCAGCTTTCTCCTGATTCTCTATTTATAGAACAATGTCAGAGTAACCTTGTCAACGTATATTTGTTCCACCTAACAGAAGTTCCAATGGAAACTTTATTATAAACATTGTCATAATACCTATACCTGTTGGAACAAATATTCTATACCATTTATTCCGTTAGGAACATATACTGTAATATTTATTCCTGTGGAAATAATATTCCAGAATATTCTTTCCTTTTGGAACTTATGTTATGAAGGAACTTCTATTCCGTGACAACCTGTCCATATGAACTTGATTGATTCTTATGTTATTTATATGGAGCGCCTAAATAAATATCTTATTACAGAATTTGTAATGTCAGAAGTTATATTAATTTATTTGTGGCATCTTAAACTGTAAATGCATACTTTACGCTGATATACCCCCCCTTCCCCCCCCCCCCCCCCAAAAGATAGAGGCTAATAGGGTGGTAAAGTATAAAGAAATTTAAACAAAATAATTAAACAAAAATAAAGAATACAGACCAATTAAATGATAATGGGAAGAATACAGAAATTCGCGACTTCCAACGAAACACTCTTTAAGCAACAGTTGCTATTAGCTCATTGGTGAAGGTCGAAAATGCTTCATTTTACATAATATTTTTAAAGCAACTTCTAAATATAATGCATTTGGTTTCGCTCATTGTTGAAGGCCGTAAATGCTTCACTTTTTATATTTTTTAAACAAATTCTAACTAAATATTATGCATTTGATTTTTCTCATTGTTGAAGGCCGTAAATGCTTCACTTTCAAATTTTGCTGTGTCCCTATCAACGGCAGTCATTTTGACCTTTTTCAAAAGAGATGTCAAAAACATTTCACTTAAGTCTAATATTCTGTCAGAACATGCTACTTTTACGTTGTTTCTCCAAAGGTTTCACTTTTTTTGCTGCATGCAAACTCCAAGCAGCCTTTACTTGATTTTCAGAATTTTGAGATTGAAAAATCCCGATGTATCCGAGCATTTAAGAACAATTCTGAAACAACCGAATGAACTTTCGTCAGGCTTTATTATATATCAATATACTAAATAAATAAATGATTGGGAATACGTTAAAGTAATAAAAAGTCAAGAGAATTTCAGAACGCAATTTGGTTCCGAACAATATCTATCACGCTTTGTGCATGCAGACTCCACGCGGCCTTCACGTGATTTTACTATTTTTAGAATAAATGCATAGTAACCAAATGCACTTGATTCAACCTTTACTAATTATGCAACATTTTGACCTGGTTGTGATTAATGTCCTCTAATAAGAACCCATGCAGCTTTCTCCTGATTCTCTATTTATAGAAAAATGTCAGAGTAACCTGTCCATATGAACTTGATTGATTCTTATGTTATTTATATGGAGCGCCTAAATAAATATCTTATTACAGAATTTGTAATGTCAGAAGTTATATTAATTTATTTGTGGCATCTTAAACTGTAAATGCATACTTTACGCTGATATACCCCCCCTTTCCCCCCCCCAAAAAAAAAATAGAGGCTAATAGGGTGGTAAAGTATAAAGAAATTTAAACAAAATAATTAAACAAAAATAAAGAATACAGACCAATGAAATGATAATGGGAAGAATACAGAAATTCGCGACTTCCAACGAAACACTCTTTAAGCAACAGTTGCTATTAGCTCATTGGTGAAGGTCGAAAATGCTTCATTTTACATAATATTTTTAAAGCAACTTCTAAATATAATGCATTTGGTTTCGCTCATTGTTGAAGGCCGTAGATGCTTCACTTTTTATATTTTTTAAACAAATTCTAACTAAATATTATGCATTTGATTTTTCTCATTGTTGAAGGCCGTAAATGCTTCACTTTCAAATTTTGCTGTGTCCCTATCAACGGCAGTCATTTTGACCTTTTTCAAAAGAGATGTCAAAAACATTTCACTTAAGTCTAATATTCTGTCAGAACATGCTACTTTTACGTTGTTTCTCCAAAGGTTTCACTTTTTTTGCTGCATGCAAACTCCAAGCAGCCTTTACTTGATTTTCAGAATTTTGAGATTGAAAAATCCCGATGTATCCGAGCATTTAAGAACAATTCTGAAACAACCGAATGAACTTTCGTCAGGCTTTATTATATATCAATATACTTAATAAATAAATGATTTGGAATACGTTAAAGTAATAAAAAGTCAAGAGAATTTCAGAACGCAATTTGGTTCCGAACAATATCTATCACGCTTTGTGCATGCAGACTCCACGCGGCCTTCACGTGATTTTACTATTTTTAGAATAAATGCATAGTAACCAAATGCACTTGATTCAACCTTTACTAATTATGCAACATTTTGACCTGGTTGTGATTAATGTCCTCTAATAAGAACCCATGCAGCTTTCTCCTGATTCTCTATTTATAGAAAAATGTCAGAGTAACCTGTCCATATGAACTTGATTGATTCTTATGTTATTTATATGGAGCGCCTAAATAAATATCTTATTACAGAATTTGTAATGTCAGAAGTTATATTAATTTATTTGTGGCATCTTAAACTGTAAATGCATACTTTACGCTGATATACCCCCCCTTTCCCCCCCCCAAAAAAAAAATAGAGGCTAATAGGGTGGTAAAGTATAAAGAAATTTAAACAAAATAATTAAACAAAAATAAAGAATACAGACCAATGAAATGATAATGGGAAGAATACAGAAATTCGCGACTTCCAACGAAACACTCTTTAAGCAACAGTTGCTATTAGCTCATTGGTGAAGGTCGAAAATGCTTCATTTTACATAATATTTTTAAAGCAACTTCTAAATATAATGCATTTGGTTTCGCTCATTGTTGAAGGCCGTAGATGCTTCACTTTTTATATTTTTTAAACAAATTCTAACTAAATATTATGCATTTGATTTTTCTCATTGTTGAAGGCCGTAAATGCTTCACTTTCAAATTTTGCTGTGTCCCTATCAACGGCAGTCATTTTGACCTTTTTCAAAAGAGATGTCAAAAACATTTCACTTAAGTCTAATATTCTGTCAGAACATGCTACTTTTACGTTGTTTCTCCAAAGGTTTCACTTTTTTTGCTGCATGCAAACTCCAAGCAGCCTTTACTTGATTTTCAGAATTTTGAGATTGAAAAATCCCGATGTATCCGAGCATTTAAGAACAATTCTGAAACAACCGAATGAACTTTCGTCAGGCTTTATTATATATCAATATACTTAATAAATAAATGATTTGGAATACGTTAAAGTAATAAAAAGTCAAGAGAATTTCAGAACGCAATTTGGTTCCGAACAATATCTATCACGCTTTGTGCATGCAGACTCCACGCGGCCTTCACGTGATTTTACTATTTTTAGAATAATTGCATAGTAACCAAATGCACTTGATTCAACCTTTACTAATTATGCAACATTTTCGAATAATTCTCTAGAAAATATTTCAATAGGTACTAAAATTTATATTGTAAATACACACACTGCAGTTATTAATAGATAAATAAAAAAATAACTTGTACCCTTTAATGCATCCAATCACAGCGTTCTTAAGTTGACTTCCTACGCCCTGTCTTGGGTACACAAAAGGCCAACCTAATGCTGGGAAAATGTAATACTACCGTTTTCCCTATACATCAAACATCATGAAATTGAATATTTTGTCCAGAACTATACGAATGAAAATCATAATAGATCCAAATTTTATTCAGATTGTACTATAAAGAAACCGAAGGTTTTTTTCGATTTATTTACATAAACTTATTAAATCAGCTGCAGCATTACTATTATAAGTAGACCTTCATTGCATAAAACAATGGAAATAACATTGTATATTGATATAAACGATCAAACTTGTTAATAAGTAAATAAATTTCAAATACGATTCATGTTTTAGAAAAATAAAAACTTACCAGGATTTTGCAGTGCACTTTTTTTCATTCCTCAAGAAGGTGCCAAAATAAACTAAGTTTGGAAACAGGTTTGAGAACTTACACACAGGTAATAATTGAAGTGAGCGGTATTGATTGACATGGACAATAGATATCGGACAATAATTGGTGATTTAATGCAGAAATCATGGGTCTCTGTGAAAAATGTTAAAATATAGAAAAAAAAGGTTTGGCAGGTATGTGAAACTTACATAAATGAAGAGATACGAAAAATGAGGAGATTGAAGCCCGATTTATATTATTCCAAGGCCCTCAGTCGGCCCCAAAAGCGACGAAGCAGCGCATCTGTTTTGGGTGGGCAAATATCCACTTTTTGATAAGACGAGCCCTGACGTCCCACGGCCCCAGCTTGTCTGGCAAAACAGCCGTCGGACGTCAGAGTAATCTCGGACTACCAACGATGAAGAACTGGATCTTCCATCACTGTATTGGATACCTAAACTACATAAGTGTCCTTACAAACAACGGTATATTTCTAGGTCTTCCAAGTGCTCTAAGAAACCTCTTATAAATTATTAACATCTATTTTATCAGCAATCAAAGACGGGCTTCAAAGTTATTGTGAAACTGCCTATTTTAGAGGTGGCGTGAATCAGATGTGGATGCTTAAAAATTCCAAAGATCTTTTAGAGTACATACAATCTAACTCTCTTTCATCTTGTAACAGTATAAAAACATTTGACTTTTCTTCTCTTTACACAAGTGTTTCACATTCCAAACTAAAGGACAAATTGAAAGAGCTGGTATTGCTTTGCTTCATAAAAAAGAATGGCCAACGTAGATACTAGTATCTTGTCTTAGGGAGGGATAAATCCTACTTTGTAAAGGATCACTCTGATGCAAACAAAAAATTCTCTGAAACTGATATTATCAAGATACTTGATTTCTTGATTGACAAAATATTTGTTACGTTCGGAGGACGTGTTTTTCAACAGACTGTCAGCATTCCAATGGGAACAAACTACTTGCCAACTTGTTTCTTTATTATTATGAGGCTGACTTCATGCAGGAACTTCTTAGGAAGAAAGATAAGAAGTAAGCAATATCCTTTAACTCTACTTTTTGCTATATAGATGATGTTCTTTCACCAAATAATTCAAAATTTGGTGACTATGTGGAACGCATCTATCCCATCGAACTAGAGATAAAGGATACTACAGATACAGATTGCCTAAAATTTGATGTATCATTTGGGCCAAATAGGGGTTAAATTGCCCCTACTCCTTTATATTTGATCAATTAGGAAGAAGGTATATATATATTTAACTTAATAAAACATCTGTAAAGACGGTACCAGGATTTTCAGTGGATTACAAGAATTAATTAATATCCAAAGTACAAATTGAATTGTCCAGAAAACATGATGTTATAGTACTAAAAATAATAGTAAAGAATTTAATTTTGAAACATTAGTCGTGTGTTTTCAATAAAAGTGCAATTTAACTTGAGAAATCGATAAGCAGGTCTGGCTTGTAAGTTATATGCAAATTACTTGTTGAAAACGAAATGGCGACCCTAATTATTTGAAAGGTAGACATCTTTAAAAATTTTCATAAATCGATTTCTTGACGATTACTCGTATTTCTTTCTCTCGAGTATTTACGACTAAATTTGTGACATCTCAAGCCTTATATTTATACAATTTAAAGCTCTAAAACATCATGTAAAATTATGTTTTTGCGACACATCAATTTGTCTTTAGGACATTACATTTGTTCTTGTAATCCTCTGGAAATGGTATCCCTGAATAGATGTATGTTTCATTTAAATTATCACCTCATGTTGTGGTTTACCATCTTTGATGCAAGTTCACTGCTTTCTACTTTGATATCAAATTAATAAAGAGATCCATTTTGTTACACTTCATGATAAATAAATTTTGCAATCGTCAATGGCCGTCAGAAAGGTTAAAACACATCAGTTGTTCGACCTGTCAAATGCGATTTGTTAAAATATATTTTTTCACTGTTTTGGTATTGTGAAAAACGTTGTTTGTGCTGTAGTTAGACGCTTCTACAACGAAATGTGTTACATGCACACGTATAAAAAAAGTGCGGTCTTTGTCCAACGCAATCATAGGTTTGAACGTTGTTTTCAATTTAGACTTGTTCATATTTGATTCTATATATACATGTTTTATTAACTTAGAAATAATTTATAGGAAACAATAGAGTCATTTACGCGTCCTTTTAATTGTAATGCCTTTATAACAAATATTTTTATGTGACGACTTTTAACACAGAGGCGTAAAACTCATTTCGTCGTTATCTGTGAAACAGAGACATGTATTGAAAGAGAGTCAACTAGTTTGTGATTGTGCTAGTATACATTTAAAAGGGATGATTCCAAACTTAGCACTATAAACTCTTGTGTTGATAGTTTAGTGTCAGCTTAGCAGTAATTCTCTATCAATCAAATCATGATCGGAAATACAAACCCTGTAATATTGAATAGACTGGAGGATGCGCACTCCATATATCGGTGTTGCTTGGATCAAGGACTATGACTTTTACAACAGAACTTGTATTTTGAGTATCCTATTTATGTGACAATTTATATGCACCGTTACTGAAAGCGACATTAGCAATGACTGCATAAGGTGTTGCATTGACAATTGAAAAGCTTGAGATATCTTTCTAAATCACTTATCTTTATTTGATAATTATTGATGAATGATGATATACAATATATATATATAATGCAAATTTTAATTACAGCTATATTTGATTATAATTCTGGTATGCCTTGTTCGAAGAAATTGTAAAGCAATCATCATACCGGAACAGAACCAATTTGATCAGCGGTCAGATACTTTTATTATTAGAGACAGTGGAACTTTAGGTAAAATTATTTATTTACGATTCAAATTTATGAAACTTGTTTCGTAATACCAATGTATATAAAATCCTAAAGACCAGGATTGAATATTTTTTTATTTGCGGTTTGTATATAAAAGACGCATCAGTAACGCTCAAATTAAAATGTTAAAAAGTCTAAACAAAATTCGAAATTGAAGAGCATTGAGCACGAAAAAGTTCCGAAAAGTTGTGCAAAAATCAACTAAGTTAATCTTGAGGTCGATAAGTCCTAGTATTTCAAAAATTCAAAGTTTTGTAAACAGTTAATTTATGATTATGAACATATCAATAATAACTCAAGTCAAAATAGAAATGCAGCATACTGATACCCTCGCGTAATTGAAACTGCACCAGCAGTGGAAAGTCACTACTGTAATTTACCATGTTATCATTATATCTGTAGCATCATCATACGTAAACATTTATATATACTAGATGTTTTTTAACCTTTACCATATACATAATCATAGGGTACAGACATAACCCATTTAAAATGCATACAACTGTATAGATATTATGTGACTAGTCGTCTATATCTGTAATGTGTTCGAATTGATGTATTAAGACACGAAATACAAATACTCCTTCATATAGAAATGTCAGTTTTAAGGGCATTGAACACATTTCTAATAATGCATTTTGAAAATTACCTTGCTGTTCCTTCTAATGAAACAATTTTTTAATGTTTCATACGAAAAAAATCTATTTTTTATATATAAATCTACATCGTGCATCAAATATTCGCCAAGTCCTCAGATCTATGCTGCGTTGTGTCGTGGAACTCAAATATGAAAATCTATGTATGTCGAGCTTCAAATATCCGTTCCGTCCTCAGATCTATGTTGCGTGATGCCATGAAAATCATGTAAAAAAAACTATGTAAATCTATGTCGAGCTTCAAATATCTATCCTGTCCTCAGATATATCTCCCATGATGTCATGCCACTCAAAGTCAAACTCAGGATAATGGTGGGGTTCGTGTTGTTCAGTCTTTAGGTGTCTGTTTTTTTCTTCTTCTGTAAACTGCTGTTTGTCTTTTTTGTATATTTTGCTATCATTGTTATTGCATTTTCAGTTCCTTTTTAAATTATGAGCTCGGCTAACAATCTAAATTCGTTTTCAGCGTGTTTCGATATGTAATGTAACTTTGGACATGCACATATGTAATGCATTATGCTTAAAGTGATCAGCCTTCTTGTATGTTGGAACCGTTGCATATGTGTAACAACACAACATAAGATCAAGCTGTAAATATTGGTTGGATATGTTTTGGTTTTGAAGTTCGGCATTAGACACTATCAAACAAAGTAACAGAAAAACGAAAAGACAAATTACATAACGTAACAATCATCAAGTACTCGAATTTGGTTTTTTTTGTTGTTGTTGTAAAGGGCGCTATTTTCAGCTTAGTGGACGACGCTCTCCTCACTACAATCATAAAACCACCAGCCTTTCTCTCTATAAGATTTACAAATAATAAATTTTATAAATAGAAGCTTAATTGCCATTTTTTTCAATTTTGGAAAACAAAATTAATACGCCAAAGGCAAAAGCAAATGATCAACATTTATCCCACTGAAAAACCGGGGTTTATTAAAGGTGTTTTCATGTCCTCCTGAAATGGTACTAGTACTTATAAAAGATTTTGAGAAATATGGAGATTATGAATGGCGTTATGTTAATACATCATTTATTTCACATTTTCAGAGACCACATTTAACTTAGTGGATGATAGTGGAGTAGACACAAGATCAGCTTTTGGATTTCTTCCCATTCCTTTTGTATCGATAGCGGTACTCATGATGGCAATTAGAATGTTGATTAGAGCAAGTGTTGAACCAAGACCCATTGCAGCAAGACCTGATGTGCGAACAACTGTTCCGGCTACTGTGCATTCATTTCTAGCAACACAAGCAGCTGCACAAACAACTGCACCAGCACCTGCACAAACAAGTAGGTATTTTTGTTCAATGAACCTCTATATAGTTTGCAGAGATAACAAATTAAATTCTTAGTCGAATTCAACGACAAACCAATAATCATTACAGCTTGTAATTACTGCGGCCATTCACTTATTTCTCCCTGATTTCTTTAATTCCATAAGTTACGTTGAATTCACATTTTCTTGAATTTCGTGGGTACAGTTTAACCACGAATGTAAATGATTAACGAATTACACATTTTCTTTAAGGTTGTATGCAGACATTTACAAAACGCAAAATCAAATATCCACGAAAATGCAGGTTTTTTTTTAATTCACGAATATTGGTACACACGAATATAAATGAATCTACCAAATGTACAGTATGATTAACTTATAAATTTAAAATTCAAAGCTCTATTACATTGATTCTAAGAGGTTAAAAATATCCAAAACAGATACATTTGCAAAATGTTGTTTATCTAAAGCATGCAAGTATACCTCTTTTCGTGCCACATTTGCCGTTCCTCCCTAATCATCATTGCTATTTTTGTTTTCCACATTTTTGGGGGTAAAAAACATCTTTTTCTCTCCATTCGTCTTTGACAACTTCTTTGGATGTATTGTCTCATATTAAAGCTAAAATACGCCTTTCCCCAGTCAAACAGATTTGATATAATCAAAAAGGGACCTAAGTAAACGTAAATCGGTTCGTACGCATACAAAGGGCGACCAAAACACATGCGTTACGGTGTGTTGTCTGCTTATGATGAAGTGTTGCGCGAATATCTTGTCCATATGGTGTTCATTGTATTAATGTTTAAACAAAAATGCTAGTTTTGACATACATTTCAACACAGTTACCTTATATGAAACGTTGAAGGTCAGAGTTGCAGCCGAAATACATCAAATCAAACAAAATGCAAAACAGCTTTTGTAATTAAGATCGTTTTTGCACTAACTATTTATAAGAACTGCGCCTTATAGTTCAAACATTTATATCGATTATTAGTCGTCAAATGAACTTTTGTTTCATATAAGGGATAACTTATAAACATAAATAAGTTTTAATTGGAATCCTATGAATTTAGTATATTTACTTTGTTAAGATGATTTAAAAATCAATTTAACTTTATGTTATTGCTTTTCATTTTTGTCATATGAATAGCACCATGTATTCCGACAAATTGCCCTGCAGATTATATGTTGCTAGCTGACCAAACTGCAAGTCCAAATTGTTACTTTTACGGCGGAAATACTCAGAAAGTTTGGTCTGACGCCCTGGTGAGTATGGTTTTTTTTTTCAGATTAAAAAAAAAACTTGAGATAAAATTTAATATACCTAATAATTCTATTCTCGAATTTATTTTTTGAAGACATCTATCTTGAATACAAAATTCCGTATTATGAAAGCTAACAATTTTGAATGTATTAAGCATGATTCTAGACTTATTTGATTCCAATGAGAAAATATTAAAAAAAACTAATCCATGGATTCTCGCTTTCAAAACTTTCATATTTATGAGGACTCAAAATTAACTATTATTCATGCATTGCTATCTGAATGTTGACAACAATGATTATCGATAACACAAATCTTCAAAATAAATAAATTTACCTTAGATACTTTTCGCCTTCATTAATTGAAAAAAAGTATCAAACACCTAACCGTACACATATTTTAATGGAATATAATTGATGTAGGTATTTTGCGTCTGGCGTACTAAATTATAATCCTGGTACCTTTAATAACTTTTAACACCACTAGGTCGATGAAACTGCTGGTAGGCGTTTCGTCCCCGAGGGTATCACCGCCCCAGTAGTCAACACTTCGGTGTTGACATGAGTATCAATAATGTGGTCATTTTTACAAATTTCCTGTTAACTAAACTTTGAATTTTTTGAACAACTAAGGATTTTCTCTCCCAGGCATAGATTACTTAGCCTTATTTGGCACAACTTTTTGGAATTTTGGATCCTCAATGCTCTCTAACTTTTTACTTGTTTGGCTTAATAAATATTTTGATATGAGCGACGTCATTGATGAGTCTTATGTAGAGACAAAACGCGCGTCTGGCGTACTAAATTATAATCCTGGTACCTTTGATAACTATTCAGAGTCGAACATATCATAAATGTCATACCCTTATAATACAAAACAAATACAACCTTTTCTGCTATTCCTTTAGATGTTGCATGCTTCTCACAAGTAGTTTCTTGCAATGTGAATTACAAGACATAGGAGGTCTACATCAGTACGAACACAGATAGGAGAAAACGTCACTAATAAAATGGAAGACTTGTGTCAAACCATTTAACAATAAAATACGTTTAAACTTACAAATTAAAAATGATTTCAAAAACAACAAACAATATAAACTGAAAGATTCGATTATCAATACTCGCAATACAGATACTTGAAAATGTACGGCATTAATTATTGATCATGCTTTTCTAATTTTAAGTCATAACATCAATGTATCATTTCTTGTTTTATGTATGAAACTGCATATGTGTCTTTGTTTTAAAATTTCAGAAGACGTGTACTTCAACACCAGGAGCATACCTATGGAGGCCAAATACTAAAGCAGAAGCTGATGGTGTCAGAAATAAGTTTAGTTTAGGTAAGTTAAGAGTAAAGTAATTGATGTTTGTTGTATTTATGAGGAATTGCAACACATTAATATATGTGTAATCTTTTCATGATGTTTCAATGACCTCGATTAAGAAATTAGCTGAAGGCAAATATTGTATCTAACATTGAGCTAGTTTTTGTCGAGCCTTCGACCTTTGTCGCAGAGAGCTCGACACAGGGATAGTTAATTCGTCGGTGGCTGGGTTAGCCTACTAATTAAACGCTTTTTTTAGCAGGATTGTTTCATACTTTGTATATAGATGCCTGGTGTTGTTACGAAGTTTCCTTCTGTAACATAAGCATTGTCCTTGACCTCATTGTCATGGTTAAGTGACTACTTGACAAATAAGTTCAGATTTTTTGTAATGTTAATTTCTCTCTTATTATGAGAAATAGGATAACCATAGTTGGGACAATATCCTTTATGCGCTTTGAAATGAGGACGTGTAAACAAAAAATCTCAAGTAGTGATATTTGACACTTTTCTATGATAAACAAGAGACTGAGCTTAACCAATTGTGTTAATTTAGAAAGTAGGGGAACACAGAATAAAATCTATGGAACTATTAAAAGTTTTCAAAGTATCAAATTTTCATAGAACTTATTGTGTTAAAAATGGGATTTTCTTACCACGAGGAGCCGCATCACAAACAGATATTCGGGGTTTGCTTATTTACGGGAAAAGTAATCTCACTTCGGACCCTGAAAATTTACCCACAGGGGTGAAAATGTATTCAGTGTATTGAATGATGGTAAAATGTACATGTCCAACTGACAGGTGTCATGTGACCTTCAACTTATTTTCATGGTTCAGTGGTCAAAGTAAAATTTTTGACTTTTGGTCTTTTTTGTAAATACTATATGCAAAAGGTCTAATATATTTGGTGTATGGAAATATTTTATAATGTACATGTAAGTCTCACATGTTTAATTTGACCTTAACCTCATTTTCACGATTCATTGTTCAATGTTAAGTTTTTGTGTTTTGGTCTGTTTTTCTTTACCAATAAGCAATTGATATATTTGTTGTATGGAAAGATTGTAAGCTGCACATGTCTGTCTTGCATGGTTCATCTGACCTCGACAATACTTGTTCTTTTTTTCAAAGTTTTAAACAGAGAGTTTGTCGTTCATCTTCACTATGGTTTGTCATTTCAATTTCATTGATGAGTTGTGATTTATGACTCTGTATCTTTTAATAACAAACTTTGAAAACAAAAGTGTAAGGGGCTACCCATGCTTAGTAGGATTTCCTATAACATAGTACAATGAAACTATTATATTGACAGTTACATTTAGATATTTCTACTATTTCAGACACACTTATGAGTTAGTTTGATAGTTAGGCCTGAAAATACGGCTCACTATGTACACACACATAAGGGTTATCATGAGAGAGCCTGGACTGGAAATCTAGGTTTTTTTTTAGGAGGACAATTTTATAAGGACTAGATTTGTTTTATTTTGCTGACATTGATTTCTGTGTAAAGCCTCGGTCACACCTTACCGGATAGCACGAACGGACGACTAACAGATGAATAAAGTTGTTCGTTGAAAAAATTGTTATCCGTTGTGAATCCGTTGAGGAACTGACCGAAAAAAAGGGACGTGTAACGGATGCATAACGGACACACACGGATATGCAACGTTCGAGAAACGGACACGTACCGGACAGAACGGATGTCGAACATACCGCATAAAACGGACACCTAACGGAAGCGTACCGGACAAAACGGATGAACAAGATATACGGAATAAACAAAGGTTACAATAATAATACATGTAAATCGCATAAATATTCAAAATGTTTCTGTGTAACTGGTTTTGGTTTGTTCTTCAAAATTCCGATTAAAGGCTGTGTCTGGCCTGAATACATGTTAGAACTGCTTGATTGTGAATACGTGCCTATACTCTTAGATCGATTATGAATAATAAGAATTCATGAACATTAAGAAATCTGACATACCATTAATTGGCATTTCTGACGGGAAATTTTCAATTAGCATTATCCGTTTCAGATTCGTTCATCATCCGTCTACTGCTATAGTGTTCGTAGATAGTAGATGTTTTTGTGTCCTGTTAAATTGTTCATTTTAAAATTGTTATACGATGATGACTGTTGTACCCATATTTTGACTATTTTATTAATTGTGACTGTTTATTTAACGCATCATGTAAATGTAGTGGAATTTGATGAGACTGTTATTAAAGTGAGAGGTTTAACGCTATAGAACCAGGTTTAATTCACCATTTTCTACAGTTGAAAATGCCTGTACCAAGTCAGAAATATGACAGTTCTTGTCCATTCGTTTTTGATGCGTTTTGTTTTTTTGATTTTACCATGTGATTATGGACTTTCCAAATTGATTTTCCTCTGTGTTCAGTATTTTTGTGATTTTACTTTTTGTTTATGCATACTGAACCTGCTACGAGAACCAACATCCAAGATTCAACAAAATAAGTCACATTACAGATTTAACTACCGATCGTACCGATTAACACATCTATGTTGGTGAACACTAATGGAGTATCGAGGTATTTCGCCTTCTTAATAACTCTGTATTATGTATCTGGATTGACTAATAAGTATTCCTATGATACTTATAACAATTCAATTATTTTTAAGGTAATGATGATTATATATTGACTGGCGCAAATAGTCCTACTCATGACGATAATTATGTATTTGCCGTTGACAATGCTGCTCTTTCATTGTTAGATCTTCCATTTGGAGTTTGTAAGTTTTACCTTATAAGATGATCGAGTAAGAAAATGTTTTGTTAAAATGTTTTGTTTTTACGAATCATTTTCTGGTGTTATTGGATGTGCTATCAAAGTATTACTTAAACAAAATATATATGTCAAAGAAACAATGACCAATTTACACAACAGTAACTCTACAAAGTATACAGTATTTTGTTGTAACTGCTCTTTTGTCGGGTATTTGTCTCTTTTATGTTTTCTCATTTCTATTCTCAGTTCTGAAAATTTTGAAATTTTTGAAATACAAAGGCTTTTCTACCTCAGGCATAAACAACCTTAGCTGTATTTGGCAACACTTTAAGGAATTTTGGATCACAATGCTCTTTAACTTCGTTCTTTATTTGCCCCCTTTTTTTGGATTCGAGCGTCACTGATGAGTCTTTTGTAGACGAAACGCGCGTCTGGCGTATATATAAAATTTAGTCCTAGTATCTATGATGAGTTTATTTTCAAATAAATCGTCCTGAGCCTAGATAAGCAGGTCAGTAGTTTTTAACTTGGGTGAATCACGGACTGTAAATTCCAGAAGATTCCCTGAGATAGCTAAACGATATAATGGATTCGAAATACCACCACTAACAAGTGTACTGACTTGTGACTAAAAAAAATGTGTGGCGAGGGAAAATCAGTTTATAGACTGTAACGGGTCATCAGTCCTTGATTCGTAAATAAATACACATACTATCCAGAAGATAAACAAAACAAGCGCAATCAAACAAACAACAAAAGGAGCAAAATTTGTCAAATTGTACAACCTGGAATAGGAAACCGTCGGTTGAATAATATTTAAGAAGACTATTCTTTATCTTGAGAAGACTGCAAACATTTCGTTGATAATGAGTTGATTTACAGAGATGTCGTATCGGTACACAATTTGTGATGATGACTGTAAAACATGTCGATTTCTGACGTATTTCCTCATACATCTGTTCGAGCAGTTTTGATGAAAGAAGCATAACACTGCAGATGTAGTCCGTATAATGTGAACATGCTCGAGCATAAAAAAAAATATGTAATATATATATTAGTGTTGTCAACGGTTAACCGGTTTACCGTCGGAAGGACCGAAAATCGAATACCGAAAACGCTAATCGGTTAACGGGCCTTTTTTATCAATTTTAATAGATTTGCTAAAAATATGTATTGAAATCATTGAATACTTTAGTTCTATTTTGAAAAGTAACGTCCTGGTAATTAATTTGTACGATAAATTGTCCAAATATTTGATTGATATTGTTAATTCAAAAACATCGAATTAATTAGAACTTAGACAATTTGTCTATCACCTCGGGACAAGATCTTAGTTAAAAATAATTAGTATACATGTTGGTTTTTCTTTTAAACAGTAATTTTAAATCAGAAATTCGATTTATTTTACGACTTACCTCCATTGTGCAAGGCTTTGTCATACTTTCAACAAAATAACATCTAAAAAATCTGAAATGCATATCAACGTGAACATAATTAATGTATACTTGATGGTACGAGTAACAAACATAATCTGTTCAAATTAAAACACCTCACATTATTTTTATAACATCAAGAGAAAATAAAAGAATCATCGGTTTCAGACATTTTGAAGACGTTTGTTTATCTTTTCCATCTGAAGTTATCACAAAAGCAATAGCAGATACGGTAGTATTATATTATTAATATTCAAACCTCGCCAGGAATACTCAAAGACAATGCCAATGGTTAAACTTCAATTTATCGTATTATGAAAAAGAAACATGTGTAGGGTACCATAGATAAGGTCTTCAAACATCAACTTAAAATATCGGTTAACCGGTTAATTGATCCAACGATTATTCGAGTAACCGGTTGGTCAGAAGTGTTCGATTTGACAACACTAGTATATATATGCAATAGCAGAGGGTATGTTACTGTTGAGAAATTGGAACTTGAAGATTGTAAATCTGAAATCACCACGTTTTAAATCGATTCCTTGCAATTTGACAGAAGCTATTTGCTATGTTTGTATGACATTGACTCAGTTGCATACATAACAATTGATGAGAAAAAAGGCTCATAGACTCTCGACGAATTAATAATGTGCTTATTGATCATCATTAAGCAAATCGTTATCGATTATTGCATTGACCGGGTACAATGCCAATTGAAAACATTAAGAATCATGCCAAAAAAATATATCTACATTGTACCCTTGTAAAATAAAAACATATTTAAATGTTAAAATCTTATGAGTTTGTTCTCATTAGCTAATTGTATTCCTTATCAAATTTTGCAAGAATCTCTATCACTTACATTCAAAGATGTTTAGATAAATTATCTTTTTTTTTCTTTTTTTTTTCAAATATTTATAGTAGACACAAATGGTCGTATCGGCGAGGACTGTGTCAATATAGAGTTTGACACAGAAAATGGCCCGGCCGATCACTGGGAATGGGAAAATGATGATTGTGATGACAGTCATCGATATATTTGTGAACTTCCAAGGGTAAGTATTTTCATTCCTTTAGAAGTTTTTGAAAATTGTAAGTACATCTTTCATATTATATTTTACGTTCTGAAGCAAGATCACTCGTGTACACCGTCATATTGATTATGGTAATGAAAGTTCTGAATTGGTCTGAATGGTTCAGACAAAACGTTGTATATTCTTTTGACAAGAATAAGTATTGTGTACCATCAAAATTTGAATTTGATTATATTGATAATTTTATTTCAATGTAATTATATGAGCTAATTTTACATACGTTGTTCTATTTAGATTAAACTATATATTTTTTTTTCTTTCAGAAAACCTGTCCGTAGAAGTGTATGTAGCCGTTGTTATATTCAAATGGACAAATATTCCTTATCCTTAGCGCAAAAAAAATCCCAACAGAATCCTAGAGTCATATTGTTGGTGTTTTTTTAATTTGTCTTAGCCTTAATCAACCAGTGACAGTTATTCCTCTTATCTCTTTAAAACATAAAAAAAAATGAGATGTGGGGCGATTGCCAATGAGACGACAACTATCCACCAAAGCACAAATGAAGTGGATTTAAGTAATTATTGACAACCGAGCGGCCTCTAATGTGACAAAAACATACCAATTTGTTATAGTTAAATCGATATATGACATATAATAGCGGTATATTATTATTGCATTTAATTATACAATATAGTCAGCTATGTATTATAGGAATCGACTTAAAAAATATATAATAATTGATTTCCGAAAACAGCTTATTTAAAAAAAAACTTCTTTGAAGAAAATGAATAGATTCAAACAAATATCCTTTTCATGATTTCTTGGCAAGTCTTTATTATTCACATTTGAACTTAACATATAAGTTTAAATCGAAATCAGTTCTCGGGGGAGGGGGTCTTTATTACATAATTGTAGGGGTGGCGCTGTGATTCTGTTCTACAACCATTTTCATAGGATAAAGACCTTTAAAATGTACCTTTTCATATATTGTGAAGGTCAAAATGTGACCTTCTTCCCATATTGTTTAGGTTTCGTGGTGTGTTTTGTAAGATTGGAATACCAGTTTCAAAAAACAGAAAATTCATTGTATGATAAAAACACATCAGGAAACACCAAGAAATTTGATAGACGAAAACAGTGTTATCGAATCTTATTGGCCTTATCATATATTTTTGATATTATTCCTGACCCATTCACATATTTTCAAACATGAAAAGGTGATCTTTTCCAGCAGCACATCCTATCACCTTGTATGTAGGAAGTAGCAACTCATATTATAGATTTTAAAGCAATCACAAATACATTTTAAGCTTTTTGTCGAGCAAACGCAGCGAACGAGATCAAAAAGCCTTCATATTGTGTTGAACAGCTAATATTTTACAATATCAAGAAGCAAATAACCTGATAATCGATTTATCGGGCTGTTTTCTTAGTTTCATCAGCAACCGGAACATGATTTGATAACTTATCAGCCTCGGTTCAAAGATTATGACGTGACTGATATGTCCGGGTCAAATTTATTAAGGCCGGGTCAACGTATTTGACGTCAAAAAGCCGTGAGATGCAGTTTTATTAAGAACTGATCATTACATTCACTTAAACACCAAATAGAAGTGTTGCATCGTTATTCATTGCGAAGGGAAAATTTATTGTTTTCAACTGATGCTACTATCTGTTAGTTTGCACTTGTTAAAGTTAAATAAAAAAGTTAAATGGTTCTTTTTTAACAATGTTAATAACAGGTAATATAAGCCTGTCCCAAGTCAGGAGCCTGTATTCAGTGGTTGTCGATTGTTTATGTGTTACATAGTTGTGTTTCGTTCATTTTTTTTATATAAATAAGGCCGTTAGTTTTCTCGTTTGAATTGTTTTACATTGTCATATGGAGGCCTTTTATAGATAACTTTGCGGTATGGACTTTGCTCATTGTTGAAGGCCGTACAGTGGTGACCTATAGTTGTTAATGTCTGTCATTTTGGTCTCTTGTGGACAGTTGTCTCATTGGCAATCATACCACATCTTCTTTTTTTTTTATGGAGAAACAAAAACATAGCATTTCTTTGATATCTTATAGATTGTTTGATGAACAGACCATTTAAAAAATTACAACATATACTCTCTGGGCTTATTTCAAGAGAGGCGAAGAATACCAAAAGGACCATTTAAACTAATAAGTCTACAATAAACTGAACACGTCATTGCTGGAACAGAAAAAGACAAACAAACAATTGTATACAAAACAACAAAGACAACTTAAGATTAAGAAACCAAAAACAGGGATAGTGATCTCAGGAGCTGTTGAAGAGTAAGCAGATTTCGCTTCAAATGGGACACCCGTCGTGTTACTGGTGTATGACCAAGATCGGTGATATGTCTAATTCAGATGGTCACATTCGGTGGTAGAGACTAGACTGTAGTTGAGACAATTGAAAATTATCCAGAATCATCTGCGAAACAGAAATTCCATAACGTTCAACAAACCCGTAATGGCGTCCGTAAAGTATACGAAAAGATTATTTCAAATTCAGCGATTGAAAATCTTGGGTTAGTAGCTACCTGTTTACAGGCAACCCTCTATCAAGGAATTCGAAATCATGGTATGAAATACAAGCCCCTGGATAAAGGATCTTTATTTACTCCGTATGCAAACGCTGTTGGAATGTTGCTACAAACAAATGGAAAGTTCACAAGTAGGACCTGAAATCCTCTTTCTTGTCATGAAGTTTGATTTTCGAACTTTTTTGTCATATTCCTGATTTAATGCAGGCATTTTCTTATGAAGGAAATGGTGGATTAAACCCGATTTTATGTCTAGCTTAACCGATCACTTGTATGGCGGTTTTATAAAACTTCCTTATATAAACAACAATGTTTGAACAAACAAACATACATACTAGGTTATAAAACTGTCAAAAATAACAATAAGAACAGTCAACATTTTGTTTTATAATATTGATTACGATAAAGCAAACGAATTTGTTTTACCTTACGTTAGAATGCAAGATTTTGATTGATTTATCCTAGACAGACAGTTAACTCTATCTCATGGCTCAGCAAGAGATATTCTTCGGCGGTATATACGTGTCAACATGCGTTAACCGAGCACATTTTGAATGAAGTGTTTCAGATACTATAGTATTGGAACTATGAAAGCTTTGAATCCCTATGAAATTAAAAAAAAAAAAATGACGTATTTAATTCCGACAATGAACTTTATTTGCTTCAACAACACCTTTTGGTTAATACTAATTATTTATTTCATTTGAACTGTTGTTACGCGGTAACGGTATCATGTGTTGTGATATATTTTGTATTCTATATGACAATAAAAACTCATTTTAGAGTGCCGTGTATTTTTTGTCTGTCAATTAAAATTAAGTATTCTTGGAGGAAGAGGTATAATGTAATACTTACCTAAAGACGATGACATGTCAAAGCCCTTATTTGGTCAAAGCCCATTCGATTTGAAGTTGAATGACGCAGAAAGTCACCCGATTGATGTATTGCACGTATGTCTTGGTTTACTTTAAATGTTTGTAATTATACAATTGAACAAAGTTGAGGTTTTGAACATTGGAAGATAAACACTTCAATTGTGTTAACCAGTTAGTACGCGATAACCCATACATATCAGTAACATTGAATATATAAAAAAGAAGATGTGGTATGATTGCCAATGAGACAACTATCCACAAAAGACCAAAATGACACAAACATTAACAACTATAGAAAATGTATAGGTCACCGTACGGCCTTCAACAATGAGCAAAGCCCCTATCGCATAGTCAGCTGTAAAAGGCCCCGATAAGAAAATGTAAAACAATTCAAACGAGAAAACTAACGGCCTTATTTATGTAAAAAAAAGAAGAAAAAAAACAACTATGTAACACATAAACAAATGACAACCACTGAATTACAGGCTTCTGACTTGGGACAGGCACAAACATAAATAATGTCGCGGGGTTAAACATGATAGCGGGATCCCAACCCTCCCCCTAATCTGGGACAGTGGTATATCTGTACAACATAAGAACGAACTATAAAAATAAGTTGAAAAAGGCTTTACTCATCAGATAGACAAAAAATACAAGTGGACGTGGCCGGGTACTTATACATCCCGACACAAAAAGACACAATGAACATATCTGAGAGTACTCGCAGTTATCTGACAGCTAATTTAAAGCCACTAACAACTAATAAAAAAATCATGCCTCTAAGATTAAACATTTAATCCGTAAACATCCAACATACAATGGATTTAGTGTAAAGTCATAAACAGCCAGAGAAGAACATAACTTTGCCAAATTACAGGTATTGACAGATTGTACATTTATATAACATACTAGTAAAATTTAGTTAGCTTTCAATTTACTGATAACAAAATCAATATTTATACCAATAAAAACAATATTCAATGATCTTATTACAGTGTTGAATAGGTAACCCTTTAGAATAAGTTTATTTAAAGGAGCAGCAAGTTTACATGGATCATTTCAATTTCCGGGCACGGTTAACAACATTTCTGTATCCATATCACACTATCACACTATATTGAAGTGACACACCCTTCAATAAAATGCGAAGAAAGTCAAAATAAAAATACTCTTACTAGAAGGATAATGTTGCACCGTATTGTCTTTTTTTTTTACTCAAGAACATCTTATTCTTACTTTTTTCAATGGGAAAATATAAAGGTAGCAAAACTATTGTCGTGGCTACATAAACATTAACTGACATAATTGTCCATCCCATTAACGGACTTTTTTCCCATTATTTTCACTAAAACGTGGAATTACTCACGTAATAGTACAGTTATGAAATATTTACTAATGTCAATCTAAAATCAAAGCACCAAAGTACTATTGTGTGTCCTTAAAATGATATCTAAATTGTTTGTTTCAACTTTTATTAAAAAAATGCTATGCGTATAAGCATAAATACTACATACTTCTTCGACGCATTTTAATTTTACTGAAAACTGCGCAGACTATGAAATGTTTTTCCAGGTGGAAAATGTTCTATGATAGATATCATTTTGTCAGACACTTTTCTTTTTTTTATTTGGTTCTTATAATATGCCAAAAATCTGTTTCTAATTCATGATTAATCACATATGCATTCAACTAATATGTATGCTAACCATAGTTCTTTCTGTTGGGACAAAAACGATATCTAACTTATCTGTACTTATTGAACATACCAGATTATGAAATACTTTTACAAAGCGAAATTTAAAACCTTTAATTGATTTTTTTGTTTAAAATTTTTCTTCGAGAAACATTTTTTCAAAGTCCATACCCACAATCAAAGCATTTAAAGTTGTTGTATCTCCATATTACTAGATCTGAACATTGAAAAACGGAATCAGCCAATACGAATATTGCAAATAGGAAAACGTGAATGGGTTGTAACCAGTCGATTTGACACTAGAAACTCGTCTTACTATCCTTCAAACTGCGATGCAGGCAAACAGAATTTGACGATGACCATCAATGACCAGATCAATATGTAGTGACAACGCCGGGTCAATCGATTTTGTTTATGTAACGTCATTCGCTTGATATTTTTACGGACGCAACATAAACTGATCATCAAATTGCCGAATGCGATGGCACACAGAATCATGTCTTTAATGTTCCCCAAAAACTGAAGTTCTATAAATTTACTATTAACAAACATTTAAAGCTGTAACGTGTCACCCGCATAATTTTTAAAACACACTATAATAGATAGGACAAAGACAAAAACAAAATGTGCGACACAGAACTCAAGACAAGCCCAACAGATTTGGTTGATCATTTCAAAAATTACCGTAGTAACTAGTTATTTTTGAGTTATTTCTCTTTGTATAGAGAGTAGTAAATGAAGTGAAATTGGGATGTTAAATAAAAATGAAAAATTGTTCACTACATTGTATGTTTTTTACTATTGATAAATAACTGATCGACATGTTTAGTTGTGTCTAGGATTTGTCACAAGACCACATTGACATTGATAAACATGAGACTCAAATTAATGTTCAAATAAAGTAAATAGATAATGCTGTTTGTACATGTACATGTAAGCAAGTTACAATAAAAATAGGGAATAATAAGACAATACTAAAAATGACCTTGAAATAGAATAGGACAACTTGGCGCATGAACACAAAAGGAAAAGTTAGAGACTTGTTAAACAAGAATACCGATATATTTTGTAAAAACGATGTGGATTTAGGATACACAGACATTGTAAAGCACAGCATTCTTACTACAGATGAGAAACCAATTATTATAACAACAAACATAATGATATTGAATATTTGGTTGTGCATTATTAAATTGTTTGTTGAGGGCAACAAAATGAAATCAAGGCAGATTTTTAACATGTCAAAAAATACCTTAGTTATTTTTGAGTTATCTCTCTTTGTATATGTGAGCCAAAATTTGTTCCTGTGAAAAAAAGTTCCAGTGGAACTTATATCACAGGAAATATGTTCTGGGAGAACTTTTTTCACAGACAATTTCTATATAATTTGTTCCATCTTTATAAAATAAGTTCCACACTTTACCTGGTGAAATAGGTACCGGGTTAGTGAAATTTGTTCCTTACATAGTGAAATTAGTTTCAGATTTATGAGATTTGTTCCTTACCTGGTGAAATAAGTTCTGGGTTTGTGAGATTTGTTCCTGACCCGGTGAAATAAGTTCCTTGTCTGTGAAATATGTTCCACTGGTTATACAAGTTATCTTATGTACTGAGCATTTGTCATCAGTGAGTTTAAAGTTATCATTAAAGTGCATCATAAAAAATAAGTATTATATTGATAATACAATAAATGAAAAGTGTACATCATCCAATTTGGATCCTTTGGAGTATAGCAAATGTTAGTTATATACATTTTGTACTTGTAAATAATATCAAATTGACACTTTTGAATCAGAAAAGTGTAGAATAAGAAAAATCATGCAGATCAAAAATATAGTAAAAGATGAACATATGTCCTTATTTATAAGTGACAAGGTGACTGATCAATTATATCAAAAGACAAGTAGAAACAAAAGACACACACTCTTTCGAAACTGTGCCATGACCTTAGTACATGAATGACTCAAAAACTGGGCCATGACAGTTAACAGGAACTGAGGAGGAATACCACATAATACATAGATACTAATTATGATACATTACCACCACTTTTATTTTTTATCTTCTTCCTATTGTTACAGTCATGCAAGCACACTCATTACAGCATTTAGCTTGCATTATAATTTAAGTGTAACAAGAAGCATTATAATTTAAGTGTAAAAAGAAAATATTTCGTACTTTCTGTGAACTTATTTATTGATTTCTATAGATATAGGAAGATGCAGTGTGAGTGCCAATGAGACAACTCTCCATCCAAATAACAATTTAAAAAAAAAAAGAAAGTAAACCATTATAGGTCAATGTACGGCCTTCAACACGGCACCTTGGCTCACAACAAACAACAAGCTATAAAGGGCCCCAAAATTACTAGTGTAAAACCATTCAAACGGGAAATTTTGAATGTTTGTTTAAAACAAATATCACAGGAATTTTTAATATTTAACTTTTTTTAAACTTTTAATATTAATTGGAACAAAATTCATAGCTATGATTTTTGTTCCAGAACTTATTTCATTTTTGGTAAACAAATTTAGTTCCGGAACAAATTTTACAGTGCTGGAACATATTTTCTGTGATATAAATTCCAGTGGAACATATTTCCTAAGAAATTTGTTCCAATGGAACAAATGTCACGGCGGAACAGATTTTTTTGTTACATATACAGTTCAGTAAATGAAGTGAAATAGTGAACTTAAATAAAAATGAAAAATAAAGATGTTAAAAATGTTGACGTTTTCCTCTAGCTTTAAATCCAGTCAATCAAGATATGATCAGACCAAAATGACCGTTTCAGACTGAAATCGTGCTACTAGTGTTAGGTCATTATAACAACAAAGATAATGATATTGAATATTTACATGTAGTTGTGCATCATTATATTGTTTATTC
Source organism: Mytilus edulis (assembly GCA_019925275.1). Classification (NCBI taxonomy): domain Eukaryota; kingdom Metazoa; phylum Mollusca; class Bivalvia; order Mytilida; family Mytilidae; genus Mytilus; species Mytilus edulis. The sequence goes on from CM034361.1 coordinate 82,996,381, forward strand.
ACAGTGTAGATACTATTCTGTACGCTTTCCGGAAGTCGCGATTTTCGAAGCGAGAACTTTTTGGATCACATTTTAAATTTGTCAGATATACTATATTAAACGGTAAGATGTTCATCTGTACATTGCTTAATGATTAATTCAGCTGACATCGATATTCACAAATGGTTTGTAATTAAATTTAGCACATTCATTATTCGTATCTTTGCCTTAATTAAGAGATTTTCAAGTGCATCACTAAGGAAAATCAGTCGGTGAACCTAAAAACAATCTTTTTGCACTATTACTGTACAAATTAACGTAAAATCCAGACTTAATTTACTAAATAAAGTATATTTTAAGTGGTGGTAAAAGTTTCAGCCAGATCTTTGAAGCCAGAAATAAGAAAATTACACTTGTTTGAATTTCTCACTGTACGATCAGTCTCGCTTGTATATTTTGAAACTGTATGATCAGTCTTTATTTCACTGTATGCTAGTAGTGATTTCAAATTTATTTACGATACATTAGAAGATGGCATTTTTCTAAATAACACAAATATATTTTAATAAATTCACAGCCTGTAAACTTTTCAAACATGTTTTAGCTTGATAGGGTGTACTCGACTTACTACATTAAGTATAAGGATGTTTGAATGTGGCTGAAATAAGAAGAAGGTTTGTTTGTTTATAGAAGTTTCAGAAATGTCCTCCATTATACTTAAAATTGTACAAACACACAGATTTAATTGTCACTATATAAAAATGCATGAATTTACAAACATTCGAGGCCGTACTGTAGCCTATAATTGATCACAGTTCCTTCACTTTGTTTTGGACTTAGGTCTTTCTCTTTCACACTCAATTGTACACCACTTTGTAAAGCGATGGTTTATAGTGATAATGATGTCCGTCTTTCCGTTCGTCCGTTGGACCGGTACAACATGTTTCGCCGGTTTTGCAAGCGCATCTCCTCATAAACCACTTAATATACATTGGGGTTTTCATACATTTTTAAATGGAGAGGGGGTCCAATCCAGGAGAAAAGAGGATTCCAAATATATGTTTCCATACAAATGCATTGAAAGTTAAAAAAGAATTTCAAACCGCCGGATCCCAATTTTCTTGAATCCTTTACTGGTATAACTATTAATTATTTTTTACTCGGATTCCGTATCATAAATTATAATATAAAAAAGAAGATGCAGTATGATTGCCAATGAGACAACCGTCCACAAGAGATCAAAATGACACAGTTATTAACAAATAAAGGTCACCGTATGGCATTCAACAATAAGCAAAGCCAATACCACAAAGTCGGCTATAAAAAGCCCCGAAATGACAATGTAAAACAATTCAAACGAGAAAATTAACAGCCTTATTTATATAAAAAAAGGAATGTATTTTTTATTTTATCAAAAAATATTTTATGGGGTTTCTTTATATAAGATACGGACTTGAACATTTCATTATATGGGGGCACCCATCAGGTATTTCCAACCGTGACCTCCAAAACCAATTGTTAAACTTTTCTAAAATTGGTCCATTTGTAATCTATTAATGTACTATGGAACTTCTATTTCGAATTTTTTGTAAAAACATTTTTGATGTTTCTCTATCTAAAATACGGACTTTGTCATAACCTTATATTGGGCGTACCTATTTTATATCCTCAACTTCCTTCAGACACTTGTCATAACTTAATGAATATTTTTCAGATTCCTTATCATTTAATTCAATTGTGTACCTCTTATTTTGGTTTTTTTGAAAAATCATCAGTTTTTATTTCCATGATATGGACTTTTCCACTACCTTATTGGGTGGTACCCGCTTACTATACGCAACTTTCAAAAACTTACCATATACTAGTATTAATAAAACTTTCTCATATTCGTTATTAAATGATGCCCCTGTGCACCTATAATTTAGTTTTCTGGTGGTTTATTTTTTCCAAAACATGGACTATAGAAGTGGCGGGGTATAATTTCGTTAATTCTTTCCTCAATACCTAAAGTTTTTAAACAAAGCTTTCTCTATCTATTTTTTGTCATTTTAAAAGAGACAGGCTTGACGTATGTAATCACCAATTGGTCAACGGTAGACGGTGTAAAAAGTCTTTAAAAATGTAATAGACACACTAATACAAAGTCCACAAGCGAATCATGTATTGCTTTTTAGGCATTTGATTTTAAGTAAGACTGACGGAACAGAAATATAATTATTTTGCCGTCTACAAAAATCATCAGAAATATATTTGTATTGTCTGAAGAAAGAAATTACATGTTATAGTTCCATGGACACAATCATAATATCACATAGACACGTATATACCTTCAAATTGCCGTTGTTTTTCAGTCAAGGTCGTTAAAACCTTCCATTTGTTGTTGTTTTTTTCTTCAAAATCACGACTGGTCATACAGACAAAAAATCTGAAATCGCTACTAGAATACAGTCAGTTTTAGACTGATCGTAAAGTAATTTATTTTGGGATCCTCAAGGAAAGCATATTTTTTATTTGAAATACGAACATTCTACCTAAATACGGTAGGAATATTGAAACAGTATATATTTTACTGTAAACTGATGCAAATATTTGCAATAAAAGATTATTTGCTTTGTACTACGAGAGCAAAATTGTCAATCGATTTCACTTTTTTCTATAAAGTTAGTGTGATGCACACGTATATTTTATATTCTACTGCATGTTTTTGTTACAGTTACTCATATTTATGATGTTATACATACATTTAAGATGTGCAAAGCACTTTATAGATATAGGAGTAAACAAATGATGAGAAAAGGCACCAAAACAAAACCGTTCTGTTAGCCAGTTTGAAATCCTCGCTTCGAAAATCGCGACTTCCGGATAGCGTACAGAATAGTATCTACACTATGTTATTGAGGGCGACAAAATGAAAACTCGGCAGATTTTTATCATGTTAAAAAGTTACCTAGTTATTTTTGAGTTATCTATCTTTGTATAAAGTTCAGTAAATGAAAAGAAAATGTGATGATAGCATTTATATATTTTATTAAATCATATTCATGATATATTTTGATTATTTTTTCCAAATGTTATGTATTAGTTTTTCAAAATTAGTATTAACTTCATTCTAGTAAACCAGGTTTTAAGGTTAGTGTATTTTGTAAATATTTTTGATGATCTTGAATATAAATGTTTCGTAATCAAATTCCATTGACGTTTGCATTGTCACTACATACTGATCTGGTATTTAATTAGCTTCAACAAATCCCGTCTACCGTTATTATTGTCGGAAGGACAGTAAGACGAGTGTATGACGCCAAATTGTCTGGTTGCAGCAGGTCGACGTTTTTTCTCTCTGCAGTATTTTAATGGATTGATTAAGTTTTTTATTTCTCAGTTCTGGCAATATGGAGATACAACATTTATTAACTGATTTAAGTGTGGTCGTAGATTAATTGATTTAAGTGTGGCCAAAGATTGAAAGAACAGTTTCACAAAGAAAGACAAAGGACAAAATCTTTTCTTGGTTTAAAATTTCGTTTCTGAAACTCGTGCGATCTCAACAATCCGCAGGTAAGTCAGTTGTCAATTTTTTCGAAAGAGTAAGAAGAATGATAAGCACGAATAGTAGTTGAATGAGGGTAAAACATGATTTGGTGAAAAAAAATCTCCAAAATGAGTGTTGCTGAGTCATTCAGAATATGTCAATTACATTCTTATTCTGAATAGATTCTTTCTTTGCATAAAGCATCGCATTCTCATATGACAGCTCCTTTTAGAGTCACCATGAACATTGTCGTTATTGAACCTTTCTTTAATAATATCATAACCTGCTGATATGATAAAATAAATTATTCAAAGTAATAAATTGTCTGTTGTATGCGGTGAATGCATGGTGACCGACAGCAGACTCTATAGGGTGCACCTTGTACATAGTTTTTAATTTTGTTTACATTCTGGTTGCCAGTTATGCTTTCTGTGTTGCGTTTCATTGGAAATGTTACCAGTTTCTTAGTAGCACCATTCCAGCAGCACCTGCATACGGGGTATATATCTCCCAATTGATACGATATTCCCTCGCTTGCATTCCCTATTATTTTTTTTTTGTAATTATTTTATTTTTGATGATGAAACATGTGAAATTACATACTACAGTATTCGATACACATTTTAAAATAAAGTAATACTTGATTAATCAATTAAGTCATATGGATATAATAAGATATAGATATAAATATTACAAAAATATTTTGTTAATTAATCAAATAAATTAAATAAAAGCTGCTTCTAACAAATGCCATTTCTGATCCATTTTTACTTTTTATACAGGGGTTAAGAAACATACAGAGTATTTTTCTATATTAATCCAATATTTTAAATATTCTACCCCACCACATTTTGTGGGGAATATGTTCTTACATCTACATTTGTATATATAATATTTGAAATACAACAAAATATTGTTAACTATTTTACTGTTGACAAAATCTTCAGACACACCTAAAATGACTTCTTTTGCACTGAAAGGCAGGAGAATGCCATAATTTTTAATCCAATCTTTAACGGATAGCCAGAAGTTTTGTGATACATTACATTCCCAAAAAATGTGAAAAATATTTTCTTTAATTACTGAACAAAAAGTACAAAGTTCAGTTTCTTTTAATTTACATTTCAATAAAAATGAATTACATGGTAGAATCCTATGAACAATCTTAAATTGGAAGTTTTGCAAAAAAGAGTTTCTGGTTATGATGAAGGGCATGGAATAAATAGCATTCCAATCCTCAATCTGCATATCTAAATCTCTATCCCATTTTTCACGGGAAGATAAAGATAACACTTTTATATCCTCCAAAAATAATGTATAGAAAAATTTACAACATTTTGGTTCCTTTTTAACTTTATCTATTAATTTATTTTCAATAATTTCCAGTTTTGAACTACCTTCTATTATACTTTTCCATCTCTTTGGAATCGCACTTAAAATACTATAAAATTCTACAAAGTTAGTATTGATATCATACTTTTTTTTAAATTCATCATATGAGAATAATGTATTATTATCTGACATAAGATCATTAATGAAGAATATACTATTTTCAACATATTTGAACCTCAAAATCATCTTGCCATCTATTTTGATGTTTGGATTCAGCCATATGGACTGGGTCAAAATTTCAGTATTGTTTTCAGCTTTAAGCTTATTTTTTAACTTGGAAAAATTTACCAGGATATCATGCCAAAATGGATTAACTTTTTCTGCTAAATAAAGTAAACCTTCCTGACTTAAGTGTAAAATCTTGTCCCCCCCCCCCCCCCCCCCAAATTTTTGTATATAACTAAGTAGCAAGACTTTCCAAGGAGAGTAGTTTTGGGGATCTAATAATTTATACAGCCAAGACATTTTTACACTATAGCAAAAATAATAAATATTGGGCATCTTAAGACCACCATCACAGTGTTCGGACATTATCACTGCCCTTTTCACTTTATCAGGTTTTCCTTTCCATAAAAAGTTAAAAAATATATTCTGAATCTCCCTCAAAACCCCTTCTGGGGGGTTAGGAAGGACAGTCAGAACTTGGACCAAAATGGGAAGTGCTAAAGTCTTAATAACTACAACCCTCCCAATATATGTCAGTTCTCTATAAGCCCAAGTATTGAGTAATGAATTGATACTGTTTATCTTGGCTGTAAAATTACATAGAGTTTTATCCATTTTAGCAAGTTCAAACCATATACCTAGTAGTTTAAACCTCCCAGAATGGTTCCAAACAAGATTTTTTTCTGGCAAAAGTTTTTCCATTCTACCCTATTTTGACCCAATCCATACGGCTTCGGTTTTGTCAACATTGTCAGCACATTCTGAAAATTTATCAAACAAGTATAAACACTGATTTAGGGATTTTTGGTTACCATCCAGGACTACTGAAGAATCATCCGCGTATTGACTCAACAGAAATTCAGAGTCATTAATTGTAAACCTGCAACCTCAGGGTCATTTTTAATAGCTGCACTTAGTAATTCTAGCACTAAAATAGAAAGCTTTTTCAAAATCGACTAAAAGTAAAAGTCCAGGAATGTCGTCTTCTTCCATCTTTTCCATTAGATCATAAATAAATCTAGTACATTCACCAAGATTTAAGATAACCTTTTTGTGTTTGACTAATTATATTTACCAAGACCTTTTTAAATCTATTTGCTAGACTGGCTGTAGCTATCTTATAGTCTACACACAGCAGTGTGATAGGTCGCCAGTTCTTAAGATAAAACTTTGACTTACCCTCCTTAGGTATACAGGTAATGAGTCCCTGTCTTTGAGTGATAGAGAACTTTCCATACTCTAAAGCCTCATTTAAACAACTTACTAGTGGAAATTTAATATCATTCCAGAAAAATTTATAAAACTCAACAGTGAATCCATCTATACCAGGTGATTTAGAGTTCTTCATATGTTTAAGAGAAAACAGACATTCCTGTACTGATAAAGGTCCTTCACATGATTTCACCTCTTCCTCAATAGGTTTTGTAATAAAAGGATTGTCATGCTGAAGAAATGTGCTCCTGTGAGTCTCAAGTAACAATGGGTTAGAACTAGTATACAATTTTTTATAAAATTGTTTTTGTTCATTTCTAATAATACATGGATCCGTTATCTCAGATTCGTCCTCCAGAATAAGTTTGGGAATATTTTTTTCTGTATAATGTTTTTTTTCCAAATTACAAAAATAGTTACTTCCCTTTTTTCCCTCTACTTGCCAGCTTGTCTTTTCTCTTGTAATTATCCCTTTAACATTTTTTTCTCTTATTACTTTTAATTCCAGTTCCAACCCTTCCCTTTCTTGCATTTCCTATTATGGTTTTCTTAATATACGGTTGCTGCTCACAAGGAAGCTATTAAACCAGGAATTCCAAATGATGAAGTTGAAATTATCCATACGTAAATTTTACGGACGCCATCACAAGTTGGTTCACCATTATGGAATAACCGTTTCACAAAAGATATCGGATATATTCCTCACGTGGTAAGTACAATTCCCTTCCCTATCATAAATGTGACCTACCGAATAAGACTATTTACCGGATTTGTTATAACATAAGCAACACGACGAGTGCCACATATGACAAGGATCTGCTCACCCTTCCGGAGCACATGAGAGCACCCCCAGTTTTTGGTGGGGTTCGTGCTGGTTCTTCTTAAGTTTTGTATGTTGTGTCATGTGTTTTATTGTTTGTCTGTTTGTCTTCTTTCATTTTTAGACAGGCGTTGTGAGTTTATTTTCGAATTATGAGCTAGAGAGTCCCTCTCGTATTGTTCATCCCTGTTTTAAAGATCATTTTGTCTGAAACTACCGAGTAAACTGGGACCAAACTTAAGTAGAATGGTACTTTGGTGGTTCAATTTCGAAAACATTGTCCGACATTATCGATCTTCGACCAAGATGTCGGAAGATCACCAATCTGGAATTGGTGGTCAAATTGTAACGAAACTTTGATTGAATGGTCCTTAGGTGGTCCCCATCCAAAAAAAATTCAAATATCCTCAACCTGCGAACAGGATAGCCACCACAATTACACTTAGTTTAACATAGGACCCTCCGAAAAATTCAGTTACATATTTTATTGTCCGAAACAACTTGGCAGCAATGGTCCTTTAGTGGTCCTGTTTCAGAAATCAGTATATTGATCCGGACTGCCGACGAAGATGGCTGCCACAGTGAGCTCAGTATATTGGACCCTTAATGAAATCACTACAAGATTTTATCGTTTGAAACCAAAGAGCCAATTTTAACACTGGCTTACACATGATGTCTTGAACTTCTAAGAAACAACAATCTTAAAAATGAAATAGTGCAGCATTTGTAAGCCAGGGTAGCAATAGTCAGTCAAATGATTACTGTGAACATGTGAAAACGACTGTGTGACAAGAACTGAATGATGGAGGTCCCCAAAAAAACACATACAAGTAACCGGAAGTCATGTTCAACTTTTCATCCTGCTGGTAGGTAGGATCTTTTTACTTTTGAATTATTTCATGATATTTTCATAATATGTACGCAGTAATCAAATCCGGAACATGACTTCCGACTCAACTACACATGATCACATATAAAGTAGCAATACCACTTAACTGTCGGACTATCGAACTGTCGGACTATTGAACTGTCGGATCATCGAACTGTCTGACCATTGAACTGTCGGACTATCGAGCGGACCTGAGCAGTTTTGTCGCGGCATCCATTTGTATTAGACAGGCGAGGGAGAGAAAGTAAATGGCAGTGAACATACGGATGAGTCTTGATTCATTTCCGGAAAATATGAATGTCTGCAAATTCAATCCAATACACGTTTTGACAAAATAAAACACTGTTTATACATTGTTCCTTCCATATCTTGTCAACTCCGTAATTTTATCATCAAAAGACATGTTTGTACTTTAACTTACAATTTCACCAAGCATGTACATTATAATAGATGTCAATCAAATTATTGCATGTACAACTATCGATCATTAATCCCTAAAGTAAATCATGCACGCAACTAAACTGTGGGAAATTTAAAAATGTGAACAGGACAATTTTGATCTGTGAAAAAATTAACAATCTAAAGTCATAAATTCTAAAAGACAGTTTGGACAATTTGGATATAAATTTATGAGATGATCGATTTGGATATTAACATTCACAAAGGATTTAAAAATGATGCAAGCACAAGCCAACAAATTGTTTAACGTGTATACAGGGTAAGCGTGTCTTTTTCTATGCAGAATGAGTTCGTTAATAGTTTGATATTGGATCAAAAATGTTCTAGTACGAAATATTAAACAAGTCAACTTCATTCCCAAATTAACGTCAATAAACCAAAATATGTACAACTACTTTTTGCCTTCTCTAATAAACCAATTATAACTATTTTATTCAAAATAAACACACTTGGTACAAATTGATATATTACAAATTGGTCAGGAACAAACTTGTCCTCCTGGAACAATTACGTACCCTATATGTTGGTCAAACTTGTCCAATTTCAATACGGGACAACAATAAGATTCAGCTTGTAATCTCCAATTTGTATAGTCCGTATGTCTAACAGGTACCAACCTGTTCTTTATAAAGTTTATTCTCATTTATCCAACTTTTGAAAATTATAGAAAGTAAATGTAAAAATAAAGTTGGATGGATGAGATTAAAAGTAATCAAGTACAAAGGGTTTTTCAATTAGAGTTTGGGTTGAACATGTTGAATGACGGGTGAAAAATAAGACTGCAAAAATTATACCCGGATTAATTTTTTTGTAGTATTATTTAGCACAGCATGTTAAAATGTGCAACTGACTTTTAGTTAATGTAATGTAAATCATTTGAAAGTATTTAAAAAAAAATCAACTGTTAATTCAAATGTGAATTTGGATAGAAAAATATCAGTTGCATATTTATTCATGAAGCGATTTGTCAGCGAGATGGAGCTTTTTTTTTTGGTGTAATAGAAAGTAAAATCTTGGGTTTTTTTCTGTTCTTCTGAAAAAATGATCTAATTGGGTCAAAATATAATTTGAATACTTTATACTTTATACAATATGATCTATTTGATAAAATTGTGAAGCCAATTCTCCTATATGGGTGTGAGACTTGGGGTTTCAGCAATACTGATATTATAGAAAGAGTGCACTGAAAATTTTATGAACTATTATCAAACTTTAAGAAGTGAACACCTAATGTTATGATTTATGGTGGATTTTGTATTTATCCCGTTTCTTTAAAACAAAAGCTATTTGATCAGTTTCTGCCAAAGTGTCTCATTACTTGTATAGACATTTCACTTTAGAACACCCCTTCATATTTGATTAATTAAGAAATAGTTCATGGAAATTTACGGATGGCCTGGGCGTTACCTGTATATTGAAATTGCACATTAGGCTTTATTCATATTTTGATATGAGCGTCACTGAAGAGTCTTATGTAGACGAAACGCGCGTCTAGCGTACAAAATTATAATCCTGTTACCTTTGATAACTATTTTTCTATCACTGTTTATGACGTCTTTACACTAAATCCTTCGTACTGATAGATAATTTAATCTTTGATGTATGTCATTTTATATCTTTTATCAGTTGGTATTGGCTTTGAACTACGTGTAGCTAACAGTTACTGCATGTAGTCTCAGATCTGTACTTTTTGTCTTTTTGTTATTGGGATGTACAAGTATCCAGCAACGTCAACTCTGTGAGATGTATTTCTATTTGTATTCATTTCATGACTTAAGCCTATTTCAAATGATTTTTGTAGTTCTTATGTTGTACTGTTACATGATGGTCCCTGTAGATTTGGTAAAGGGTTGGAATCGCTCTCACATGTTTAACCACGCCGTATATTGTATGTATGTGCCTATCCCTAGTCAAGTACTGTAGTTGCCGTTCGTTGATAAGTTGCATATATTTTGTTAATTCATTTTTTGGTATATAAATTAGGCCGTTATTTTTTTTGTTTGCATTGTTTCACATTTGTAATTTTGGTGTCTTTTAAAGCACATATATTGCGGTTTATGATTTTTTCATTGTTGAAGAGCGTACGTTGACCTATGGTTGATAAATTCCGTGTCATTTTGTGTCTTTAGAGAGTTGCCTGATTGACAATAATGTTGTTGGGTATACATATTAATAGTTATCGTTGAAGGGCTACGTGACTTTTATAAATGAAATGTCAGCTGTTCACATTTAGAAGAGGATAAGTTATATTTGCCACAAATGATCTTTTAAAATTTTGGCTGAATTACATTTCAACTTTTATGAAGGTTTGAAATTTTCGAATTCTGAGGATTTTCTACTGTGCAAAAGCGTTTCGACAACGCAATTTTTTTGGGTCGATTAATTTTCTTTTTTTTAGGCAGTGGTGAGTAATTTGTAGATATACATATACATATCTAATCGTAGTATCTTTGACAAGTTTATTGACTCGTACAGGTGAAAAATCTTTTTAATGTCGATTTTTGTACATATGAGTGCAGTCCTAACCTGTACAGCAAGTTAACTTGATAACCAGTCATCTGGAGGGGTAAACCCTTGACAGAAATGAAGACTGCTCCGTTGTTGTGGAACTGAAATTTAATAAATCTTTTGTCTGCTTTTCTCAACAGGTAGAAAAGAGTTTTTGTTGAATTTCAAAATGACAGCTAACCTCCGTAGACAAAGGAAAAGGTTAAAAGCAAGTTTTCCTTAATAGCACAATAACCATGCAGTTATACGAGTGATGAAATTAAGCACATTAATTTAGATTCCAAAATGGTAAAGTGTATAAGAAAAAAATATATGCATGATTAAACGCATGAATAAACCTCCTGTTAAACAAGAACACTATTCTCCTTTCAAAAATAACATCAACATTAAAAGATAATCATTGAGTGTTAACGATATGGATAGAACTGATACATCCCAAAATAGATATGACCTAGTAGTGCTTAAAATCTGCATTTACCGATAATAACTTGTTAACGGTTATAATGTGCCTTTCTAGAAATAGTTTTTTATTTTAATTGTGAATGTGTCTTCTTTTTTTTTTAGATTCATTTGCCATATTTCTTTTATTTTTGATTTCTTATTTGTATCGAGCTCGTTAGTCATGTAAGTGCAATTGAATGTATTAATTGCTGAATGTCAAGCTCTGGTATCAATATAATAATAAAAAAAAGTATTGAAGATAAAATATCTCAATTGTTTTGCATATAAACCACATCTGGTCGAATAGGGAGAAATCAAAAGTTGAATAATACAAGGAAGTTGATATTGCCGAGTTACAATGCATATGTTATTACATCATATTAAGAACTCGTTACCTTCATGCACGAACAATCTCATTGTTCATTGCATAATTTACTCTAATAGGTTATTCCTTTATTGAAACTATAACTGTTTTCTGAACTTATATATGTCTAGGTTGAAAATTTAACCGATAAAAAAAGTGTGGTTCTTGTAAATCAGTTTGAATAATGAGGGCAATTGTGGCTTTTTGTCGTGTAAAACATGTAAAAGAAAGTGAACATTTCATCGTGGTGCACTAAAAATTACCGTTAACGTCATTTGGACATTATTTTTACCGTTATTCGTCATGACGATACTCCAATTACAACCCTCAAAAAAACGAAACAGTTTTGCCAATTAATTGTCATCCTGTCTTCGATTTGCAGATTAAAATGAAGAACTAGACCGAATGTGTAGTGCTTTTTTACAATTAAGATTGCTATTTGTATTTATAATCTACCTAATGTCAGTGCTATCTATACTATTAAACGAGAAGTCCTCATTTTGGGTGTCGGTTTCTTCCTATCAGAATAAATCAATCATCATTCCTCTGTGTCCTAAAGGTAACATGCATAGTCGCATTTGTCATCCATTCTTATGATTATTCAGATTGAGTTATTTTGGGAGAAAAACGACAAAAAAGGAGTCCGGATATGATTCCGTCATCGGATTAACTTTTAGTCATAGATTAGATTTCCGGTTTGAAAGATGCACAAATACAACCAATCGTATGATAGATAACTAAATATGACAAATAAATAAGCCAATCAGAGCGTTCTCCATAGCAAGGGGTTTAGATCGCATGAACCACAACTATAATACCTCCTTATAGAGGACAATAATTATTTTTCGCGTTTATCTATATGTAAACTACGATTATGATACTTTAATATAGAGAGACTCTCTGTATTCTATCTACTGTTTTCCTTGAAATGTTTACTATTTAAGGGGTCATACCAGTTGTTTATATTTATATTATTAAGTTAAATATTTGACACAAGTACAACCAATCGTATGATGAATAACAAAAATGGAGAAAAAAAAATAAGCCATTCAGAGCGTTCTCCATATCATGGTGTTTAGATCGCAAGAAACACAACCATTATACCTCCTTATAGAAGACAATTATTTTTCGCGTTTATCTACATGTAAACTACGATTATATTACTTTAATATATAGAGACTATCTGTATTCTGTCAGGGACTTTCTATGTTAGTATAGAATGTCGGCCCTGGTTCTGTCTACTGTTTTCTTTGAAATGTTTTCTACTTAAGGGGTCATACCACTTGCATATATATTAAAATAAGTAAAACATGCCTAACTTCATCTTAAACTACCTCGACCAAAAACTTAAACCTGAAGCGGGACAGACATGGACGGACGGACGAACGAGCGAACGGACGGACGAACGAGCGAACGGACGGAAAGACTAGCCTGAAAACATAATGCCCATAAATGGGGCATAAAAATTTATTGTTGAAAGGGAAACTAGTGATTTTGCAAAAATGCAAGTAAGGTAGCGATTAAAAGTAGGCAAGCAGTTTTCTGGGCGTCGGGATCGTGTGTTTTTAAGCTCGGGATTTGGGGATTGATACTTACTGGATCCAGGAATATATTTTTCGATTTTGTGATTTCGGAATATGCGTTTCTTTTAATTCTGCATCTCTTGATTTCATGGTTTTAAGCGCAGGATTTCGGGATCAGGACCCCTCCGACCACCCCTCAAACTAGCCTTAGTCATATATACACGATTCATATCCTACCATTGACATCTTAATAAGGCTCTCAAAAGAAAAAAACACTGACGGATTGTCCTAGAAGCATATTTTATTAGACTAAAATGGTCTATATATAAGCAGTTAGATTTATTTCATGTTTGAAACGGTGCAAATTGTTAATTTTATTTGACTTTTACCAAAAGCAGCATTGTAGCAAAGGAGAAGAATAATTGTGGTCTGAGGCAAGACACACGAAACTTAACAGATAGGAAACAAATATCGGACTTTTGAACAAGGGAGAAGGCTTTTGATACCTTTTATGAAATTTCCCATACATACTATCTTTTACAAAAAATCCTCCTACAACAGTCCACAAGCTGTATATGCCCGCGATTTCGCGGGTGTGTTCTAGTATATTTAAAAATAGGAGCACTCTCCATGCTCTAGTTGCCACTTTAACAAACACATTTATTAGCATCTGCATCAAAAGCAAACATATTTAAAGGCAAAATAGTTCACATGATTAGATTTAGTTCAAACCACATATACAACTTAAAAGACTACCTTGAATAGTTTTGCTTTTAAAATACCATTATCTATAAATATGAGTCACGTGTTGTCGATTGTTTCCGGTTATTCGAGTTCAATCATGTGACGACTTACTTCCTGGTGTCAGACATATTCGTTGAAAGGTAAACAGTTATTATTCTAAACTTATTTTGATAATCTTTTAATGATGCTAATACAACTAATAACAGGAGCAATTACAGAACATTCACAAATTTCAAACTGAGGTTAATCCTGATATCCATGATGAGTTTATTATCAAAGTATTCACCATTGACACCAAAGATACCAGGTTTTATAATTTTGTACGTATGATTAGCGTTTCGTTTACATATACATGATATAACTACTCATGAATGATGATCGAATAAAAATGTTGAAAGCAAAAACAAATTAAAAGAGTATTGAGGTTCTAAAATTTAGAAATCATGCTTCAAATCTCGATTTAGACTATGATAGTTAAATGCTCAATACATAATGGACTATTATTGCTCTTGCTTTATAAAATTGATATTTTTTGTGGAACGACTTGTCGTTCTGCACAGTGAAAATTGCGTTGATGAAAATACCCTTTGTTTCATGGACCCTTTATATTTGAACAAATCTGGATCGCTTGGTTTCAAACACGGCTAACTGGCTAACCGAGAGATTGATAAAATTTAGAATGGAAATGGGGATTGTGTCAAAGACCATAGAAAAAAAAAACAGCAGAAGGTCACCAACAGGTCTTCAATGCTCGGTTAATCTATATTAAATTTGCGTCTATATGAGCGGTGGTTGGTCTGTTAAACGGGTTGGTTAAAGGCTGTTAATCAGGTGTTATCGAGAAAACCATTGCAAGGTCAGTATGTTTCATTGTATAACTTTTTAAATATATTTTTATCATAAAAGCTATTCATGTCAACAATAATTAACTGTTAAATGAATCAAGCGGTGTAATTTTTTTTCTAGCATCGATAAAAGATCTTTAAAATCAAAAGGCGTGTAACTCGTCAAGACATTTATACCATTTTTACACACACAAAATGTTCACAAATGACAAGTTTGTTGAAGTAACTTGCATGCAATATTTTGAATATCGAAAAAAGACAGGTATTATTTTTGTTAACCATATTAATATTATTATGTGAAAAATCTAAACGAAAATCTGTATTTTGGTGGCATAAATCAATTTTAATTAGAAACCTGGTCTGTTAATGGGTCGGATGTATAAAAACCGGTCTGTTAATGGTCTGTTAAGAGTTATAAGAATGGCAATAAAAGTACTATTTCATTGCTTTGTGGGGTGCTATCAAATCTAATGGTTATGTTCAATACGTTTGGCTAAATTATATAGAAACAAGACATGAACAATGAAACGAAAATTTAGACAATGGAAATTGTTATTTGAAACAACTGGTTTCACAAAATGTGTGATTTTAAAGTAAAATTATTCTTTATCCAATATTGGTCGCATATTTCATGTGGACCCTGTTTCATTGTTACAAATGTCATCATTTTGTCATCTACATTGGTAATCAGTATATACTCAGATATAACGTCGTTGTTTAACTTAGCACCAGTAAGTAATTTATATTGAAAAGCTAAAATATAAAGAATTGAGAAAGAATAATGAGTAATTTATTTTTAATGTTGACCAAAACAAATAAGAAATACAGAAATAAACAACATCCCCAATTCGGACTCCATGGTATACACGAGAATCTGGATGGAGACGCAGAATATAGAATGATAGATAAAGACAGAAGAGAGTGATGCAATGCTATAAAAGACAGAGAACAAATTAGAATTGTTAAAGAACACAGACATGAAACACCCCTTTTCACTGTTTAAACCCCCGAAAATGATTGTTAAAACAGTTTTGCCATTTATGCCACATCTCCTTATTTTTAGGCTTATAGTATAGACAACAATATATACAGAAGTATATATATGCATGATTTAAATGCGTTGCAATTTTTATCACTGTATATGTTATTTGAGACTGAAGTCCGATAAACATTTTTTCGTCCTGTCAACCGCTGAATCTGACAGCTCATTAAATATTGTAAAGTGCAAACAAAACAAAATTTTGAGGGAGGGGGTGGGGTCGATTTTTGAACCAGTAGTCGATTGCGATGTACTCAACTGGTTGACACATGCTAGAAGTTTACAATCGTACAACTGCAGTTTTCCTCTGCACTTGTGTAGAAATGAACTAAACGGAAAAAATAGAATTAAAACTTAAGATAACCATACATACCTGTATTCGCTCCTTTCCGTTTTCATTTTTAAAATGATTTGTAAACAACATTATATGATTAAGTAATAGAACAACAGAATCAATTGTTGGATAATGCTGAATAATTAGGGTTTAACGTCCAGTGGCATATAGAATGTGCAAATGAGAATGTACCCTGTGTTGTATTAGACAGACACTTTCAATCGGATGTTAGAACGTGCTACTTTGAACAGAAATAAACAATAGGGCTGATTGAAAACGTTAAGTTGTGGTTACACCTTACCGGATAGCTCGAACGGACGCCGCACGGATGAAAAAAAATTGTTGACAATACATGTATCCGTTGGAGGTGTACTGACCAAATGAAACGGACGTTTAACGACTGTCTAACCGGATATGCAATGCACGAATAACGGAAACATACCGGACAGAACGGATGTCGAACGTACATTCAACGGTCAAGTTCCACATTTAAAGGACACCTAACGCATGTAACGGAAGCGTACCGAATAAAACGGATAAACAAGAATAGCGTAAAATTAATAGCGGCAATAACAATAATACATGTAAATTACATACTCGTGACCTTAAAATACCACCAAAGAGTAGCAGGGGTAGAAAAGGAAGAGGAAAGAAAAGTCAGATTCTTTATGACGCGAAGTTTTCAGTTGGTATTTTGTCGTTTTACATTCAGTACGTATCCGTTTCATCTGTTATACGTTCAGAAGACATCCGTTGGAGAATTTGTCTACCGGACCTCCAACGAATGTATAACGAACAAGAAACGGATACAAAACGGAACTAGATCGGATGATTACCATAAGAAAAGGACGACCACCGGACTTTCAATGGACACTTTATAAAAAAAAGTGATCAGTTCAGCGTCCATTCGTGCTATCCGGTAAGTGTGTGACCGGCTTTAATAAAACAAATCCTGTATATTCCAGGGTCATTCCATATCTTGCTATATTGAAGTAACACACTCTTCAATTTAATGCAAAGAAAGTCGAAATAAAAATGCTCTCATGTGCTGACATGAATTATCATTAATATGGTTATATTTATAAATAAACTGTTTTCAACATTTTGATTTTTTTAAATACTAAGGCTTTTCTATACTACTCCAGGCATAGATTACCTTAGCTGTATTTGGCAAAACTTTTAGAAATTTTGGTCCTCAATGTTCTTCAGCTTCGTACTTTATTTGGCATTTTGTTTTTTGGGATTCGAGCGTCACTGGTGAGTCTTTTGAAGACGAAACGCACGTCTGGCTTATATTCAAGATATAGTTATGGTATCTATGATGAGTTTATGCACTATAAGTTGCACTTTGTAAATACAGTGGTTCTGAAAACACGCCTCTTTTGGGAAGAAATTGAACATTCATAGAAAATTAATTTTGCTTACATACTGGTTCCCAGTTATGTTCTCTGTGATCCATATCGCAGAGACAGAACTTGGGAATGTTACCAGTAAATAAACACGTGCATATTGTTTACATTGAAATCTTTGGGAACCTTTCAATCGAGGTAGGGGTAGTTAAGAAAATTAGTGTAAGTTTAAACTCTGAGAAGTTCAGGGCATATAAACGTTGAAAATATGCCGCACAGCCCTATATTTTTGAAATTGTGGTGCAAATGAACTTTCAATTCTAGGATAAGATTTTTTTCAAAACTTCATAGTAAAAGTGGTACATTTTTAGCCGTAAAAGGAGTTCCTATGGGAAATTGCATTGTCAATATTTACAGAAATGCAACCTATAAGGAGACTGTTGCACCGTGTTGTCATTTTTTTCTTTTCGAGTACATCTCATTCTTAAACGTTTTCAAAGGGAAAATATAAATGTAGCAAAACTATTATCGTGGCTAAATAACTCTTAACTGACACAATTCAAATTATCCAACCCATTTACAGACTTTATTCCCCTAATATTCACTAAAATGTTGTAATACTCGCGTTAATTAACAACTATGAAATATTAACTTATGTCAATTTATCGTTTAGAACGAAAGTACTATTGTGTGTCCCTTAAATGATATCAAAAATATTTTTCGCCTTTTATCCAAAAATTGCAATGCGTATAAGCATAACTACCACATACTTGCCGACGCTTTTTTAGTTAAACTGAAAACTGAGCAAACCCTTAAATAGTTTTACTGGTGGAAAAACCAAATACCTTCACTTTCGAGACAACAACGATTATGTCATGAAGCGTGCTAATATTGAGTGCAAAACGTTTCGGGTAAGACACCTTGTCGGGTCAAACCAAGAATTTGACTACCGGTAATTGCTACGTCTTCGCTGAGACTTGTGGTTTCTAACTCATAATATCATAGGTCCTCACCGACATATCTACATGTGGAATGTTATCTTGTAAACTAAATGTCATCTTGTAAACTATCTCAATATATGTATTTGTATAGATAAGATTAGGTATGAATGCCAATGAGACAACTCTCCATCCAAGTCGCAATGTATAAAAGTGAGCTAGTATATGCTTTCAACAAGTAGCATTGGCTCACTTCTAACAGCATGATATAACAGACCTCAACATAACTAGTTTAAAAGAATCAAAATTGGAAAAAATTAACGGCATACTTGTAATCTATACTAAAAACGAGAAACGATAAACATATATGAACCAAACCAACAAACGACAACCAATTAACAACAGGCTATTGACTCTAGAAAAGATGCATAAAATGTAGTGTGTTTAAACTAATTAGATGGCGCAAAACAAATTTGACTTGCATAAGTTTCTAAAAATTTATGAAATCTATCTTTCCGTTTAACACGTTAAATGATCTTATCATTGAAAATAATTACGATTTTAATAATCAAATGTTTATTTTAGAATGTCGACCGATCAGAAGTCATGTACCATATGTGAATACCGGCACCTAACAAAAACAGCAACAGATTGGTGTTCTGAATGTGAACAGGCGTTTTGTAGTGAATGTAAAGTATTTCATGGATTTTCAAGGTTATCCCAAAATCATGCAACAATACCGATATCGGATTATGTATCATTAGAGGCATCAATATCGTCTCCTACAATCATATGCACTGAACATAATGAGATTTGTCAAATGCTTTGCAAGACACACGATGAGCTTCTGTGTCTTAAATGTATTGACAAACATAATGCATGTAACGCCATTGTTCCAATGAATGAAATAACAAAACACGTTAAATCATCATCAAATTTTGAAGAAACCCGACAAGGCTTGACAGACGTAAGCAAATGCATTACTCAAATTGAGGATGAGCTAAAACTACATTTACAAACAATAAATGACGACGAGACAAACATATCAGCAGAGATAGATAACAATAGGAAGAAAATAAATGATCATTTAGACAAACTCGAACACGACTTAAGAAAAAATCTGTCAGAGAAAGCAGCCAAATCACGCAATTCCATCGAGGAAACGCTAACCAAACTTGAAGATAAAAAATTAAAGATTACAAAAACTCAAAAGCAGATGAAAGATTTAGAGGCATATGCATCCGATTATCAAACTTACCTTAACCTCAGACAAATATCATCTATAATAGATTCGGTAGAATCATTTTTGCAGTCAGTGGTTCAAGATGGAAATATAGAAAAAGACACACTGATCTTGAATTTTGATGAAAAGTTAAAGACCAGTATTATTAACATCAAACATTTCGGTTTGGTACATGTTCAGAAAAAGACGTGTCACGTGCCCTTCATCCGACAAAAAGACAAACAAGCACAACTAGTCGGATTAGGACGACTACCTTTAAAATCGATCAATGATATTAATCTTACTTTAGTTCATGCAATTCATACAACATGTAATGCAATTAGAGGATGCGAAATTCTATCAGATGAGAAAGTGCTCTTAAATGAATCTTCGTTGCAAGGTCACGTAGTCGTTTTTGAATCTGATGGGCAACGTTTGTTTGATTTTCCCCAAAGACACGACATGCCATGTATGGATTTAACATGTGTCGATAACACTACCAAAGTAGCAATAACAGGTGGATTCGATAAGTGTATCAGCCTTGTAGACATCAATGAACCAGAAGTTATACAAAAAAGTATATTCACTAAATACTCGTGCTATGGACTGGCGTACGGTGATGACTCATTACTGTGTAGCATGTCCGATGAGGGCATAGTAAAGATAAGTTTAGACAACGATAAGGTTGAAACTATTGTCAAATGTGATGTAAGGATTGGATATGTTGCTGTAAACGACAAATTGCTGTATTTCACAAACCCAGGGAAAAATGCTGTCACTTGCTGTGATATGGAAGGTAATTCATTGTGGACATTTACAGATGACACTATCTTAAAGAATCCACGTGGTATATCAGTCGATACTAGGGGATTTGTCTACGTTGTAAGTCCGGAAATGAACAATGTTGTAGTACTGTCACCAAATGGACAAGATAAACGAGTGTTACTAACATTCGCTGATGGATTGATTGATCCTTGGGCTTTACACATTGATAAAATTACAAATCGTCTTCTGGTCGCAAACAGTGCCAAAATTGCGTATTTGTTTGACGTTTCAACTTAGAATTAAAACAGTATTCTTAAAGAGATATAATAATCCAAAGGAGGTTTGAAAATGGGTAAAACAATATTTTCAAGAAACAAACAATAAATTACAGTGATTTATTAATTTCAGGATTTAAATGATACATTTTGATCTTAAATTGCAATCCCATGTTTAATAGTGGTAAAACAGAAACCTTAATATATATTTTTTAAAAGCACAAGCGCAATCGTTTCCATCTTTATTTACAAATTATTTTTAAAAAAGTAAATATCTTCATTTCTTTCCTGTTTTGAACTAGCTTATTTCTTGATTGTCCGTCGCAATATCATACATTTAGTTTGGCAGAAAATGAAATTACAGAATGATATATGATATTGCTGTGTTCATAGTTCCGTCGTATATTGTATGTATAGGTGATGGTCATACTTCGAAATATTCGTTTGTGTTTTTCTTGTTTCAAAGAAACAGACATGTCAACTCTGACCTACTGGATAGGACCTGCAATTGATAAACAGTATATAAGTTATATATAGGTGAAATAAATTAACATACAAAAAAGATTCACGGGGTCATATAAAGGCAGAATATTGCCACAACTTCTGCATCAGACTTTTACATTGTTTCAGTAAGTATCCCTACATGTAATTTAAAGTCTTTTTATAGTATATATTTTACCAGATTTATTTTGAACTAGTAGTAATATAATTTTATCAGATGTTAGTGTTAAAACAACAGTGATATAAGAAATTCTTTTTTTAGATTATCTCATCAATATCCCTTCCCTTGTATTATTCATCTTTAGATTTCTCCCTTTTCGACAAAAAGTGATCAATATGCAAACAAAAAAACTGAGATATCGTATCATCAATACTTTAATTGTTTTAAATTATATTGAGGCCAGAGCTTAACATTCAACAATTTTATCGTTTAATTGCACTTAAATGACTTACGAGCACAATACAAATAAGAAAAAAAAAGATAAAAGAAGGATGGCAAATGATTTCAAAAATACAACTAGACACATTCACAAATTTGAAAAAAAAAGTATTACACGAAAGGTAACCGTTGATAAGTTATTCTCAGTAAATGCAGATTGTAAGCACTACAAGATCATAACTATTTTTGAATGTATCATCTATATCCATATCTTAAACATGCATTGATAATCTTTTTATGGTGATATAATTTTAAATTGGAGAATAAAGTTCTTTTTTAGCAGAATACAGCGGTGGAGGTTTCTTCATACCTTTAATTAAGCATATATTTTTTTCTCTTACACTTTACCATTTTGGAATCTAAATTAATGTGCCATCACTAGTATACCTGCATGGTGATTGTGTTATTTAGAAAAACCATTTTTTCAACTTATTCCTTTGTCTGTGGAAGTTAGCTGTCATTTTGAAATTCAACAAAAACTCTTTTCTACCTGTTGAGAAAAGCAGACAAAAGATTTATTAAATTTCAGTTCTACAACAACGGAGCAGTCTTAATTCCTGTCAAGGGTTAACCCCTCCAGATGACTGGTTATCAAGTTAACTTGCTGTACAGGTTAGGACTGCACTCATCTGTACAAAAGTTGTCATTTAAAAGGTTTTTCACCTGTACGAGTCAATAAACTTGTCAAAGATACTACGATTAGATATGTATATGTATATCTACAAATTACTCACCACTGCCTAAAAAAAGAAAATTAATCGACCCAAATAAAAAATACTTTGTTGTAACGCTTTTGCACAGTAGAAAATCCTCGGAATTCGAAAATTTCAAACCTTCATAAAAGTTGAAATGTAATTCAGCCAAAATTTAAAAAGATCATTTGTGGCAAATATAACTTATCCTCTTCTAAATGTGAACAGCTGACATTTCATTTATAAAAGTCACGTAGCCCTTCAACGATAACTATTAATATGTATACCGAACAACATTATTGTCAATCAGGCAACTCTCTCAAGACACATAATGACACGGAATTTATCAACTATAGGTCACCGTACGCTCTTCAACAATGAAAAATCTCAAACCGCTATATATGTGCTATAAAAGACACCAAATTACAAATGTGAAACAATGCAAACAAAAAAAACCAACGGCCTAATTTATATACCAAAAAATGAATTAACAAAATATATGTAACTTATCAACAAACGGCAACTACAGTACTTGACTAGGGATAGGCACATACATACAATATACGGCGTGGTTAAACATGTGAAAGCAATTCCAACCCTTTCCTAAATCTATAGGGACCATCATGTAACAGTACAACATAAGAACGAACTACAAAAATCAGTTGAAATAGGCTTAAGTCATCAAATAAATACAAATAGAAGTACATCTCACAGAGTTGACGTTGCTGAATACTTGTACATCCCAATAACAAAAAGACAAAAAGTACAGATCTGAAACTACATGCAGTAACTGTCAGCTACACGTATTTCAAAGCCAATACCAACTGATAAAAGACATAAAATGACATACATCAAAGACTAAATTATCTATCAGTACGAAGGATTTAGTGTAAAGACGTCATAAACAGTGATAGAAAAAATAGTTATCAAAGGTACCAGGATTATAATTTAGTACGCCAGACGCGCGTTTCGTCTCATTAGACTCTGCAGTGACGCTCATATCAAAATATGTATAAAGCCTAATGTGCAATACCAATATACGGGTAACGCTCAGGATAAAATCGAATATAACGGCCCAGGCCATCCTTAAATTTCCATGAATTATTTCTTAATTAATCAAATATGAAGGGGTGTTCTTAAGTGAACTGTCTATACGAGTAATGAGACACTTTGGCAGAAACTGATCAAATAGCTTTTGTTTTAAAGAAACGGGATAAATTCCAAATCCACCATAAATCATAAAATTAGGTGTTCACTTCTTAAAGTTTGATAAAAGTTTACCAAATATTCAGTGCACTCTTTCTATAATATCAGTATTGCTGAAACCCCAAGTCTCACACCCATATAGGAGAATTGGCTTCACAATTTTATCAAAAAGATCATATTGTAGAAAGTATAAAGTATTCAACTTTTATTTTGACCCAATTAGATCATTTTGTCAGAAGAACAGAAAAAAAAAACCAAGATTTTACTTTCTATTACACCAAAAAAAAAACAAATCCATCTTGTTGACAAATCGCTTCATGAATAAATGTGCAACTGATATTTTTCTATCCAAATTCACATTTGAATTAACAGTTGAATTTTTTTTTAAATACTTTCAAATGATTTATATAACATTAACTAAAAGTCAGTTGCACAATTTAACAGGCTGTGCTAAATAATAGTACAAAAAATTAATCCGGGTATAATTTTTGCAGTTTTATTTTTCACCCGTCATTCAACATGTTCAACCCAAACTCTAATTGAAAAACCCTTTGTACTTGATTACCTTTAATCTCATTCATCCAACTTTATTTTCACATTTACTATCTATAATTTTCAAAAGTTGGATAAATGAGAATGAACTTTATAAAGAACAGGTTGGTACCTGTTAGAAATACGGACTATACAAATTGGAGATTACAAGCTGAATCTTATTGTTGTCCCGTATTGAAATTGGACAAGTTTGACCAACATATAGGGTACGTAATTGTTCCAGGAGGACAAGTTTGTTCCTGACCAATTTGTACCAAGTGTGTTTATTTTGAATAAAATAGTTATAATTGGTTTATTAGAGAAGGCAAAAAGTAGTTGTACATATTTTGGTTTATTGACGTTAATTTGGGAATGAAGTTTACTTGTTTAATATTTCGTAATAGAACATTTTTGATCCAATATCAAACTATTAACGAACTCATTCTGCATAGAAACAGACACGCTTACCCTATATACACGTTAAACAATTTGTTGGCTTGCGCTTGCATCATTTTTTAAATCCATTGTGAATGTTAATATCCAAATCGATCATCTCATAAATTTATATCCAAATTGTCCAAAATGTCTTTTAGAATTTATGACTTTAGATTGTTAATTTTTTCACAGATCAAAATTGTCCTGTTCACATTTTTAAATTTCCCACAGTTTAGTTGCGTGCATGATTTACTTTAGGGATTAATGATCGATAGTTGTACATGCAATACTTTGATTGACATCTTTTATAATGTACATGCTTGGTGAAATTGTAAGTTAAAGTACAAACATGTCTTTTGATGATAAAATTACGGAGTTGACAAGATATGGAAGGAACAATGTATAAACAGTGATTTATTTTGTCAAAACGTCTATTGGATTGAATTTGCAGATATTCATATTTTCCGGAAATGAATCAAGACTCATCCGTATGTTCACTGCCATTTACTTTCTCTCCCTCGCCTGTCTAATACAAATGGATGCCACGACAAAACTGCTCAGGTCCGCTCGATAGTCCGACAGTTCAATGGTCAGACAGTTCGATGATCCGACAGTTCAATAGTCCGACAGTTCGATAGTCTGACAGTTAAGTGGTATGGCTACTTTATATGTGATCATGTGTAGTTGAGTCGGAAGTCATGTACCGGATTTGATTACTGCGTACATATTATGAAAATATCATGAAATAATTCAAAAGTAAAAAGATCCTACCTACCAGCAGGATGAACAGTTGAACATGACTTCCGGTTACTTGTGTGTGTTTTTTTGGGGACCTCCATCAGTCAGTTCTTGTCACACAGTCGTTTTCACATATTCACAGTAATCATTTGACTGACTATTGCTACCCTGGCTTACAAATGCTGCACTATTTCATTTTTAAGATTGTTGTTTCTTAGAAGTTCAAGACATCATGTGTAAGCCAGTGTTAAAATTGGCTCTTTGGTTTCTAACGATAAAATCTTGTAGTGATTTCATTAAGGGTCCAATATACTGAGCTCACTGTGGCAGCCATCTTCGTCGGCAGTCCGGATCATTAGACTGATTTCTGAAACAGGACCACTAAAGGACCATTGCTGCCAAGTATGGTTCCATTTTGCTAAGTTGTTTCGGACAATAAAATGTGTAACTGAATTTTTCAGAGGGTCCTATGTAAAACTAAGTTTAATTGTGGCGGCTATCTTGTTCGCAGGTTGAGGATGTTGGAAATATTTTTGGATGGGGACCACCTAAGGACCATTCAATCAAAGTTTCGTTCCAATTGGACCGCCAATTCCAGACAAGAAATCCTATGTTAGGCTAAGTTCAGCTGTGGAGGACATCTTGGTCGAAGATCGATAGTGTCGGACAATGTTTTCGAAATTGAACCACCAAAGTACAATTCTACTTAAGTTTGGTCCCAGTTAACTCGGTAGTTTCAGACAAAAAGATCTTTAAAACAGGGATGAACAATACGAGAGGGACTGTCTAGCTCATAATTCGAAAATAAACTCACAACGCCTGTCTAAAAATGAAAGAAGACAAACAGACAAACAATAAAACACATGACACAACATACAAAACTAAAGAAGAACCAGCACGAACCCCACCAAAAACTGGGGGTGCTCTCATGTGTTCCTGAAGGGTGAGCAGATCCTTGCCATATGTGGCACTCGTCGTGTTGCTTATGTTATAACAAATCCGGTAAATAGTCTTATTCGGTAGGTCACATTCATGATATGGAAGGGGATTGTAGTTACGACGTGAGGAATATATCCGATAACTTTTGTGAAACGGTTATTCCATAATTGTGAACCAACTTGTGATGGCGTCCGTAAAATTTACGTATGGATAATTTCAACTTCATCATTTGGAACTCCTGGTTTAATAGCTTCCTTGTGAGCAGCAACCGTATATTAAGAAAATCATAATAGGAAATGCAAGCGAGGGAATATCGTATCAATTGGGAGATATATACCCCGTATGCAGGTGCTGCTGGAATGGTGCTACTAAGAAACTGGTAACATTTCCAATGAAACGCAACACAGAAAGCATAACTGGCAACCAGAATGTAAACAAAATTAAAAACTATGTACAAGGTGCACCCTATAGAGTCTGCTGTCGGTCACCATGCATTCACCGCATACAACAGACAATTTATTACTTTGAATAATTTATTTTATCATATCATATCAATACTAATTTTGAAAAACTAATACATAACATTTGGAAAAAATAATCAAAATATATCATGAATATGATTTAATAAAAATATATAAATGCTATTCATTTTTCTTTTCATTTACTGAACTTTATACAAAGATAGATAACTCAAAAATAACTACGGTAACCTTTTGATTTGTTAAAAATCTGCCGAGTTTTCATTTTGTCGCCCTCAATAAACAATATAATAATGCACAACTGCATGTAAATATTCAATATCATTATCTTTGTTGTTATAATGACCTAACACTAGTAGCACGATTTCAGTCTGAAACGGTCATTTTGGTCTGATCATATCTTGATTGACTGGATTTAAAGCTAGAGGAAAACGTCAAAATTTTTAACATCTTTATTTTTCATTTTTATTTAAGTTCACAATTTCACTTCATTTACTGAATTGTATACAAAGAGAGATAACTCAAAAATAACTAAGGTATTTTTTGACATGTTAAAAATCTGCCTTGATTTCATTTTGTTGCCCTCAACAAACAATTTAATAATGCACAACCAAATATTCAATATCATTATGTTTGTTGTTATAATAATTGGTTTCTCATCTGTAGTAAGAATGCTGTGCTTTATAATGTCTGTGTATCCTAAATCCACATCGTTTTTACAAAATATATCGGTATTCTTGTTTAACAAGTCTCTAACTTTTACTATATGTTCATGCGCCAAGTTGTCCTATTCTATTTCAAGGTCATTTTTAGTATTGTCTTATTATTCCCTATTTTTATTGTAACTTGCTTACATGTACATGTACAAACAGCATTATCTATTTACTTTATTTGAACATTAATTTGAGTCTCATGTTTATCAATGTCAATGTGGTCTTGTGACAAATCCTAGACACAACTAAACATGTCGATCAGTTATTTATCAATAGTAAAAAACATACAATGTACTGAACAATTTTTCGTTTTTATTTAATATCCCAATTTCACCTCATTTACTACTCTCTATACAAAGAGAAATAAATCAAAAATAACTAGTTTCTACGGTAAATTTTGAAATGATCAACCAAATCTGTTGGGCTTGTCTTGAGTTCTGTTTCGTACATTTTGTTTTTGTCTTTGTCCTATCTATTATAGTGTGTTTTAAAAATTATGCGGGTGACACGTTACAGCTTTAAATGTTTGTTAATAGTAAATTTATAGAACTTCAGTTTTTGGGGAACATTAAAGACATGATTCTGTGTGCCATCGCATTCGGCAATTTGATGATCAGTTTATGTTGCGTCCGTAAAAATATCAAGCGAATGATGTTGCATAAACAAAATCGATTGACCCGGCGTTGTCACTACATATTGATCTGGTCATTGATGGTCATCGTCAAATCCTGTTTGCCTGTATCGCAGTTTGAAGGATAGTAAGGCGAGTTTCTAGTGTCAAATCGACTGGTTACAGCTCATTCACGTTTTTCTATTTGCAATATTCGTATTGGCTGATTCCGTTTTTCAATGTTCAGATCTAGTAATATGGAGATGCAACAACTGTAAATGCTTTGATTGTGGGTATGGACTTTAAAAAAATGTTTCTCGAAGAAAATTTTAAACAAAAAAATCAATTAAAGGTTTTAAATGTCGCTTTGTAAAAGTTTTTAATAATCTGGTATGTTCAATAACTACAAATAAGTTAGATATCGTTTTTGTCCCAACAGAAAGAACTATGGTTAGCATAAATATTAGTTGTATGCATATGAGGATTAATCATGATTTAGTTAGATATAAAATATCCACAAAAACGTGTGTTGCGTTTTAAGTCCATCAATATGTCAAAGCAAACACGGCCGAATCGCTTTTCTTAATTTAACTTGACTGGTTAGCATGAATAGTAGTTGTATGCATATTAGGATTAATCGTGATTAAGTTAAAAACGATATCCACAAAAACGAGAGTTGCGCTCTTAAGTCCATCAATGATTCAAAGCAAAAAAAAATGCGTAGAAGAAGTATGTAGTATTTATGCTTACACGCATAGCATTTTTTTAAAAAAAAGTTGAAACAAACAATTGAGATATCATTTTAAGGACACACAATAGTACTTTGGTTCTTTGGTTTTAGATTGACATTAGTAAATATTTCATAACTGTAATATTACGTGAGTAATTCCACGTTTTAGTGAAAATTATGGGAAAAAAGTCCGTTAATGGGTTGGGCAATTAAAATTGTGTCAGTTCATGTTTATGTAGCCACGACAATAGTTTTGCTACCTTTATATTTTCATTGAAAAAAGTAAGAATAAGATGTCCTTGAGTAAAAAAAAAGACAATACGGTGCAACATTATCCTTCTAGTAAGAGCATTTTTATTTTGACTTTCTTGGCGTTGTATTGAAGGGTGTGTCACTTCAATATAGCGTGATATGGATTGACCGCTGGAATATGCATGAATTTATTAATAACGTTTTCAATCAGCCTTAGTTTTTGTGTCGGTTCAAAGAAGCACGTTCTCACATCCGACTGAAAGTGTCTTTATAATACAACACAACGTACACATAACTTGTTGCCGTTCTCATATGCGCATGATATTTGTCACTGGACGTTGAACCCTCGTCAGTATCCTCCGATTGGTTCTTTTCATTATTACAAAATCATCTGTTGTTTACATATCATTCTAAAGAACGTAAATTGCAAGGAGCGAATGCAGCTACATTTGGTTATCATAACTTGTATTTCATTTTATTCCGTTAATATAACAAAAGAAGATGTGGTAGGATTGTCAATGAGACAACTATCCACAAAAGACCAAAATGACACAAACTTTAACAATTATACGTCACCGTACGGCCTTCAACAATGCGGAAAGCCTATACCGCATAGTCAGCTATAAAAGGCCCCGATAAAACAATGTAAAACAATTCAGACGAGAAAACCAACGGCCCTATTCATGTAAAAATGAAAGAAAAACAAATATGTAACACATAAACAAACTAAAACCACTGAATTACAGGCTCCTGACTTGAGACAGGCACATGCATAAATAATGTGGCGGGGTTAAATAGTTCCTTTCTACATAAGTGCATAGGAGAACTGCAGTTGTCCGCATGTAAAACTTCAACCATTTGTCACCAATAAGAGTACATCGAAATCCGTTACTGTTTCAACTTTCAGGGGTGTTTGTTGTCTGTATTCTTAAGCAATTATTATTCTATTGCTCTCTACTGTCCTTATCTATTACTCTCTATCCTGTGTCTCCATCCAGATTCTCGTGTACACCACGAGGGTCCGGATTGGGGATGTTGTTTATTTCTGTTTTCTTTAAATTGTTATGTTATGTTACTTTTCTCTACATTTTTTTCTTTTCTTCCTCTATTCTTTACATTTTAGCATCCCAATATATTCTAATTTCTGATGTTTAGTTCTATTACGACGTTTATCTCTGATTTATATACTGGTTACCAACGTAGATGACAAATTATGTCGTTCGTGCTAATTAAACAGATTCCACATGATATACCATTTTTTATCAATTTTCAATTTATATTGCCTAAATTGTTCATTGTTTATGTGTTGTTTCCGTATATTTTATGATTCATTGCTCATGTGTTGTTTCCGTATATTTTAGCCGCTCGTCTTGATCCTACCCATTTGAGCTGATAGCATTCAATATAGCAATAACATTATACTTTTATTGCCATTCATAACTCTTAACAGACCGATTAACAGACAGGGTTTTATACATCCGACCCATTAACAGACCAGGTTTTAAATAAAGATTGATTTATGTCAACAAAATACAGATTTTCGTCTCGGTTTTCAAACAATGATACCAATATGGTTAAACAACATAATGCCTGTCTTTTTTCTTTGCAAAAAATATTACATGCAAGTAAATTCAATCAACGTGTCATTTTGTGTACAATTTGTGTGTGTAAAATGTGTATAAATTTATTGATGAGTAACCCGCCTTTTCATTTTATTAATCGTACATTGTAGGTAGAAAAATAATAATTTACACCACTGAATTCAGTACATTAAATTGTTTTCTTAGACATGAAACGTTGTATGCTAAACATATATTTAAAAAGTTATTAAATGAAACATGTTGAATTTTCAATGATTTTCTCGATAACACTTGATTAACAGACTTTAGCCAATCCGATTAACAGACCAACTGCCGATATAGCCACATACTCTATATAGATTAACTGACCAATCTCTTGGTTAGCCCAGTGTCGGCCGTGTAGTAACGCCCAATAAATTCAGTAAATCTGTTTTAATCAATTCATATAAATTATTCATTTTGTCTGCAAGAATGCACAAATTATTAAAATATTATCAGATATGTTCCCTATGGCCATGTTATTACAGGGGACCTCAATATCGTCCAGGACAGAGAGGTTAAAAAATAGATTAGAAAGAGTGTCGTCAAGTCACCAAAGATGCTCTTTCCTCATTTTGTAAAAAATGGTGTAAACGGGGAAAATCTGATAAAAAATCTCTTGATTCTTATTTCAATAAATGTATGAATGTGGTAGATAAGAGAATATCACATTTTTGAAAAAAAATTGAGAAGTAAATAATAGAGTACATAATACACCTATTTCCAGGATAAGAAATAAACTTCAAATACTTTCAAAGCGTTTTGTGTTTGTACCGGCCGACAAAGCAGCCAACAATGTGGTTGTGGTATGACGAAAATACTACACGGACGTTCTTAAGAATGAAATTTTAAATTCATCTACATGCAAGTCCATCCGCTTCACAGAGAGTCATATAGTAAACAAGCATATCACAACCACATCAAGAGGCTTGAGGCTTCTTCTGAACATTTGAAGGTCCCTACTATGTATTGGCTACCTAAATTACACAAAAAAAACATTTAAATATCGTTTCATATCGGCTTCTAGTAAGTTTTCTACAACTAATCTGTCAGTGCTCTTAACTAGTTCATTAACTACTATTAAAGAGCTCATCATGAACTATTGTAATAAAATATATGAACATAATGGTATAAACCATTTTTGGAGTGTAAAAAATTCTTTGGATGTTTTAGATAAATTACGGGCTTTTGATGGTCCTTTTGATTCTGTTAATAGTTTTGATTTTTCTACACTTTACACTACACTTCCACACTATCTTATTAAACAAAAGTTTTCCTATTCGATTAAAGGTCGTTTGGTAAAGCTGAATGTAGATATATTTGCTGCAACTCATTTAAAGCCTTCTTCTCTAATGAAAAAGGTAAATATGCTAGATATACTTACTGGAGGTGTGATGAGATGATTGAAACTGTTAATTTTCTTCTTAATAATATTTACGTACGTTTCGGCAACACAGTTTATCGACAGGTTATAGGTATACCCATGGGCACTAACTGTGCCCCTTTAATAACAGACTGGTTTTTGTACTTTTACGAGTCACAGTTTATGACTAAACTCAGTAAAGACCTGTCGAAATTGCATTTAATCGATAAATTCAACAACAGTTACCGTTATCTTGATGATATTTTTTTAGTTAAATAATCAAGAATTTTCTCAATATACTGCTGAAATTTACCCCAAGGAACTTACTGTAAATAAATCAAATGTATTCGATAATAACTGTTCTTACCTGGATTTAGATATTTCGGTTGTAAACGGGAAACTACACAATATAATTTACGACAAAAGAGACGATTTTTTAGTTCCCTTTTGTTAATTTTCCATTTTTAGATGGTGAAGTTTCTTTGGCACCATCTTACGGTGTTTATATTTCACAACTTGTTCGCTATGCACGTGTCTGTTGTGACGTTTTAGATTTTAACGAACGTAACCTATGTATAACTGGTAAATTATCAAACTAGGGATATCGTTACCATAAATTACTTAAAACCTTTACTAAATTTTTCCATAGATATAAAGATTTGGTTTTGAAGTTTGGTTGTACCTGTAGAAAACTTATTTCAAACGGGATAGCACATCCTCAATGTTGTTAACCGTGCCCGGAAATTTAGAAATGACCAATGTAAGCTTGTTGCTCCTTTAAATAAACTTATTCTTAAAGGTTACCTATTAAACACTATAATAAGATCATTGAATATTGTTTTTATTGGTATAAATATTGATTTTGTTATCAGTAAATCAAAAGCTAACTAAATATTACTAGTATGTTATATACATATACATAAGTACGTCTGCGTCAGTGACAACTCTACAACAGATGTATCCATCGGATCGCCATCAATGATGGTGATACATGGCTGTGTACATAATGTATATACAACTCGTCTAAACATCAACCCAACAATGTTAGACTGTAAATTTGCTTTCGCAAATTACATTTTCATGGGTCTACATTCTGTTGATACCTGTAACTTGGCATTGCACAAGGTCATGTTCTTCTCTGGCTGTTTATGACGTCTTTACAGTAAATCCATTGTATGTTGGATGTGTACGGATTAAATATTTAGTCTTAGAGGCATGATTTTTTTATTAGTTGTTAGTGGCTTTGAACTAGCTGTCAGATAACTGCGAGTACTCTCAGATATGTTCATTGTGTCTTTTTGTGTCGGGATGTATACGTACCCGGCCACGTTCACTTGTATTTTTGGTCTATCTGATGAGTTAAGCCTTATTCAACTGATTTTTATAGTTCGTTCTTATGTTGTACTGTTATACCACTGTCCCAGATTAGGGGGAGGTTTGGGATCCCGCTAAAATGTTTAACCCCGCCACATTATTTATGTTTGTGCCTGTCCCAAGTCAGGAGCCTGTAATTCAGTGGTTGTCATTTGTTTATGTGTTACATATTTGTTATTCTTTCATTTTTTTACATAAATAAGGCCGTTAGTTTTCTCGTTTAAATTGTTTTGCATTTGTCTTATCGGGGCCTTTTATAGCTGACTATGCGGTATGGGCTTTGCTCATTGTTGAAGGCCGTACGGTGACCTATAGGTGTTAATGTTTGTGTCATTTTGGTCTTTTGTGGATAGTTGTCTCATTGGCAATCATACCACATCTTCTCTTTAATATATGCAATGTAACTGAATTGCACGGGTTATCACGTACTAACTGGTTAACACAATTGAAGTGTTTATCTTCCAATGTCCAAAACCTCAACTTTGTTCAATTGTATAATTACAAAAATTTAAAGTAAACCAAGACATACGTGCAATACATCAATCGGGTGGCTTTCTGCATCATTCAACTTCAAATCGAATGGGTTTTGACCAAATAAGGGCTATGACATGCCATCGTCTTTAGGAAAGTATTAATTTCACAGGGGTTCGAAGCGTTTATCGTTCCGATATCTGAAACACTTCATTCAAAATGTGCTCGGTTAACGCATGTTGACACGTATGTATCACCGAGGATATCTCTTGCTGAGCCATGAGATAGAGTTAACTGTCTGTCTAGGATAAATCAATCAAAATATTGCATTCTAACGTAAAGTATAACAAATTCGTTTGCTTTATCGTAATCAATATTATAAAACAAAATGTTGACTGTTCTTCCCTTATTTTTGACAGTTTTATAACCTAGTATGTCTGTTTGTTTGTTCAAACATTGTTGTTATTTAAGGAAGTTTTATAAAACCGCCATACAAGTGATCGGTTAAGCTAGACATAAAATCGGATTTAATCCACCATTTCCTTCATAAGAAAATGCCTGCATTAAATCAGAAATATGACGAAGAAGTTCGAAGAAACTTCATGACAAGAAAGAGGATTTCAGGTTCTACTTGTGAACTTTCCATTTGTATGTAGCAACATTCCAACAGCGTTTGCATACGGAGTAAATAAAGATCCTATATCCAGGGGCTTGTATTTCATACCATGATTTCCTTGATAGAGGCCCTAGTAACCCGAATTCAGCTTGAACGGACAAAAACGTGTTAACGCTATTTAAATGAGATTAATTGTTATTTGATAAAGATTGACAAAAATTAAAAAATATTTTTAATTCATTTCAATTCATTTCAATTCATTTTAACGCCAGTCAAATAGATTTCTTTGCGGTGAATCAATTGAAATCAAGTTGCTGGTAATGTACGTCAAACTATTAGGCCACGCCCCCGTTAAACTATTTCAAACAGGCATCAATTCGTTTTAAACATCGTTGAGACCCGAGCTTTGTACAGGTAAATCACTCAAGCAAGACAAACTGTATTTATTTATCGGGTTTTTGTCATCAAATTTTATCGAATTCAGTTAAATGTGTGTATTCTTAGTAAAGTCGCATGCTTCACAATTTTTAACAAATGAATGAACAATACATGTGACATTTAAGAAATTTTAATAAAAACATTAAAATATTGATGCACGGTTTAAGAAATGTGAATCTGTTGAAAATAAAATAGTAAACTTGCAAACTTTCAATCCATTTGTTCTCATCGAGGTCCGCGTTCATGTTTCAATGCGATACGTAACATGAAAGTCCAATATGTTACAAATGTATAGACTCTACGATGTCCGAGTTCTGTCCGAAATAAATAATTAATAGCACTTATAAGACATAATGTTGGAATAGTTGTCTTTTGTTGAAGTCGACACGTCTCCCTTTAGATGGCTTTCGGTTATTTCCGTAGTTCGGTTGCTGTCTCATTGGCGTATATCTTACATTAAAATCCTGGTACCTTTGATAACTATTTACATCTCCTTTTTTTTCGTGCATCACTTATTTATCATGTGCACTGATGGCTGAAAAAAATCTGACCATATACATCTGATAATACTGCCTGTCACGTTTCTTTTGCATCAAATAGAGCGGTTTGATTTGGATTTGAATGGGTTTTACTAAACGTCTAGTGGCAAATATTTCACCCATAATATAGCCATTATGTCAGTGGCACATCTGACGAAAATTCAAACCTCAGATTACAAATTGCGTTTTTTTTTCTGAATTTTATTAACGAATGATATGCTGCCTTATACTCTAATATCAGTTACCCATTCGTGAACGTAATGGACGTATGCTGAATGAAGTTCCATGTTTTATCTTTTATATAAAATTTAAAAGGTTAAACCGGGTTGAATTATTTACAAAAAACATCATTTTATTTTTTAAATAAATTCAACAACAATATAAGTATATTTTAAAAATTTAATTGACAGTTTATATTGACCATTATATACATATAAAGACCGATGTCGAGAACTCCATTGATCTTTTTTATCGTTATTTTTTTTAGCACGAAATAAATACAGGAGTTAATCATATCATAGAAAAAATATCAAACAACGTTTAAGACACGATTGATAAAATCTAATGGTTTATATTTCAGTTTCGAATTAGATTTTTTTTAGGCACCAGTGTTACTACTCATTTTGATAAACAGTGAGACGCTTACTTGCAATTCGGAATTGACGAAATAACGTAGCGAAATGACCGTACTTATAGATTATACTTTTGTTTTCCATTTTAATTGTATTGTCATTTTAGGAACCGTTATAGCTTGCTGTTCAATGAGGACCAAGGCTCCGTGTTGAGGCCGTACTTTTGACCTCTAATTGAATTATACCATATGACTTGACGGAGAGTTGTTTCATTTGGCACACATACCACATCTTCTTATTTATATTAAACGGGAGAAGTTTATTACATTTTCATTTAGATAAAAAAAAAAAAAAAATT
This sequence comes from Mytilus edulis, assembly GCA_019925275.1. Classification (NCBI taxonomy): domain Eukaryota; kingdom Metazoa; phylum Mollusca; class Bivalvia; order Mytilida; family Mytilidae; genus Mytilus; species Mytilus edulis. The sequence goes on from CM034361.1 coordinate 83,032,788, forward strand.
CAGTGAATCAAATGAATTTGTAGCATATTGTTACATTCAAAAGTATTTAATTTTGATTGATAGTATACATTATTTGTATTGCATTGGTCCACAAATAATGTCCAGTGTCAAATATTACACATCGATGACCACTTAGATAAGTTACTTTAATTAAACTCATTTCCTTGGCTGGTAGTACACCCTTGTATTTTGTCCTTTAAAGTTAGTCTGTCGGTTTTTAAGGAGAATTCTTCGTCATTTGCAAATAGATAAAAAAAAAGTATGAAAATTTGCTTACGACTGAATTCAGGCCGAGAGAAATATGTTTGGTTTTATTTCAGATTACGATTGAATTCAGGCCGAGAGAAATATGTTTTGTTTTATTTCAGATTATTTAGTACATATACAAAAATATTCTTAATCTTTTACAATTTACAAATAAAATTTGATATTGCTTTTTTTGCATATGGTAGATGAAACCTGTATGATCTAATTTTTTCAGAGGTCTGTGAAATATTGAAAATAGTACGTTCCGGAAAACACAAGTCGCTATATAAAATGTTTGTAAAATTCCGTTACATGGGTACGCTCATATTTAAATACCTTCCTATAAGAAAGTGAAAAAAAAACAGTTTTTAATTAAATTCCCCTAAAAAAGATTAAACGAATAGTTTAACTTATTTTTCAAATATCGAATACACAAATAAATCTCTAATTTATCCACGCTTGAATTTGTTTTTACTGACAGGTGTCTGCTGGTATTCAATTGGACATCAGTATCAATGTAGGCGTAACAGCCTATCATATTTATCCAATCAGCTGTCTTGTATGCGATGACATACGGTCCACTAAGTTTAGTTTTCCTTGTAATGAATTATAAATTGATTGCAACAAAAATTATTCAATACACTATAAAGCAAACAATGTCTAGCCCAAAAATGACTTACACGACGCTATACTATACATATTATACTTAATAATTATTTACAAATTAAGACAGCGTAAAAAATAAAATAATAACATTAATAATAATTACTATTTAATGGTAGAGCTCTGATTTAACGGGGACTATTATGCTATTAGTATGATAGTCCCAGCAATTTAACAAAAATGATCATCATCAGAACGGTTGTGCTATTGTGGGCCAGGGCTCGGGCCAGGGACTTGCCGGTACGTCTAAAACCCACCCAGGCCGCTTTGGTGCACTAAGCTCTAAGACATTTATGGAACACTACAGCGAACTTTCTAGACAAATTTGAAATTGTCAGATAAAAATAGCCGACGCTTATATTGAAGAAAAACAAGTCATGAAAAGAAATATTACTATACATTGTACGGACATTATGACTAATTCACTAGCTTTGATACAGCGGAAGCAAAAACATCGAGCGTAGCAAAGATAAAAAAAAAATAATGCTAAAGTTATGTATTGTCAAATCAAAGGACAAAGCGTACGCAATGCCACCCGGAATCCGAATCTGACTGTCTAGCAAATTACTACAAAATGGAAAAAAAAATGAACAACGTATGTTAGAATCACGAAAAAATCGGATTTAGATTAGATTTGTGATCATTGGAATTGATTAAGACTTTTTAAAATATCTATTTCTAGGAACTTTTTTTAGATCGAAATTAATAAAGTTCATATATAAGTATGTGGTACAGCTCACACCGATTAATATATTACGGCATATTCATATAGAATTGCAAATAAACCTTTCAATAATGAATTCTTATAAGCTGATTTTAAAGCTCATAATATAAGAGATATGGGATATAATTCAATTTGACGGCAACCAAATGACAAAAACACTATAGGTAAATCAAGACCGCATGTTTAGTCTTCAACAGTCAAGAAACATGTGTCTACACGAAATGCCAAGCTCTAAATCGTCATGAACTTGTAGATACAATATTAAAAAAACAACAATATTAAAGTCTAAATAATATAAATATTCATTATTCACACATATTCTAGATTTTCTAAATCGTTTGAGACACGTATGCAAAGCCCATGTATTTTCCGTTCACATAATGTTTTGACGGTTTTCCTTTTTCATTTATAACGTCCTACAAACATTGCTCAGACTAGACAGCATGAAAGACTAAAACACTTTTATAAGTCAGCGTATAGGTTTATTCCTTGAATGCCAACATCCTTTGATCTACCGACAATTTACCTATAAATAATGTTGGCTTTCGATGAATAGGTGCAAAAAGTTATCACATCACGAGAGCATGCTTATCAAAAATGGACATTTAGAGGTATAGGGAGCGGGTTGAGATCTCACAAACATGTTTAACCCCGCCGCATTTTTGCGCCTGTGTCAAGTCAGGAGCCTCTGGCCTTTCTTAGTCTTGTATTATTTTAATTTTAGTTTCTTGTGTACACTTTGGAAATTAGTATGGCGTTCATTATCACTGAACTAGTATATATTTGTTTAGGAGCCAGCTGAAGGACGCCTCCGGGTGCGGGAATTTCTCGCTACATTGAAGACCTGTTGGTGACCTTTTGCTGTTGATTTTCATTTGGTCGGGTTGATGTCTCTTTGACACACTCCCCATTTCCATTCTCAATTTTATTTAATTCGAATTGAATTCGAATCGAATGTGAATCGAATTCGCTAATCGCGTACACACACTCTTCTTTTTTAATTCGAATTAAATGTCCGTGTGAACGAGGCATAATTAAACAGATAGTTAAAATATAATTCATGTTTGTTACGTTGTTGAAATTTTTTCTGATGATACTACTTGAACGAATATGGATTCTCTTAAAATGAAACTTTGAAAAGTGTTGCATCACATGTGCATATATTGAGAAATTCCAGTTTACACAAATGTGAAGCCTTTTTGGACTTTGAAGGTTTTTTTCAATATTTCTATAGTTGTGTGTGCTGTAACATCCTACCATATTACTTGATTAAATTTCTTGAAACTTTGTATCACGTGTTAGAATACTATTGTTGTATTATGTTCAGTTTGTTCAGGATATTTTTCTTGGTAATAATACTACACACTTTTTGCAAGTGATTCATGAAATGATACTGGTAAGGGGTTTATCGTGTTCGCAAATCATCGGTGTTCTTAGAAAACAAAGTAATGTAGTTTGATTGGAATTGAGACAACTTTCCACAAGAGACCAAATGACACAGAAATTCACAAGTATATGTCACCGTACAGTCTTCAACTATGAGCAAAGCCCATACCACATAGTGGAACTAACTATACAAATCAGATGAAACCGGTTTTACTCATCAGATGTAAATAAATAGAAATACTACACAGAATAGACGTGGTCAGGTTCTTGTATATCCAAACAAACAAAAAACACTTGTAAAGTACATCCTCTGAGAAAACTTGAAGTTACTGACAGCTAGTTCAAAGCCACAAACACCTAAAAAAATCAATCCGCTATAGCCTAAATTCTTGTTTCCCTATTTTATGCATATATATGATTATTGTTTAATTAAAATATTCATATAATTCATGTATATTATACTTAACAAATAAATATTTAAAATAGTATGGAACAAAATAAATCTCTAATATCCCTTTTTAGTTTGAAATAATTATATTTAACTAAATATAAATGTTATATTTATATATATGTCTTATGTTAATAAAACTTGTTTATTCCCAAATTTATTTATTTTTTAATAAATAGTAACAAAAATCATTTTCTTTCTATCGTTATATTCATAATTATTTAACCCTTAAATTTTGCTACTTTTCTAATCAAAATGTGATAAAATGTTACAATTTCATCAAGTTCACTAATTATTTTTTAAAGTAAAATACTTATAAAAACAGAAATATTTTTGTTGCCATTCAAGGAATAGGAAAAAAATAAAATGTTGGCATTCGAGGAAGACACCAGCGTACACACGGTGTTTTTTTTAACAAATCGATAATTTCGTTGCCCAGGGATATGAATTTGACATTAAAAGTCCCTCAAACCTTTACAATACCCGGTCGTGTCATTTCCGTTTTAACAGATCGAGAACCTTTTAGGATATGCATGAATTACCATACGTATGCCCGAGCATTTGTTATAATGTATTAACATGTGACGTAATTTATTTTGAACTCTTTTTTTTGGGCGCTTTTTTTACCAATCCACAAACCAAAGAAACAATGCATGATGGACTACAACATGTTTACAATCAAACGAAAACAAGTGTTATTTACTGAAATACAACACATTTATTCATGCTTTGCGGTATTATCAATTTCGATTAGATTTTTTTTTGTATCCATATTTATAGCTTGTGATATGAAGTATTCTTTTAATGCTCAGATTAACGAAGAATTATTTCTATGCAAAGAACAGAGTATTAAATAACCCGATATAAAGTCATTTCTGTATGATTGCTGATGACACAGAGATTTCGGGTATTCGTCCGCAAGACAGCAACGTAACGACAGTTTTAACACAAAGCCAATAATCTTTAAGACAAACTTACTAGTGTAAAGCTAACCGTCGGTGCTAACTTTTATAAAGACAGTTAAAAAAATTAGGGATCCTTGAATTTTGTGCTCGTAAACACAGGAAAGATTAAGAGGGTTCAAATTTATATTGGGGTCACTAATTATAACTTTACATCGCTTTTCACAAAATTGATTTTATGATATTGTACCCTTTTTTATGATGTAAAAAATAATCTAAATCGATAATTTATTTCTCTATAGGAAACAACAACGTATAATCATCAAGCGGGACAATTTAAAGCCGATTATACGTTATGTTTTTTTTTCTCATTGTTGAAGGCATTGCGGTTGCCTATCATTACTTACATCCATGCACTTCATTTGAAACTTTAAAAATTTTATTCACACAGAAATCACAGCTTATTAGTGTGGGTGTAAGGGACACGAATGAAGAAACCTATCTGGGAAGTTATATAAAATACAAAACTATTAAACCGTTGTTTTTCCCGTTTGAAAGGTTTTACACTAGTAATTTTGGGGCCCTTTATAGCTTGTTGTTCGTTGCGAGCCAAGGCTCCGTGTTGAAGGTCGTACATAAGCCTACAATGGTTTACTTTCATTAATTGTAATTTGGATGGAGAATTGTCTCATTGGCACTCACACCACATCTTCCTATATCTATATTCTATACACCTTAAGGGAGTTAGCCTGAATGTGTGCGTCTTTCTTACGCCAAAATAATGCAGAACGACAAATTGAATTATTAAGGACAGGGATTGATTGAATGATTGATTGATTGTTTGTTGCTTAACGTCCAGTGGTAAATATTTCATGCATATTCAGGACGAGAACAAGTTCACAATAAATACACTAGGTATGTTGATACGATAGAGACCATCTGGGATGATGGTCAGGGAAATTTGGACTGCCACTGGAAAATGAGGATACCTTGTATAGGGACAGAAATTTTGCCTTGCAACAGGCCACCTACGGACCCCTCAAAAAAGTTGTTGCTAGGATTCTTAATGGGCAAAGAGCAAAGAGCGTTGCAGTCTCTTTACACGAGGCATCGGATTTCACGTCCCCCTTCTGACCGGACGTGACTGCGAACTTGATACATCCCGCACAGCCAAACAGACGCCCCATTTCGGTAAGCGTTTTACTGCCGGTCGGGAGAAGACCAGGTAACCATATTTCTATACCCCATTCACCCTAAAGAACAGGGGGTTTCAATACTAACGGATTTCCTGTTAAGAAAATGTAGGTGATCTTTCAGCAATTTGATAATATGGTATTGAAATGCAGGGTATCCAATTTATTTATCGACAACTTTATGTCAAAAAAAGGTAAATCATTTTGACAGAAAACAAAGACACTTTTCCTTGCATAATTTAATCTTAAATATTTGAAAATGGTTATAATAAATGGGTATTTTTTTTTAACATTTTGATCACAGCCAAATTTTGTACGGTGCGTAGAAATACCAAAAAAGGCCTTCTTAGTGCACTGAAGGACTATACAAATCATCGGTGCATTAAGAACAAAGTTTTTGTCTGAAAGTTAAAAAGCCATTGCACCAGTAAAGATTCACAAATTATATTTTTTTCAATATCGGATAAATTAATTGACTGTACAATCGCTTACGAGTTTACTATCCTTTCACTTGGGCCTTTCCTGTACAATCGCTTGTCCAACTTATCAAAGCTCATTTTGAATAAAAAAAAATAAGGAGATGTGATATGATTTGCAATTATACAACTATCCATCAAATTAATTGGATGTACACATGTAAGCTATATAAGGCGATCATACCTTATAATCGGCTATATATATGTGACTGTATCTTACATTAATTTGTAGGATCCTTTACTATAGATAATTTAGCTGATCTGTAACAATAACATCTTCATGCCTTATATATCATGTACTGTAGTACGCCGCTAGATTAAAACTGACGAGGAAAGGTAACATATGCCCACCGAAAGCTCTTTTTTTGAGAGCCCAGGTGGTCGTGTGGTCTAGCGGGACGGCTGCAGTGCAGGCGATTTGGTGTCACGATATCACAGTAGCATGGGTTCGAATCCCGGCGAGGGAAGAACCAAAAATTTGCGAAAGCAAATTTACAGATCTAACATTGTTGGGTTGATGTTTAGACGAGTTGTATATATATATATATATATATATAAAAAGGTCCCAACAAATTTTGAACAATTAAATTCGAAAACTAACGGCCTTATCTAGAAAAAACAACAATTTACAAAAACAAAAATAAAATAATATGCCAGACATGAACCAACGGCAACCACTGAACTACAAGCCACTAACTTGGGATTTTCACAGAAAGAAGATGACGTGATAAGCATGCATGTGTGTGTACGCTCAACCTCCTAAACTGAAGTGGATGTAAGCAATTATAGGCAACAATCCGGCCTTCAATAACGAGAAAACCCCTTCTATATAGTCGACCGATCACTAAAAGGCCCCGACTGGAAAATGTGATTTTTTTTAAAACTCTTACCAGAGTGCATGTTTATCAGCTTACAGAAAACGAAACCAAAAACATCAGTCATAAATAAAAATACGGATAAACAATTTTTTTAAGCTATCTTAATTGATAAACAAGTTTCTGTCCTAGTTTATCTATAAGTCAAAAAAGCAAAATAGATATGGCAGTAATAACTATACCATAAAAAAAACAAGAACAACATGAAATAACATAATATATACAAGTATACTGTGACGAATATTATTCAGTTACCTTAATTATGTTAAGAAGTTTATCTGTTAGGAAGTCGGCAAATGTTTAAACCTTTTCACTTTCGTTTCTTAATGAGGTACGTTAATTACGGTTGTATTACGGAAAACGATTTCCGAAGTTTTGGTATTGGTTCCGATCCTTTCTAGTTGAAAAGTAAGTGCTTGATATCAAATTACTATAGGCGTTATATTAAAACGTAACAGTAATACGGAATATATTTATTTCTGTTTAGAGATTATATGCATTTTGGTTAGAGATTATTCTAGTATATAAGTAGAGTTTCTCGCAACGTTAATGAGTTCGATCATCAGAGCTCCCAGAGTGAAGACTAAAGAAAAGGTAATTATAACTATTTCTGAATAAGGAGTAGCTTACCAAGGACCTTTGGTTAAACTTTTAAAAGCAAGAGCCAATTGTACTATCTGAATAAGGTGGTGACATATTGTCCTGTGGTATATAAGTAAGGTGACAACGTGATACTGTCCCTTTGGACCAGTGACACCTTGGCCCTGAATAAGGACTAGGGGCGCACTGGAAACCATAATTCCATATTACCTTTTAATCAAAGAACTAAAGTACTGTAAGGCAAATAGGTTTATATTCATATATCATATACTTTTGAAGTAAGGTTAAGTTATAGCACCAATTAAGCGTTCCTTGTGTAGTATTCCTTTGTTAGATTAAGGGTTTCATTTTGTATACTTACCGGAAGTAATCTTTTGTTAATTGTTGATAGACTTTTATATCTAAGGTTAATTGGTTCAGGAAACACGTTACCATTTGTCAGGGTTAGCCAACCATACACAACAAACCCAGGGAAGTAACCCTGGTACGGATCTACAGGTACATAAAGTACCATCTGGCGTGTAGGACCCCCTGCACGTTACAGAATTTGGTGGCAGCGGTGGGATTTGTTCGCTGTATAGTTGGTTAGTTGGATATATCAGTCAGTAGAGTCGAACATCTTTTTTTTTTTTTGGATAAATATGGATAAAGCTGAAAATTTATCTGCCCAATTGTCTAGGCTTGAAAAAGATCTTCAGGACACCTTGTCAAGAAGTCGTCATTCACATTCTACACCCATTCACGGGTTTGCAAGTGACTCAGGGATTATTACTACACAGCGTAATGACAAAACGTATGTTGACAAAACAACCCCGATTCACAGTACCCCAGTTGGTCCACCTCATTTTTTTTTGCAAAATTGCAGGTATTGGCGCAAGACCAAAGGTCTTCAAAGATATAGAAGTCCCAAATCAGTTGAAACTTCATGATATTCAAATTGTTAAGGAAAACCCCGTCAGCTTGTCCGATAAGAAGTCACCCGGGAAAGCCCCAGGGGCAAGCATGAGTAAGCGTAGAGATATTAAGGTTGCAACGTACGATGGGTCAGGTGATTGGAATGACTACCGGTCACATTTTGAGGCTTGTTCCTCTATTAACGGTTGGGATGATCTAGAGAAAGGGTTGTACTTAGCGGCTTCCCTTAGAGGTCAGGCTCAAGGTGTTCTTGGGGATTTATCAGATGACAAGAAAAGTCATTTTGACCAGTTGGTTCGATCTCTAGAAGAGAGGTTTGCTCCCCCAAATCAGTCAGAGTTGTACCGGGTACAATTGAAAGAAAGGAAGCAGAGGGCTTCAGAGACGCTTCCTGAGTTAGGACAAACGATACGCCGGCTTGTGAATAAGGCGTACCCCACTGCCCCAGGAGAAGTCAAAGAAACATTGGCTAAAGAACACTTTTTGGATGCATTGATTAATACGGAAATGCGTATAAAAATAAAACAATCACGGCCCCTGACCTTAATTCCGCTATATGTTTAGCTGTAGAGTTAGAAACATTTTACAAGGCAGAGAAGCAATTTGAAGTAGGGAAAGCCCATTTAAGAGTTGTAGACAATAATGAACATGTGGTTAGAGAGTCTGAGTCTCATGATAGGTTGTCAGATAAAATAGAGGGCATGTTAGCAGCATTTAATGATCAATTGGCAAATATGCGTAAAGAGTTAGATGAATTTAAGAACAAAGCCAACATGTCTGGGCCAGTTGATAGGTCAAAATTTCTTTGCTATAATTGTGGTAAACCCGGCCACATGGCTAGAAATTGTAATGCTCCTAGAAATAGGAGACAGAACAACCAAGGATCACCAGGACCCTCGGTTAGGCGTACGAACCACCATAGTGGTAAACGGAAACATAAATCTTTGTACCTTGGCTCAAACACTCTTAATGATGAGGCAGGGCTCTATGTAGAGTTATTTATAAATGGAATCCCTGCCAAGTTTCTTATTGATACAGGGGCTACAGTTAGTTTGGTCTCTGATACTCTATTTGAGAAATTGAAGTCCCGTGATAGGCCAAGTGTACTGCAGGTCACCCAGGAAATAATAGCAGCCAATGGAGAGTCTTTAAAAATCATTGGTAAGGCACTGTTTTCTCTTAAGCTTGGTAGTTTTCACACTGTCATTGAAGGTGTTATAGCAGGTTTGTCAGTGGAAGGTATTCTTGGACTAGATTTTCTGCAAACAAACGGTTGTAAAGTTGATTTAGGCAATAAAGTAATGGAAAGGGATAATCAACATATACCCTTGTTACTACAGGGAAAGTTAGGTGTTTATCGGGTGGCAGTCAAAGACAAAGTTAGCATAGCCCCAAGGTCCGAGGTAGTTATCCAAGGTGAAGTACTGAACTATGATTCAGCTGTTCAGGTGACTGGCATTATTGAACCCAGTGAAGAATTTCTTGATAGAGGAAAGGCTCTTGTAGGAAAGTCTGTTGTAATGTCTGATAAAACAGTTCCTGTTAGGCTGTTGAATATAAGTGACAGTGTCCAAGTATTAAATGTCGGTACTGTGGTCGGAAATCTCAGTGGAGCGGAAGTGGTTAGTCAGGTAGACAATCACAAGGATTATGCTCTTAATAATGAATTGGAAAAATTATTAAATAGGTCTAGTGAGAATCTTGGACATGGTCAAAAAGACAAGGTCACAGAATTGTTATTGGAATTTAAGCATCTTTTTGCCGCTTCAGATTCGGATCTTGGACAAACAAATATTGTGAAACACAGGATTGACACTGGTGCTGCAAGGCCAATCAAGCAGCCACCACGGCGCACCCCAATAGGTCTTAGGGAAGAGGTAGATCAACATATTAACGATATGTTGGAAAGAAACATTATTGAACCCTCGGAAGGACCATGGTCCTCCGGCATAGTTTTGGTGAGAAAGAAAGATGGGACCACTAGGTTTTGCGTAGACTATAGACAGTTAAACGCATGTACTATCAAAGACGCGTATCCTTTGCCCCGAATTGATGATCCGCTGGAGCAGTTGTCAGGAAACAAGTGGTTTTCAACTTTAGATTTATGTTCTGGATATTGGCAGGTAGAAGTAGAGCCATCAGATCGCCCTAAAACAGCCTTTGCCACACGAAAGGGTCTTTATCAGTTTCGCTGTATGCCATTTGGTCTGGTAAACGCCCCTGCCACTTTTGAGCGTCTAATGGAGAATGTTATGGCAGGGCTCCAATGGGACATTTGTCTCATATATCTCGATGACATCATAGTTATGGCTAAGCATTTTGACGAAATGATACATAATTTACGCAAGGTTTTTGTAAAGTTACAAGGGGCAGGGCTTAAACTCAAACCCAAAAAGTGTCATTTATTTGCTAAAAAGGTTACTTTTCTCGGACATGTTGTTTCAGAATCGGGTGTTGCTACCGACCCCGATAAAATCAAGTGTATAAAGGAATGGCCAATTCCCCAGAACGTGACAGAGCTCAGATCCTTCTTGGGTTTGTGTGGTTATTATCGCCGGTACATAATAAATTTCTCAGATACGGCTAAGAGCTTACACCAAATGACCGAAAAGGGTCGCGAATTTTTGTGGACAAATGATAGTCAGGAGGCCTTTGAAAAGCTGAAAGGCAAATTAGTCAGTGCCCCAGTCCTCAGTCATCCCGACTTCTCCCAAACATTTATTCTTGATACGGATGCAAGTAACAGAGCGATAGGTGGTGTTTTATCACAGGTTATTGATGGTGAGGAACATGTTATTGCATATGGGAGTAGGACCCTTTCAAAAACAGAGCGCCGGTATTGTGTTACAAGGCAGGAACTTCTAGCTGTGGTCCATTTTGTTAAACATTTTCGGCATTTCTTATACGGTAGGCGGTTTATTATAAGGACAGATCACAGCTCATTACAATGACTCATTAGATTCAAAAATCCAGAGGGTCAACTAGCCCGTTGGCTGGAAGTTATAAGTTCATACGATATGGTTATTAAACATAGACCAGGTACTCAACATCGCAATGCCGATGCTTTGAGTCGTATCCCTTGTAAGCAGTGTGGTTTTGTTGAGAACTGGGAAGCAGTTGGCTTAGTCAATATGGTACAATTTCAGGGGGGCCAGGACAGTGATCTTGAGTTAGATATAAGACAGTTGCAAGAAACAGACAAGGACTTGCAGACTGTCATAGGATGGTTGACTACTGGCTCAAAACCTTCATATTCACAAACCGGCAAACACAGTTATGTTGTTAAGTCCCTTTGGTCCCAATGGAATGTTATGAAGGTTCAAGATGGTATATTGTTTAGGGAAGACCCGGAAACTAGTTTAAAACAAGTTGTCATACCAATGAAGGAAAGACGTAAAATTCTTGAGTTTGCTCATGATAATAAGACAGCTGCTCATTTGGGCATTAAGAAAACTTTGGCTAGGATTAAGGAAAAATTTTATTGGCCAGGTGTTAGAGGTGATACTTGGAGTTACATTGCTGGTTGTTCAATATGTAATAAGAGAAAGAAACCAATTCCTAAGAGAAAAGCCCCAATGCAAGTTAAAGAGTCAGGGTATCCCATGGAGAGAATTGCTATGGATATCCTTGGGGAACTCCCAGCAAGTGAAAAAGGCAACAAATATATCTTAGTTATAAGTGACTATTATACTAAGTGGACAGAGAGTCATCCCATGCCCAACATGGAGGCAACTACAGTTGCAAATATTCTTATGACTGAGGTTATTTCTAGGTTCGGGGTACCAACTATTATCCATTCTGATCAAGGTAGTCAATTCGAGAGCCATTTGTTTAAGGAGATGTGATGGTTGAACGATTCAATAAAACTCTTGCTACCATGCTCACGGGGTATGTAAATGAATATCACTCCAATTGGGACGTATTACTACCTTATGTCATGATGGCTTATAGGTCCTCTCAACATGAGACCACTGGTTACACTCCCAATAGATTAATGTTGGGGAGGGAAGTGTCTACCCCCCTAGACTTGATATATAAGTTGCCATCCCAAGTTAAGGCAATACCTCAAAATCAGTGGGCATGGGAATTACAAGAACACATGGAAGAGGCACATCAGATTGTTCAGAGACATGTCTCTGGTCAAATGTTAAGGCAAAAGAAAAACCATGACAAAAATGTCAGTTGGGCTAAATTTGAACCTGGCAACATGGTTTATGTATACTTCCCCCTTAGAACCCCGGGTTTGTCACCAAAGTTCACTAACCAATGGCGTGGTCCATATAAGGTGATTAAGATAAACTCAAGTGTCACATACACCGTCAATTGTGGGCGCAAAGGAGCGGGTCAAGTAATACATGTTGATAGGATGCGCCCTTGTCCCCAACAAATACTAAGGGGAGAATTTGTTGAAGAACAAAGTCCTGAGAAAACAGGAGAACTAGAATCAGAGATTCATGACGAAGAAGTTATCATTGACTCTTTGCCCTTATTAGATCTAGATGATCATGAGGATGTAGACAATAATCGGCCAAGGAGGTTTAGAAAACCTCCATCGTGGATGAAGGACTACGAACGTTAGGCTGTGATTTTGAGATGTAAATAGACAATGTTAATATGTATTTTTGATATTGAATATGTTTTATTATTTTAGATCTAAGTTTGAAATATGGTTAACACAAAGACAACGCCACGGCAATCCTCACAGGAGATTTACAGATGTCCTGTCTGTGGTGATAGGTTTCCCACTGCCAAAGAGTGGAGTGACCATATAATTACATGTTGTGAGGAAAAGCGGGTATCAACATCTTTCATCTGCAAAGAACCGGCGTGCACCTATGCAGCCCTCCTGGAAAGAGATCTTAGGAGGCACAGCAAGAGAAAACACCAGAAATCTACAGTAGCTGAAAGTGATACTGACTCCGATGAAATTCCATTTAGCCAGAGACCGACTGGGTCATCTTGCGTTGATATAACGTCAGTCACTCCAGAGGTCGCAACCAGTCCGGAGCTGGCACCAGTGAGGAAGCCAAGGAGGCTGGATATCGTAACTTCGTGCCAGAGCATGTGGACGAAGTCAGTTATAAGTTTTGAACGTTTGAATTGTTAGTTATCAGACTGTGAGAGGACACATTGTTTGATTTTGAGTGTACTATATGGTAAAAGATACCCGATATTATTATTGTGTTTTTGTTTTCATTTTATTGTATGACCGTCCGGTCGGACTGGGGACGTTAAATCCGATGCCCCGTGTTCAGGAAATGTCACGTCCTGTGCACGCTAAAGATCCCTTTGTAGAGTTCGTTAAGAGTAGGCTCCTAGGGGCCGCTACATAGGCTAAATTTTGCAACCAGGATTATTTCGGAAGATTAAGTTTCCAGTGACAGTTTAAATTGATACATTCTTTTGGTATTTAGATTTCATATAGTAAGGGTATTAAGTTAAGTAGTTTTGTTAGGGATCCATTACCCATTGGTAGTAGTATTGGTAGGAGCTGGTTGAAATCTGAGCATATGGTAGATGTATTGTCTACGAGCTGATAGGATGAACATTTATTTTGTTCGGTTAATTTTGTCTAGTACCATGGAGAGTACTTTGCATTTTGAGAACATGCTCAGTGGTTATTGTCGAATAGATAGTTGATAGAGTTTGGGTCTGAAAAAGGGCCTCAGGTCGATGATTTAGCTCGAGTATTGTAAATGCGGGGCGCATTTCTTTTGAGGCGTGGATAATGTGACGAATATTATTCAGTTACCTTAATTATGTTAAGAAGTTTATCTGTTAGGAAGTCGGCAAATGTTTAAACCTTTTCACTTTCGTTTCTTAATGAGGTACGTTAATTACGGTTGTATTACGGAAAACGATTTCCGAAGTTTTGGTATTGGTTCCGATCCTTTCTAGTTGAAAAGTAAGTGCTTGATATCAAATTACTATAGGCGTTATATTAAAACGTAACAGTAATACGGAATATATTTATTTCTGTTTAGAGATTATATGCATTTTGGTTAGAGATTATTCTAGTATATAAGTAGAGTTTCTCGCAACGTTAATGAGTTCGATCATCAGAGCTCCCAGAGTGAAGACTAAAGAAAAGGTAATTATAACTATTTCTGAATAAGGAGTAGCTTACCAAGGACCTTTGGTTAAACTTTTAAAAGCAAGAGCCAATTGTACTATCTGAATAAGGTGGTGACATATTGTCCTGTGGTATATAAGTAAGGTGACAACGTGATACTGTCCCTTTGGACCAGTGACACCTTGGCCCTGAATAAGGACTAGGGGCGCACTGGAAACCATAATTCCATATTACCTTTTAATCAAAGAACTAAAGTACTGTAAGGCAAATAGGTTTATATTCATATATCATATACTTTTGAAGTAAGGTTAAGTTATAGCACCAATTAAGCGTTCCTTGTGTAGTATTCCTTTGTTAGATTAAGGGTTTCATTTTGTATACTTACCGGAAGTAATCTTTTGTTAATTGTTGATAGACTTTTATATCTAAGGTTAATTGGTTCAGGAAACACGTTACCATTTGTCAGGGTTAGCCAACCATACACAACAAACCCAGGGAAGTAACCCTGGTACGGATCTACAGGTACATAAAGTACCATCTGGCGTGTAGGACCCCCTGCACGTTACAATACTAGTGTATTCAAAACGTGTCAAGGTTGAACGAACATGAATTTCTATATATTACTGTCAACTGAGTGTGGCGCGTGTCGATAAAATATAAAATAACTTTCTAAATGTGATTATAAAATTTGAAATTGTTTATTTTAAAACTTTGACTTATATATGCAATGTATTTTGTGTCAATTGTATCATTCCATCAGGTCCTTTAGTGCAATTTTTTGTGCTTAGTGCACTAAGGGGGACTTTTGCGGTATTTTAACGGACACCCCAAAAAAGAATTAAAGGACAAAACGTTATTATGTGGATTTTTTTTCGGAAAATGTTTCATTTGTCAAATATTTGAGAACAAATCTATTCTTTTTCAATCCAATACATTTTAGGTAAACAGTTAGAGTTACACATACACGACCCTACATTTTTGATAGAAAAAAAAATGCATATTCAATATCGTATAATCTTTTTAACTAAATTAAATTTGCGGTTTTGTGATATGAGCATGTAGTTTGAACAACGCCGTCAATAGTGTTTGAAAGAAGCTATAATAACATTTTTTAGAACCTTATACACCACATACGGAGGTACATGTATGATATCATTACGAGTGAACGTATGATATAACTGTGAAATAGCCATTGTAATTGCCACGTTATTTTATGGATCGTTCATTTTATTACCTTTAGATTATTAACAAGTGCCATCGAACTAAATCTTTATAGACCGTATATTTAACGCATACATACGCTAATTTTACAGTTTAGAGGTAGAAGACGAAGAAGAATTATTTATAATAGTGCAATCTGAACAAACAAATAAATACATATTTATATTAAATAAGTTTTTTATTCAAATGAAAGATAGAATAAGCGCATTTACAAACAAATGTATTAAGAGACTAAGGCCGTGTTCACACCAAACGCCGTGTAGAGTAAACATGTTTACAATTAGTTTAGTGTAGTGTACACTGGTTTCACATTACATTTGTTCACATCTATACACCTTGTTTAGCTACCTGTACATAAGATTTGTTCCCACTTGTAAACTATATGTCATTTAAATGTTCATTACGTAGAACTGAATTCAAAATTTTGGACAATTTTTCTAGCGGTAAGGGAACAACAATTTGACTTCAAAAGGGTGGTGGTGGTGGGAATGGAAATATTCCGATCCCCAATTTGATAAAAAAAAAATATGGTCATACAGATGATAAAAAAATATTATAGTGTGTTAAATATTGAAACAAATGTATTTGATCACCAGCATCGAAAAAAAAAGGAATAAAAACGTACGCTCGAAAAAAAAGGAATAAAAACGTACGCTCGAAAAAAATAATCTGACTCAGATAAAAAAAAATATACAACCCTCCCCCTTTTTTTAGTTAAGTGGTTGCTACTTTAAGAAAGCCATTTTTATAATTTGCAGTAGTTCGAATATACTAAAGATGTCTCGATTACGCATCAGAAACGTTAGCTTCAGCAGCGTGCTTACAGCCGAAAAAATGGATTGAGATATTAGGGATCACTACATTTTTATCTTTTCTGTTTGTTTCAAATGGTATTTCTTCTCCAAGGAGTATTTGGTAAAAGAATAGAGTAACGTTTTGATACTAGACAAACGTATCATTTACCCCACACTTTTTTTAGTCATGCATTTATGCGTGAATCTTTGTTTGAGTAAAAACCAGTGGCGAATATTTCTGTGTACGTCAAGTCGATTCGGGAAGACCTTTTCAAATGAATTAGGCAGCAACTATTTACTTCATTTTTTGGGGAGGGGAGTGGGAGCGGGTGGGGAAGAGGGGCGAGGGCTATTTATTTTTTTCAGGACAAATTTTGGTGACAAGTCGAAATCAATTTTAGCATTATTTAAAGTGGCATCTGAGAGTGAAAAAAAAATAAAAAAATTCAGGGCCAAAAACTGAAAACATTTTTTGTTTCCAAAACAAAACCCCTAGCTCACCAACCCCACCCCCTTGCCTTTATGTTTAATACTTAACTATAATAGCCCCCCCCCCCCCCGAAAAATCAATTGGTTGCTGCCTTATGGGTTCGGCAATGATGCTGCTTTGTGTCTTGATCAGGGGTTAATAAAGTACGTGTAAAATTTAGACAGCAATTTCTATAAAGAACTATACTAAAAATTATCAAAAATATCAATTTTACTAAAAAAAGTTTCCTCCTTAAATATAAACACGGTAAAACTAATGTCCTAAATGCCTAGTTTTGTGTACACTTAAACCTACACAAGGCCTACATTGACTATCGACTGTGTGTAGATAAAACATGATTTAAACTACATGTAAACATTGAGTTTTATCAATGGGAACGCAATTGTGTTTAGTTTACGTGTGAGTTACACTTACACAACACCGAATTTAGGTCAATGTGAACACGGCCTAAGACATATACTCAATGCTACACTTAAATGTAGGTCAAACATATGTATTGTTTAAATCTATGATGATCTTGACGGGGTCCTTCATTTCTGTTTTTATTATAGTTTTATCACTCTCACTTCACGGCCTAAGAGCAGTTTCAGAAGCTTAGTTCAAACGGAGACACGGTTCCTTGATGCCGCCTAAAGAGAATAACGAAATTAACTATATAAATGATCTTGCATAAAAAATATTTGTATTTTTTTGCGTTATTGATCGTTCCTGATGAAGTAAAATCCAGAAACGTGAATTGGACGTATGAAATTTATAAGATAAGATAAGATAAGATAAGATAATTTTATTAACCAATCAAGGTGCCCAAAATTTGAGCTATACAATCAAATGAATGAATTACAAAATAAAGCACTGAAAATGGTTAGAATGATTAAAGTACATTAAGACAACAAAAAAAAAACAAAAAACAAAACATTAATACACATTTACACATTTAAGATGTTGTTGTCACTCTTTTATTAGTGTTACGTTAAAAATTTTCAATTCCTTTTTTTTTTTAAATAATATCAACAAATGATTTTATGTTTCATAATTAAAAATAATATACTTTTTTTATTTTAGCATTTATAATACAATGTATCATCCACATGAAAGTGCGTAACTCCTAATATCATTCTGACACACTAAACGGATCTTGACCCGATCTGAAATTTTTAAACGTTACTTTTTATGATTGGTCTAGGTTTGTCCAAAACAGTTATAACAGACTGGATTTAACGCTAGAGCATATTAAAAGGCGTAAGAGAATGCCGACTAATAGCCAGTCAAGATCGTTTAACTAAACCTACCCGTTGTTATCGCAAACTAAAATTTATCTCATATATACAGGATACATGTTCATTTATTACAAGAATTTTTGTACGTCAAGGTGCATGATAGCACGATAATATACGAATCGTAACAACGCTTCAATATGCTCGTCCACTATATGCTCTTCCACAATTTACGCCTGTTTTGCTCCAGCTACCGGTATTACAATTTAACATAGTTTAAAAGCTCATTGATCTGTTACTTCATTTACAATTTTGAGAAAGACTTAACTGTTTATTATTAAAATTCAACAAATGTCAACATTATCTTCATCAATTTTATAATTTAACAAAACATTGTTTTTCATTACAAGCAAAATCATATATTAATATACAGCTGGTGAATATTTGTTGTCTACCGAAATTATAAGATTTAAATTATATACGCAATGAATAATTTCTGTGAAGTTACTTTTATTTCCGTTACATATCTAATTTACGAGTACAATATAGTAAAACAGAAAAACAGAAACGATAAATATTCAGGAATATCTAAAGTTTCGTAAGCAATTGCAAGGTACCACACGTTACTTAGATTCCACGAGTTTTCATAGCAATTAGCAATTTTTAAAACGAATATGTGAGATAAAGATCTATTGCATTTTTGCAAATTCAAATTATGTTATACTACTATTTTATTTTCAACAGATTCACATTTCTTAAACCGTGCATCAATATTTTAATGTTTTTATCTAAATTTCTTTAATGTCACATGTATTGTTCATTCATTTGTTAAAAATTGTGAAGCATGCGACTTAACTGAGAATACACGCATTTATCCTGCAATTGGGTGTCCTACTATACAGATACAGCCCTACAGATAACGCTATGCTGTATCTGTATACTATACAGATATCGCTTCTAAGCTCCGCCCACTGCCGGACTGAGTATTGTTTGAACCTGTGTGACCTCAGAATGTCTATTCCACTTGCATTCCAATGACGATGACAATTGTCGATTTCAAAACTTGAATGTGTATGATTGTGTTACAAAATCAGCCATGTCAATTTCAGCTTGCATGTTTAGTGAAAGTCAAGTCTGAAACGTAGGACAACTCGTACACTTCTGTTTCAAATTGGACAATGTTTTGTTTTTAATTTTTACTGTTGAAATTAGTTGTTATGTTAAAATAGATATTTATTCACCTTGAGCGATGTATTATTATTGATCATTCGAGATTCTTTTTTTGCGAATCCATCTTCAGCGTAATGTGTGATTTTAATATTACTACGCGGGCCTCAAGGGATTACAAATCGAAAATAAATGCTAAATATGTAAGTTTTTGTGTTTTTCAAAACACAAACAAATTACAGAATTAATTGCAGGATTAAGACAATAACTGTTTAGTGTCTTTAAATATCAGCTGTATTTGTACTCGGCTCGAAACAGGTGTAGTAGCTCGCTAAAAGCTCGCATACACCTTGTTTCCTAGCCTCGTACAAATACAGCTGATATTTAAAGACACTAAACAGTTATTGTCTATATAACTAAATTCGATTAAATTTGATGAAAAAAAACCGATAAATAAATCAAGTTTGTCTTGCTTGAGTGATTTACCTGTACAAAGCTCGGGTCTCAACGATGTTTAAAACGAATTGATGCCAGTTTGAAATAGTTTAACGGGGGCGTGGCCTAATAGTTTGACATACATTACCAGCAACTTGATTTCAATTGATTCACCGCAAAGAAATCTATTTGACTGGCGTTAAAATGAATTGAAATGAATTAAAATGAATTAAAAATATTTTTTAATTTTAGTCAATCTTTATCAAATAACAATTAATCTCATTTAAATAGCGTTAACACGTTTTTGTCCGTTCAAGCTAAATTCGGGTTACTAGAGCGCGCGCGCGCGCGCGCGTCTGCCGTAAATATAGAATTGTAATTCTGGTATCTACTTTTTTGTTCCATGAAGTTTGCAATTTTTGAGTTATGAAGCAAGATTCGAGGATTAATTAATATCAATGAAAACATAATTTACATATATATTAATATATATTTATATATAAAACGATTTTAGAAGGCATGTACCGCAACACCAGGAGCATACCTTTGGAGGCCAAATACACAACAAGAAGCTGAAGTTGTCAAAAATACGTTTGGTAACGGTAAGTTACGAATTTGAATATTTTGTTTTACTTATGTATTTAAACCTATGTGGACTACGCCATGCATTCATTTACTTACTTTAAGTAAAAATTGAAGAAGAAAAAAATGATGTACATTGTTTTGTAAGAGAAATAACCACCAAAGCTTTATGAGATAAAAAAAAAATATATGGTGAGAAATGCATTATTTTTCAAAATTATAGATTGTAATTTCTATCTTATTGTGGTTCATGACTCTGTATCTACCGATATCAAACTTTGAATACAAATGTTTCAGTGCCTACACACGCTTTGTAAGATTTATTATAACAGAGTACCACGGAATTATCATAATGACAGGAACTCCCACGAAAAATAATCACATTCACATCCAACTGATTTATATATGAGAATAACAGGTACCGACTCAGTTTGTCAAGTAAGTGCTTACTCCTTTGTTGTTTATCTGAGATGCCGACTTCGTCTGCTCTGATTACTGAAGGTAGTCTTATCACGTGAGTATGTATTGATTGTCTAATCTGCCTACCAAATTGAATGTAAACACAGTAATTGAACACTGACATTCCTGTTGTAAGTTGTGAATAGGCTCATGAATAAAAACACCTGTTGCCGTTCAATATATGAAAGCAAAAACTTATTGTCCTTGGTCAGTAATAATGGCCTTGGATGTCTGTAATGGCCCTCGGCGTTGCCTCGGGCCATTACAGACTTTCTCGACCATTATTACAAACCTTGTACATATAACAGGGCCATTATAAAAACACCCATTCATTAATACTAAAGTAGTATCAAGTTAAGTCGTTTTCTTGATAGTTTTGCAGTGTGTGACTGACTTGTAAAATGATTTTTTCTACGATACTAATTACAATTATATTCTTTTTAAGAGGATGATGATCATATATGGACTGGTGCAAATAGTCCTTCCCACGACGAGAATTTTGTATTTGCCGTTGACAATACTGCTTTTTTATTGTATAATGTTCCTTTTGGAGAATGTAAGTTTTACTATCTGATATGATTGAATATAACATGTGTAGTTAAAATGTTATTTTTATACGACTAATATTCTGGTGTTATTGAGAGTACAATAAAAAAGTACTTTAATATTTATGAAAAAACGAAATATATATGTCAAAAAACCAATGACCAATTTACACAAAAACAATGAACACAACAAAGTCAACATTTAGTCTTCAAAGTATACAGTATTTTGGCTGTTATCTGCTCTTTGGTTGGGTTCTTGTTTCTTTGACATATTCCTTATTTCCATTCTCAAATTTTCTTAAATCGTCCTGAGCCTTGATAGTTTTACCTGAGATAATCGAACACTGTAAATGTCAATAGATTCCAAAAGATAGCAAAAAGATATAAAGGATAACAAAAACAACCCAACGAACAGGTTAACGAACTTAGGAATTACAAATGAACGTGTGGGTTGTGAGGGAAAATCAGTTTGTAGGCTGCTATGGGTAATTAGTATTTTTTTGGTGAAAAAATACACACAATGTTCACACTGATCACTATCTAGCAAATTAGTGTCGTTTATTGTTGTTTGAAAAGTCTATCAGCTTGTTCTTTCAAAAGACAATTTACATAATTTATTTCCATTCCTATTCAAATTTTGCAAGATTCTCTACAACTAACAATCCAAGATGGCGAAAGAAACCCATCTAACCTAAAATACTGATGTTAAGAAAAATCTTTTTTTTTTTTTTTAACAGTAGACGAAGACGGTGATATAGGGGAGGACTGTGTCACCTTGGAATTTGACTCTGATCCAGGTCAGTGGGAATGGGAAGGTGAAGACTGTGATGATGAAAATCGATTTGTTTGCGAATTTCCAAGGGTTAGTATGACCATTCCTTTTGGAGTTTCTGAAAATAGTACATATATTTTGTATCATATTTGACATGCTGAAGCAAGATCACTTGTACAACCAACGATCAATCTCATTGTTACTAGTACATGTATATGGTTTGCTTTTTTGCAAAAGAAATGATTTTAAACAAAGTAAGACAACCTTAAAGAATGTTACAATCAGTTACAATGTCTTACTAATTTTCTTTCTTTTAAAAGATAAATAAATCAATTCGATATAATAAGCTAATGTAAATCTTACGATTGTACCCATCTTCAATTGAAGTTTCTGAAAATTTTAAATATATCTTTTGTATCATATTGGACATGCTACAGCAAGATCACTCGTTTACATTTAGTTACAAATACGTGCAAAACCAATCATCAATCTCGTTATAATATTGTTTTGCTCTTTTGCCAAAGAAAAGAATTTTAAGCGAAGTAAGAAAATCGTAAAGAATGTTAAAACGGGTTACAGTATCTTACTTATGATTTATAAAAGTCTTAGATCGATTGGGTATAGGGGTAAAATGAGCTAATAAAAAAACTTACAATAGTACATATCTGCAAAACGCGAAACATTAATATAACATTCATTCATCAGTTTGAAATCACAAGTAAGAAACTAACATTTGACAATTAAATATGTCTATGATTTTTAACTTTAAGAGCTTTTGCATTTTGAATCAGTGCATTTTACAATATATAGTTCAAACGAAAATTTCCTTGTTCCAAACGCTGTTTAGTGTAAATAAGTCCTCAGGAAACTAGCAAAAAACATCAAAAGCAACAAAAAAACTCAGTGTGGCAACACCTACAAATGACTTTTCATCACCCTAACCAACCGCCTCCACCCCCTCCAACCCCTCCAAAAGACCTCCTCTCAACTGAAGAGAAATCAATTCTTGCCCAATATATGACACCGTCATACTGATCATGGTATTTAAAGTTCTAAATTTGTCTGCATGATTCAGAAAAAACATTGTATATATCCTTGATTAGAATAAGTATTGTGTACCACAAAATTTAAGTTTAATTTTATTGATGAAGCATTTTTGAACATTTCATTTCGATTTAACATGTTTAATTACATCAGCTAATTTACATTTGTTATATCATATTTATTTTCCAGACAACCTGTCCGTAGAAGAGTATGTAACCATTATTCCAATAGACGAATATGTCTTATCCTTGGAGCCAAAAAATATATATAATAATCATATTGCTAGTTGTATATAATTTGTATAAGCCTTGACCAACCAACAGCAGTGATGATTCCAATCTCTCTAACATTAGAATAACGCGATGTGGGATGATTGCCAATGAGACGACACATATCCACCAAATCACTAATGAGCTGGATAGAACCGATTATTGTCAACCGAGATGCCTCTAATAGTACTAGTGACACTTCCATACTTATTTGGTATAATTAATTGATGTATGACTATTGAACAGCGGTATTCTACTATCAGCCTTCTTTATACAGTATAGTCAGCTGTTATCAAAATGATTATGTTTACCGACAAATAAATATATCAAATTATTCAGTCGAGAAAACAGCTTAATTTTAAAAAAAAATCTTTTAACAATGTGCTTAGATTATAAACACTATTAAGCATATACTGTTTCCATAGTTTCTTAGTCTTTATTATTCCCATTGAACTTAACATATAAGGTTTTAATCGATATAAGTTCTGGCCGGTAGGGGCACTTCAATACATCTTTGCAAGGGTATTGCTGTTCTGACAACCCACCCTTTTTATATGATTTATATCTTAAAATTGTATATCTTTTCATATATTGTGTATGACAAAATGTTAACTTTTCCAATATTGTTTTGAGTTCGTGGTGTGTTATGTAAGAGTTGATAACCAACGTGTCAAAAGAGAGAAAATTGTATGATATAGAGGCAGCCGGAAACACCAAGAAAGATGATAGATGAAAACGAAGAATGTTCACATTTTTATAGGTGAACAAAAGAGACATATTCCAACGGCACTTTCTATCATTTTGTATATAGGAAGTGACCCCTACCATTATAGATTTGAAAGCAATCAAAGATGAGAAAAATAAGAAGGATATACACTTTAAAAGAGTACAAAATTCAATTGCAAGACGACATATTTACAACGCATTCCCTTAGATGAGTGGCTAAATTTTCCTGTCTTAACAGCATAATACTTGAAAGTTCCTAGATATTTAAAATTGCCAACAGACGATACAGTACGTCGGACAGCAAGACTTTAAGACAACATTAATTTTCGCTCTCAAAATTAATAATTCATTCAGCTTGTAACTATAGCCTACACGCAACAAAGTAACTTTCTTAAAGCTCTTGTCAACTGTTGTTCCTTTCTAAAGTTAACGGTTTTTTTTAATTATAGACTACAAAGTCAAATGATCAATTCTATTCTATTTAATTTGCCTCTTGAAAACAATTTGAATAAGCATAAAAGGAACATATAAGTTTGTATATCATCAGTGTGTATGTCCCGTGATCAAGAGTGTTGCATCCTTATTTGATCAACCTATTAGTCTGTCTTTCAGTAAGTCTGCCAGTCTCTCTTAGTTCAGGCAAAACCTTTGGGTTAGGTAGAGTCAGCCTGAGGTAACAAGCAAATCAACTTATATCTTAGTACGGTTGATAATTGTCATGTAAAATTTTCAGACATTATTCCATTTTTTGTTATTGTACTATATATAACGGTTCACTAAACTTATAATAGAGGTGAACGATAAGGGCAGTATTATTTTGTCAATATATGAGCCTTTCTGTCAGGACGTCTGTCAATCCCTATTAGATCATTCAAAACCTTTGGGTTAGGTAGAGTCAGCCTGAGGTAACAGGCAAATCAACTTATATCTTAGTACGATTAATAATTGTCATATAAGCCCTTCAGACGTCATAGCACTATTTTATACTGTCCTATATCTAACGGTTCACTGAACGTAAAAGAGAGGTGAACGACAAGGGCACTCTTAATTCGTCAATATATGAGCATTTTTGTCAGTAAGTCCTCAGTCCTTTTTAGTTCGGTCAAAACCTTTGGCTTAGGTTGGCTCAGCAGGAGGCTGCAGTCAAATCAACTCATATCTAAGTACGATTGTTAATTGTCATGTTAACCCTTCCAGAAAATTATTCCAACTTTTGATAATGTCTTATATCTAACGGTGTACTGAAGGTAGAAGAGAGGTGAGCGATACTAAAAGGATATTTAAACTCAAAAGTCAAAAACAAACTGATAACGAGATGTTTTTAGTAATTGTATCACGCAATTATTTTTTATACTGATGGGACATATTTGTTTGATATCCTAAAGAAGTCTAACACTTATTGCGTGGATATAACATGTATCAATAACAATAACAAACTAGCCATTTCACATGGACTTGATAGTAAAGAGATTGACATTGTTGAAATTAGTAAACTACAAGAAGAACAAAAAACAATCACCACGGAGAATGCATGTCATGGACTTGCCTACACCAGTAACTCAATACTGTGCTACATAAACAAAGAAGGTATAAAGAAGATATGTCTGGACAACTATAAAGTGTCGACCATTGTCAAAGCTGATTTAAAATTTGGATACATTGCAGTTACCAACAACAAACTATATTACTCTGACCGCGACGAAAATATTGTGACATGCTGTGATATGGCAGGTCAAATATTATGGACATTTACAGACGAGACTGTATTGATTCAGCCATGGGGAATAGCGGTCGATGTACGGAGATTTGTATATGTTGTTTGCTACCAGTTGAACATTGTTGTAGTATTATCTCCAGAGGGTCAGGATAAAAGAGTGTTACTAACAAATGTTGATGGATTAAAAAGTTCCAGGGTCCTACACTATGACAAACATAAAGATCGTTAATGAAGAAACAAATGCATTTCTATTTGACATTTCCGCAAAACAATGAAACATATATCCCTTTAAAGGAAACAAGAGTTCATAGAAAAAATAAATCGTAAACAAATACAAGCTTATTTCATATTCTCTAATTTTCAAATAACTTGCAAATAAATTACTGAGTACAATGGCCTGCGAAAATGAAATGATTTCAACCAGCATAAGAACATTTTTTTTTAAAGTTATGAAGTAGACTTTGTATGATCTCTTAGCCTAAAAATTTGGTAAATTTTGACTCAACCTGATTTTTCAAATTTTCAGGCATAATTGTCTTTAAAAAGAATATTATCAATAGTATGATTCATTGAGTTATGTACATTAGAGGCAACTATGGTTATACGACTGTCAAACATATAACTCACAGACAAAAAGAAAGAAAATAATCGAACGCACCATACTATAAATAAGCTGCAGGTTTTTTTTATCACGTTTTTTCCATTAGTCACCTATAGAGAAATACGGTTGGTTTGTTTTCTGGTTGACGGTCATATAAAAGCAATAGGTAAAAAGTATTAAAATGACGGAACCCGATGTCCAGAAAGGTTTGGTATTTGAATGATTCAGTACCGTTTGATATCACAGTGTCTATCATGAGAGCGTGTAAAATATGGGCAGACAATACAAAAGTGATATTAAAACCATATGCTCTTCAAATGACTTACAAAGAACATTAACAGCGGCCTAATGTAAAAAAGTCTCCCAAATCAAGATCGCCCTCCGGGATTTTTGATGATCTTCTTTCACATCTTCATCATCCGCTTGAGTTACATTACACATGTTACATTTAGAACTTTTCTTTTTTTCACTGCCAGTTAATTTTCATAAATGTTTAAGAGATAATGCACTTGACAAAGGATGCATCAATACATTTTTTATTAATATACAAACTAGTCAGTATTATTTGTGATGTAGATCTTTTCCGTCTTTTCAAACCAGTAAATAAAGGCAACAGTAGTATACCGTTGTTCAAAACTCATAAATCCATGGACGAAAAAACTAAATCGGGGTAACAAACTAAGATCGGAACCTTTACACGAGGAAAAGAGGAAATTCCTTCTTGTTCAATTTACCAATAGAAGAATTGCAACGTTCTACATCACGAGGAGGTAACATATTACATTCTTATTTATTTTCAAAATCAGTCTGTTCCTATTCCTATCCTACATTTACAACAAAACCATTGCACCTTAAGTTTTTAATTATAAACAAGCATTACAGGACTTTGACTTATAACAATACCTTAAAAGCACTCCGACATGTAACTGTTCCCCATCGCCTTATAATTACAGTCCCTCTGGCCATGTACTAACTGGGGATCTAAACATAATTCAACCTGAAAATCTCTGAAGTTTAGAGAACCCCAACACATCAGTTAGAAACATAACTTCGACTGCGGCAGAGCATGGGCTAATCGAGAAGAGGTTTAACTTGACACTTTGTCAGAATTGATCATCTCTTTATGATAAGTATGTCGTTGTTCCTGCGGGCAAAACTTCAAATGATATTGTCTTTGTATGTAAATCATATTACTACGAATATCTTGTAAAAGAATAACAAAAAAATGAGCACTCAGGTAATCCTACATACAGACATACCATTTAACAAGGATGAGATTTTAGCAAATCATAAGTCCTTCGTGGCTTCAATGAATATTACATTGAACACCAATTCGGAGGACTTACCTTGTTTGTATTGAACACCTAAGCTCCATAAAATTCCATACAAACAACGGTTCATTGCCAGCTCATCTTCGTGTTCCACTAAAGAATTGTCCATTTTATTGAATAAAATTTTGTCCGCAGTGAAAGAGGATCTTCAGAAATACTGTGAAACTGTACACTCGAGTAGGGGTATTAACCATATGTTGATTCTTAAAAATTCTATAGAACTTCTAAATATTTTTAAATCTCTGCCTTTTTTTAAAATTAGTTCTATCAAAACTTTTGATTTTTCAACCCTGTATACCACCCTTCCCCATCTGAAATTGAAAAATCGCATGAAAGAAATAATCTTCAATGCCTTTTAACATAAAAATGGTAGCAAACGCTATAAATTTATTACTTTGTGATATCATAAGGCATATTTAGTTAATAGTGAAAATGTTATACATTCTTTGTGTTTTTGTACTCTTCTTTATCTGTTTGTTCTTTTTCTTTTTTTAGCCATGACGTAATCAGTTTAATTTCTTCTGATGAGTTTGAATGTCTCTCTTCTATATTTCGCCTCTTTTGCTTTAAAAAAGGGACGAAAGATACCAAAGGGACAGCCAAACTCATAAATCTAAAACAAACTGACAACGCCATGGCTAAAAATGAAAAAGACAAACAGAAAAACAATAGTACGCATGACACAACAACTAAAGAATAGACAACGCGAACCCCACCAAAAACTAGGGGTGATATCTTGTGCTCCGGAAGGGTAAGCAGATCCTGCTCCACATGTGGCACCCGTCGTGTTGCTTATGTGATTACAAATCCAGTAAAATTGATTTAACATTTTATTAAATTTGTCTCTTGTTGTAACTGCAATTACTGTTGAGTTATTTTTGCTCCCTCGCGTAAAAGCAAAGCAGGAAATAAAACAAACACGGCATTTGAAAAATACGTAGAAAAAAAGAAACCAATGATAAAACTATAAAAAAAAAGTTATTTTATTTTCCTTATAATTAAGAATTACAAGAAACGGTTACATGCTTGCAGATAAATTCAAGACATAAAAAATACATGTACATAGTATGATTAATCGTTGGTTGCTACAGGCAAGTAAACATGCAATGAAACCATGTAACAAATAATTGTCAGATGCAAAACAATATATTTTATAATAAAATACTACTAAGCCACATATTTGCAATGTATAGTTATAAAAGGGTATACACCATCTTTAAATTATAATGTTTACAATTAAATTGAGAAGTATCACATCAACAGAATGATATAATTATCCTCAATTGAGTTAGAATAAATACAAGTCTGCTAAAAGAGGGACGAAAGATACCAGAGAGACAGTCAAACTCATAAATTGAATAATACTGACAACGCCATGGCGCAAATGAAAAAGACAAACAGACAAACAATAGTACGCATGACACAATAATAAAACCAAAAGTATAAGCATCACGAACTCTACCAAAAACTAGGTGTGATTTCAGGTGCTCCGGAAGGGTAAGCAGATCTTGCTCCCCATGTGGCACCCGTCGTACCGCGTGTTGCTCATGTTATAACAAATCCGGTAAATAGTCTAATTCGGTAGGTCACATTCATAAAAGGGATATTCGACATATAATATGACATATAAAATGACCCTCTCCTAAATGCCACAGAATATGTCTCTATTGACACTTTTTTAGCATGAAACATTACCTAGTCATATAATATCCCGTGCCTCTTGTGAAAACAAAAAAAAATGTCTTGAATGACCCTTTCTTTACTTAAACTGCAGATATGATAAAAGAAATTATTTAAAGTAATAAATTGCCTGTTGTATGCGGTAAATGGCATGGTGAGCGACAAGGGGCTCTATATATTCTCTACTTATAACAAACCTAAACAAAGTAAAATATTTTCTAATGCAAAGCAATCTTTAAATTTTGCTGATATAAATAGGCTTTTTATGGTCATTTTTGCTCCCTCACGCAAAAGCCTAAAATAAAACAAACATGACATTTGAAAAATACGTAGAAAAAAGAACTCAATTATAAAACTATAAAAAAAAGTTATCAAATTTTCTTTATAGTTAAGAATTACAAGAAACGGTTACATGCTTGCAGATAAATTCAAGACATGAAAAATACATGTACATAGTATGATTAATCGTTGGTTGCTACAGGCAAGTAAACATGCAATGAAATCATGTAACAAATAATTGTCAGATGCAAAATAATATATTTTATAATAAAATACTACTAAGCCACTTATTTACAATGTATAGTTACAAAAGGGTATACACCATCTTTAAATTATAATGTTTACAATTATATTGAGAAGTATCATATCAACAGAATGATATAATTATCCTCAATTGAGTTAGAATAAATACAAGTCTGCTAAAAGAGGGACGAAAGATACCAGAGAGACAGTCAAACTCATAAATTGAATAATACTGACAACGCCATGGCTCAAATGAAAAAGACAAACAGACAAACAATAGTACGCATGACACAACAAAAAAAACTAAAGAATAAGCAACACGAGCTCTACCAAAAACTAGGAGTGATTTCAGGTGCTCCGGAAGGGTAAGCAGATCTTGCTCTCCATGTGGCACCCGTCGTACCGCGTGTTGCTCATGTTATAACAGATCCGGTAAATAGTCTAATTCGGTAGGTCACATTCATGAAAAGGGTATTCGACATATTATATGACATATATTATGACCCTCCCCTAAATGCCACAGAATATGTCTCTATTGACACTTTCTTAGCATGAAACATTACCTAGTCATATATCCCGTGCCTCTTGTGAAAACAAAAAAATTGTCTTTAATTACCCTTTCTTTACTTTAACTGCTGATATGATAAAAGAAATTAATATTCAAAATAATAAATTGCCTTTTGTATGCGGTAAATGGCATGGTGAGCGACAATTGGCTAAATAGATCCTCTTCTTATGATAAACCTTAAAATAGAATGATTTTTTTTAATGTAAAGCAAACTTTGCTGATAAAAATAAGGGTTTTGATGGTCACTTCAAAATTTGTTGATAGGTATTTCCGTTTTTTATCTATGAGTTTGACTGTCCCTTTGGTATATTTCTCCTTTCCTTTATCGATTAACAATATCATTAAATAGATACTGGAAATGTAGTAGGGGTGCATATGCAATGAGACAACTCTCCATCCAAGTTATAATTTGTAAAATAACCATTACAAGACATGATTCTGATTTATAAGATACTAGTAGTCTTTTTAATCAGATTAGAGTTAACGCGAACGTCGCGTTTGGATATTTAAAGGTTTTAACGTGTAATTATGTAGATTGACATACATATGTTATAATAATTTATCTGATAAAGATTTGAAAGCGACTTGTTCTGTATTTAGATATGTACCAGGACGAACTTATTACTTATTCTGTATTGAGATATTTACTAGGGCGATATAAATAAACCTTTGCTGTACTAAGATATATACCAGGACGAACAGAGCACTTATTCTGTACTAAGACATGTACCAGGAAGACCTACAGCTGTAAGTACAGAAATGTAAAGCTTTGGGACATTCAGTTTTAACACTTATGATGCATGTATAGAATGAAATGTTGTTTTCAGATTAAGGAAGTTGGCATATTTCGTTAAACAAATAGAAAAGAAAATAGAGCATCAGACAACTATCAATCTGTTATCAGACAGACTGTCTCAATTGAAAATATGAGAATTTGTGAATTTTGTCTTGCTAATAATTTTGGTAATGTATAACTTACAGGTTTATCTTTGTACTATAGTTTTAAGCAATATGTTAACATTGTAATCAAAAAGCAATTACTCCAAAAAGAAGTCGTCTGGCAATTATGGGAACATTGGACATTTTTTTTATAAACATGATACCAAAATTATGATTGGGAGAAACTTTGATTAAATTTAGTAAGTAGTTTCAGAGGGAAGATTTTGATAAGATATTCATCAAAAAGTAAAATATGGTAAAAAATCGTGTTGAAAGGTCAATAAGGAGTCGACTGACTTCTTTAGATATATTGTCTTCCTGATATTTGTGTATGATTAAAGCTTCTATCACGTCCCATTATGGGCATAATGTTTTCTGGTCTGTACGTCCGTCCGTTCGTTCGTTCGCTCGTCCGTTCACCAGTTCGTACGTTCGTCCCGCTTTAGGTAAGATAACAATAAAATGGAAATATTTTTAAAGCGGATGATGAATTCCTACAAGGGCAATTTGATATGATTATGATTAGATTTATAGATGATTCAAATTTTGTCATAGCATCAATGAAACGTTGGGGAGGGGGCTTTCAAAACAATATTCAATTTAGTAGAAAAATAAAGATGTCAAGTATATACATTTGATAATGAAACAACCATATCGTATATTGTGTTTGATTCAACTTTTTACTGTAGAATCTGCATCTATTATTTCATTAATTTATCCTTCACGTCGGAAGCCTAACATGAGGAAATATGGTTTGTAACAAATACGCAGAATATATAAACACGGTATAGAGTATGAAAACTTATCTTATTTTCTGAATAATCATAAATGACAAGAAAAGGTTTCTTGCTTGCAAATTCATGTAGAAATAACGAACATGTTTTAAGACATGAAAATAGCATAGTATGATCGATTGTGTGTTTCCTGAGGCAAGTTTTGATCATGTTCATGATATCAAATCATGTAACTAAAAGTTGTTAACTGCAAAATCAAATAGTTTAAGATAGAATATTACTGATCCATATCTTTATAGTTAGAAAAGGTCAACAACATTTGCAATTGAAGTATATAAATTAATTGAGTAGGAAATAAAGGCAACAGTAGTATACCGCTGTTCCAAACTCATAAATCCATGGACAGAAAACCAAATCGGGGTAACAAACTAAAACCGAGGGAAACGCATTAAATATAAGAGGAGAACAACGACACAAAACGGAAACGCAACAAGCAATAGACAAAACACCACGAGAATAACAAATATAACATCAAAACCAAATACATGAATTTGGGATAGACAAGTACCGTGCCACGTCTTATCTCAATATCTCAAAAATAAGAGAAAACATAAACGACTCAACGTTAAAATGCAACACACACAGAAACGAACAATATTATAACAATGGCCATCTTCCTGACTTGGTACAGGACACTTTTAAAGGGGAATAAAAGTGTCCTTTAGCAAACAATTAACAAAAAGATTGAATAGTCCTCAATTGAATTCGAATAAATACAAGACTGACAAATTGACATGTTATATTACCCCCCCCCCCCCCTTAGCACAATAAAAAGTGTCGCTATCGACTTTTTCTTTAGTAAAGGGGGCTAGCGGGTCTAAAACAAAATTTTTATTTAATATATGATTTCTCTCTATTTTTCTATAAACGAACTTAATAAGGCCGTTAGTTTTCTCGTTTAAATTGTTTTACATTTTCTTATCGGGGCCTTTTATAGCTGACTATGCGGTAAAGGCTTTGCTCATTGTTGAAGACCGTACGGTGACCTATAGTTGTTAATGATGTTTGTGTCATTTTGGTCTTTTGTGGATAGTTGTCTCATTGGCAATCATACCACATCTTCTTTTTTATATTTTATCTTATACTTAATAGAAAAATGAAATAAACAAATGGGGTCACCGTTCATTTACGCTCACAATCTGCCTTCAAAAGAAGCAAACATTTTTGTAAATGTCCTTTTTTCTGTTCAACTAGTAGGAGAAATAGCAGTAATATCGAAATAAAAAAGAACGAAATTACAATTATTTAGTTCATGTACAGCTTATTCGATAACAAAAATAAAAAGGTCACCGATGAATTAAAAAAAGTATTTCAATTTTAATGCCAAAAATAGCATTTTACACTCAAACGGAGATAATTTGGAGTTTTTTCAATGATATCTACATTTTAAAAGTCAACTGGGGCAAAAACGAATTGATTTTTTTGAATGAGTGTACCATATGATAAAGTAACAACTACTGAATATATTTAATACAGTTTGTAATGAAAAATAAATGTTCAATTTTTTCTGAAAATCTTATATCCGCGAGCCTCCTTTAAAACATCAACTACTGATGTAAGCCCTACTTCTAGGCCCCATAAACCAGTGTCTCTATCGATCTTAAGCTTTCTTTTGCATATAACATTACCTGTAAATATGACATTGCCTTACTGCCCCTAGACACAATAGAAAATCAGGTGATCCGAAGGACGCAGCTTTATACGACTGCAGAGTTCGAACCCTGAACACTTAGCGCAAGTATGGACACAACATTCAAGCTTGATAAATCTCTGAATTTGGATTGAGATTAAATAGTTGACACAATGTAGGTTTCTGACACAGAATGAATGTGGTCTAAGAACTTAAACTTAAAAACTTATTAAATTGGACATTTACTTATTATAATTATGGTCCAATATTCAAAATCTAAATACATGGTTATATTCAGCATATCATAGAACCCAATAATTTGATTTTAGATGAAATCAAATAATGTTCAATTTTAGACCATTTAGACCTCAATGTTGACCAATTTGATAACCAGGCCCAAGTATTAAAACTCTAAATACGTGGTTAGATTCAACATATTGAAGAACCCCATATCTTCATTTTTTGTTGAAATCAAACAAATTTTAATTTTTGGACCTCGATGACCAACTTGAAAACTGGGCCATAATCAAAAATCTAAGTACATGTTAAGATTCAGCATATCAAACAACCCCAATAATTCAACTTTTGTTAAAATCAAACTAAGTTTAGTTCTTGACCCTTTGGACGTTAATAGAGACCAATTTGAAAACAGGACAAAAAATAAAGAATCTAAATACACGGTAAGATAAGGCATATCATTTTTTGCTGAATCGAACGCAGTTTAATTTTGGACCCTTCTGCCCCTTTTTTCCCAAACTGATGGGACCAAAACTCCAAAAATCAATCCCAACCTATATTTTTTAAATAATTTTGTTATAATGTACTTGTATAGAGTTATGGGAACGGAAATATTTGTTTTAAAATTCATAGTACGAGAACAGAAGTGAAATGTTATAGTCATATCAAATGCTTATCAAAATTGGTATGTATTAAAAATAGAGAGACGAGATATAACACTAAATAAGTAAAAATAATTGGTATGTTTTTTTCACTTTTGGAAACCGATAGATTGCATATAATCGCTTATATACATTTCATTTGTGCTTTGGATGATACGTGTCGTCTCATTGGCAATTATCCCACATCTCCTTATTTGTATATTAAAGAGAATGAAGGAATAATTGCTATTGGTTGATCAAGGCTACACAAATTTAATAACATATACAATTTGATTTTAGTTTATTTCTTTTTTTCGCCAAGGATAAGAAATAGTCTTCCATTGGAAAATAACAAAGACTACATACACTTCTATGGACAGGTTTGCTGAAAGTAAAAAAAAAACCAACGTGATATATATAGTTTCAATCTCAAAATTGTTCTAAATAATAACGATGTTCTTATCCCAAGTAGAAAACCCTAGCCGTATTTGGCACAACCTTTTTAAACTTTTGATTCTCAGTGCTGTACAATTTTATGCTGGTTTTGACTTTCGAACTTTTATATCTGGGCGACACTGGTAAGTCTTGTGTGGACGAGGCGTGCTTCCAGCGTATTGCATTTTAAACTTGGAGGCTATTGTTAGCTATTATTCATGTTTTTCTTTGTCTTATATGTTTTCCTATTAATTTGTATTATAGTTCTGTAATTGTATGTTGTCATTTTAGTATTATAGTTAGCATTGCCATTAAAGCGGGAGGCTTGGCATGCCACAAAACCAGGTTCAACCCATAATTTTTGTCTTTTAAAATGTCCTATACCAAGTCAGGAACATGGCCATTGTTATATTATAGTTCGTTTCTGTGTGTGTAACATTTTAACGTTGGGTTTCCGTTTTGTCGTTTGTTTTCTCTTATATTTGAGTGTGATTCACTTTACTATAAGACGTGTCACGGTACTTTTCTATCCCAAATTCATGTATTTGGTTTTGATGTTATTTTTGTTATTCTCATCGGATTTAATCTAATGCTTATTCCGTTTCTCAGTTAGTTTCATTTTAATGTTGTGTCGTTGTTCTCCTCTTATGTTTAATGCGTTTCCCTCAGTTTAAGTTTGTTAAGCCAATTTTGTTTTTTGTCCATCGATTTACGAGTTTGAACAGCGGGATACTACTGTTGCCTTTATCTAAGCTAAAATAAAAACATATGTTACATAAGCTCATATGAATAAACTGAAATGATATGTTTAAAAATATTTAACCAATATAGTCAAAAGTAAATTTGTTAATACTTCTTCGAGTAAAAAGAATTTAAAAGTTTTTTTTCTGAATCAATCAGACAAATACAGAACATTCATTACCATGATCAGTATGACGGGTGTCATTTGTCGAGCAGGAATTGCTTACTCATTAGTTACAATTCCGTCATGCTTGTTTGTTTGCTTTTTGCTTGTTTGTTTATTTTTATGTAACATAGTGGATTAGCAGGCAAAATCGAGGGAATTGTGCAAATGATGATACAAGCATGAAAATTACCACAAAGCATCATTATTATATACTTTTAAAGAAACAACTGCTGGCCATTAAAAAAAATCATTTTTTCAAGATGGCCACCGCCGTTTTCTAAAATGGCTGTTTTTTCAGTTTGAAAATATAGATTTTTTCTGGAAAACTTTTCGTCTACCTTCTTTAAGGGAAAAAACAGTTGTCAGGTTTGGTAGCTACCTTCCTTACATGTGAATAATTCAGTAGACATGAGTATTTGACATATATAGGGTTTACGCATGCGCGAAAATGCCCAATTTTGATGAAACAAAATTCATTAAAAAATATTTTAACTAGTATTTACTTTAAATAAGTGATTTGGGATTTTCTAACATATAATGATATGGTTTGATAACAGTAGGGGTTGGAGAAGTTCTTTGTAGCTGATAGACAGTTGTTTTTGTTTTTGTTAGTTTTTGTGTTTTTTGCCATGGTTTTGTCAGTTTCTTTTCGACATATTTAACAATAAACTGCGTTTGGAATAACCGAATTTCCAGTTATTTTTATATTCACCGATTCAAAATACCAAAGCCTGCAAAGTTTTAATCATGGAGAGATTTATTGGTCAAATGTTAATTTCCTTTTTAGATTCAAATTATTGAACAGCTAGTAAATGTTATATTAGTGTTTAGCATTCTTCAGTTGAAGATAAAATTGAGAATGGAAATGGGGAATGTGTCAAAGAGACAACAACCCGACCAAAATAAAAAAAACACAACAGCAGAAGGTCACCAACAGGTCTTCAATGTAGCGAGAAATTCCCGCACCCGGAGGCGTCCTTCAGCTGGCCCCTAAACAAATATATACTAGTTCAGTGATAATGAACGCCATACTAATTTCCAAATTGTACACAAGAAACTAAAATTTAAATAATACAAGACTAACAAAGGCCAGAGGCTCCTGACTTGGGACAGGCGCAAAAATGCGGCGGGGTTAAACATGTTTGTGAGATCTCAACCCTCCCCCTATACCTCTAACCAGTGTAGAAAAGTAAAAGCATAACAATACGCACATTAAAATTCAGTTCAAGAGAAGTCCGAGTCTGATGTCAGAAGATGTAACCAAAGAAAATAAACAAAATGACAATAATACATAAATAACAACAGACTACTAGCAGTTAACTGACATGCCAGCTCCAGACTTCAATTAAACTGACTGAAAGATTAGGATTTCATCATATGAACATCAGGCACAATCCTTCCCGTAAGGGGTTTAGTATCAAACCATCATAACATATATGAGAAGAACATAACCCGTGTCATGCCAACAACTGTTACTGTCGTAAGTTTAATATTAACTTATTATACTCACTTAAGCTAAGAATTTCAGACCAAAAAAAGTAAGATATCGTTACCAATTCAATACTGTAAATTCAGAAATTATTGCAATGTTTTCATTATTGAGAAAAATATGACAGGGTTATCATCGCAATAAATAAAACTACATTTAGATTTTTTTCTTTGAATCCAACAGGAATTTTCTGAATATCGCAAAAATTTAAATATCATTTAAGTCTAAAATGACAAATTTGCAATAATAAATGCACGCAATGATTTCTGAATTTACAGTATTCTTTACAATGTTCCCGCTTCGTTTACAATATTACACTGATAGTGATTATTTGTTTAGCACGAACTTTAGTATAAATGTACACGAGTAATCTTCCTCCAGCATGTTTAAAAAGAAACAAAAGATATGTTCAATATTGGAAATGAAAATCAAAAGAAAGTTCATACTAACCCTTGGCAATTCGCAAATATATCGATATGTGCTATAACATTCATCCAAATCCCAGTTCCACAAATTTGAATCTGGATCCAATTCTATTTCAACACAGTCATTGTTATCGTTACCCGCCGCTGAAAAAATGAAAAACAAAATTTGTCTATATAAGTGTTTAATAATGTACAGAAATACACAATTGAATTACAGAAAAAACATGGGTCTCAAGTACACGGATGTCTCACTCACAAAACATTTTCTATGTACAGGGGACCATGAAATTGGAGTAAAAACTCTAATTTGGCATCACATTAGAAAGATCATATCAAAGAGTACATGTGTGCTAAGTTTCATGTTGATTAAACTTCAACTTCATCAAAATCTATCTTCATCAAAAGCTTTAGTTTGATTTGGGACAGACGAACGAACGGTACGACGGACGAACGGACGAACGGGCGCACAAACGCGAAGCTGTCAAGCAACTTATATTCGCGAGTGATTTATTTTAGCGAGTAGAAATACATAGTGAATATAAATCGTCGCGAATTTGTTCAAATTAGACTTAAACTCATGAAGTAATTTTAGAATCGACAAATTGGATCGCTGCGAAATGGGATAGAATAGGCTAAACGCGAAATAAAGTATCCGCGAAATAAGTTGATTTACAGTATTAGAAAGGACAACTGGAATCGACGTTTTATAGTCACAATAACGAATGGTTTGACATTTTTGTATTTCAACTCACTGTCACCATGTATGGTTTTATTATTGTTTAACCCAAGGCACTGATGGCCCTAAATTGCATCCAAACTGTTTGATCCATTGCCAATAGTCCATTTGCCAATTACCAATTTGATGCTATTATTACACACTTTTTAAAACAAATTCCTTCCCTTTGTCAATCGTAGACTGGTTCCATACCAGACAAGATGTCCTTTTGCCAATGCAAAGCATGATAAATTAAAAGTGATGTCACGGCGGTTTAACTAATTTTTCATGAAAAAAAAATTCTGTTGTCAAAGGATTTAGCTAAACAACAAATTAATGTAATTTAAAGATTTTAAAACCTTATAGATTACTCACATTACGCACAGGTAAATTTGCTTTGTCTGCTAGTTCTCCATTGTAAATAAAAAATAATGTCCGTCATAAGGGAGACAACCAAATTAGGGATCTCTAATTACAGGGTCAATATCGGGAATTGGCAAATAGCCTATTGTAAACGGATAGTGCGGCTTGCATACGAAATAATACGGCAGTACCATGATGAAGATTTTCCCTCGCCATACGTTCATTAGTAAATTATAAATCAGTAAACTTGTTCGTTGTTGTTTTCTTTTAGTTTCTTTTTGTGAATCTACTGGCATTTAAAGTTCTTTTGTTATTTTAGGTAAACTGATCGTTTTTCTAGTCTGGTGACTATTTAAGACTGCTTGCTGTTGAAGACATAATGTAGATTTCAGTACGTCTACTATTTTTGTCTAAGTGGGTCATTATTTATTTGACATACATGTATATCTTTCATCTTTTTCATTTATATATCATAAGCTCTGACTCTTTTGAGTTTTTCTTCATAAGTGTTGAATTATTCCTTGATTACACATCCAATAACCTCGGGCAATAAATCTTAGAAACAAAAAATTTTAAACTACAT
This sequence comes from Mytilus edulis, assembly GCA_019925275.1. Taxonomy (NCBI): domain Eukaryota; kingdom Metazoa; phylum Mollusca; class Bivalvia; order Mytilida; family Mytilidae; genus Mytilus; species Mytilus edulis. The sequence goes on from CM034361.1 coordinate 83,072,584, forward strand.
AATTTTAGAAGCTGAAACTCACCTTCTCCAAATGGAACTTTATCATTCAAATAAACACCATTGTCAACGACAAATACAAAATTTTTGTCATGAGTAGGACTATGTGCGCCAGTCCATATATCTACGTCACTTGCTTAAGAAGAATAGAACTATTATTAATAGCGTAGGAATATTATTTATACAATTCAGCTACACAATATAGAGTTATAAGAAATACGAATTAATTCGACACTACATAAGTTTTCACCCACACAGTTGTATCAATCGATACCCTTCAACTTAAATTCTTTAGCCAGCCTACAACTAAAATTCAAGGTCATCAAATTATTTTGAGTATCAGAGGTGAGGAAACAAATATCAATGCATCTTTTAACGAAAATATGTATGGTACGACATGTAATAAATATCAGTTCAATAACTTTCAATTCTAGAATTTCTATATTATTAGAATCAGTTTAGAAGTACGTCATTTTGTTTTAAACCGGAAGAGACTTTGATAAAACAGGAAGTGGTTCATTATCTCCGGTTTAAAACCAAATGGCGTACTTCTAAACTGATTCTAATAATATAAAGTTCCCATATGCTTTTGTTTAAATATCGAATGCATTTCTGTTAATATTGGCCAAGCAATTTCCCTTAGAAACTCCTGTAACGGCTAAAATTGAACCACTTTTACTATGAAGTTTTGAAAAAAAATCTCTTTCTAGAATTGATAGTTCACATGCACAGATGTCGTTATTCATGAGGCGATTCACAATTAACCATGGGAGTTTCCTTGTTTATTTACCATGTTAACATTGGAAGATAGATAAGAAAATCGACACAAAAGTACGCCATAAGATCACCATCAGTATACAGAACAGGCGAAAATGGCATCGGATGCAGATACCCCACAAACTGAGTCGGAACCTTGACCAGAATTTGATGCAAAAACTGGCTCAGATTATGATAGTTTCAATTTTTGCAAACCACTCCTTTTTTCTCAATCGAAATCCTTGAAACATCCAAAAAAAATAACACATGAATTAATGTGGTTCAATTCCTATCTGCAGATCCAACATTATTTTTGATTTGGGAATTAAGTCATTTCAAAGCAAAATTTAAAAAAAAAATCGGTACTTAATTTTGACTTACAACTATTCCTAGTATTCAACAAAGGTTCGTGACACTTCCTTTATAGTTACCCTATTTCGCCTTTGGCTAAGTATAAAAAGAGGGACGAAAGATACAAAAGGGATAGTCAAACTCATAAATCTAAAACAAACTGACAACGCCTTGGCTAAAAATGAAAAAGACAAACAGAAAAACAACAGTACACATGACACAACATAGAAAAACTAAAGAATAAACAACACGAACCCCACCAAAAACTATAAGATACCTCGATTCAAGCATAAAAACAGAAACATTAAACAGAGAAGAAACATTTCAAAGGGGTAATCTTTTTCGGAAGTCCATGATCTCTCTATCTTTTACGTTATGCTGGCAGTAAAACTGTTGACAAAAAGCTATGTGCCTCGATGCCTGTATTTAAATAATATATAAAAGATTTGTATTCATTTTTACATAGAATAAGTATGTGAGAGTGCTTTGTCAATGAATACATTGCATTACCGATATTGTGTATCATCTGAAAATGAATTTAATAATCAATTATTTACTGATAACTCACCAAAACCAAATGTATTTCTTACGGCATCAGCTTCTTCTTTTGTATTGGGCCTCCATAGGTAGGCTCCTGCTGTCGAGGAACATATCTTCTACAATTTACAACAAGACACGTGTGCAGTCTCCACATTTAAACTTATTTCTACATACAACAACCAATAATATTTTATGTTTTGCCTTAAGGGAGTTCGCTTCTCAGTTTCAAAGTAATTAACTTTTCAAAACACAAGTTTATATTCATATGGGATTATTAAAGAAATCCGAAGAGCAAAAAAAAATACATAGGTCACCGTGCTTGCTTTCGCGATATTAGCGATTGAAATTTTGGCTGGAAAATATTCTCTCTTGACTTTTCATAGCTTTATCATTGACAAGTTGAAGTTCTAAAAAACTGTTGAAAAGTAATTAAAATTTCATTAGACTAAAACAAATGGCTTATCAATATACATGTAAAAGATTTACAAAAAGAAAAATGGGGGTCACCGGGTAATTTTTTTCATTGCAATCAAATGAATAAAACCAGAGGGCCCGAGAACACAGTTATTTCGTAGTGCATTTCTTTTAGACAATAAATTCAAATTAAAAAAAATCGCACCTGCTCTTTCTCAAAAATATTTTTACAGTGTAGTGTACTACCAGTGAGACAAATAATATCAAAATTATAGATACTTCTCCCAGCGCTTACTCAAAATATTGACAATTCTGTGTTAAGGGGGTGTAAAATTCAGTTTGACAGCTTCAGACGTGATAAAATTTGCCCTTTTAGAACTGGACCATCTCACTACTTAACATACAGTTTCAGCACCCAAATTTTTTTGACATGTAATTACATCCCCCTACTTAATATTTCATGCATTTAATATAAAGAAATAAATGGGGAAAGTGTATTAAATAAAACATGCAAGTTATACACTGTTTACACTAGGGACGATATTCGTAGACAACGAAAACCAAAGGACGATAACTGTGTCCTTGGACTAGAGGATTCCGAAAATCTGACAAGAAATCTAAAACATGACAAGCCATCTTCCTAAATTGGAAAAGATTGATCAGCAATGCCGCAGCTTTTTACAACAGTATCGGTATTGCGAGTATTGCTTACAACATGTTTCGGTTATTATATTTTGTTTGACTAAACATAACTTCAAATGCATTGCTATAGTGATATTAACCTCCTTTGTCGTTTAATTTGCTTTGCAATAACCCGAATGGTTGAAGCACTCAATATCGACATGAATGGCGGGAAAGTTGCTGAATTGTTCGTGTTGGCTTTAAAAAATTCATTACATTAATTCACTACAAAAACAAGAGTAGGCTGCTGATATTTATGTTTTTCAATTTATTCAAGGCGAATATTCTCTTATGTTTATTTACGTATTTTGTTTTCTATCGCTAAACATCGTTGTCAACATTGAAATATTAATAAATACAGGTTGATTTTTTTTAAATGGAACCAAGTATGCATGGATTAGATTTTAAACATTTTTTCATTGGTATCAAATTATTTTCTATTCATTCTTAATAATTCCAAAAATTGCATTCGTGGAACAGCATTTTCTAGATAAACATTGGGTTCAAGAAAGATTTTTGCTAAAAACTTATATGGAAAAGGATTTTATGCTAGACGTAAGTGTTATATTTTTTGTTAAAACTCCTTCTGGACGAGAAACAGCTGTAAAAATAAACCAAATATAAATTTAAAACCAATTGTTCAAAGAATTGAAGGTCTTTCCACCAATAAGGATCTATTTTTATATGAAAATATTAAAATTCAGTTGAAAATGTCAGTTCCTATGGCTTAATGATGTATAAATATGAATTTCAAGCAAAGGTCAAAATCTAGAACGTCCAATTTACCTATGACCTTGATCTCAATTTCAAGGTCATAAACCAAGGATCCTAAATCAAAAGACCCTAGGTCTGTATTATGTATGTTTCATGAGTAATATCACTTTACGCATAATTCTAAATATAAGAGGGGCAAAAACTCCCATCCAATCCACTCTTTCAATCAAAATTTCTAAGTAACGACATGTAGCAACTAACAATTTAGTAAAAAAATTTGTCAAAATCTTAGAAAGTTAATGAAAATAAATGAAAATAAGCCAAAATAAAAATTTAGAATTTGACCTTTGACCTTGACCTAATTTTCATTTTTTTGGACCAAGGATCTTCAATCAAAAGACCCTAGGTCTCTATCACTTATGGTTTACCAGTTAGAAATGCATATCACTTATATCATATATAAAAGGGGGGATAACTTTCATATGGAGTCACCGGATAGCTTCGGTCAAAATGAAACAGAACATCCTGAGGATATAACGAGCGATTTGGGAAAATAAATTTGTCGGTTTCTTATACGGTTGCGAAGCATTAGTGATAACAAGAAAAACAGTGTTCGGGGAGATAACTCTGCTTAACTCGAAAGTATTCGGTTAAGCAGAGTTGGTTTCAAAAGCGTATAAAAGAGGGACGAAAGACACCAAAGGGACAGTCAAACTCGTAAATCTAAAACAAAATGACAACGCCATGGCTAAAAATGAAAAAGACAAACAGAAAAACAATAGTACACATGACACAACATAGAAAACTAAAGAATAAACAACACGAACCCCGATATCACATTTCAAAAGTCTAAGCGACATCTTGCGAAACAAAAAACAGCGAAGGAATAAAATTAGGCGGAAGAAAAAAAATAATTAAAAACCAATTGTTCAGAGAACAATTGAAGGTCTTTCCACTGAAAACAATGTATTTTAATATGAAAGTTGTAAAATTAAGTTTAAAATGTAATTGCAATCGTCAACTGATAGGTTATTGTACGCTGATTCCAGAAATATATGGTTTCTATACAATATTTTTTAAATAAGGGAGATAATTTGTTACTTCCGGTTTGAAAAATTGTTACTTCCGATAATATTTGAATATTTAATTGACACTGATTCCAAAAAGATCTGGTTCTATATACCTTTTAATTAATAAAGTACAAAAAATAACTACTTCCGGTTTACACAAGGTCATTTCCGGTTGTTTTTTTCAAGGTTAAATGGTTTGATACCTTTCGCCAAAAGTCTTATGGCTATATCATGTATACATATGAGCTGAAAGCAAAGGTAAAAACTAGAACGTCAAATTAATCTATGACCTTGAGATCAATTTCAAGGTCATAAACCAAGGACCTCAAATCAAAAGACCATAGGTCTAAATCATATTTGGTTAATCAGTTATATCACCTTACGCGTATTTTTAAATACAAGAGGGGAGAAAACTCGCTTTTACATTCAACATACCCTTGCAATCAAAATTAACGTGTTACGACATGTCGCAACTAACAATTTAGAAAAAATAATTTGTCGATATCTTATACCGTTTCTGGAAATTAGTGGAAATAAGCCAAATTCAAAAATTGAAATATGACCTTGACCTTTAACTTTGACCTAATTTTTATTTTTTTGGACCAAGGACCTCAAATCAAAAGATCCTTGGTCTCTAGCACTTATGGTTTACAAGATAGAAATGCATATCACTTATATCAAATGCATAAGGGGAAATAACTCTCATATGGAGCATTCATATCACTTCGTCAAAATAGGACAAATCATGCGAAGGATATAACGAGCAATTTTGTAAAATAAATTTGTCATAATATTTTACGGTTGCGAAGGAGTTGCGCTCACAAGGAAAACAGTGTTTTGGGAGATAACTCCTACGAAGAAAAGTATTCGTTTACGCAGGGTAAAATTCAAAAGCCCATAAACTGTTCGATATCATATACCAAATATCTAAGCGACATATTGCGAAACAAATGTTTATAGCAAGAACAAAATTAGGCGGAAAAAAATAAATAAAAACCAATTGTTCAGAGAACAATAGGTATTTCCACAGAAAAGTGGAAAGACCTAATAAAAACCAATTGTTCAAAGAACAATTGAGGGTCTTTCCACCAATAAGTATCTATTTTGATATGAAAATATTTAAATTCAGTTGAAAATGTCAGTTCCTATGGCTAAATGATGTATAAATATGAATTTCAAGCAAAGGTCAAAAACTAGAACGTCCAATTAACCTATGACCTTGACCTCAATTTTAAGGTCATAAACCAAGGATTCCATATCAAAAGATCCCAGGTCTGTATTATGTATGGTTCATGAGTAATATCCCTTTACGCATAATTCTAAATATAAATGGGGCAAAAACTCCCATTTATTGTCTATGCACCCTTCCAATCAAAATTTTTAAGTAACGACATGTCGCACCTAACAATTTAGTAAAAATAATTTGTCGAAATCTTATAAAGATAATGAAAAAGAGTGAAAATAAGCTAAAGTCCACAAATTTTGAATTTGACCTTGACCTTTGACCTTGACCTAATTTTCATTTTTTTGGACCAAGGACCTCAAATCAAAAGATCCTAGGTCTCTAGCACTTATGGTTTACAAGATAGAAATGCATATCACTTATAACAAATGCATAAGGGGAAATAACTCTCATATGGAGCGTTCATATCACTTCGGTCAAAATAGGACAAATCATGCAAAGGATGTAACGAGCAATTTTGTAAAATAAATTTGTCATAATCTTTTACGGTTGCGAAGGAGTTGCGCTCACAAGGAAAACATTGTTTGGGGAGATAACTCCTACAAAGAAAAGTATTAGTTTACGCAGGGTAAATTTCAAAAGTGCATAAACTGTTCGATATCATATACCAAATATCTAAGTGACATATTGTGAAACAAATGTTTATCGCAAGAAAAAAATTAGGCGGAAGAAAAAAAAAAAAAAATTAAAAACCAATTGTTCAGAGAACAATTGAAGGTCTTTCCATCAAAACAATGTATTTTGATATGAAAAGTTGTGAAACTAAGTTTAAAATGTCATTTCAATCGACAAATGATAACTCCTAGTAAGCTGATTCCAAAAATATATTTTTCCATACATTTTTTTTAAATAAGGGAGATAATTTGTTACTTCCGGTTTGAAAATGTTACTTCCGATTATATTTGAATATTTACTTGACACTGATTCCAAAAATATCTGGTTCTATATACTTTTATAATAATAAAGTACAAAAAATAGCTACTTCCGGTTACAAAGGGTCACTTCCGGTTGTTTTTTTCAAGGTTAAATGGTTTGATACCTTTTTCTAAAAGTTGTATATCTTTATCATGAATACATATAGAATAAAAGCAAAGGTCAAAATCTAGAACGTCAAATTAGGCTATAACCTTGAGATCAATTTCAAGGTCATCAACCAAGGACATCAAATCAAAAGACCATAGGTCTTAATTATCTTTAGTTAATGAGTTATATCACCAAACGCGTATTTTTAAATACAAGAGGGGAGAAAACTCCCTTTTATATTCAACGTACGCTTGCGATCAAAATTTACATCTTACGACATGTCGCAACTAACAATTTAGTAATAATAATTTGTTGATATCTTATACAGTCTTTGGATATAAGTGAAAAAAAGCCAAATTCAAATATTAGAATATGACCTTGACCTTTGACCTTGACCTAATTTTCATTTTTTGGGACCAAGGACCTCAAATCAAAAGATCCTAGGTCTCTATCACTTATGGTTTATAAGATAGAAATTCATTTCACTTATGTCAGTTGCATAAGGGGAAATAACTCTCATATGGAGCGGTCATATCGCTTCGGTCAAAATAGGACAAATCATGCGAAGGATATAACGAGCAATGTTGTAAAATAAATTTGTCATAATCTTTTACAGTTGCGAAGGAGATGCGCTAACAAGGAAAACAGTGTTTGGGGAGATAACTCCTACAAAGAAAAGTATTCGTTAACGCAGGGTAAATTTCAAAATCGCATTAACTGTTCGATATCATATACAAAATATCTAAGTGACATATTGCGAAACAAATGTTTATCGCAAGAAAAAAATTAGGCGGAAGAAAAAAAAAAAAAAATTAAAAACCAATTGTTCAGAGAACAATTGAAGGTCTTTCCATTGAAAAAAATGTATTTTAATATGAAAGTTGTAAAGTTTAAAACGTCATTTCAATCGTCAACTGATAGGTTATTGTACGCTGATTCCAGAAATATATGGTTTCTATACAATATTTTTTTAAATAAGGGAGATAATTTGCTACTTCCGGTTTGAAAAATGTTACTTCCGATAATATTTGAATATTTAATTGATACTGATTCCAAAATGATCTGGTTCTATATACTTTTTTATTAATAAAGTACAAAAAATAGTTACTTCCGGTTTACACAAGGTCACTTCCGGTTGTTTTTTTCAAGGTTAAATGGTTTGATACCTTTTGCCAAAAGTCTCATGGCTATATCATGTATACATATGAGCTGAAAGCAAAGGTCAAAAACTAGAACGTCAAATTAATCTATGACCTTGAGATCAATTTCAAGGTCATAAACCAAGGACCTCAAATCAAAAGACCATAGGTCTTAATAATATTTGGTTAATCAGTTATATCACCAAACGTGTACTTTTAAATACAAGAGGAGAGAAAACTCTCTTTTACGTTTAACGTACTCTTGCAATCAAAATTTATGTGTTACGACATGTCGCAAATAACAATTTAGAAAAAATAATATGTCGATATCTTATACGGTTTCTGGAAATTAGTGGAAATAAGCCAAATTCAAAAATTAGAATATGACCTTGACCTTTGACCTTGACCTAATTTTTATTTTTTTGGACCAAGGACCTCAAATCAAAAGATCCTTGGTCTCTAGCACTTATGGTTTTCAAGATAGAAATGCATATCACTTATATCAAATGCATAAGGGGAAATAACTCTCATATGGAGCGTTCATATCACTTCGGTCAAAATAGGACAAATCATGCAAAGGATATAACGAGCAATTTTGTAAAATAAATTTGTCATAATATTTTACGGTTGCGAAGGAGATGTGCTAACAAGGAAAACAGTGTTTGGGGAGATAACTCCTACAAAGAAAAGTATTCGTTTACGCAGGGTAAATTTCAAAAGGGCATTAACTGTTCGATATCATATACCAAATATCTAAGCGACATATTGCGAAACAAATGTTTATCGCAAGAAGAAAATTAGGCGGAAGAAAAAAAAAAAAAAAAAAAAAATAATCAGAAGAAAAACAATAGGTCTTTCCACAGAAAAGTGGAAAGACCTAATAATCAGAAGAAAAACAAAAGGTCTTTCCACAGAAAAGTGGAAAGACCTAATAATCAAAAGAAAAACAATAGGTCTTTCCACAGAAAAGTGGAAAGACCTAATAATCAGAAGAAATCCAATAGGTCTTTCCACGGAAAAGTGGAAAGACCTAATAACTGAGACAGTAATTTTAAGGTGGTACATAAAACTACAGGGAGATAACCCTGTTAACATTGTTATTTTCATTGTTCTGGAAATATTCAGCTTCTTATTGATAAAAAATGGTGTTATTCAAACTGCAATTTGCTCACCGAAAATTTACGATAAAGTGTACCGTAAAATTTTTTAATTTTGTTACATTTTTTTCATATGGTCAAAGTGGATATCATCCTAAGTAGCTAAAACTTTGTAAGTTTTAGTATGAAGTTTCGTGAAAAATGATATTCCAGAACGGAAAGTTAAATTATCCTACTATTTTTATCGAGGGTCAAAATATAGAGTTAAGTTGTGAGGCATATTTTCAACATTTATATCCCCGGAACTTCTAAAGTTTAAACTTATACTTAAAATATAAACTACCCCTATCTCACATGTCTCAACTTTTGGACCTCCTAAGAACAGAAGTTAAGGCGTTACCATAAATTTATATACTGGTTACATTCCCAAGTGATGTCTCTATGAGATGAAACATAGTGATCATATCTGGGAAACCAGTATGTTAAAAAAATAACATATCTATGAATATTATATGTCTCCCGTAAAGAGGCGTGGCTTGTATTTACAAAAAGCAACCTTGAACATTCAAAATACACTGACATTATCATTTCAATTTCACATTAATAACATTCGTTATCATCCTATTTAAACAAAAGCCTACTGTTATTAAATCTGAAACAACATAAAACATACTCACCTGAGCATTACCCCACGTTTGTTGAGTGTCTCCATCACTGTAGAAGTAACAACTAGTACTAGCAGATTCGTCATTCAAAAGCCTATATCCTCCAGGGCAATTTGTTGGAACACAGGGTGCTGTTCAAATGACACAAAAAGAATTTTATTATTCAAATGACCAGCAACAACATAATGTTAAATTGGTACATAAAGAAACATTAATGTAAAATATACCAAATACACATGATGCACATGATGCCAAATAAATTTAATTGAATATCTTTCACATGTAAAAACTCTTTAATGTGAGACAAAACATGGAACGGAGATGTCAAAGACAAAAAAAAAGATGTATCTACCCCCCCCCCCTCCCCCCCCCCCCCCCCACAAAAAAAAAAGGCAAACTTATTTAAAAATTAAAGAGGAACGGCTAGTTTGACATGAAGAGACGTATAATTTTAATATCTAAGAGCCAATTGTATTGACTAATGTCATTTAAGAAACCAGTGAAGAAGTGGCGAATGACTTTTTTTACGTTTTTGGTGCCAGTTATGAACCGGAAGTCGCTTTTCTGTAATAATGGATAGCCCATCGTACTTAAGGACATGGAATTAACTATTTATCCCAACATACATTGGACTAAACCTACAACACAGCTTTCAAAGGATTCACGAAGTGTAGGTAGTTTGATATGACGGATTTTGTAAAATGAGCGGTGGCCATCTTGACAATATAAAGAAAATAATTAATGGCCAGCGGCTCTTTTTTATTTATTATAATTTATTCTACCTTTGTACCGAATTGTAAGCTTGTATCACGTTTCGCAAAATTATAATCTCCAGCTTAGTAATCACAAGCAGTCATCATTCTTGGTTTGTCGTTGGCTAAAACTGCAATTTGATATCTCCACAAAATTTCCGAAGATAAAGGTTCATTGAACATTGATACTTACTTGGTGCAGGTGCAGGTGTTGGTGCAGGTGTTGGTGCAGGTGCTGGTGGAGCTGCCGGAACAATTATTTGCACATCGGGTCTTGGTGCAACAGGTCTTGGCACAACACTTGGTCCACTAGTTACAGTACTTGGCATAGTCAACATTCCTATTGCCACCAAGAGTATTGCAATCGACACAAAAGGGGTGGGAAGAAACCCAAAACCTAATCCTGTGTTTACCCCACTATCACCTACTAAATTAAATCTGGTTTATGTAAATGAAAAATAAATGATTTATTTACGAAACGCATGATCTTTGTATTTGATAGAATCTAAGTTTGCCTTTGGCGAATTAGTTTGTCATATTTTTCACATTTGCAAACAAAATGACAGTTAAGCTTTTATTTATAAAATTAAAATATATAATAGAAAAAATGAAAAAAAAGACAGATTTGAAATATAATTTGAAATCAGCGGTTGAAGTCGACTGCTATTTATCATTTGTAAATATGAAAGATCGAAAGGCTTAAAGTTTCGCGTTTGGAGTCCAATAAGCTGGAAAAAGAGACTCTAAGAACCTTATAGAAACAAACAGATTTTAGTTCTTAATAATTGTTACGTTATATATGTTGTCTTTTCGTCTTTCTGTTTCTTTGATTGTTTGTGTCTTAGGGCGATCTTGGAAGCCAAACATATCCAACGGATTTGTACAGCTTGTTCTTATTTTGTGTGTACACATATGTTATGATTCCCAGATACAAGAGGGCCGAGAAACTAAAGCATAAGGCATTACATGCTTGTCAAAAATAACCTTAAGTACCTAAGTGCAACGAATGAGAGAAAGGCAGGAGATATAAAATTGATATCCGAGCTCATCATTCAAAAACGAACTGAGAATGCCATGACAAAAAAATGATCAAAAAGACAAACAGCAGTTAATAGAAGAACGGAGTTGGATTTTCAGTTTCATGACATTACGGGATATATATCTGAAGACAGAATGGATATTTGATGTTCAACATAGATTAACATGTTTGTGTTCATGACATCACGGAATATAGATCTGAGGACAGAACAGATATTTGAAGCTCGACATAGATTTACATATGAAAGATAGATTCTTTTTTTAGAATGAAACATAAAAAAAGATGTTTCATTTGGAGAAACAGCTAAAGATATTTTCAAACATACATTACTAGTATTAGATATGTTTTCAAGTCCCTTCAAACTGACATTTCTATATGAAGTTGTTTTTGTATTTCGTGTCTTTATACATCAATTCGAACACATAACAGATATACACGACTAGTCAATTAATATATATTCAGTTGTTTGCATTTTAAGAGGGTTATGTCTGTACCCAATGATCATGTATATGATAAAGGTTTAAAAACACCTAGTATATATAAATGTTTACGTTTTATGATGCTACAGATATTATACGCGTAACATGGTTAATTACAGTAGTGACTGTCCACTGCTGGTGTAGTTTCAATTCAGCGAGGGTATCAGTATGCTGCACTTCTATTTTGACTTGAATTATCATTGATATGTTCATAATCATAAATTAACTGTTTACAAAACTTTGAATTTTTGAAATACTAGGGCTTTTCAACCTCAGGAATTAATTAACTTAGTTGTTTTTTGCACAACTTTTCGGATCTTTTTGGTTCTCAATGCTTTTCAACTTCGAATTTTGTTTAGACTTTTTAACATTTTTTATTTGAGCGTTACTGATGCGTCTTTTATATACGAAACGTACTTCTTGTGCAAATAAAAAAAAAAACGATCCTGGGATCTATGATTTTCTATACATTGGTCTAACGAGACAAGTTTCATAAATGTGAATCGTAAATAAACAATTTTACCTAATGGTCCACTGTCACTAATAAAAACAGTATCTGACCGCTGATCAAATGGATTCTGTTCCGGTATGATGATTGAACTAAAATTTCTTCGAACAAGGCATACCAGAATTATAATCAAATATAGCTGTAATTATAATTTGCATTATATATATATATTGCATATCATCAATAATTATCAAATAAAGATAAGTGATTTAGAAAGATATTTCAAGCTTTTCAATTGTCAATGCAGCACCTTATATCCCACGAAATTCACAAACGACATTGTTTATTGCGCTCTCAGTAACGGTGCATATAAATTGTCACATAAATAGGATACCCAGAATACAAGTAATGTTTTAAAAGTCATAGTCCTTGATCCAAGCAACTACGGTATATGGAGTACATATCTTCCTGTGTATTCAATATTACAGGGTTTACATTTCCAATCATGATTTGGTTCATAGAGGCTTACTGCTAAGCTTACAAAAACTATCAAAACAAGAGTTTCAAGTGTTGAGATTGAAACCATCCCTTTTAAAGTTCTACTAACACAATCACAAGCTGATTGACTCTTTTGGAAAACATGACTCTGTTTCACAGATAATGACTAAATGAGTTTTCCGCCTCTGTGTTAAAAAAATCGTCATGTAAAACTATTTGTTATAAAGGCATTACAATTTAGAGGATGCGTAAATGACTCTATTGTTTTCTATGAATTATTTCTAACTTAATAAAATATATGTATATATAAAATCCAAATATGAACAAGTCTAAATTGAAAACAACGTTTAAACCTATGGTTGCGTTGGACAAAAACCTTTTTTTTTTATACGTGTGCATGTAACAAATGTCATTGTCATTTGGAGAAGATGTTACCTAGTTGAAAAACTTGTGTCTAATCCATTTGTCTCTTTTTAGAACAATAAAATATGTTTAAACTATTGAAGAGGGGTCTTAAATACAGCACAAACCACATTTTCCAAAAGCCCAAAAGAGTGACAAAACAAATTTATAAAAACGCATTCCACTAGCAGGTCGACCAACCGATGTTCTTTACCCCCGCTGACTCCCAAATAAATATATCACAAAGTGTACCAAAATAGATCTGTATATTAATTATATACCTAGTAGAAAACAATAAACTTGCGGCAAAGATAGTAAACCAAACATGAGGTGCTATTTTTTACGCCATATCCGGATTTCGAGTCAAAATAGGATTAACGATGTATATGACCTGGAGGGAAAATATAATACAAGCCCAAACAAAATAAATATAAACAAGTCTAAATTGATAACTCCGTTCAAACACCATATACGGAATTCGACAATTAATGTCTTTTCAGTTATGTTACGGATCGAAAAGTATTTGGAAGGCCATGTAATTTACCTCAATTTAGAATAGACTCTTGAATTTCAATAGAGTCAAAATAGGATGAACAGTTAAAATAAACAGGAGAGAAAATATAATACAAGCCCAAACGAAATATATATACAATAGTCGAAATTGGAAACAACGATCAAATTTATGATTGCGTTGGATAAAAACCGCAATTTGTATTCGTGTGCATGTAACAAGTTTCGTTGTAGAGGCGTCTTAATACACCACAAACATGGATTTCTATATTTATCTTATACCAAGTAGAAAACAATAAACTTTTTATAGTCAAAGATGGTAAACTACAACATAAAATCAAATATCTACTTCGTATTTGATCAAATCTGAAAGGAGTTGGGGTAACAAGGCCTTTATTTGGTCCAAATGATACAACAAATTTAGAAAATAAAAACAAATTTAACGTACCATGGTAACAAATCATGAGGAAATTAGTATATAATCTGAAAAAATGTCAAATTATAAAAAAGTTTCCAATAAATTATTTGTTATTCCTTGGCTGCGTACGATGTTTCCACAATGGAAACAACGATGAAATTTCCCGATTCTTTACAGTTTCAAACACTATGTGCACATTTTGAATAGTTGTCAAATATCTTATTTTCTTCAGCCAAACCAGGCCTTAATACCCCTACTCTTTTAAATATACAAAGTTAGTATGTGCGGAAATTATTTCATAAGATTATCATATCTTACACCAGATAACGGATTTTGAAAATGTTTGATATAACAAACTAACAAACAAATAATTTATTAGAGTCTTACCTCTTTAAAACATTTAATATTGAACACTATGTAATATTAACAGATCAATTTATAAAAAAAGCCGCTCTTAAACCCACATAAATATACATTTATGTTACATCTTTAACATATATCAATATATCTTAGGATAAAACACCATACTATTAAAAACAATTATAAACAAAATAAATAAACAACATTATATACACTTAGTACGAGTATGTATAAAATACACTTTCTCTTATAAAGTACTTCATTGCAGATTTAGGCTGTAAGATAACAAACTCTGTCATCATGAAACTATTAAATTAATGATATAAATTAATAAACTAACCTTGTTATATTTCATCATCATTCTCTCAGGTCTGCGTTTTGGATAAAACATAGGAACAACTTCAATCTTAGTAATCACACATAAGCTAGAACACACCTTAAGGAGTTCAATTTGTTTGAAAATTAACCAATTGAATTGCGTTACTGGTGATAATTTAGACGTCCTACTGTGGTCGATTTTAATTGCCAATGTCTGTATATTTTGACACTGCATGTCACTGCTACTAGCTATACATGCATGTTATGTTCAAACAGTAGGTTAAAAAGTATTGAGTACACAAATGTTGAAGATATAATTGCAAGAATTTATAATGAATTCTATGATGGTTATAATAAATAAAACCAAATCTACTTGTGATCACAATTTTTCGAATAGGACACACCTTTTTGTAATAAAAAAAAAGACGAATAACGCAACTATGGCGTTCCATAATTTCATCTTGACAACCTATTTTGATTTTCAAATGCATTCAATGCAATGATGTCTGTTTATCTAGTCACCGCCTGTCATGGCTACTAGCTCTACATTCAATAGAAAACCACCATCGTATAATAGAAAGCCACCTTCGTATAATGGAAAACTACATTCGTATAATAAACACCCGTTATCTTATTGTATAAACCCACCTTCGTATAATAGAAAACCACCATCGTATAATAAAAAAGCACCTTCGTATAATATGTATAATACAAAAGCACCTTCGTATAATAAAAAAAAACTTCTTATAATAGAAAAGACAAATAAGTAAACGATGAGAGATGCTTGTAAATACACATAAAATTATGTTCCTCTTTGTAGGGTCTTCAATTAATACATAAGATAAAAAATAAACAAAATATTTGTTTCAAAATTACTACGATTTCATTTTTATTTTATTTTATTAAATACGGTGACATATCTTCACCATCTATAAACTTTAATCAAAGCACCAAAGTGCTGTAAAGGCAGTTAATTATATTTTGTGTGTATTGTTCGTCCAGTTATATCATTATCTTGCAGATTCAGAGTTCTCTTGTACCTAGTTTATCTATGTTTAAAACATTATTGTGACGTCATTCTATTGTTCACTTGTTCTTTATTTCAGTGATTAGACTATCATTTACCTGTAAGAAACCATTATGTCACCTTTAGCTGTCCAATATTTTTTAAGAATAGCCCTCCTCTTTCTTAAAAATATTGGACAATTAAAGGTAGGATAACTGATTCTTACAGGTAATTGATAGTTCAATTCTCTAATTAAAAAAAGTAGTCATTACCCAAATTGTGTTCATCATGTAAACAAAAATACAACCAAAGGAACAAATGACCTTCCAATACAACATTAGTTTTAACACTTCCAAAACTTATATCACAGCCAATTTTCTCATGTTTTTTGGTTGTCTCTTTTAGGACTAATTCAATAAGTTGATTATGCTCGTTGTAAGTTTTGTTTTTGTTGCTTGTATGAATTTTTTTTTCAAAAGAGTTATCCTCGTCTGTCTTTAGGCTATCAACATTGACCTTTGATGTTGCTCTTATTCTTTCTAAGATCATTTTCAACTACAATTGAATGAAAAAAAGCAATAAGTAATGCTTCTAAAGTTTGATATAGCATGTCGCAATACAAGGGTCACGAACAACCAAAACCTTATCCTGTATACATAGTGCGAATCTAGAACTTCTTTCATGAACTAGAAGACTTTATTTTTGTATAATTGATAGCATGTTGATATCTCTTCCTTCGATAATAATAATTATATATTTGAAATAAAATTGACTGCGATGGTTTCAGAAACAAGAAATAAATAGGCGAGGAATACATTGTAAAATTTTATTTCTAACAACTTGCATTTATTCGCTGCTTTGTAAGCCACACTGAACTAATGTATCTGAATAGATTTTAAATACACATTTGTTTTTAATCCAAACTTTGAAACAACACAATCACTGATAACGACAGATCTTTCTTCGTTTTTACATTAAGAATATACTTATCCATTTTGGAACACAAACCGTATGTAAAGGTAATCACAAAAACTATATATGAGAGGAAAATATTAGTAGTCCTTGCGCGCGCAAAAATCATGATACGCATACCCTGTGTCTTATTCGTCATGTAGCAATACCTGTTGTTTACCTTCAACTGTACTTTCTTTTTTTCACTATTTTTTTTAAGTTGAGCTACTGTTTAAAGGGACCCCCATGTAAAGAATCTTTATTCACAAAACAATTTACATACTTGATAAAAATAAAAATTTACTTGCTTTTTCTTTTGTTTTACCTCTTTCGACGTCTTAAACAATGTTTTTAGTACGATATAAGCCTCTTACAGTCCAACCTGGTTAATACTGAACAGGTCTTCGGTCTGTGGCCTTAGACCTGTCCAGTATTTTACAGAATGGACTGTTATCGGCTTGTATTCCTTACTTATAGTCCACTGTTCTTACAGTATATATGTTGTACCTCACCAGGGTACACAGTTTAAAGACTCACAATAACTTGTCCTTATTAATATTAATAAACTATTCTTTATTATGTATAATATATACAATAAATTGAGAATGGAAATGGGGAATGTGTCAAAGAGACAACAACCCGGTCATAGAAAAAACAACAGCAGAAGGTCACCAACAGGTCTTCAAAGTAGTGAGAAATTCCCGCACCCGGAGTCGTCCTTCAGCTGGCCCCTAAACAAATCTCTACTAGTTTAGTGATAATGAACGCCATCCAAATTGTACACAAGAAACTAAAATTCAAAAAATACAAGACTAACAAAGGCCAGATGCTCATGACTTGTGACAGGCGCAAAAATGCGGCGGGGTAAAACATCTTTGTGATATCTCAAATCTCCCCCTATACATCAAGCCAATGTAGAAAAGTAAATGCATAACAATACGCACATTTAAAATTCAATTCAAGAGAAGTCCGAGTCTGATGTCAGAAGATATAACCAAAGCAAATAAACAAAATGACAATAATACATAAATAAAAACAGACTACTAGCAGTTAACTGACATGCCAGCTCCAGACTTCAATTAAACTGATTGAAAGATTATGATTTCATCATATGAATATCAGGCACAATCCTTCCTGTAAGGGGTTAAGTAATATATATAAGCATATTCAATGGCTCTAATCCTATCTTAAAACATGTTCGTAATTTCTATTCGCAAGCAAGAAACCTGTGCTTGTCATTTATGATAATCCAGAAAATAAAATATGTTTTCATACTCTATAACGTATTTATATATTCTGCGAGATATATTTGTTACGAACCATATTTCCTGATGTCAGACTTTCGACACGAAGGATAAAATAATGAAATAATCGATGCAGATTCTACAGAAAGAAGTTGAACCAAACGCCACATACCATACGGTTGTTTCATTATCAAATAGATATACTTGAAAGAATTTTTTTCCTACCAATATTGTTTCGAAAGCCCCCTCCCCATTGTTTCATTCATGCTATGACAAAATTTGAATCATCGATAAATATGATCATAATCATAAATGGCCCTTGTAGGAATTCATTATCCGCTTTAAAATTATTTCCCTTTTATTGTTGTCTTTTCGACATGACCCCATAATTTTTTTTTCAAATATAGTACCATATTTGATACGAAGTTTTACCAGATGAGGCTGCGAAGGATTGTATCATCCATTTATTTTAGTTATATTCCTATTAAACAATTGTTTTTACTTGTATATATCTGAAAGATTGTTTAAGGTGTATCTAAAAAAGCCATATGTACAAGAACAGATGGTAAAGTTAATTAACATTAGGATTATTTTGGTTTCAATTTTTTTAAGAGTTTTTCCATTGAAATATTTTAAATTATTTATCAAACTTTATCTTTGAAGCGGAAACATCAAACCAACAATATAATGTTAATGTGACATTTCATTCGTATCCAAAGGTCAACGACAATAAGTGCAAAAATATATAAAGCTTAAATATATAATAGATATTTAGAAAATGAGAAGAGATAGTTGGACCAACACAGCGTATAAAATGAAATAAGCACTTTCAGATTTTAATGGTTTCACTCTGAATTAGAAAGTTCTACATATCAATTGATATTGCTTTTTTTTATTAGGCTTTGCCATATGAGGTAATGTGACATATCAAGTTAAACGTTTAAATGGCCGGTATTCAAAATGGAAAACTTTACAACCCTTTCCATCCTTAACAGAATAAAAAAAGTGTAAAAGTTGTAACTTCTAAGATAGTACGGCTATTGCATATCAAATAAAAGTCAATAAGGCGTGCCGTAGATTTCAAATACAATAGTTTTTGTCCCCAAAAATGGACTGAGGAAACCATTAAGGGAAAAATAAATTGTCTTAGAAAGTAGAGTTGTTTCATATCAAATGAAAAGTCATCAATTTAACACTTCAAATATCCTTATTCCGATTTCAAACATTAATGTAGATAGTGTCTTCACGTTAAAAAAGGAAAAATTAAAGTGGTACCCAACACCTTCACAAAAATTAATTTGGCTCGTTTAATTTTCATAAAATTTTAACAAAGTATTTACTTTAACCCTTTGACAAACATGTAAAAAATTTTAAAAAAATTTGAACTAATCATTTCATCAGAAAAAATACACTGGTTATATAGCAAACACTAATTTTGATCACTGAGAAGCTTAATATTGCCTCTACCACGCAATGTAATTTAAATGTTTATCTGATTTTATCTCCCTGCAGTGTTAGGTACCACCTTAAGAGGGTATTCTTGTCGTATATCAATTGAAAGGAGGTAAAAAGTACAAAAAAATATCCCACTGTATAAGTGGAAAATCCTTTTAATTGATTTATAAATAATTTAGTAGTTGTTTTTTTGTTTGGTTAATTCCGGATCCTTTCGGTTCCAATTTGTTTTTCTTAATTTTGTTATCATCTTTACTTACAGTAAGGTCAAATGAGATTTTATAACGTCGTCGTTAACTTTTACTTAAAATGCTCTCCTCTGAAACTACTGAGGCAAAAATTAACCTAACTTTGTAACAACTATCATCAGGTAATTTAGTTTTAAATATGTGTCACATGACCCCGAAAGCCAAACAAGATAAACACTATGGCTAAAAATAGAAATATGGGGGTAAAATACAAGTTATGTCTTTAAAACCAAAATATGATAGTTTTGTATATTGCTTTGAGAACTGATATAGGAAGAGAAAATCTTATCTGAAGCGGGACGAACTGGCGAACGGACGAACGACGAACGGACGGACGGACGTACAGACCAGAAAACATATGGCACATGAATGGGACATGAAAGACGCTTTTATTATACACAAATATCAGGAAGACAATATATCTAAAGAAGTCAGACGACTCCTTATTGACCTTTTAACACGATCTTTTACCATATTTTACTTTTTGATGAATATCTTATCAAAATCTTCCCCTCTGAAACCACTTGCTAAATTTAATCAAAGTTTCTCTAAATCACCATTTTGGTATCTTGTTTAAAAAAAAATGTCCAATGTTCCCACAATTGCCAGACGACTTCTTCATGGAGTAATTGCTTTTTGATTACAATGTTAATATATTGCTTAAAACTATAATAGATAGATAAACATGTAAATTATACATTACCAAAATTATTAGCAAGACAAAATTCACAAATTCTCATATTTTCAATTGAGACAGTCTGTCTGATAACTGGTTGATAGTTGTCTGATGCTCTATTTTTGTATCTATTTGTGTAACGAAATATGCCAACTTCCTTTATCTGAAAACAACATTTCATGTTATACATGCATCATAAGTGTTAAAACTGAATGTTCAAAAGCTTTACATTTTTTTACCTACAGCTGTAGTTCTTCCTGGTACATGTCTTAGTACAGAATAAGTAGTTTGTTCGTCCTGGTACATATCTAAATACAGAATAAGTCATTTTCAAATCTATATAAGATAAATTATTACAACATATTCATGTCAATCAACATAATTACACGTTGAAACCTTTAAATCTGCAAACGCAATCTCCGCGTTAGCTCTAATCTGATTAAAAAGACTACTAGTATCTTATAAATCAGAATCATGTCTTGTAATGATTACTTTCACAAATTATAACTTGGATGGAGAGTTGTCTCATTGCATATGCACTCATACTACATTTGCATTATCTGTTTGATAATATTGTTTGTAATCGACAAAGGAAAAGAGAAATATACCAAAGGGACAGTCAAACTTATAGATAAAAAATAAACAGAACTAACCATCAACCAGCTTTGAAGTGACCATCAAAACCCTAATTTTATCAGCAACATTTAAAGTTTGCTTTACATCATTATATTTTAAGGTTTATTATAAGAAAAAGATCTATTGATTACTTTAAATCATTTCATTCATCACATCAACAGTTTATGTTATAAGTGAAGAAAGAGAATTAAGACAATATTTATGGTATCACAAGAGGCAGGGGTTATGTAAAAAGATGATGTTTCAGGCAAAGAAAGTGTCAATAGAGACATATTCTGTGGCATTTAGGGGAGGGTCATATTATATGTAATATTATATATATTAAATATCCCTTTCATGCATGTGACCTACCGAATTTGACTATTTACCGGATTTTTTATAACATGAGGAAAACGCGGTACGACGGGTGCCACATGTGGAGCAGTTTCTGTTTACCCTTACGGAGCACCTGAAATCACCCCTAGTTTTTGGTAGAGTTCGTGGTGCTTATTATTTAGGGTTTTTTTGTTGTGTCATGCGTACTATTGTTTGTCTGTTTGTCTTTTTCATTTTTCATTTTTAGCCATGGCGTTGTCAATTTATATTCAATATATGAGTTTGACTGTCTCTCTGGTATCTTCCGTCCCTCTTTTAGCAGACTTGTATTTATTCCTACTCAATTGAGGATAATTAAATCTTTCTGTTGATATGATACTACTAAATTTAATTGTAAACATTATAATTTCAAGATGGTGTATACCCCTTTTTAACTATACATTGCAAATATGTGGCTTAGTAGTATTTTATTATAAAATATATTATTTGCATCTGACAATTATTTGTTACATGATTTCAGTGCGTGTTTACTTGCCTGTAGCAACCAACGATAAATCATATTATGTACATATAATTTTCATATCTTGAATTTGTCCAAAGCATGTAATCGTTTCTTGTAATTCTTAATTATAAGGAAAATGAGATAACTGTTTTTTTATGGTTTTATAATTGATTTCTTTTTTCTACGTATTTGTCAAATGCCGTGTTTGTTTTATTTCAGGCTTTGCTTTTACCCGACCTATATCAACACGGAATTCAAATTTCTAGTTTGGCATACAGTTGACTGCTTAAGATGCTAAATACCAATATATCTAAAGTTTATAAAACGACCGAAATATACTGATCGTTTCTTTATTTTACAATGTAAATGAAATGAAACAAAAAGTATTTTAAAGTTTTTCACACTCATCATTTTGGTATCTTGTTTTAAAAAAATGTCATATGTCCAAACATAGCTGGTCGACAAAAAACTGAGATAAAATTTAATTTATTGAAATTGCATTGCATAGAGACAATCTGCAAAGAGTTGAAATCATTAGAATGTTGCGGAGATCTATCGTCTGACTATTTACATCAAAAGTGTCCTACAACTCATTACAAGATCAATTTTGAATCAATGTCTAATTCTAAAACTTCTATCATTTTTACCTCAGTACTTTGAAAACAATAACAGATAACAAGATCTACATTTGAAATAATTGCTATGTGATTACAACGTTAACCAATTGCTTAAAAGTATAATAGAAAAATATACATGTAAACTGCATATAACCAAAACAATCACCAAGATAAGATCAACAAATATGTTTTTGTTTTGTTTAGACAGTTTGTCTGGTAACTGATCGAAAGTTGTCTGATGTACTATTTTCTTTTCTTTTTGTGTAACGAAATATGGCATCTTCCTTAATCTGAAAACGAGATTTCATGTTAAACGTATCATGAGTATTGAAAACTGAGTGTTCTAAATCTGTACACTTTTTTACCTAGTTCGTCCTGGTACATATCTTAGTACAGCAAAAGTACTAAGTTTCTCCTGGTTCATATCTAAATACAGAATAAGCACTTAAATCGAGAATGGAAATGGGAAATGTGTCAAAGAGAAAACAACCAAACCATTGAATCGTACACAGCAGAAGGTCACCAATAGGTCTTCAATGCAGGGATAAATTCCCGCACCAGACGTCCTTCAGTTGGCCCTTAAACAAATATATATACTAGTTCAGTGATAATAAATGTCATTTTAAACTCCAAATTATACACAAGAAACTAAAATTAAAAATAATACTAGACTAATGAAGGTCAAAGGCTCCTGACTTCGGACAGGCGCAAAAATGCGGCGGGGTCAATTACATTTATGAGATCTAGACACACCCCTCCCCCTAAACCGATAGCTAATGTAGAAAAGTAAACGCATAACAATATGCATATTCAAATTTCGTTCGAGAGAGTTCCGAGTCTGATGTCAGAAGATGTAACAAAAGAAAAAAAACAAAATGACAATAATACACAAAAACAACTGAATACTCATGATACTAGCAGTTAACTGACATGCCAGCTCCAGACCTCAATTAAACTGAAATAGTATGTCTTCATCATATGAATATCAGGCACAATCCCTCACGTTAGGGGTTAAGTTTCATACCATAATAACAAATATGAAAAGAACATAACCCGTGTCAAGCCAACAACTGATTTTTAAATAAATGTGTCTAGTCCCGATTCAAAGACCCTATACATGCTATAAGCGAATTTTATTATGATATCAATATTAAAGCCAAAATATGCAATCTTTAATGACCTGAGAATAGTATCGTAACTATATCCCTTCTTAATAAGTGTATTTAAAGGTTTTGCTAACTTCTTAAGTGAATACTGACATGTTTGTGCTTCATAAAGAATATAACCATAAAAGATTGGATGTCTAATACCTGTTCGTCCTGGTACATAGAATATCTAAATACAGAATATCTAAATTATTACAACATATTCATGTAAATTTACATAGTACACGTTAAAACCTTTAAATCTCCAAATGCAACTTACGCGTAAAGGGCATACGATACAGTTACAGGGGGAGGTAATGGCGTTGCTAACAAAAGTGGCATTTTTATTTTTGCGACGTCAAACTATGACCTATCGACTGATTTTTATCTTTTAAATTTATCTTACTTGAAAACGAGTTCACGGAACCCTCTTTCTAACAGTGCCGTTTGGTTTGATTACGTCAGAAGATAAGTTTTGCCAATGTTCATGAAAACGTAAAGGAGGTGTTTTTATACATTCGTGAACATTTGATTAATTTAAGATATCAAAAAAATAGATTGCAAACATTTAAAGGACATTAAAAGAAAACAGAATTTACAAATAATTTAACAAAAAACTGCTTGTGTTTGTCTTGGAAAACAAAAAAGTTATGTATTTGAATCATCCACAAATCCGAATTTTGAGCTAATGTATAAAATTTCAACCTTATCTTACTTAAAAGTTAGCATATTAATGTATATCATTTTATACAATTGATTTAATCAGACACAAAACAGCCTATATTCAAATTGTCAGCAAAACTTTAATATGGGATCAAAACTGTATCGTTTGACCTTAATTCTAATGCAATCTAACTTTTAAAAAGACGTCCAGTATAAATCAAAAACATGTAATGTAATGGATTACTTCTTCAAAATATGACTTGGGTGGGGAGTTGTCTTATCGGCACTCATAACACATTTCCATTATCTATTGTTTGATAAGATTGTTTGTAACCGATAAGTCATAAAGGAGGGACAAAATACACCAAACGGAAAGTCAACTCATAACTTGTTGCGGCTAAAACTGTACCACTTTAATATGAAGTTTTGAAAAATCTTATCCTAATATTGAAAGTTTAAATGCACTACAATTTGTTTCAAAGGTCACAATATAGGGTTGTGCTTCATATTTTCAACGTTGATATGCCCTGAACTTCTTAAAGTTTGAAATAACACTAATTTTCTTAACTACCCCTTCTTCGAATGAAAGGTTATCACATATTTCACAATATGCACATGTATATGTACTGGTAACATTTCCAATGAGACGCAACACAGAGAGCATAACTGGAAACCAGTTTGTAAACAAAATTAATTTCATATGAATATTCTAGATCTCCCAAAAGAGGCGTGGTTTGAGAAATAGCTGTTTGTTCAAGGTGCAACCTATAGAGCCAGCTGTCGGTCCCTGTGGCATTTACCACATACAACAGACAATTTATTACTTTGAAAAAGTTATTTCATCATATTAGTAGGTTATGTTATTATTAAAGAGAGGTTCAATAACGACAATGTTCATGGTGTCACTAAAAGGAGCGGTTATATAAGAATGTGATGCTTTATGCAAAGAAAGTATCAATTCAGAATAAGAATTTAATTGACATATTCTGACTGACTCAGCAAGACTCATTTTGGAGATCTTTTTCAACAAATCATTTATGATCCTCATTTAACTACTATTCATGCTTATCTTTCTTCTTACTCTTTCGAAAAAAAATGACAACTGACTTACCTGCGGATTGTTGAGATCTCACGAATTTCAGAAAACGAAATTTCAAACCTATAAAAGATTTTGTCATTTGTCTTTCTTTGTGAAACAGTTCTTTCAAACTTTGGCCACACTTTAATCAATTAATCCACGACCACACTTATATCAGTTAATAAATGTTGCATCTCCATATTGCCAGGACTGAGAAATAAAAAAAAAAAAAAACCCATTAGAATACTGCAGAGAGGAAAACGTAAACCTGCTGCAACCAGACAATTTGGCGTCATACACTCGTCTTACTGTTCCTCCGACAATAATAATGGTAGACGGGATTTGTTAAAGATAATTATTGACCAGATCCATATGTAGTGACAATGCAAACGTCAATGGAATTTGATTACGAAACATTCATATTCAAGATCATCATAAATATTTACAAAATACACTCACCTTAGAACTTGGTTCATATTACTAGAATGAAGTTAATACTAATTTTAAAAACTAATACATAGCTTTTGGGAAAAAAAATCAAATTGTATCATGAATATGATTTAATAAAATACATAAATGCTATTATCAAATTTTTCTTTTAATTTACTGAACTTTATACAACGATAGATAACTCAAAAATAACTAAGGTTATTTTTTAACTTGTTAAAAATCTGCCGAGTTTTCATTTTGTGGCACTCAACAATCAATATAAATATGCACAGCTAAATATTCGATATCATTATCTTTGTTGTTATAATGATCTTACACCCGATTTCAGTCTGAAACGGTCATTTGGTCTGATCATATATTGATTGACTGGATTTGCCGATGTTCTTGCAATCTTTGGCCACACTTAAATCAATTAATCCACCACCACCCTTAAATCAGTAAATAAATGTTGCATCTCCATATTGCCAGGACTGAGAATAAAAAAAAACTGAATCAACCCATTAGAATACTGCAGAGAGGAAAACGTAGACCTGCTGCAACCAGACAATTTGGCGTCAGACACTCGTCTTACTGTCTTTCCGACAATAAAAATGCTAGACGGGATTTGTTGAAGATAATCAATACCCTGATCAATATGTAGTAACCATGCAAACGTCAATAGAATTTGATTACGAAACATTCATATTCAAGATCATCATAAATATTTACAAAATACACTAACATTCAATCCTGGTTACTTATTAGACGAATGAAGTTAATACTAATTTTGAAAAACTAATACATAACTTTTGGAAAAAAAATCAAATTGTATCATGAATATGATGTAATAAAATACATAAATGCTATTATCAAATTTTTCTTTTAATTTACTGAACTTTATACAACGATAGATAACTCAAAAATAACTAAGGTTATTTTTTAACATGTTAAAAATCTGCCGAGTTTTCATTTTGTGGCACTCAACAATCAATATAAATATGCACAGCTAAATATTCGATATCATTATCTTTGTTGTTATAATGATCTTACACCCGATTTCAGTCTGAAACGGTCATTTGGTCTGATCATATATTGATTGACTGGATTTGCCGATGTTCTTGCAATCTTTGGCCACACTTAAATCAATTAATCCACCACCACCCTTAAATCAGTAAATAAATGTTGCATCTCCATATTGCCAGGACAGAGAAATAAAAAAAACTGAATCAACCCATTAGAATACTGCAGAGAGGAAAACGTAGACCTGCTGCAACCAGACAATTTGGCGTCAGACACTCGTCTTACTGTCTTTCCGACAATAAAAATTTTAGACGGGATTTGTTGAAGATAATCAATGACCAGATCAATATGTAGTGACCATGCAAACATCAATAGAATTTGATTACGAAACATTCATATTCAAGATCATCATAAATATTTACAAAATACACTAACATTCAATCCTGGTTACTTATTAGTAGAATGAAGTTAATACTAATTTTGAAAAACTAATACATAACATTTGGAAAAAATAATCAAACTGTATCATGAATATGATTTGATAAAACATATAAATGCTATTATTAAGTTTTTCTTTTCATTTACTGAACTTTATACAAAGATAGATAACTCAAAAATAACTAAGGTATTTTTTTAACATGTTAAAAATCTGCCGAGTTTTCATTTTGTCGCCCTCAACAATCAATACAAATAGGCACAGCTAAATATTCAATATCATTATCTTTGTTGTTATAATGACCTAACACCAGTAGCACGATTTCAGTCTGAAACGTCGTTTGGTCTGATCATATATTGATTGACTGGATTTACCGCTAGAGGAAAAACGTCAAGATTTTTACCATCTTTATTTTTCATTTTTCTTTAATTTCACAATTTCATTTCGTTTACTAAATAGTTTAAATAATCTCTCTGAGTATTGTGATAAATGGCAATTAACAGTTAATACAAAAAAATCTAAAACCATGATACTACAAAATAAACCAAGTAAAATAATAAACCCTTTTTGAAATTTAAAGGAAAATACCTTGAAAAAGTATATGAATATAAATACCTTGGATGTGTTATAACATCTAATGGCAGTCTAACTAGTTGTAGTTCAGATCTTGCAAAAAAAGCAAGAAAAGTTTTATTTTCTATTAACTCTTACTCATCAGCTTTGGACAACTTCCTGTGAGAGTGTCTTGCAACCTTTTTGAAACTTTGGTCAAACCTATTTTAACATATAATAGTGAAATATGCTATATGGACACTTATATTCAATTTTAAAGAGCTAAACTCCGAGCTAACAAAAATGCTCAACACCAGATGCTATTCATTTAATTGATAAAACTGTTTTAGAAAAAAAACAGCTACATTTTATGAAACAAGTACTGTGGACAAAAAGAAGCTCAACAAATCTAGCTGTTAGAAATGAACTAGGACTTTTGCCGTTAGAAACTTTCATAAAAACCCAAACTATGATGTACCTATCTAGATTAAATAATGAAAATCTAAACCCACTTCTTAATGAAGCCTTTAAATTAACTAAAAGTTTAGATACCAAGGGAACATACTCTTGGTATACTTTTGCAAAAAATGTGTCACAAGATATAGATATTAAAATCAAACTTATTGAGGAAACTTAAACTTTAAAACAGACTAGAATGTTAAAACCCCAATTAAAAAAAAATGTTATATCAACTATAATCAAACTCTTATTGATGATAAAATAAATAACTTAAATGAAAATAATAAACTATATCTATATAAATTTCTTCAATCTAATATAAATAACCAAATGCAATACTACCTATCACACCCAAGTAAAGAGACAAGAAAAATGTTAACCAAATTTAGAATAAGCGAGCATTGTCTCTTCATAGAAACTGGACGATTTACCAAAATAACACGAAATGAAAGAAAATGTAAAATATGTAATATCTTAGACGATGAATTTCATTTTTTCTTCAACTGTAAAATAAATAAAAATAAAAGAGAAATCTTTTTAAAATATTATATAAAAAAATATGTAAATTTTTAATACACTTAATTTTACTGATAAACTCGTGATACTACTTAATCCATCAACACCAAATGATGTAAAAGCAGTTGTTTCTTTTATCAAAGAGTCATTAGAACTGAGGAAAGGAGAACAGTAACTGTTTTTATCATATTTCTTATAATATTGTCGAGTTCTCATTATGTTTCATTATGTTTGTTTGTCAATGTATTTGCCACAACCAAAATTGGTTTTTGTATGTTTTGCAAATAAAAATATTTTTTTTTTAATTTTTTAATTTACTGAACTGTATATAAAGAGAGATAACTCAAAAATAACTAAGGTAATTTTTGATATGTTAAAAATCTGCCGATTTTTCATTTTGTCGCCCTGAAAAACAATATAAAACTGCGCAACTAAATATTCAATATCGTTATCTTTGGTATTATAATGACCTAACACTAATAGCACGATTTCAGTCTGAAACGGTCATTTTGGTCTGATCATACATTTTTTTGTAACTTGATTGACTGGATTTACCGCTAGAGGAAAATGTCAAGATTTTTAACATCTTTTGTTTTCATTTTGAATCAATTTCTCAATTTCACTTCATTCAAAGAACTGTATACAAAGAGAGATAGCCAAACAAACTAAGCTATTTTTTTACAAGTTAAAAATCTGCCTGGGTTTCATTTTGTTGCCCTCAACAAACAATATAATAATGTACAACCAAATATTCAATATCATTATGTTTTTTGTGATAATGACCTTACATAATATAATATTCTGATCGTTTATCAATTAAACATTTTTTCTCTCAAAAGTCTTTTTAAAAATAAATCTAATTATTTGACATATTATGCGTCAAGAAATTTGTTCTAAACTCTGTCCAAAACTAGTCCATAATGCAGCAATGCCTTCCCCCAATTGTTCAAATTTCACTGGTTCTATGTCCCCATGATCATAAGAAACAACGTACTCATGTTTTGCTCCAATGCTTTACATCGTTTACCATCTCTGACCAGTAACATCGTTTAGACAATATCACTAGCTTTCGTTCTGTTCCTTGGTGTCCGGATAAATTATATAGTGTTTTAAAAAAAATAGTGTTTTAATGTTTCTGGTATAACTGACTCTTTATACCATTCAAATCATATGTCAACTTTTTTTGTATAAATCACCAATGAAACAAATTTCTTCAGTCACTTCTTCACTGGTTTGTTTGTTTGGTCAGCATCTTTGTAGTCAGTCTAACCTACTCTACACAAGTTAAAACAACTGAAGGAACATTATCACTAGTTTGTCAATGTCTGATTTATCTGCAGTATAGTCAAGAAATGTTGGCATTGTCTCTGTTTGATCAGCCAAATGTATTTGTTTTATATGCATGTATTGTACATAATATTTACTGTTTCACACTTTCGTAATTTACCTAAAGAAGAACTTCGTACTATTTTTCTGATATTTGATTTAATATCTAATATATTGCTGCTAAGTACATCTCCATTGACATTTCGACATCCTGATCTTTATTTGACCTCAAAGGAAAATGGTGCAAGTTGAAAAACAAAACATATTCAGTTTTGCAGTTCGCAAGGAACACAAAGGATTGTTATCGATATAAATTATAAATTTACATCAGAGTTCTTTTTCATTTGTAGTGACTTTCCGATTTTGAACTTATTTTGTTTTGTCTAGTTTAATTCCGTCGTGTGACATAAGTTTCCTCAGTATCTTACCTCTTTCCCAAAGAAATGACATTTGGACAATTTTAAGTACCAAACCATAATGTATCATTAGTTGAAACATAAACTCCAGGCGTTCTATCCGTTCTTATACTGTCTTAGGAAATATAAGAATGTCATCTATATAAATTGGTAATATTTACAACTATTTGCCATGCTTCCACTATTTTTTAAAAATATAGACGTACTATTAGAAAGTCTAATTGACATTCGAAATTACTCCTAAAGACCTCCCTTTTAACATGAAATTCTGTATAAGGGATATCTCTTTCATCGACCGCCAATAGATAATTACCTTGCGATAAATCAAAAATTGTATAAAACTTTGTTCCGTGCAAGGTTCCTAATGCATTTTTGATCCTTGAATCGTTTTCATGCCGTCTTTAACGTGTCATAAATAGCTGTCTTGAAGAAATTACATTTATACAATTCAAAACTTTAATTCAAAACCATAAAGTCTTAGTTGTTGAAACACAAGCTCCACGCGTTTAAGCTGTTCTGTCTGCTGTCTTAGAAATCTAAAAACATGATCTAAATAAATTAGTAATATTTCAAAATGTTTGTCATTCAAACATTCTACCGTTATTCTATTAACTGTAGCCACACTTTTAGAAAGTCCCATCGGCTTCCAAAGACCTCTCGTTCAAACACGAAATCCCTTTCATCAGTCACCACTTAATAATAACCTTTAGATAAATCTGAAATCATATAAACCTTTGTTTTGTGCAACGTGTCTATGTCTCGTCAATCCTTGGAAGTGGATAAGCATCGCGTATTGTCTTTTATTCAATAATCTTAAGTCAACGCACAGTCCAATAGACTTTTCATGCTTGCGGCCTATTACTTTATGCTCAGCATAAGGACTAATGCTTTTACGAAAAATGTTTTAATTAAACAATTGTTTAATATGTGCTCTAATTTCTTCCATTGGATTATGGTTAATATACGTATATGCGGAATCGCAATTGGTTTCTCATCTGTTGTTAGAATTCTGTTCTATACAATGTGTGTATCCTAAATCCAAATCGTTTTTACAAAAAGTATCGACATTCTTGTTTAACAAGTCTCTAATTTGTTCTATATGTTCATGCGCTAAGTTGTCCTGTTCTTTTTCAAGTCATTTTAAGTATTTTCTTTTTATTCCCTATATTTGTTGGGGCTTGCTTACAAACAGCACCATCTATTTACTTTATTAGAACATCAATTTGAGTCTCATGTTTATCAATGTCAATTTTGTCTTGTGACAAATCCTAGACACAACTAAACCTGTCGATCAGTTGTTTATCAAGAGTGAAAAACATACAATATAGTGAACAATTTTTCATTTTTATTTTATATCCCAATTTCACTTCATTTACTACCCTCTATACAAAGAGAAAAAACTCAAAAATAACTAGTTACTACTGTAATTTTTGAAATGATCAACCAAATCTGTTGGGCTTGTCTTGAGTTCTGTTTCGCACAAAAAAAGTCATTTTGTTTTTGCCTTTGTCCTATCTATTATAGTGTGTTTTAAAAATTATGCGGGTGACACGTTACAGCTTTATATGTTTGTTTATAGTAAATTTATTGAACTTCAGTTTTTGGGGAACATTTAGGACATGATTCTGTGTGCCATCGCATTCGGCAATTTGATAATCAGTTTATGTTGCGTCCGTAAAAATATCAAGCGAATGACGTTACATAAACAAAATCGATTGACCCGGCGTTGTCACTACATATTGATCTGGTCATTGATGGTCATCGTCAAATTCTGTTTGCCTGTATCGCAGTTTGAAGGATAGTAAGACGAGTTTCTGGTGTCAAATCGACCGGTTACAACCTATTCACGTTTTCCTATTTGCAATATTCGTATTGGCTGATCCCGTTTTTCAATGTTAAGACTTAGCAATATGGAGATACAACTACATTAAATGCTTTGATTGTGGGTATGGACTTTAAAAAATGTTTCTCGAAGAAAAATTTTAAACAAAAAAATCAATTAAAGGTTTTTCATTTCGCTTTGTAAAGGTTTTTAATAATCTGGTATGTTCAATAACTACAGATAGATATAGGAAGATGTGGTGTGAGTGCCAATGAGACAACTCTTCATCCAAATAACAATTTAAAAAGTAAACCATTATAGGTTAAAGTACGGCATTAAAGATAAGTTAGAGATCGTTTTTGTCCCAACAGAAAGAACTATGGTTAGCATAAATATTAGTTGTATGCATATGAGGATTAATCATGATTTAGTTAAAACAAAATATCCACAAAAACGTGTGTTGCGTTTTTAAGTCCATCAAT
This sequence comes from Mytilus edulis, assembly GCA_019925275.1. Taxonomy (NCBI): domain Eukaryota; kingdom Metazoa; phylum Mollusca; class Bivalvia; order Mytilida; family Mytilidae; genus Mytilus; species Mytilus edulis. Next base: position 83,105,492 of record CM034361.1, read on the forward strand.
ATGTCAAAGCAAACACGGCCGAATCGCTTTTCTTAATTTCACTTCACTGGTTAGCATGAATAGCAGTTGTATGCATATTAGGATTAATCGTGATTAAGTTAAAAACGATATCCACAAAAACGAGAGTTGCGCTTTTAAGTCCATCAATATGTCAAAGCAAACACGGCCGAATAGCTTTTCTTCATTTACCTTCACTAGTACACGGCCGACACTCGGCTAACCGAAAGATTGGTCGGTTAATCCATATTGAGTATGCGGCTATATGGGCGATTGGTCTGTTAATTGGATTGGTTATACGTCTGTTAAGAGTAAAACGCACAGTTTAATGTTTAACTGTATTAAATATACAGATTTTTTGCATATTATAAGAACCAAATAAAAAAAAAGTGTCTGACAAAACGATATCTATCATAGAACATTTTCCACCTATAAAAACATTCATAGTCTGCGCAGTTTTCAGTAAAACAAAAAGGCGTCGAAGAAGTATGTAGTATTTCTGCTTATACGCATAGCATTTTTTTTTTTTTATAAAAGTTGAAACAAACAATTTAGATATCATTTTAAGGACACAAAATAGTGTTTTGGTTCTTTGGTTTTAGATTGTCATTAGTAAATATTTCATAACTGTAATATAACGTGAGTAATACCACGTTTTAGTGAAAATTATGGGAATAAAGTCCGTTAATGGGTTGGACAATTAAAATTGTGTCAGTTAATATTTATGTAGCCACGACAATAGTTTTGCTACCTTTATATTTTCCCATTGAAAAAAGTAAGAATGAGATGTTCTTGAGTAAAAAAGAAAGACAATACAATGCAACATTATCCTTCTAGTAAGAAAATTTTTATTTTGACTTTCGTTGCATTTTATTGAAGGGTGTGTCACTTCAATATAGCGTGATATGGATTGAACGATGGAATATGCATGAATTTATTATTAACGTTTTCAATCAGCCTTAGTTTTTGTGTCGGTTCAAAAAAGCACGTTCTCACATCCGACTGAAAGTGTCTTTATAATACAACACAACGTACACATAACTTGTTGTCGTTCGCATATGCAAATGATATTTGTCACTGGACGTTTAAACCTAATTCGTCAGTATCTTCCGATTGGTTCTTTTCATCTATTACTAAATCATCTGTTGTTTACAAATCATTCTAAAGAAGTAAATGGAAAAGGAACGAATGCAGCTACATTTGGTTATCATAACTTGTATTTCATTTTATTCCGTTAATATAAAAAAGAAGATGTGGTATGATTGCCAACGCGACAACTATCCACGAACGAGCAGAATGTCACAAACATTAACAACTATAGGTCAGCGTACGGCCTTCCACAATGAGCAAAGCCCATACCGCATAGTCAGCTATAAAAGGCCCCGATAAAACAATGTAAAACAATTCAAACCAGAAAACCAACGGCCCTATTCATGTAAAAATGAAAGGAATACAAATATGTAACACATAAACAAACGAAAACAACTGAATTACAGGCTCCTGACTTGGGTCAGGCACATACATAAATAATTGGCGGGGTTAAATAGTTCCTTTCTACATAAGTGCAGAGGAGAACTGCAGTTGTCCACATGTAAACTTCAACCATTTGTCACCAATATGAGTACATACCAATCCGTTACTGTTTCAACATCAAGGGGTGTTATATGTCTGTATTCTTAAGCAATTATTATTTTATCGCTCTCTACTGTCCTTAGCTATTATTCTCTATCCTGTGTCTCCATCCAGATTCTTGTGTATATCACGAGGGTCCAGATTGGGGGTGTTGTTTATTTATGTTTTCTTTTAATTGTTATGTTACTTTTCTCTACATTTTTTTATATTTTTTTCCTCTATTCTTTACATTTTAGCATCCCAATATATTCTAATTTCTGATGTTTAGTTCTATTACGACTTTTATCTCTGATTTATTTACTGGTTACCAACGTAGATGACAAATTATGTCGTTCGTGCTAATTAAACAAAATCCACATGATATATGCGACCATTATTGGATGAACTCAATATTACTTTAATATTACAATTTTTGAAACCATTTTTATAAATTTTCAATTTCTATTGCCTAAATTGTTCATTGTTCATGTGTTGTTCCCGTATATTCTATGATTCATTGCTCATGTGTTGTTTCCGTATATTTTAGCCGCTCGTCTTGATCCTATCCATTTGATCCGATAACATTCAATATAGCAATAACATTATACTTGTATTGCCATTCATAACTCTTAACAGACCGATTAACAGACCGGGTTTTATACATCCGACCCATTAACAGACCAGGTTTTAAATAAAGATTGATTAATGTCAACAAAATACAGATTTTTGTCTCGATTTTCAAACAATGATACCAATATGGTTAATCAACATTATGCCTGTCTGTTTTCATTGTTAAAAATAATTCATGCATGTAAATTCAATCAACGTGTCATTTTGTGTACAATTTATGTGAGTAAAATGTGTATAAATGTATTGATGAGTAACCCGCCTTTTCATTTTATTGATCATACATGGCAGCTAGAAAAATAATAATTACACCACTGGATTCAGTACATTGTCATGTTATTACAGGGGACCTCAATATCGTCCAGGACAGAGAGGTTCAAATCTTTTTGAAAAAAGGACCAACATATCGTCCTCCATCTAAAATAGATTGGAAAGAGTGTCATCAAGACACCAAAGATGCTCTTTCCTAATTTTGTAAAAAATGGTGTAAACGGGAAAAATCTGATAAAAAATCTCTTGATTTTTATTTAAATAAATGTATGAATGTGGTAGATAAGAGATTATCATATACTTAGACTAAATAACTAATAAATTTTACCGTATGATAATAGCATTAAATTGACGTAAATTTCATATTTTTCGAAATGGTGCTTAGCGGGCTGATATGTAAAGTTTATCACATGCTTCGATTGTTATCACATGCCTTTCCGTAACGTTATCACATGGCATTCCGGTGATACTCGGCAAATTTCGGAAAATACACTTCAATGCTACGTTTTCAATGAAAAACATTACAAAGTAGTGTACAAAAAAATTACAATGGAAAGTATATCGTGTAAAAAAATAAAAATAATAAAAATAATTGAAATAATTTAAAAACTAACAAATAATTAAATAAATGCATTATTTTTTTTCTTCTGAAACATAATTTAGAAAGTTTCTTTAAAAAAAAAAATGACTTTTCCAAACAATGTTCATAATTATGTATATTGTTTAATATTTTTTTTTTGGTCAATTCGTTTATATTAAACTGTTGGTGTTTTTTTCTTCTCTCTGTTGAGGCATATGATAGAAAAATTTCATATTGAATGTATCAAGTTTTGAGTCCGACGTCCGTGAACGTTTTAACTCTTTAAACTTCGGGAACCACGTAAAAGGATCAATACATTAATATGTTATTTTTCTTTACTGTTGAAGCATATGATAAAAAGATCAAAACATGTCATGTTTCATATCGCATGTATTATCAGCCCTCGGTCAATATCAGCCCTCAAGCCATGCGGCTCTTGGGCTGATATTAAACCTAGGGCTGATAATACATGCGATATGAAAGATGACATGTAATAATCTGATAATATCACATTTTTGAAAATAATTAAGAAGTAAATAATAGAGTACATAATACACCTATTTCCAGAATAAGAAATAAACTTCAAATACTTTCAAAGTGATTTGTGTTTGTTCCGGCCGACAAAGCAGCCAACAATGTGGTTGTGGTATGACGAAAATACTACACGGACGTTCTTAAGAATGACATTTTAAATTCATCTACATTCAAGTCCATCCGCTTCACAGAGAGTCATATTGTAAACAAGCATATCACAACCACATCAAGAGGCTTGAGGCTTCTTCTGAACATTTGAAGGTCCCTACTATGTATTGGCTACCTAAACTACACAAAAAACCATTTAAATATCGTTTCATATCGGCCTCAAGTAAGTTTTTTACAACTAATCTGTCAGTGCTCTTAAATAGTTCATTAACTACTATTAAAGAGCTCATCATGAACTATTGTAATAAAATATATGAACATAGTGGTATAAACCATTTTTGGAGTGTAAAAAATTCTTTGGATGTTTTTGATAAATTACGGGCTTTTGATGGTCCTTTTGATTCTGTTAATAGTTTTGATATTTCTACTCTTTACACTACACTTCTACACTATCTTATTAAACAAAAGTTTTCCTATTTAATTAAATGGTCGTTTGGTAAAGCTGAATGTAAATATATTTGCTGCAACTCATTTAAAGCCTTCTTCTCTAATGAGAAAGGTAAATATGATAGATATACTTACTGGAGGTGTGAAGCTGTTAATTTTTTCCTTGATAATATTTACGTACGTTTCGGCAACAAAGTTTATCGACAGGTTGTAGTTATACCCATGGGCACTAACTCTGCCCTTTTGATAACAGACTTGTTTTTGTACTGTTACGAGTCACAGTTTATGACTAAACTCAGTAAAGACCCGTCGAAATTGCATTTAATTGATAAATTCAACAACACTTACCGTTATCTTGATGATATTTTTTTCGTTAAATAATCAAGAATTTTCTCAATATACAGCTGACATTTACCCCAAGGAACTTACTTTAAATAAATCAAATGTATTCGGTAATAACTGACTTTACCTGGATTTAGATGTTTCGGTTGTAAACGGGAAACTACACACTAAAATTCACGACAAAAGAGACGATTTTTAGTTCCCTATTGTTAATTTTCCATTTTTAGATGGTGATGTTCCTTTGGTACCATCTGACGGTGTTTATATTTCACAACTTGTTCGATATGCCCGTGTCTGTTGTGACGTTTTTGATTTTAACGAACGCAGCCTATGTATTACTGGTAAATTATCAAACTAGGGATATCGTTACCATAAATTACTTAAAACCTTTACTAAACTTTTCCATAGATATAAAGATTTGATTTTGGAGTTTGGTTGTACCTGTAGAAAACTTATTTCAAACAAGATAGCACATCCTCATTTTTACGGAAATGTTATTAACCGTGCCCGGAAATATAGAAATGACCAATGTAAACTTGTTGCTCCTTTAAATAAACTTTTTCTAAAAGGTTACCTATTCAAAACTATAATAAGATCATTGAATATTGTTTTTATTGGTATAAATATTGATTTTGTGATCAGTAAATCAAAAGCTAACTAAATATTACTAGTATGTTATATACATATACATAAGTACGTCTGCGTCAGTGACAACTCTACAACAGATGTATCCATCGGATCGCCATCAATGATGGTGATACATGGCTGTGTACATAATGTATATACAACTCGTCTAAACATCAACCCAACAATGTTAGACTGTAAATTTGCTTTCGCAAATTACATTTTCATGGGTCTACATTCTGTTGATACCTGTAACTTGGCATTGCATAAGGTAATGTTCTTCTCTGGCTGTTTATGACGTCTTTACACTAAATCCGTTGTATGTTGGATGTGTACGGATTGAATGTTTAGTCTAAGAGGCATGATTTTTTTATTAGTTGTTAGTGGCTTTGAACTAGCTGTCAGATAACTGCGAGTACTCTCAGATATGTTCATTGTGTCTTTTTGTATCGGGATGTATAAGTACCCAACCACGACCAATTGTATTTTTTGTCTATCTGATGAGTAATGCCTTATTCAACTGATTTTTATAGTTCGTTCTTATGTTGTACTGTTATACCACTGTCCCAGATTAGGGGAGGGTTGGTATCCCGCTAAAATGTTTAACCCCGCCACATTATTTATGTTTGTGCCTGTCCCAAATCAGGAGCCTGTAATTCAGTGGTTGTCATTTGTTTATGTGTTACATATTTGCTTTTTTTTCATTTTTTTAAATAAATAAGGCCGTTAGTTTTCTCTCTTAAATTGTTTTACATTGTCTTATCGGGGCCTTTTATAGCTGACTATGCGGAATGGGCTTTGCTCATCGTTGAAGGCCGTACAGTGACCTATAGGTGTTAATGTTTTTATGTCATTTTGGTCTTTTGTTGATAGTTGTCTCATTGGCAATCATACCACATCTTCTTTTTTATATATTCAATGTAACTGAATTGCACGGGTTATCACGTACTAACTGGTTAACACAATTGAAGTGTTTATCTTCCAATGTCCGAAACCTCAACTTTGTTCAATTGTATAATTACAAACATTTAAAGTAAACCAAGACATACGTGCAATACATCAATCGGGTAGCTTTCTAATCGAATGGGCTTTGACCAAATAAGGGCTATGACATGCCATCGTCTTTAGGTAGTATTACATTATACCTCTTTCTCCAAGAATACTTAATTTTAATTGACAGACAAAAAAATACACGGCACTCTAAAATGAGTTTTTATTGTCATATAGAATACAAAATATATCACAACACACGATACCGCTACCTCGTAACAACATTTCAAATGAAATAAATAATTTTTATTAACCAAAAAGCGTTGTTGAAGAAAATAAAGTTAATTGTCGGAATTACATACGTCATTTTTTTTTAATTTCATAGGGATTCAAAGCTTTCATAGTTCCAATACTATAGTATATGAAACACTTCATTTAAAATATGCACGGTTAACGCATGTTGACACGTATATATCGCCGAAGAAAATCTCCTGCTGAGCCATGAGATAGAGTTAACTGTCTGTCTACTTTACGACGCCATTACGGGTTTGTTGAACGTTATGAAATTTCTGTTTCGCAACCGATGATGGATAATTTTCAATTGTCTCAACTAAAGTCTAGTCTCTTCCCCCGATTGTGGCCATCTGAATAAAACATATCACCGATCTTGTTCATACACCAGCAACACGACGGGTGTCCCATTTGAAGCGGAATCTGCCTACCCTACAACAGCTCCTGAGATCACCATCCCAATTTTTGGTTTCTTAATCATAAGTTGTCTTTGTTGTATTGTATACAATTGTTTGTTTGTCTTTTTCTGTTCAAGCAATGACGTGTTCATTTTTTTGTAGACTTATTAGTTTAAATGGTCCTATGGTATTCTTCGCCTCTCTTGAAATAAGCCCAGAGATTATATGTTGTAATTTTTTAAATGGTCTGTTCATCAAACGATCTATAATATATCAAAGAAATGCTATGCTTTTTGTTTATTTATAAAAAAACAAAAGAAGATGTTGTATGGTTACCAATGAGACAACTGTCCACAAGAGACCAAAATGACAGACATCAACAACTATAGGTCAACGGACTTCAACAATGAGCAAAACCCATACCGCAAAGTTAGCTGTAAAAGGCCCCCATATGACAATGTAAAACAAGTCAAACGAGAAAACTAACGGCCTTTTTTATATATAAAAAAATGAACGAAACTCAACTATGTAACACATAAACAATCGACAACCACTGAATTACAGGCGTCTGACTTGGGACAGGCACATATTACCTGTCTGTTTAGAAATTCAAATTGCGGATCAGAAAATTTTTGTAGGAAAAAAACCTAAGCTGCCCCTTTCCCTTAGAATTAAATGGTCGTTCCCTTATAAGATTTTAATTCGTTTTCGTCAATGTCTTGTTCAATTAACAGCTTTAAAAACATGTACCGAGTTAACTTCCTAAAAATGCGAAAACATTTTGATATTGCTTTCGATGTTATGTTCGTTGTTGAGATCAACGTTTTGAGGTGTGTTTAACTTAGTTTATTTTCAATGTAGATAGATAAAGGCAACAGTAGTATACCGCTGTTCAAAACTCGTAAATCCATGGACAAAAACAAAATCGGGGTAACAAACCAAAACCGAGCGAAACGCATTAAATATAAGAGGAGACCAACGACACAACACCGAAACGCAACACACACAGAAACAGACCAATCATCAGACAAAACACCACGAGAATAACAAATGTAACATGAAAACGTAATACATGAATTTGGGATAGACAAGTACCGTGCCACGTCTTATCTCAATATCTCAAAAATAAGAGAAAACACAAATGACTCAACGTTAAAATGCAACACAAAGAGAAACGAACAATATTATAACAATGACCATCTTCCTGACTTGGTACAGGACACTTTAAAAGGGGAATAAAAGTGGTGGGTTGAACCTGGTTTTAAGGCATGCCAAACCTCGCACTTTAATGGCAAAGTTAAATATAACATTGAAATGACAACATAATATTACAGGACTACAATACAAATAAATAGGAAAACATATAAGACACAGAAAAACATGATTAATAGATAACAAAAAGCATCAGGTTTAAAATTCAATACGCCAAAAACGCGCCTTGTCCACACAAGACTCACCAGTGACGCCCAGATATAAAAGATCGAAAGTGAAAAAAGTACAAAGTTGTACAGCACTGAAGATCAAAAGTTGAAAAGGTTTCGCAAAATACGGCATTGTTTTTATGCCCGGGATAAGAACATTCTTATAATATAGAACAATTCATGCTATTGCAAACATTAAATTTTATCAAATGAATATGAAAGAGATATACACAAAGAAACTAAAGTATTAACTAATTACAGAAAACTAAACCTGAATACATAACGCCTAGATATAAAAGATCGAACGTGAAAAAGGTACAAAGTTGTACAACTCTGAAATTCAAAAGTTGAAAAAGGTGTTGCCAAATACGGCATTGTTTTAATGCACGGGATAAGAACATCCTTATTATATAGAATACTTAATGCTATTGCAAACAGTAAATTTTAGCAAATGAATATGAAAGAGATATACATATTAATGAAACTGAAATATTAACTAATTACAGAAAACTAAACCCAAGTTTATCACAAAATAGACACACATCCGAATCAGTCCAGGCGTCAACGTAATTAAAAAAAATGTGACGTCACATACGATGGCGAAAAGGCATAAACGTTATGCCAAATTTAGAAACAACATGACGTCACATATGAAAAACTATCATTCAAAAATGAGATAGAATTAGGATTGATTTAGAACTAAATACTGATAATTCATTTAAACAAAATGCATATTGCAATACTTATTAATAGCAATTAACTGTAATATATATATATATATGTCCAGTTTGTTATGAATCCAACTTCAAACGTAAATAATCGTACAAAATTTAATATAATTAATAAAGAGGAGGTGATTAATTTTTCTATACGTCATACCTAGATATATAATAAGAAGACGTCAACACATTTGACAAAATCTGAAGAGAATTACAAATATAACATTAAACATGTAAACTAAATACATGAATTTGGGATAAACAAGTACAGAAACACGTCTTATAGTAATGCGAATTCACATTCAGCAAAACGGTCACAATCGGGAATAAGTCACGTTTGGTAATTAAACGATTAGACGACATAATGAAAACCACAATCTACCATGTGGTAAAAATGTCCTTAGCTAGTTTGGTTAAAGAGACATCATATGGATCAACCAATTCGTGATGGTGTCCACAAAATTTACGGAGTGTCAATTTTAATCTGTCCTCCTCATAACTTTGTTGGAGCAGTTTCTGCGTAAGGAGCACACTCCTGTATATGAAGTCCGTATAGTGTGAACATGCACGTGAATAACGTATCAATTGTGATATGTAAACACCATACGAAGGGGCAGAGGGTATGTTACTGCTGAGAAATAGATAACCTTAACCCTTTTTTTAAGTAAGTTAACTTATTTAAAAGAAACCACCATTCTCTAATCTATTCGTAATTGACTTATTTAACTTAAACAAGTGCAAACTAACAGATAGTAGCATCCGTTGAAAACAATAAATTGTTCCTTCGCAATAAATAACGATGCAACACTTTTATAGGGTGTTTAAGTGAATGTATTGCAATAATTGCAAGTATAATCGAACTTATCGGTCTTCCCCCTGCTCAGCTCTTGATAAAACTGCATCTCACGGCCTTTTGACGTCAAATACGTTCACCCGGCCTGAATAAATTTGACCCGGACATATCAGCCACGTCATACTGTTTGAACCGACGCTGATAAGTTATCAAATCGTGTTCCGGTTGCTTTATAAATCTAATTTCGGTTAATCAACAAATGTTGTCGCCATGGCTGAACATAAAACGTGCAGGTAAAATGCATTTATTATATAATCTTGAACACCATGAGAAATATAGAAAAATATTAGGGTAAAATCCTTAAAAAAACGTGACTTTATTGTTTACTTTGTCAAAAATTATCAGATGACTCCATCAAGGATTTACTGCATCGAATTGACGTTTTTTGTCAATTTTTGTCTTTTATCTTTTAAAACTTTGAATGGCAACAACAAACAGCAATATAACGTGACGGTACCCAAATTGCACCTTTTTTGACAGTTTTTTCACCTACGTTTTTTTATGATCAGGAAAAAAATGTCCATACTGTGTTTATTTTGTAGCCCTATCCTTCTTTGTCATATAGGTACACCAATTTAATTTTTAGTCCATATTGAGTCATTAAAAAATGGGTTTGAATCAACCTCCAAACTATCCATGATTCTGTAATGAGGAGTACCCAAATTGCATCCATGCTTAAATTTACATCATCAAAAGTCTAATAACCGAGCTTTTGTTTAATTTCTTCAAATATTTTGAACAATTGGATATTTGTCCATGCTTACTATTCATATTTAACGAAATGGATACCTATAATATATTGTATTTGCCAATTTTAAAAAGATGACGTTTTGATGACGTCGCATGGTGACGTTTTCGTACATTTTGTTTTTTTCAGTAAACAGTCCATCTGTTGATAAATACTGTGAACGTTTTGTGTATAACTAAATATGTTTACCTATGTTGAAAGACGGGCATAGTATCAAATCATAAAAATACAACTTGTTTAGTCTCTAGGAAATCTTGTAAGATTTTTATTGCTATTTTTATTTAAATAGGTGCAATTTGGGTACTCGGTGCAATTTGGGTACCCTTACGTTAGATAGTTTATTCTCATAAAACCATGCAAGTACAAAGGTTACAGAGAAGTAAAAAAAAAATATATTGATGAAACTAAGAAAACAGCCCGATAAATCGATTTTCAGGTTACTTTCATATTGATATTGTAAAATATAAGCTGCACGACACAATATGAAGGCTTTTTGATCTCGTTCGCTGCGTTTACTCAATAAAAATCTTAAAATGTATTTGTGATTGCTTTAAAATCTACAATATGAGTTGCTACAAGGTAATAGGATGTGCTGCTGGAAAAAGTCACCTTTTCATGTTTGAAAATATGTGAATGGATCGAGAAAAATATCAAAAATATATGATAAGGCCAATAAGATTCGATAATCCTGTTTTCGTCTATCAAATTTCTTGGTGTTTCCTGCTGTGTTTTTTTTAATACAATGAATTTTCTCTTTTTTGACACTGGTATTCCAATCTAACAAAACACACCACGAAACCAAAACAATATGGGAAAAGGGTTACATATTGACCTTCACAATATATAAAAAGGTACATTTTTAAGATTTTTATCCTATGAAAAGGGTTGGGTAACAGAACCACAGCAACACCCCTACAATTATGTAATGAAGCCCCCCCCCCCCCCCCCCCCCCCTTTCCCCCGAGAACTGATATCGGTTTAAAACTAACATGTTAGGTTCAAATGTGAATAATGAAGCCTTGCCAAGAAAACATGGAAAGGATATATGTTTCATTGTGTTCAGAATCTATGCACATTCTTCAAAGATGTTTCTTTTTAAAATAAGCTGTTTTCGGAAGTGAATTATTTATAATTTTTATGTCGGTTCATATAATACATAGGTGATTATATTGGTTAATAAAATTTTTATAGTAATATACCACTATTATAAGTCTTATATCGATTTAAATATAACAAATCGGTATGTTTTTGTCACATTAGAGGCCGCTTGGTTGTCAATAATTGCTTACATCCACTTCATTTGAGCTTTGGTGGATAGTTGTCGACTCATTGGCAATCGCCCCACATCTCATATTTTTAAATTAAAGAGATTGGATGAATAGCTGTCACTGGTTGATTAAGGCTAAGACAAATTAAAAAAACACTAACAAAATGACTCTAGTTTGGTTGGTTTTCTTTTTGCGCTAAGGATAAGAAATATGTGTCCATTGGAACGGCTACATACACTTCTACGGACAGGTTTTCTGAAAGAAAACAACATTATATAGTTTAATTTAAATATAACAACATATGTAAAATTAGCTCATATAATTAAATTGAAGTGAAATGTTCAACAATTATCAATATAATCAAATTTATTTTTGTTCAGAAATTCCGAAAACTCCTGAGCATGAATATATAATATATAAGATGTATTCACTATTTTCAATAATTTCAAAAGAATGATAAGCAAGTTCGCTTGTCAAGTTTTAGATTTTTTGTCACATTTTCGGAATCCTCTAGTTTTACCCATTTGAATGCCTTAAAAAAATGCCCATTGACCCCCATTTTTCTTTTTATAAATTGTTTTCATGTATTATTATATTTTTTATTTTTCAATAGTTTTTGAGAGCTTAAACTTGTCAATGATAAAGCTTAGGAAAAATCAAGAGAGAACATTTTCCCGCAAAATTTCAATGGCTTATATATCGAAAACAAGCACTTTGACCTATATTTTTTTTTGTGTTCTTTTGTTCTTGTTATTAATCCCCTATCAATATATACATTTGTACTAGTGTTATAAACTGCTTGTTATTTTGAAACTGAGTAGCAAACTTCTTTAATACTAACCCTTGGAAGTTCACAAATATATCGTTCATCGTCATCACAGTCATCATTTTCCCATTCCCAGTCCAAGTCTCCTGTGTCAAATTCTATATCGACACAGTCGTCCCCGATATCACCATTACTGTCTACTATAAAAAAAAAAAAGTATTTATCTATACATTAGTGTTAAAGGAAGTATGGGGTTCTGTCACCACCTTTGACGGTAAGTAGTAGAGAATCTAGCAAAATTTAGAATTTGACGAGAAGTGCAATCTACTTATGTGAATTGTCATTTAAAAGTACAAATGTATAAGATTTAAACTTATAAATATTAATAATTTTACAAGAGTTCAATGTAGATTGCATGATTAGTAATGTTTTAAATTGGCATTTTACAGAACAATAATGACCAATGATTTGCTTGATAATGAGCAGTGATCACATTATTGATTTGTCGATAGCCTATGAGCCTTTTTTTGTCTCACCTGACTTTTAGGCATGCAACAGATTCAATGCCATACGAACATATCAAATAACTTCTGACCAATGTCTGGTAAATTGCAAGGAATCCATTTAAAACTTGATGATTTCAGATTTCCAATCGTCAACTTCCCATTTATGAACAGTAAAATACCCTCTGCTTTTACATACTTATTACTGTTGTCAAATGGAACAGTTTTGACTAATCTATTACTCGGATAATCGTTCGACCGATTAACCGGTTAACTGATTGTTCATGAAGTTGATGTTTGAGGACCTTATCTTTATTATCCTACAAATTTATGTATTTAATAATACGATAAATTGACATTTGTCCCTTGATATTGTCTGTGAGGATTCCTGGCGAGGTTTGACTATTATAATATAGTACTACCTTATCTGTTACGGCTTTTGTGATAACTTCAGGGAATTTGATGGAAGTCTAACATACTTTGATTCTCTCATGTTAAAAAAAACTGACCCACTTATATTGGCTCAGGACCATTTAGTAAAATTGAGAATAAAAATGGAGCATACGTTTAAGAGACAAATACCCGACGAAATAGCAGATAACAGCAAAAATACTGTATACTTTGAAGACTTACTGTTGAAATTGTTGTGTCCATTTGTTTGAGTAAATTGGTCATTGTTTCGTTGACATGTATACATCGTTTTGTTCCTACTTTTAGTATTTCTTGATTACACATCCAATAACACCAGAATATTAGTTGTATAAACAGAGCATTTTAACAACACATTTCTTTACTCGATCATCTTAGATAGTAAAACTTACAAATTCCAAATGGAAGATCTAACAACGAAAGAGCAGCATTGTCCACGGCAAATACAAAATTCTCGTCATGGGTAGGACTATTTGCGCCAGTCCATATATGTACATCATCTCCTTCAGAAGAATAGAATTGTAATTAGTATCATAGGAACATTTATTATTTAAGTCAATAAGCAATAAGGCGACTTAACTCGATACTACATAAGTGTTCACCATCATACATGTGTTAATATTTTAATAAAAACCAACTAGATTTCTAGTCCAGACTCTTTCATGATAACCCTTATTTGTGTGTACATAGTGAGCTGTATTTTCAGGCCAAACTATTAAACTGACTCTAAGTGTGTCTGAAATAGTAGAAATATCCAAAATAATAGTTTCATTGTATTATAGGAAATCCTACTACGCATGGGTAGCCCTTTACACTTTTGTTTTAAAAGTTTGTTATCAAAAGATATAGAGTCATGTATCACAACTCATCAATGAAATAGAAATGACATTTACAAACCATAGTGAAGATGAAAACGACAAACTCTCTGTTTAAAGTTTTGAAAAAAAGAACAAGTATTGTCGAGGTCAGATGAACCATGTAAGACAGACATGTGCAGCTTACAATCCTTCCATACAACAAATATATCAATTGCTTATTGGTTAAGAAAAACAGACCAAAACACAAAAACTTAACATTGAACAATGAATCGTGAAAATGAGGTTAAGTTCAAATTAAACATGTGAGACTTACATGTACATCATAAAATATTTCCATACACCAAATATATTAGACCTTTTGCATATAGTATTTACAAAAAAGACCAAAAGTCAAAATTTTTACTTTGACCACTGAACCATGAAAATAAGTTGAAGGTCACATGACACCTGTCAGTTGGACATGTACATTTTACCATCGTGCAATACACTGAATACATTTTCACCCATGTGGTTAAATTTTCAGGGTACGAAGTGAGATTACTTTTCCCGTAAATAAGCAAACCCCGAGTATCTTTTTGTGATGCGGCTCCTCGTGGTAAGAAAATCCCATTCTATGAAAATTTGATACTTTGAAAACTTTTAATAGTTCCATAGATGTTATTCTGTGTTCCCCTACTTTCTAAATTAACACAATTGGTTAAGCTCAGTCTCTTGTTTATCATGGAAAAGTGTCAAATATCACTACTTGAGATTTTTTGTTTTCACGTCCTCATTTCAAGGCGCATTAGGGATATTGTCCCAACTATGGTTATCCTATTTCCCATAATAAGGTCAAGGACAATGGTTATGTTACAGAAGGAAACCTCGTAACACCAGACATCTATATACAAAGTATGAAACAATCCTGCTAAAAAAACGTTTAATAAGTAGGCTAACCCAGCCACCGACGAATTAACTATCCCTGTGTCGAGCTTTCTGCGACAAAAGTCGAAGGCTCGAAAAAAACTAGCTGAATGCTAGTTACAATATTTGCCTTCAGCCCATTTTTTAATCGAGGTCCTTGAAACATCATGAAAAGATTACACATATATCAATGTGTTGCAATGCCTCTTCGAAGATCCCACAATTTTCATGTTATATCGGATTTTGGAACTTAATAATTTTACAACAAAATTAACAAAAGTCAACTATTCTTAGTATTTAACTAAGTTTCTTGACACTTTGAAGATAGTTTGCAACTTGTCGCCCTTGTGTGGTGATAGAAACAGTTAAACAAAAAGATAAGAAGAATTGCATCTCGGATAAATAGCATTGGATCAAAGCTGAGAAACAAAATCTTCATCTAATGTCATGACACTTTTTTAGTCTTTAGCAAAATCAAAATGAGTAACCGAAATAGAAGTACATGATCTTTCAGTCTTTTACGTTAAATCATGTCAGTCAAATATATGACACAAATATAGGTGTCTTGATACTTGTATTTAATTGGTATATGTTTAACACTGATACAGGATTTTATTATCCCTTTTAATAGAAGATGTTATTGTGAGTGCTTTCTCAATAAATACATGGCATAGTCGAGTTTGTTTTTCATACATAAATACAACAAAAATCAATTACTTTACTCTTAACTTACCGATAGCAAACTTATTCTTGACAGCATCAGCTTCTGCTCGTGTATTTGGCCTCCATAGGTAGGCTCCTGGTGTCAAAGTACACACCTTCTGAAATTTGAAAACAAAGACACTTATGCAGTTTCATACATAAAACAAGAAATGATACATTGATGTTATGACTTAAAATTAGAAAAGCATGATCAATAATTAATGCCGTACATTTTCTAGTATGGGTATTGCAAGTATTGATAATCGAATCTTTCAGTTAATATTGTTTGTTGTTTTTTAAATCATTTTTAATTTGTAAGTTTAAACGTATTTTATTGTTAAATGGATTTGACACAAGTCTTCCATTTTATTAGTGACGTCTTCTCCTATTTGTGTTTGTACTGATGTAGACCTCCTATGTCTTGTAATTAACATTGCAAGAACCTACTTGTGAGAAGCATGCAACATCTTAAGGAATGATAGAAAAGGATGTACTTGTTTGCATTTTAAGGGTATGACACGTGATAACTCTGAAAATATATACATCACTTATATCCATTAAAATATGTGTACGGTTAGGTGTTTTATACTTTTTTTCAATTAATGAAGGCAAAAAGTATCTTAGGTAAAGTCATTTATTTAATTTGTGCTATCGATAAACATTGTTGTCGACATTCAGATAGCAATGCATGAATAATAGTTAATTTGAGTTCTAACAAATATGAAAGTTTTAAAAGCGAGTAACCATGGATTAGTTTTTTTTAATATTTTCTCATTGGAATCAAAAAAAGTCTAGAATCATGCTTCATACATTCAAAATTGTTAGCTTTCATAAAACGAAATGTTGTATTCAAGATAGATGTTTTCAAAATAAATTCGAGAATAGAATTACTAGATATATCAAATTTGATCTCAAGTTGTAATTTTTTTTTAATCTGATAAAACATACTCACCAGGGCGTCAGACCAAACCTTCTGAGTATTTCCGCTATAAAAGTAACAATTTGGACTTGCAGTTTGGTCAGCTAGCAACATATAATCTGCAGGGCAATTTGTTGGAATACATGGTGCTATTCATATGACAAAAAAATGAGTTAAGTTTTGAACGAAAAGCAATAACATAACGTTAAATTAATATTTAAATCATCTTAACAAAGTTAATAATTATACGAAATTCATAGGATGGTTTCAAATTAAAACTTAATTATGTTAGTAAGTTATCCCTTATCTGAAAACAAAAGTTCATTTGACGACTAATAATCGATATAAATGTTTGAACTATACGGCGGAGTTCTTAGAAAAAGTCAGTGCAAACAAGATCTTAATTTTAAATGCTGTTTTGCATTTTGTTTGATTTGATGTATTTCGGCTGCAACTCTGACCGTCAACGTTTTCTATCAGGAAACTGTGTTGAAATGTATGGCAAAACTAGCATTTTTGTTTAAACATTAATACATTGAACACACAATGAACAAGATATTCGCACAACACTTCATCATAAGCAGACCGTAACGCATGTGTTTTGGTCGCCCTTTGTATGCGAACCGATTTACGTTTACTTAGGTCCCTTTGTTTTATTATATCAAATCTGTTTGACGGGGGAAAGGCGTATTTTAGTTTTAATATGAGACAATACATCCAAAGAAGTTGTCAAAGACGAATGGAGAGAAAAAGAAGTTTTTTACCCCCAAAAATGTTGAAAACAAAAACAGCAATGATGATTGGGGAGGAACGGCGAATGTGGCACGAAAAGAGGTATACTTGCATGCTTAAGATAAACAACACTTGGAAATGTATCTGTTTTGGATATTTTTAATCTCTTAGAATCAATGTAATAGAGCTTTGATTTTTTTTAATTTATAAGTTAATCATACTGTACATTTGGTAGATTCATTTATATTCGTGTTTACCAATTTCCGTGAATTAAAAAAAAAACTTGAATTTTACGTGGATAATTGATTTCGTGTTTTGCTAATGTCTGCATACAACCTTAAAGAAAATGTGTTATTCGTTAATCATTTAAATTCGTGGTCTAATTGTACCCAAGAAATACAGGAAAATTTGAATTCACAGTAACTAATGGAATGAAAGAAATCAGGGAGAAGTAAGTGAATGGCCGCGGTAATTACAAGCTGTAATAATTCTTGGTTTGTCGTTGAATTCGACTAAGAATGTAATGTGTTATCTCTGCAAACTATATGGAGAGTCATTGAACAAAAATACCTACTTGTTTGTGCAGGTGCTGGTGCAGTTGTTTGTGCAGCTGCTTGTGTTGCTAGAAATTATTGCACAGTAGCCGGAACAGTTGTTCGCACATCAGGTCTTGACGCAATAGGTCTTGGTTCAACACTTGCTCTACTAGTAACAGAATTTGGCATAATCAACATTCCAATTGCCATCATTAGTAGCGCTATCGATACAAAAGGAATGGGAAGAAATTCAAAAGCTGATCCAGTGTCTACTCCACTATCACCTACTAAGCTATATGTGTTTTCTGAAAATTAGAAATAAAGGATGTTATAAACATAACGCCATTCATAAATTCCATATTTCTCACATTCTTTTATAAGTACTAGTACCAATTCAGGAGGACATGAAAACACATGCAATCAACCCCGGTTTTGCAGTGGAATAAATGTTAACATTTGTTTTACCTTTGGCGTATTAATTTTGTTTTCTTAAATTGAAAAACAAATGACAATTAAGCTTCTTTTTATTAAGTTCATTATTTGTAAATCTTACAGAGAGAAAGGCTGACGGTTTTATGATTGTTGTGGGGAGAGTGTCGTCTAATAAGCTGAACTTAGTGCCCTTTAAAATAACATAAAAACCCAGATTTGAGTACTTGATGATTGTTACGTTGTGTAATTTGTCTTTTCGTTTTTCTGTTACTTTGTTTGATAGTGTCTAATGCCGAACTACAAAACCAAAATCTATCCAGCCAATATTTACAGCTTGGTCTTATGTTTTGTTGTTACGCATGTGTAACGGTTCCAACATACAAGAAGGCTAATCACTCTAAGCATAATGCTTCATATGTGCATGTCCAAAGTTACATTACATATCTGAACACACGGAAAAAGAGAAAGACAAAAGAAATTAGATTGTTAGCCGAGCTCATTATTTAAAAAGGAACAGAAAATGCAATGACAATGATAGCAAAATATATCAAAAGACAAACAGCAGTTTACAGAAGTAGAAAAAAAACAGACACCTAAAGACTGAACAACACGAACCCCACCATAATCCTAAGTTTGACTTTGAGTGGCATGACATCATGGAATATATATCTGAGGACAGGATAGATATTTGAAGCTCGACATAGATTTATATATTTGATTTTCATGACATCAGGCAACATAGATCTGATGACAAGTGACTGAAATTTGAAGCTCGAAATAGATTTACATGCATGATTTTCATAACATCACGCATCATAGATCTGAGGACGGGACGAATATTTGAAGCTTGACATACATAGATTTATATATTTGAGTTCCACGACAAAACGCAGCATAGATCTGAGGACTTAGCGAATATTTGATGTAGATTTATATATAAAAAATAGATTTTTTTCGTATGGAACAAGTTTCATTAGAAGGAACAGCAAGGTAATCTTCAAACATGAATTATTAGATATGTTTTCGAGTCCCTTAAAAGCGATATTTCCTCCTGATGTAATTTATGTATTTCACGTCACGTTACATCCATTCGTACACATTTAAGATATAAACTAGTCACATATGAATACTGAATATGTTGACTTGAGTTATCATTGAAATGTTTATAATCATAAATTAACCGTTTAAAATATTTGAGTTTTTGAAGTTCTAAAGCATATCTACCTCAGGAATTGATTACCTCTTTTGGCAAAACTTTTAGGAATATTTGGTCCTCAATGCTTTTCAAAGTCGAACTTTATTTGGCCTTTTTATCATTTTTTATTCGAGCGTAACTGATTAGTCTTTTATAGACGAAACGCGCGTCTGTCGCAGATATAAAATTTCTTTCCTGGTATCTATGATGAGTTAATTTACATTGGTATTACGAGATGTATTCCTAAATGTGAATCGATTATGAATAATTTTACCTAAATTTTCACTGTCATCAATAAACACAAAATCTGACCGCTGGTCAAATGGGTTCTCCTCTGGTATGATATTTGCTTTATATGTTCTTTGAACATGGCATAGCAGAATAATAATCAAATATAGCTGTAATTAAAATTAAAATTATATAAATATTGTTTATAATCAATAATTATCAAATAAAGATAAGTGATTTAGAAAGATAGTTCAAGCTTGTCAATTGTCAATGCAGCACCTTACACTAAACTATCAAAACAAAAGTTTATAGTGCTGAGATCGAAATCATCCCTTTTAAAGTTCTACTAACACAATCACAAGCTAGTTGACTCTCTTGGAATACATGACTCTGTTTCACAGATAATGACGAAATGAGTTTTTCGCCTCGGTGTTAAAATTCGTCACGTAAAAATATTTGTTATAATGGTATTACAATTTAGAGGATGCGTAAATGACTCTATTGTTTCCTATGAACTATTTCTAACTTAATAAAAAAATATGTATATATAAAATCAAATATAACCAAGTCTAAATTGAAAACAACGTTCAAACATATGGTTGCGTTAGACAAAAAACGCACTTTTTATACGTTGCAGATATAACAAATGGCATTGAAGAGGGGTCTCAATACAGCACAAACAACATTTTCCAAAAAAACAAAGAGTGAAAAAAACATATTTTAACAAAACGCATTTGACTAGCAAGTCGAAGAACTGATGTTTTTTAACCCCGTTGACTGTCATTGGCAATTTGCAACTAAATATAACAAGGTGTAACAAAATAGATCTCTATATTAATTTTATACCAATTAGAAGACAATAAACTTGCGGCAAAGATGGTAAACCACAACAAGAGCTGCTATTTTTACGCCATATTCGGATTTTGACAATTAATGTCTCGTCAGTAATGTTAGGGATCAAAAAGTATTTGGAAGACCATTTAGGTTACCTCAATTTAGGATAGACTCTTGAATTTTAAAGAGTCAAAATAGGATGAATGGATTATATAAACTGGAGGGAAAATATAATACAAGCCCAAACGAAATATATATAAACAAGTCTAAATTGATAACTCCGTTCAAACTTCATAATCGGATTTCGACAATTAATGTCTCTTCAGTGGTGTTACAGATCGAAAAGTATTTGGAAGGCCATTTAATTTACCTCAATTTAGGATAGACTCTTGAAGTTCAATAGAGTCAAAATAGGATGAACGGATAAAATAATTAAACAGGAGAGAAAATATAATACAAGCCCAAACGAAATAAATATACACAAGTCAATATTGGAAAACACGATCAAATTTATGATTGCGTTGGATAAAAACCGCAATTTTTATGCGTGTGCGTGTAACAAGTTTCGTTGTAGAGCCGTCTTAATACAGCACAAACATGGATCTCTATATTTATCTTATAACAAGTAGAAAACTGAGAGACTGAAAAACACACATTAAAATACATTTATATTGCATCTATAACGTGTATAAATATATCTTTACATAAAACACCATACTATAAAAACAATTATAAAAAAATAAAAAAAATAAATAATAATAAATAAACAACTTTATATACACTTATTACGAGTATAAAATATACTTTCCCTTAAAAAGTACTTCATGGCAGATTTTGGCTGTAATATAACAAACTAAAAAATAATGATATAAAATAATAAACTAACCTTGTTATATTTCATCATCATTCTCTCAGGTCTGCGTTTTAGATAAAACATGGGAACAACTTTAATGCTAATAATCACACATAAGCTAGAACACACCTTAAGGAATTCAATTTGTTTGATAATTAATCAATTGAATTGCTTTACTGGTCATAATTAAGACGTCCTACTGTGATCGATGAATCTTATTTTGTTTGTCAATATGCATTTAATTCAAAGCTAACGTATTCAGCTGTGATATCTGCATGTCCGTACAGTGACTGTCACAGCTACTGGCTATACATGAATGTTATGTAAAAGTATATAGTACATTAATGTCAAAGATATAATTTCAATAATTTACACTTTACTCTATGAAGGTTTAATAAATAACACAAAATAAATTTGTAAAACTAGTAATCATAATTTTGCGATTAGGACAAACTTAAAATGTCTTAAGATCAGCGTTAAGTTTAATCTTCTCGTTTTATTTAAGAGTTTAAGAAATCTGAAACATTGAACCAACAATGTTTGTTACCAATTGTTTTTTACAATGGTAAAGAGGGAATATTCCAATATATTTTATGTTCTGAATTGTTGAATAACACTGACTTATGGTAGACATTATAATACAGAAAAATTGAACCGTTACCAAATCGGCTCATATGACAAAAAATAAAATGTGTCAACCCCCCTTTTCTATTTAAAACAGAAGGGTTTGTAATTCAGTTCCTAAATTAAAACTTCCAAGAGATTGAGGTTGTCTCATATGAAGCGTTAATTTCAAATGTCGAATGTCAGTCTCCAAAACGGGTTGGGTAGGATCATTGAATGCCAAAAATACACATTACCCCGCCGCAATTGGATAAGTGTAAAAATATGCAAGTGTTCGGTAAACAGGAAGTTATAGAGGGATGAATCTGAAAACACCAAACGGTAAAGCTGACTTTTATTAACCCTGAAACCAAATTTCAGAAATCCTTGTATTGTAGTACCTGAGAAAAATGTGACGAAAATTTTCAACTTGGCTATCATGTGTAAAATAATACAAGTTTTTGGTAAACACGAAGTTGTTGAGTGATGAATCTGAAAACGCACCACACAGTATAGCTGACTTATATAAACCCTGAAACCAAATTTCAGATATCCTTGTATTGTAGTACCTGAGAAAAATGTGACGAAAATATTCAACTTGGCTATCATGTGTAACATAATACAAGTTTTCGGTAAACATGAAGTTGTTGAGTGATGAATCTGAAAACGCACCACACAGTAAAGCTGACTTATATAAACCCTGAAACCAAATTTCAGATATCCTTGTATTGTAGTACCTGAGAAAAATGCTACAAAATTCATGGGACGGGCGGACTGACGGATGGACAGACAGAGGTAAAACATTATACACCCTTTTTTAAATGAGGGTGACACAAAATATAAATAATATTGTTGTCGCATATCATCATCTAAAAGGTATATTTCAAATAACAAATTTTTAACAATGGATATTCTAGTGTTGTTTTAACTTTAATCTGGACTACTTAGAACACAATAAGAGGTACCTGTAAATACACATAAAATCATGTTCCTCTTTAAAGGATCTTCAATTGCATATAGCGCTTATAGTGATTTTATTTATCAATATCGGGAAGCGATTAACTTCGAACTCAAACCCAAACGTTATTAGCACGAATTTGTAATAGTGTGAATGGACTTGCTTTTCTGACAGAAGCACTAAGTTTGGGTTCTACAGTACAAAGCTATTAGACTTAAATCAGCCAAAGGTTTAATTCTTCGGGGATCAAAGGTGAGGTCTGATAGATATGCCCATATTAAATGCAAATGACCATTACTTTCACCAAGTCCATGATGTCACTCCATCCCAAGTTTTAAATAAAATGACAGGTGATTATAAAACAGTTATAACGTTCTAGGGCTTTACACTGCTTGAAAGACTTGTGAGCTAGTGAAAGAAATGAAATGTGTCATCTGTATTTCATTAGTCTTTGTGTAAAAGACAGGAAGTGATATGACCATCCAGTGTGAGGCCAAATGTAGGGTAGTTCATATATTTATACATTTTCGTGCAATTATTATTACTTAAGGGGGCTCGCGGCTCTAAATCATTTTTTTTATTTAATATAGGATATACCTATATTTTTCTATAAACGAACTTTAACTTATTCTTAATAGAAAAATGAAATAAAAAAATGGGGTCACCGTTCATTTACGCTCACTATCTGCCTTCGAAAGAAGCATACATTTTTGTTAATGTCCTTTTTTTCTGTTGAACTAATAGGAGAAATATCGGTAATATCGAAATAAAAAAAGAACTAAATTACAGAAATCGCTTAAATTTTACAATTATTTAGTTTATGTACAGCTTATTCGAAAACAACAATAAAAAATATAGGTCACCGATGAGTTAACAAAGATATTTCAATTTTAATGCCAAAAAATGGCATTTTTGCACCAAAGGGAGATAATTTGGAGCTTTTTCAGTGATATCAACATTTTAAAAGTCACCTGGGGCCAACACGAATTGATTTTTCGGAATGAATTTTGGATCATATGATAAAGTAACAACTACTTAAGGAAGGGAATAAAATATGTAATGAAAAATTAAAGTTTTTTTTTTTTCGGAAAATCTTATACCCGCGAGCCTCCTTAAAACATAACAAGAGGCTGTCACGACAGCAAACCGGATTTATTAACATTTGTTTGTGTCCTGGCAATATCACAAGAACCATTACTGATGAATGGTGAAAATGTGACCTCCATTTTGTCATCAGTATCAACATATTAAAATTTGAAAAGCTTAGATTGAATGGTTCATGTGTAAATGCAACAACGTGAATGGAAACGCCATTTTATGATCTTTCAATAACAATTTCTCCTGAACGGTATAAGTCAAAATCGTCATTATTGAACTTGACCTCCATTTTGTCATCAGTATCAACATATTTAAATTTGGAAAGCTTTGGTAGAACAGTTCATGTGTATATGCACGGACACGACTGGAAACTCATTTTTTTAATCTTTCAAGAACCATAACTCCTAAACGGTAAAAGTCAAAATCGTCATTATTGAACTTGACCTCCATTTTGTGATCAGTAACAACATATTAAAATTTGGGAAGCTTTGGTAGAACAGTTCATGCGTAAATGAACGGACACAACTGGAAACTCCAGTTTTTAATCTTTCAAGAACCATAACTCCTGAACGGTAAAAGTTAAAATCGTCATTATTGAACTTGACCTCCATTTTGTCATCAGTAACAACATATTAAAATTTCGGAAGCTTTGGTAGAACAGTTCATGCATAAATGCACGGACACGACTGGAAAATCCAGTTTTTAAATCTTTCAAGAACCATAACTCCTTGCCGCCCGCTCGACCGCCAGCCGTACATCTTTCAAATCAATAACCGAAATTTTTGTCACAAAAATCCGGTTAAAAATTGTAAATAAATAAAATATGGATAATCTTTTATTATAATATATATAAAATATTCAAGATATAGGTAATTAATAGTATTCCATTAGGGTTCTTTCAAACGAAATCAGATAACTCCTAATACAACCTCTAACACATTGAAAATTTGAACATGCAATTGATATGCAGGCAACAAACAAAGACGTCTTCTCTCCTGAATAAAAAGTTTACATTGTATGCAGATGAAATAGTTCCAAATAGTTCTTGACATCGAATAACGCAGATTTATTCTCTGGTGACTTGCATTGACTGATGGGATAAGGAGGATATCTTATCACGAGGAAGAGATGAAACCTCCAAATAAAATGATTAATGCTGTTTTTCTACAAGATGGATTTACAGAAGCCTGGTGTTGTCAAAAGTGACATTCACAATCATAACTACTTGTGCAAACATATACCAATTTTGAAAGTTTTTGCTTGTTTATTGTATTTATCATAATTCATCAAATGAATTTGCATTAAAGGCTAAAATAATGGTTGAGTTTTATTGCGTTATATTACTGACCAGTGCAATACTCAAAAAGACCTTACCAAACTGAAAAAAGCTGGAAACATCACGGAAAAATTGAAAATCATTATATACGCTTATTGGACTGTAAACTTTGGGAGTAAAAAAGTCTAATTTGGCTTTAAAATTTGAAAGATCATATCATAAACAACAAGTGTACTAAGTTTCAAGTTGATTGGACTTCAGCTTCATCAAAAACTAACTTGACCAAAAACTTTAACCTGAATCTCCCACTTTCATTTTCTATGTTCAGTGGACCGTGAAATTGGGGTCAAAAGTATAATTTGGCTTTACAATTAGAAAGATCATATCATAAGCAACAAGTGTACTAAGTTTCAAGTTGTTTGGACTTCAGCTGTATCAAACTTTAACCTGAACGGACGCACAGACGAACGAACGAATGGAGCCACAGACCAGAAAACATAATGCCCCTCTCCTATCGAAGGTGGGGCATACAAAATACTAGATACTTTTAAACTAATTTAGCCAAAGTTTGGATGAAATTGATTCAACAATTTTAATAAGCTCAAAGGAATATTTTTGAATATAAACAAACTAGATGAACAAACTGTGAAAAAAGTTCCTTAAAGAGCAATAACTCCTTAAGGGATCAATTGACAGTTTTGGCTAAATTAAATTATTTGTAGATTGTATAAATTTCATGCGTCTGAAGCCCTTTCTGGATTTACCTTCATCAGAATTTAAACATTCACAGCCAAATACTTAAAAGCCAAGAATTTATAAGAACTGGAACAATTGAACTGCTATATAACCAAAAACAATAGCCAAATCCACCTAAGGCCAACTTTGCCTGAGGGAGTTGCAACTTTAGTTCCTTTATCATTTCAATAAATTATAAACGGACAGTGTTAAATGATGTCAGTACCAACCACCAATTGATGACTAGCTGGCTGGTGATACCATCAGGATTGATAGTCATCCAGCATAGGTTCAATTTAATGGCTTTTAGCCAAAACTAGTAAGCATTCTCTTTCAGAAGCCACTACTCATAATAAAGAATACATAAAAAAAGTAACGTAAATAAAGAACGTTTACAAATTCAATAATTTTATTTCAGTCATAATTAACACAACAATGAAGCAGTAACAACAATATAACATGAATATCCCCATGTTTGTGACAATGTCATGTTTGTTTCCATGTGTTATGACAATGTCATGTTTATTCCCATGTGTTATGATATTGCCATGAGAAACAGTGTTATGACAATGTAATGATATTCCCATGTGTTATGACAATGTCATGTTTATTCCCATGTGTAATGACATTGCCATGAGAAACAGTGTTATGACAATGGTATGTTTATTCCCATGTGTTATGACATTGCAATGAGAAACAGTGTTATGACATTGCCATGAGAAACAGTGTTATGACAATGTCATGTTAATTCCCATGTGTTATGACATTGCCATGAGAAACAGTGTTATGACAATGTCATGTTTATTCCCATGTGTTATGACATTGCAATGAGAAACAGTGTTATGACAATGTCATGTTTATTCCCATGTGTTATGACATTGCCATGAGAAACAGTGTTATGACAATGTCATGTTAATTCCCATGTGTTATGACATTGCCATGAGAAACAGTGTTATGACAATGTCATGTTTATTCCCATGTGTAATGACATTGCCATGAGAAACAGTGTTATGACAATGTCATGTTTATTCCCATGTGTTATGACATTGCCATGAGAAACAGTGTTATGACAATGTAAGGTTATTCCCATGTGTTATGACAATGTCATGTCTATCCACTTGTGTTTTGACGATGGCATTTTTAGAGTGAAGACACTTTTTTGTTATGGTATATTTACAAATGTGAATAACATAGCACTTTTATACTAGGAGTCTTCAACATGATGGAGCACAATACATTTGTACTATAATAGAAATTTGTTGAACTTTAATCCAGCCAAAAAAATATATAATTTATTTAATCGATATTTTGTGCATTTTTCCTTTGGTCTTTTTTTTTGTGATAATTTTTAATTAAGGTCTTTCCTTTATCTATAAGGAAAGACCTTACTGTATTTCTTCTGATTATTATTAAGGTCTTTCCTTTTACAAAAGGGAAAGACCTTACTGTATTTCTTCTGTTTATTATTATTATTATTATTCTTCCGCCAAACTTTGACGAAGTTAGCAGCCTAAACCGTAAGACGTGTCGCTTTCATGTTCACACTTTGTATCGGTGTCATGAATACCTATCTGGAACTCACCCTGTTAGTCGAAATATTTTGTCGGTTCGGAGTAATCCCTCCGAAACCAAAAAACCTTGTTATCGTTCCAACACCGTAACCATAATAGGTAGAAAAAAAACAAAGGGTGAAATTTGTTCAGGACCAGACCCCGGTTCTTCGTTACATTTGGATCGAAAAGATTCAACGACTCATTGGTAGGGTTATGCCCCTATGAAAATTAACCGGTGTCGGTGGACCACCAAAACTCAGAAACCGTAAGTCGTAGAGACCTAGGATCTTCACCATTCATCATCAATTCATGTATCTTTGAAAAATATCTCAAGGTCAAATTTGTATGTTGACCTTGACCTTTGACCTTACACCTTGTTATGGAATAATCTCAGCAACCATTATACTTACAGAAGTTTTAAATAGTGGAAAATGTTTGGGTCATTACCGTGCAACTTTGTTACATTTTGACCAAAGAGATTTGACCTTTCTGTAAGGGGCATAACCCCTGATTTAGGTTTCTGAAAAGACAAAATCAGCTTTTACTACATAACCAAAGGTCCTAGACCCATGGGGTCTTCAGCAATGACATTGGGGACTAATGACCTTGACAAAGGTCACAAGGTCAAAGGTCAAGGTCATATCACAGATAGCGAATTATGTGTTTTTGACCTTATTTTGATGATTTTTAGTGTGTTTTAAATGTTTTTAAGGTTGACCTTGACCTTTGACCTTTCAACTTGTTAGTCGATATCTCAAAAACGGTTAATCTTACAGAAATAGTAAACAGTGAAAAATGTTTAGGTGACTGAGGCACAACTTTTTTACATTTTGACCGAAAGGATTTGACATATTCTTAAGGGGCATAACCCCCGTTAACGGTTTCTGAAAAGGTAAAATTAGCTTTAACCCTTGAACGAAAAGTCCTAGACCCATGGGGTCTTTTACAATGACAATGTTGAGCAATGACCTTCACAAAGGTTACAAGGTGAAAAGCAAAGGTCATGTCCAAATTATCGAATTTGTTGTTTTTGTCATATTTTAACAGTTTTGTGTGTGTTTGAGAGCTTTTTAATGCATTCTACGCCTATTGGAACATGTACTTTACATTTCGAAAAGGAAAGACCTCTCAATTGTTCAAGAACAATTGACATTTTAATTATTATTCTTCTTGTTCCGCCAAACTTTGACAAAATTTCCCTCCGTAACCGTAAACCATGTCGCTTTCATGTTCACACTTTGTATTGGTGTCATGAATACCTATCCGGAACTCACCCTGTGAGTCGAAATATTTTGTCGGTTCGGAGTAATCCCTCCGAAACCCCAAAACCTTGTTATCGTTCCAACACCGTAACCGTAATAGGTAGAAAAAAAATGAAGGGTGAAATTTGTTCAGGACCAGGCCCCAGTTCTTCGTTACATTTGGATCGAAAAGATTCAACGACTCATTGGTAGGGTTATGCCCCTATGAAAATTAACCGGTGTCGGTTGGCCACCAAAACTCAGAAACCGTAAGTCGTAGACACATAGGATCTTCACCAATCATCATCATTTCATGTATCTTTAAAAAATACCTCAAGGTCAAATTTGTATGTTGACCTTGACCTTTGACCTAACACCTTGTTATGGGATAATCTCAGAAACCATAATACTTACAGAAGTTTTAAATGGTGGAAAATGTTTGGGTCATTATGGCGCAACTTTGTTACATTTTGACCAAAGAGATTTGACCTTTCTATAAGGGGCATAACCCCTGTTTTAGGGTTTTGAAAAGACAAAATCAGCTTTTACTATATAACCAAAGGTCCTAGACCCTTGGGGTCTTCAGTAATGGCATTGGGGACCAATGACCTTGACAAAGGTCAAGGTCATGTCCCAGATAGCGAATTTAGTGTTTTTAACCTTATATAAAGGATTTTTAGTGTGTTTTCGAGCTTTTTAAGGTTGACCTTGACCTTTTCAATACATTCTACGTCTGTTAGAACATGTATTTTACATTTCAAAAGGAAAGACCTCTCAATTGTTCAAGAACAATTGACAGTTTAATATTAATTATGCTACTCGCTTGAGATGGAAAATTATCACCAGAAACTAAGCAGGCACGTGGCGTTGCTAACCAAATTGACATGAAATTGAAAACACTTCATAGGTAAACTTAACGATAAACAGATTATCTCTGGTCATCTTAACTTGATTGCCTTTCTCACTTTCCCCGTCCAGGCTCGAATGAGAAAATCAATCTTGTTGAGATGATCAATGATAACCTATAAGTATCTCAAACATATTATGGATCAGAAATATTAAAAATTTAGCATATGGAATCCCTGGCAAGTATTTAAACATGAAGAGCAATTGGGTAGAAAAACTTAGCCTGTAAAGAATTGCCCAAGCTACCTAGGATATACAAAGGGAGTTTTAACCTAATGATTCTGTATCCACAGTTAATCTATTTATGCATAAGTAATTTAAGATGTGTCCTAAAAATTACATTTTCACAGGGAAATTTAATATTAGAACCCATCATAGTTGTATAAACACTGAAAAAAGTGTCATATAGAAAACATGAATAAAATAATATGATAAAGTTATACAAAGTGAGCAACTTGGATACGCTAAATCAACATTTGATTGGTTAAAACTATCCCATGTGACTTTGAACAAAACTTCATATTACCTTCTGAAGGTTGGAATTGCCTTATGCCACATTACCTGCTGTTGATGTTTCAAAAGCTTGATAGATTTTTAAAGATAGCATAGCACATCCCAAAACTAATAACTGCTTTTCTCTCAAATATCTGCTGAAAAACTTTGAAGAAATTGTTTCGTTAACTTATAAAAAAAATTCTACCTAAACTCTCCAAAAATGTATTGTTTTGACAATCTAAAATAAAATAAATAATTCTTAATTTCAAATCACTGTTCATTAGGCAGAATGATGTCCAAAAAAAAAGGCACTTATATCTTATCACTTTTGTTTAATAATTTTGAGCAATACATTCAAAATTAAATGTTTCCTTCTACAAAAAAATATGATTTTATATTTTTTATAATTGGGCTTGCTTCATTTATAAGCTCAACCTTCCATAATCACAGCCTAAAAAGACAAAATACATGTATATGATTTGATAATTGCTTAAATGTACAGGTTATAATAAATCAACAGTTTAGACATTCCGAACTAGAGGCTCTAAAGAGCCTGTGTGACTCACCTTGTGAATATTAAACAAATGGATTCATCAGAAAATTGTTTTTTTGTGATGTGTTTGAAAATCTTACTTCACTAAACATTCTTGCTGCTTACAATTATTTATATCTATAATGAACTTGGCCCAGTAGTTTCAGTGGAAAATGTTAGTGAAAATTTACAAATTTTATGAAAATTGTTAAAAATTGACTGTAAAGGGCAATAAATCCTAAGGGGGTCAATTGACCATTTTGGTCATGTTGACTTATTTTTAGGTCTTTCTTTGCTGTACATTACTTCTGTTTACAGTTTATCTCTATCTATAATAGTATTAAAGATAATAACAAAAAACAGCAAAATTTCCTTTAAATCACCTATTCAGGGGCAGCAACCTAACAACGGAAGGTCTGATTCATCTGAAAATATCAGATAGATCTTGACCTGATACACAATTGTCAAATTTGCTCTAAATGCTTTGGTTTTTAAGTTATAAGCTAAAAACTGCATTTCACCCTATCTTTAGCCATGGTGGCCATCTTGGATGGTTGGCAGGGTCACCAGACACAATTTTAAAACTAGTTACCCCAATGATGATTGTGGCAACGTTTGGTTAAATTTGGCCCAGTAGTTTCAGAGGAGAAGATTTTTGAAAAAGTTACAAAGACAGAAGACAAATGCCAAGTGATGAAAAAAGCTCACTTGTCCCTGTGGGCCAGGTGAGCTAAAAAGGCACTTGAAGAAATCCAGCTTTTTTTACCAATGTGTCAACTAATCAAACCTCAAAAGTTGGAACATCTCCCTCCTGGAATTGTTTTTTCTTCCTTAAAGAATTCGAAGTAGGGATAGAAAGGTTAAACACAACTTATTCAGTCAAACTTTTATCTAAATGAAATGAAAGTGAAACCAGATGCTTCGCAGGGCGTAGCTTTATACGACCGCAGAGGTTGAACCCTGAACGGTTGGGGCAAGTATGGACACAACATTCAAGCTGGATTCAGCTCTAAATTTGGATTGTGATTAAATAGTTGACACAGCATAGGTTTCTGACACAGAATGAATGTGTTCTACATGTTCTAATGAACTTAAAATTTTTGTTTTCTCTTAGAGCAATTCACTATGCTGTTGAATATTAATCCTCTCAAAAAAATGTTTGAAGAAATTTTCTTTTATTTATGAAATTTCAAATGAGAAAAATTGAACCCAATTTTTTAATCACATCCCCCTTTCCCTTATTCCAAAACTAATCTCAATTAAAATATTCTAATGGAGTTTGCAACAATAACTACTCATTTAAATACATCATAAAATATTAAGATGTAAAAAAACTGCTTGTTATCACTAAATGGTAAAGATTATTTAAATTTATCAGTTGGTAGTAAAAAGTGAATATACATTGTATATTGTATATATAACAAAGATTTAAGTTGATTCTGGGCAAAGAAAGATAACTCCAATTAAAAAAAAATCTTGCAATAAGATATTTCTTGCTTACTATTTTGGACAAAGAAAGATAACTCTAATTAAAAAAATTTGCTATTTCACAATATTGTGAAATTAGATATTTCTTGCCATTGCACAATACTGAGCAATTGAAAAGACTTGCTATTCCACAATACTTAATATAATAATTATAGATCCTGATTTGGACCAACTTGAAAACTGGGCCCATAATCAAAAATCTAAGTACATGTTTAGATTCAGCATATCAAAGAGGCCCAAGAATTTAATTTTTGTTAAAATCAAACTTAGTTTAATTTTGGACTCTTTGGACCTTAATGTAGGCCAATTTGAAAACGGGACCAAAAATGAAGAATCTACATACACAGTTAGATTTGGCATATCAAAGAACCCCATTTATTCAATTTTTGATGAATTCAAAAAAGTTTAATTTTCGACCCCGATTACGGCCAACTTGAAAACTGGGCCAATAATAAAAAATCTAAGTTCATTGTTAGATTCAGCATATCAAAGAACCCCAAGGATTCAATTTTTGTTAAAATCAAACTAAGTTTAATTTTGGACCCTTTGGACCTTAATGTAGACCAATTTGAAAACGGGACCAAAAGTTAAGAATCTTCATACACAGTTAGATTCGGCATATCAAAGAACCCCAATTATTCAATTTTGATGAAATCAAACAAAGTTTAATTTTGGACCCTTTGGGCCCCTTTTTCCTAAACTGTTGGGACCAAAACTCCCAAACTCAATACCAACTTTCCTTTTATGGTCATTAACCTTGTGTTTAAATTTCATAGATTTCTATTTACTTATACTAACGTTATGGTGCGAAAACCAAGAAAAATGCTTATTTGGGTCCCTTTTTGGCCCCTAATTCCTAAACTGTTGGGACCTAAACTCCCAAAATCAATACCAATCTTCCTTTTGTGGTCATAAACATTATGTTTAAATTTCATTGATTTCTATTTACTTAAACTAAAGTTATTGTGCGAAAACCCAGAATAATGCTTATTTGGGCCCTTTTTTGGCCCCTAATTCCTAAACTGTTGAAACCAAAACTCCCAAAATCAATCCCAACCTTTATTTTGTGGTCATCAACCTTGTTTCAAAATTTCATAGATTTCTATTAACTTAAACTAAAGTTATAGTGCGAAAACAAAGAAAATGCTTATTTGGGCCCTTTTTGGCCCCTAATTCCTAAAATGTTGGGACCAAAACTCCCAAAATCAATACCAACCTTCCTTTTATGGTCATGAACCTTGTGTTAAAATTTCATAGATTTCTATTCACTTTTACTAAAGTTAGAGTGCGAAAACTAAAAGTATTCGGACGACGACGACGACGACGACGCCAACGTGATAGCAATATACGACAAAAAAATTTTCAAAATTTGCGGTCGTATAAAAAGAAAGAAACATGCATTCTTTTTTTCTTTTTCAAAAGTGGGACTTTTGACTCCTTGCCAAAATATTTGTCTTTAAAGGGAAATAACAATTTTACATTTTAATATCTAGTTGCTTCTAGTGGCGGCTGAAAAGTTGACACCTAGGCTTTTTATAAAGATATCCGACGTGTATTTATTGTCAGTCAAACCTGCAAAATATATACCAAGCATTCGGAAGGTTTCAAGGGATCTTAGTGGTCGTGTGGTCTAAGTAGTTACTAGTGTAATCACTAGCCAGTCAACTCTAAGGTTGATAGTTCAAAACCCCGTTCGTGCAGGTGCACTTGACTCAAATCTTAATTGACTAGGATTGTAAGTCTTCATGTCAAAGGTTGGTGGTTCTCCTGTCACTCTGGCTTCTTCCACCAATAAAAACTGAGGGCCACCAAATACCAAGAATGCAGTGCTTAAAAGTGGCGTTAAGACACCAAAAATCAAAAAATGTTTCATTTTTATGGAAAAAGTTTGCAATTGGTTAGATGTCTTCCCTACACTTGAAAAATGATGGAAATATAGATGAAACAAAATTAGTGTTAAATGAACAATACAGTTTTAAGAAATATACATATAGTTTATTGTCTCTCTGACATTATTCTAAGGCTAATAACATGTCAAAATGACAGATGAATACTGTATGATCTATATAGAAAGATTCGAATCACATAATTTTTGGAAAATATGTAGAGAATCGTTGGATTTGAACATATCTTCTATACATTTTTAAATTGCTTATATTTAATCTTATACCTTATTGATAACCATGAAAAATCTTCTGTACATGTAAAAAACATTAAGACTTCAGACAAAATAAATTTCATCAAAATCAATCAAGAACTTTTCAAGTTTTTAGCTGAACAGTTGAACTACGTTTTATTGTTTTTCACCCAAAATGTAGAATAATGCCCAAAAACTAATCCTTTTTTAAATAACGAGCAGAGGATACAAAATTGTCATATACAATGCAAAGAAATATACATATTTATAATAGTTTATTGTCTATTTGACATAATTTCGTGTGCTATTAAAATGTGGAAAATGACCGATAGGTACTGTGTTACCATGGCAATATACAGGAAAAATTGTTTCAGATTTTTTTTTTAACACTTACAGTACATTTCAATTTCCTCACAACTTTAAAACATGGGTTTCATTATCTAAAACATGGACTTGAATTTTGTGTGTTGGTAGCAATTCCTTTTCCAGAGATGCTATGTGTTAGATGCTGTCTCTTAATGAATTGCCTGATTTGCACATTTTGTTGTGTGATTGTGTAGCTCACGAATAAGACACTAATTGAGCAAAATAAATAAATTTGTATTTATATTTCAAAAAATTATGAACTATTTTAGATCAATTTAGTAAACTGTCGAATATATGCAATGTGTTTTCAAGAATTGTAGGCCAAAGAGCTCGAGTGAAATGGACTATTAAGAAAAATACAGCCTTTCCATATTCAACTTTAGTTTCTGAATTTTTTCTATTGCCATAGTCACAGTAAATATAAGAGTTTATACACGATTTATGAAATTTTGATACAATATTTTACAAATGAGTCAAAGCTTGATGCATATGATCAATTATAGAGTCTTTCTGTTGTGATGACACAGCATATTTCATGGCCCATGTGACTATTTTCTCGGCAAACATATGTCTCTCGTTTTCTGTCAGTGAATTACTCTTTCCACACATCACTAGTAACAGTTTTACAGAATCCATTGGGTTAGGAAATGGTGTCTGATAAAAAAAAATCTTCAATAATTGTAAAAGTTTAAAAATAAAATATATAAGTATTAACCTCATCAACTGCTGAATAAGTAAAAATTTCATACAACTGGATTTTTTTTTTTTTTACAAAAAAGAACAATTTTTGTTCAAGACGGACAAACTGAGTCATCTTTTTAGTTTCTTTGCTCACAAGGTAACATACATGTCATTTTATTTTTATTTTACTTCTGAATGTTCAGTTCTTTTTTGCTTTAACTTCTTGATGTTCAGTGCTTTGGTTTGACCTGGCCAGATATTAAACCTATGGTTAGGAAATGGCTACAAAAACACTCTTGGTAGTAAATTAATTCATGTCATCAAGTTATGGATTCTTATATGCAAATTATAAGTAACTACTTGTAAGTTAATTATTTTGTAAGTGGCAGTTTTATTGTGGTGTTTGAACAACTTTTTAGAAAAGCTACAGCTTTAAAGATGAAATAACTCTTAAAAAAGAAAATTTAAAAGCAATTTTACCTGTATGGCATCAGGACCATTCTTCAACTCCTGCATCATGTACTCCTGTTCCTCTTTTAGTATTGCCATAGTTACATATTTCATTGTGTATTTTTGATCAGCGGGCATGTTGTACCATTCATCAGGCACATTAATGTATTTATTAGGATTAATAATGCTGGTTAAATTTTCTTTCCCAGAATGCACTATTGCTAATGGATGATGAGGCTCATCCTCCCATAAGACCTTCCTGGACTTGATCAACCAATCAGAAGACATGTATAAATCAGGATCTTCCATCAGATCTTTATCAATGCTGGAGTATTGAAGAGACATGGCTTCCAGACTTGGTTGACTCCCTGTTGATGCTGAACGATGGCACATATCTAGCGTCTCGTGGGGTTGAAGTTTTTGAATGACAGGCTCACTGGAATGACGTTTTTTACCCATAGCTGACCCTTGAAAATCGATTAATG
This sequence comes from Mytilus edulis, assembly GCA_019925275.1. NCBI lineage: Eukaryota > Metazoa > Mollusca > Bivalvia > Mytilida > Mytilidae > Mytilus > Mytilus edulis. The sequence continues at coordinate 83,142,174 of CM034361.1, forward strand.
AACCAACAGACGATCTTGCAGAAACAGACTCTCCACCTACTTCAGGATATGACATTGGTATTGCCTGATGGTCCAAAGGAAGATTTTCTGCCATGGTTTGAGAATTAACTTCAGCTTGAGAAGGTGAAGGTGAAATTGAACTAGGTTTTAAGTCCAGCAGAAGTTGAGAAATTCCCTTGTATATATAACCTAATGTTTCAGTCAGTGCATAACGTTTGCCCTGTATATCCCAAAGTAAACCGCGCGCCACATGTGAAAGCTTCGAGACACTGAGGCGATACTCAGGGGTTTCAAAAGACAAGAATCTAAAGGTTTTTGGCCTTGCCCCTTTTCCGCTCACTAAACTTTGATCAGCTGATTCAGCAACTGGATTCATGTCATCATCACATTTAACGTAAAATTTGACTTTTTCTGCCAAATTTTCCTCAATATCAGATGATTTAATGTTCTCAAGTTGACAAGATAGGCTAATGCTAGTGTCAAAACTAGAAGCCAAACCACTTGCACTACTATCAGATGTAGAAGGCAAAATTTTACTTCCCAACTGAATGCTTGCTTCTAAATTTTCTTTATCACTTTTGGTATTGGAGATTTCTTCAGTTTTTGAATTGTTATTTTCACATTCCCCAATACCTTGTATATTTTCAACTGAATCAATTTTCTCATCTCCCTTCACATCACTCTTATTTTCACTTTTGATTTCTAAATTTGAGCTTTCACTTTCATTTTGTTCATCTTCTTTTTTGCCTAAGTTCTTTCGCAAATAATTCAAAATGGCCACAAAATAATAAGCTCTAAGGCAGTCTAACTCCCTGCATCGTAAGCCTCCATTTGAAACAGAGTCCTCGTCCTTAAGTTCGGACATGTAACGTTTGATCGTGTGCATTTTTGAAGTATCGAAGTCAATATTATTTTCCATACTAATAACCACTCTCATGGCAGTGATCTCTTGTTGTAACTTCAGCATATATTTTGGCCCTACAATATACAAAAAGAATAATAAAATATTATTTAATGGAGTTCAACTGGTTCTCAATAATACTTTGTCTTATGATTACTTCCCCTGTTTAACATCAATAGATATATTTACACTTGTATATAAATTCGACCACCATTACGTATAGTCAAACTAGTTCCCGTAAAATTTGACATCACAATTTAAGGTAGTTCGCTTCTCAGTTTCAAAGTAATTAACGTTTCAAAAAACTAGTTTATATAGATTAAGGAATCCAAAGAGCAAAAAAAATATATAGGTCACCGTGCTTGTTTTCAAGATATTAGCCATTGAAATTTTGCGGGAAAATATTCTCTCTTGACTTTTCATAGCTTTATCATTGACAAGTTGAAGTTCTCAAAAACTGTTAAAAAGTAATTAAAGACTTTTACAGATGGCTTATAATTATACATGTTAAAGATTTACAAAAAGAAAAATGGGGGTCACCGGGCAAATTTTTTCAAGGCATTCAAATGGATAAAACCAGAGGATTCCGAAAAAATCTGACATATAATCTAAAACATGACAAGCCAGCTTCCTTAAAAAATTTGATGTCACAACTAGATATCATTGAGATGGGAGCCATCTCTGTGGGCCCCGCTGTGAATAATGTGCATTAAAAAATTGTATCTTTACCATAGGACATGGGTTTGTCAACTGAAATCAAAGTTTTTGACCTTGACCTTTGACCTAGGAAGTTATAAATAAATTATGACACACCCTTTGGTGTTGGTTTATAAACATGTCAAGTATAAACTTTGAAATGATAACGGTTCTCAAGATATAGAGCGGACACGATCTTTACCATAGGACATTGGGTTGTCAACTGAAACCAAAGTTTTTGACCTTGACCTTTGACCTAGGAAGTTGCACATAAATTATGACACAACCTTTGGTGTTGGTTTATATACATGTCAAGTATAAACTTTGAAATGATAACGGTTCTCAAGATATAGAGCGGACACGATCTTTACCATAGGACATGGGGTTGTCAACTGAAACCAAAGTTTTTGACCTTGACCTTTGACCTAGAAAGTTGTACATAAATTATGACATACCCTCTGATATTGGTTTATATACATTTCAGGTATAAACTTTAAAATGATAACGGTTCTCAAGATATAGAGCGGACACAATCTTTACCATAGGACATGGGGTTGTTAACTGAAACCAAAGTTTTTGACCTTGACTTTTGCCCTAGGCAGTCGTTCATAAATTATGACACACCCTCTGGTGTTGGTTCATATACATGTCAAGTATAAACTTTGAAATCATAAAGGTTCTCAAGATATAGAGCGGACACGATCTTCACCACAGGACACAGGGTTGTCAACTGAAACCAAAGTTTTTTTTACCTTGACCTTTGACCTAGAAAGTTGTACATACATCATGACACGCCCTCTGGTGGTGGTTAATAAACATGTAAAGTATGAAATCATAATGGTTCTCTAGATATGAAACGGACACAAAGTGTTACGGACGGACAGACTGATCACTATAGGGCGACCCGCCTTTGGCGGGGCCCTAATTAAACAGTTTGTTGCTTGATGTCAGAAGATTATACGGAGCAGATCTCAGGTCATTCGGAGACAAAAACAAGCTAAATACCAAAAGTGTAAATACGTTAATTTCTCACATTGAGAAGTATGTGGTGTGTAATTAAGTAATATGAAAAATGATTTATTTTGATTGGCTAATACAGCATCATGAAACTAAAGAAATCTAGGTAGTCCAACTACTGTATTACTTAAGTCTGTCTCAACAATACTGTTTTGAGTTTGAGAGACTTATACTGTTTATTCAGATAATATTGCATGCATTTAAAAAAAAAAAATTCATTTCCAACTAAAATGCAATTTTAATTTTTGCAATATCAAGAAAAATCCTGTTTAATTCATATAAGAAATTTCAAAATGCAAGTTTTTATTATTGTGATTATAACCCTATCAAATTGTCGCAATAATAACCAGGTGCTCCGCAGGGCGCAGCTTTATACGACCGCAGAGGTCGAACCCTGAACAGTTGGGGCAAGTATGGACAAAACATTCAAGCGTGATACAGCTCTGAATTTGGATTGTGATCAAATTTTTGACATTACATGGTTTTTTATTACACAAAACAAATGTCAAGATTTTACAAATCAATTAAAGATTTCTTCTTCAAACTTTTTAAATCTAAAATTAAATAGTTGACACAGCATAGGTTTCTGACACAGAATGAATGTGGTCTAATGAACTTAAAAAAAATTTTTTTTGCCTTTGAGCAATTCACTATGCTGTTGAATATTAATCCTCTCAAAAAAATGTTTGAAGAAATTTTCTTTTTATTTATGAAATCTGAAATGAGAAAAATTTAACCCCCCCCTTTTTTTTCACATCCCCGTTTCCCTTTTTCCAAAACTGATATCAATTCAAATTTCTAATGGAGTTTGCAACAATAACTACTCTTTTAAATACATCATAAAATATTAAAATGTAAAATAAAGTGCTTGTTATCACTGAATGGTAAAGATTGGTTGGTAGTAAAAGTGAATATACATAGTTTATTGTATAAAACAATAAAAAAAACTTCATCAGCAACATTTTATATTGGCAAATTTCCAATGAAGTTATTTACATAAAGTTATTGGCAAATAAAAATAGAAAATGACATCATAGTCATGTCTGGCAAATGTCCAACATACATTATCTAAAAACATTTTAGATAAGATAAGGAAAAAAAGCTTCATCAGCAACATTTTATATTGGCAAATTTCCAATGAAGTTATTTACATAAAGTTATTGGCAAATAAAAATAGAAAATGACATCATAGTCATGTCTGGCAAATTTCCAACATATATTATCAACTACTATTCTATACAAAGAAAGATAACTCCAATTGAAAATTAATTTCTATTGCACAATATTGTGCAATTAGATATTTCTTGCTATTGTGCAATACTGTGCAATTGAAAATTTCTTGCTATTGCACAATACTTGATATGGAATCCTGATTTGGACCAACTTGAAAACTGGGCCCATAATCAAAAATCAAAGTACATATTTAGATAAAGCATATCAAATAAGCCAAAGAATTTAATTTTTGTTAAAATCAAACTTAGTTTAATTTTGGACCCTTTGGACCTTAATGTAGACCAATTTGAAAACTGGACGAAAAATTAAGAATCTACATACACAGTTAGATTTGGCATATCAAAGAACCCATTTATTCAATTTTTGATGAAATCAAACAAAGTTTAATTTTGGACCCCCATTTGGACCAACTTGAAAACTAGGCCAATAATTAAAAATCTAAGTACATTTTTAAATTCAGCATATCAAAGAACCCCAAGGATTCAATTTTTGTTAAAATCAAACTAAGTTTAATTTTGGACCCTTTGGACCTTAATGTAGACCAATTTGAAAATGGGACCAAAAATTAAGAATCTACATACATAGTTAGATTCGGCATATCAAAGAACCCCAATTATTCAATTTTTGATGAAATCACACAAAGTTCAATTTTGGACCCTTTGGGTCCCTTATTCCTAAACTGTTAGGACCAAAACTCCCAAAATCAAACCCAACCTTCCTTTTATGGTCATAAACCTTGTGTTTAAATTTCATAGATTTCTATTTACTTAATATACTAAAGTTATGGTGCGAAAACCAAGAATAATGCTTATTTGGGCCCCTTTTTGGCCCTTAATTCATAAACTGTTGTGACCTCAACTCCAAAAATCAATCCCAACCTTCCTTTTGTGGTCATAAACCTTGTGTTAAAATTTCATTGATTTCTATTTACTTATACTAAAGTTATTGTGCGAAAACCAAGAATAGTGCTTATTTGGGCCCCTTTTTGGCCCTTAATTCATAAACTGTTGTGACCTCAACTCCAACCAGATGCTCCGCAGGGCGTAGCTTTATACGACCGCAGAGGTTGAACCCTGAACGGTTGGGGCAAGTATGGACACAACATTCAAGCTGGATTCAGCTCTAAATTTGGATTGTGATTAAATAGTTGACACAGCATAGGTTTCTGACACAGAATGAATGTGTTCTAATGAACTTAAAATTTTTGTTTTCTCTTAGAGCAATTCACTATGCTGTTGAATATTAATCCTCTCAAAACAAGAATGTGTCCTCAGTACACGAATGCCCCACTCGCACTATCATTTTCCATGTTCAGTGGACCGTGAAATTGGGGTAAAAACTCTAATTTGGCATTAAAATTAGAAAGATCATATCATAGGGGACATGTGTACTAAGTTTGAAGTCGATTGGACTTAAACTTCATCAAAAACTACCTTGACCAAAAACTTTAACCTGAAGCGGGACAGACGGACGGACGAACGGACGCACAGACCAGAAAACATAATGCCCCTCTACTATCGTAGGTGGGGCATAAAAATGTTTGAAGAAATTTTCTTTTTTATTTATGAAATTTCAAATGAGAAAAATTGAACCCAATTTTTTTAATCACATCCCCCTTTCCCTTATTCCAAAACTAATCTCAATTAAAATTTCTAATGGAGTTTGCAACAATAACTACTCATTTAAATACATTATAAAATATTAAGATGTAAAAAAAACTGCTTGTTATCACTGAATGTTATTTATTATAATTTATCAGTTGGTAGTAAAAAGTGAATATACATTGTATAAACAAAGATTTAAGTTGATTCTGGACAAAGAAAGATAACTCCAATTAAAAAAAAATCTTGCTATTGCACAATATTTTGCAATTAGATATTTCTTGCTTACTATTCTGGACAAAGAAAGATAACTCTAATTAAAAAAAAATTTGCTATTTCACAATATTGTGCAATTAGATATTTCTTGCCATTGCGCAATACTGTGCAATTGAAAAGACTTGCTATTGCACAATACTTAATATAATAATTTTAGATCCTGATTTGGACCAACTTGAAAACTGGGCCCATAATAAAAAATCTAAGTACATTTTTGGATTCAGCATATCAAAGAACCCCAAGATTTCAATTTTTGTTGAAATCAGACTAAGTTTAATTTTGGACCCTTTGGAATTTAGTGTAGACCAATTTGAAAACAGGACCAAAAATGAAGAATCTACATACACAGTTAGATTTGGTATATCAAAGAACCCCATTTATTCAATTTTTGATGAAATCAAACAAAGTTTAATTTTGGACCCCGATTTGGACCAACTTGAAAACTGGGCCAATAATCAAGAATCTAAGTACATTTTTAGATTCAGCATATCAAAGAACCTAACTGATTCATTTTTTGTCAAAATCAAACTAAGTTTAATTTTGGACCCTTTGGACCTTAATGTAGACCAATTTGAAAACGGGACCAAAAGTTAAGAATCTACATACACAGTCATGACAGTTAGATTCGGCATATCAAAGAACCCCAATTATTCAATTTTGATGAAATCAAACAAAGTTTAATTTTGGACCCTTTGGGCCCCTTATTCTGTTGGGACCAAAACTCCCAAAATCAATACCAACCTTCCTTTTATGGTCATAAACCTTGTGTTTAAATTTCATAGATTTCTATTTACTTATACTAACGTTATGGTGCAAAAACCAAGAAAAATGCTTATTTGGGTCCCTTTTTGGCCCCTAATTCCTAAACTGTTGGGACCTAAACTCCCAAAATCAATACCAACCTTCCTTTTGTAGTCATTAACATTGTGTTTAAATTTCATTGATTTCTATTAACTTAAACTAAAGTTATTGTGCGAAAACCAAGAATAATGCTTATTTGGGCCTTTTTTGGCCCCTAATTCCTAAACTGTTGAAACCTAAACTCCCAAAATCAATCCCAACCGTTCTTTTGTGGTCATAAACCTTGTGTCAAAATTTCATAGATTTCTATTAACTTAAACTAAAGTTACAGTGCGAAAACCAAGAAAATGCTTATTTGGGCCCTTTTTGGCCCCTAATTCCTAAAATATTGGGACCAAAACTCCCAAAATCAATACCAACCTTCCTTTTGTGGTCATAAACCTTGTGCTAAAATTTTATAGATTTCCATTCACTTTTACTAAAGTTAGAGTGCGAAAACTAAAAGTATTCGGACGCCGGACGACGACGACGACGCCGACGCCAACGTGATAGCAATATACGACGAAAAATTTTTCAAATTTTGCGGTCGTATAAAAATCAATCCCAACCTTCCTTTTGTGGTCATAAACCTTGTGTTTAAATTTCATAGATTTCTATTTACTTATACTAAAGTTATGGTGCGAAAACCAAGAATAATGCTTATTTGGGCCCCTTTTTGGCCTTTAATTCATAAACTGTTGTGACCTCAACTCCAAAAATCAATCCCAACCTTCCTTTTGTGGTCATAAACCTTGTGTTAAAATTTCATTGATTTCTATTTACTTATACTAAAGTTATTGTGCGAAAACCAAGAATAGTGCTTATTTGGGCCCTTTTTTGGCCCTTAATTCCTAAACTGTTGGAACCAAAACTCCCAAAATCAATCCCAACCTTCCTTTTGTGGTCATAAACCTTGTATCAAAATTTCATAGATTTCTATTCACTTAAACTAAAGTTATAGTGCCAAAACCAAGAAAATGCTTATTTGGGCCCTTTTTGGCCCCTTATTCCTAAAATGTTGGGACCAAAATTCCCAAAATCAATCCCAACCTTCCTTTTGTGGTCATAAACCTTGTGTTAAAATTTCATTGATTTCTATTCACTTTTACTAAAGTTAGAGTGCGAAAACTAAAAGTATTCGGACGAAGACGCCAACATGATAGCAATATACGACCAAAAAATTAAAATTTTTGCGGTCGTGTAAAAACAATGGAATCATTTTTGAATTTGCATAATGTGCAGATGAGCAAATGTCCAATCTTAATTCAGACTAGGCTTGTCAGTTTTCTTGACAATGTCAGTGATTTTTTATGGTCACTTCAGCTTTCTCTACCAATAACAACTGACCACTATGAAATAGCACAATAGTGTCGAAAATGCCATTAAAACATAAAAAATCCAGTTTGTGTTTATCAAATTATCTCAATTACTCACCTTGTGGAAGGAATAATTTGAGCAATATTTCCATTACTTGTAAGTGATTAGCTTCATGTAGACTACTGACAGCTTTCAACAGATGTGAGATTGCCATGGGTGTCTCGGACATCAACAAGGACAGCAGACATAGGACTAGGTCTATACTGATCTGTACCAGTAACTACAATAAATCAACAGATACTGTAAAATCACAAATATTAAAGAGATTGTTTATAAATGAGAATAATGTGACTGGGTGCAGTGGCGGATCCAGCCATTTGAATAAAGGGGGAGGGGGGTTCCAACTATATGTCCCCATTCAAATGCATTGATTGTAAAAAAAAAGGGGGGGTTCCAACTATATGTCCCCATTCAAATGCATTGATCGTCAAAAAAAGGGGGGTTCCAACTATATGTCCCCATTCAAATGCATTGATTGTCAAAAAAAAGGGGGGGTTCCAACTATATGTCCCCATTCAAATGCATTGATCGTCCAAAAAAAGGGGGGTTCCAACTATATGTCCCCATTCAAATGCATTGATCGTCAAAAAAAAGGGGGGTTCCAACTATATATGTCCCCATTCAAATGCATTGATCGTCCAAAAAAAAGAGGGGGTTCCAACCCCGGGAACCCTCCCCCTTGATCCGCCACTGGTGTAAGTACATGTATTGCAATAATAAAACTCTCATTTGTATATCTGTATGCATATAGATGTGTATGCAGATTTATTGATATTGCAATAATGAATCACAATTGTAAATACACTCAAAAATTACTGGATTGGCAGTACATGTTTTTATTTTTGGGATTGTAGAAAACTATGTGAATGTCCCTCTCGTATCTTTCGCCCCTCTTTTTGAATACTATGTAAGAATAATAAATATGATTTCATGAAATGTAACAGATCAATTATGCTATCAGAAATTAAAAAATGTAAGTTAGCTTATATATCCCTTTGCCATTTGAAATAATGAAAACAAAGGGTAAGCAAAACAAATGTAATTTCATAGAATGTACATCACAAACCGCAAATAAAACTTGAATCATCATGACATCCAAAGAGTGTTTAAGCATTGGAGGGTAAAAATTGCTATCTTTTTGGAATGTGAACTTGATATTAGAAAATACATGTATATTGTATTTAGCAAAATCTTGTATTTCAAATGTGATCAGTGATCTCCCTTTGTTTAATATTTGAAAATGCAAGTTATTTGTCAAACTTGGGAGATCATACCTAATTCCTAAAAATTTATTTTATTTCATTTGATTTGCAATACCTTATAAGTTTCAAATAAAAAGAGTTTTTTTCTATTTATTGAATCATCAGTTGGAATTTCAAAAATTGAAATATTTTCTTCTTAAATTCAGTTTACATAACACACTTTATTAATTTTTCATAAATCTGGCTGGATGTGTGGTATTTGTGTGGTATATCATGTACATAAAATATAGGAAATTAGCTATTAAATTAGATATGTCACATTTTTATTGCATTCCACAGTCATTATCAAGGTTAGATGTAGGAGGTTAACTTATTGATTTAATCTAATATGAATAAAATTATTATTTACAATGACATGTTTTCAAATTATTATAAAACGAAACAATCTTTTTAAATTCTCAACAGTATTTTTCATTCTATGGACAAACTTTTTCTTTCAAAAGGGATATAACTCATAAAGTATCAGATATTGCCACAACTTCCCTGAATCTTCCTATTGGATGTTGCAGAACAAAAAATATCAATTGATTGTTTCCTATAGTGGTAGTGTAGTAATTTTTTTTAAGTACAGTGTAACCTGTTTAATCCAACACCTGAGTATTCCAACATTCTGCTTTAACAGACACATTTTTATGGTCCCAAAATATCCCTATCCTTGCAGAAAAAACCTGAGTATCATCCGAGATTATTTTCTGGGCCCCAAGTGTGTCGGATAACACAGGTTGCACTGTATTTAATATTATGATGTTGAACAAGGGATAAGAATGTGAGATGAATTTTTCGATAAAGGAAATGTTGATAACAACATAGCTATGAAACTTTAAAATGCAAGTTTTATTTTTTTTCCAAACCTATGTTGTGGTCTCTTAATAAATTGTAAGAAAATTTGGTTTTTCAAAATAATTTAGCATAATTATGTCTTAAGTTGTAAAAATGCTGTTCTGTCTTAAAATGTTTAAGTTCAATGTCAATGTGTCTAAGAGAAGTTTGTTGTCATAAGGGAGAAAACAAATTATCCCCTTGTACAATTTTTTTTTTTTTTTTATAGTTTGGTGTATCAAAAAACCAAAAGAAAATCTAAGTGGCATATTTGAGAATACCATGGCAAACATGGCCTTTATTTTTAATTGAAATATAGAAAAAGATCATAAATATTCTTGGCTTATCTTTCTTTTAAGCATTTATCTACTTAAATTTCAAAAGTTTTCAAAGGATGGCATAATAAATTTTGAAGGTTTTTTTAAAAGGAAATGTGACTTCTTTTGCTATAGTTTTGATTTTTTTTTATAATTGGTTTTCTGTTAAGAGGAAGTTGTTTTTACCACAAACTTTACAGCACCTCATAATGCTTTTGAAAGAAATGACGTACAAAGAGGAATTTAGTTTTTTTAAAAGTAACCAAAGGTCCCTTCTCAAAAACCAATCAAACCTAAACATTACTACAGTGTAACTTGCCTAATCCGACACACTGGGGGACCATAAAAAGATGTTGGATTAAACAGGGTGTCAGAAAATCAGGTTTTTTCTGCAAGGAAAGGCATATTTTGGGACCATGGAAATATGTCGGTTAAAGCAGGATGTTGGAATACTCAGGTGTCGGATAAGGCAGGTTACACCGTATTCACAATGTTATTCCAAGTCTTACACATAAGGCTTACTTGTGGTAGTTCTGTTTGAGCTTGTCTCCCAGCATGCAACACACTCAATGACTTGTACATTTCCTCAAGACTATTGGTATCCATGGTGATTCCTAGGTTACCATACCAGATTCTCAAAACATGGTGGGGAAATGTATGACCTTCAACAATGTTTGGTTGCCATGGTGATATTGGATCATTCTCATCTGAGTCTAAAATGAAATCTGAAAAAAAAAGATATATATATTTTGTATTATTTTAGAGTTGTACGTGTCTCTTCTCTACTGTATATAATTTCATAGTGTTAAGTCCACGGCTCAAGTTTAAAACCTTTCAATATTTTTCAAAATGTTCTGAAATATACTTTTTTGAAACAGTCGCCAGACATTATGATAAACATTTTTTAAATTTGTGAAAAAAAATTTCCCAACTTTTGCCTCTTTTCAATTATTTCGATAAAAAATGTGCTTGTTTTAGAAATAGAAATGTTCCTTTAAAATTTATTGCCTATCGTTTTTGCTAACGTGTTTTGTATATATGCTTTTTTGTTTTTCTTTGTTGACATATTTGTTTGTTTTATCCACCATTCTCTACATAAGAAAATACCTGTCCCAAGTATAAAGGAATTTGACAGTTGTAATCCATTCATTAATGAATTAAGCTTTTGATTTTGCCATTTGCTTAGGGACCTTCTGTCTAGAATTTTCCTCAGTGTTCATTATTTTTGTTATTTTACTTTTTTCCTCACCTGATGTCTCAATATAGTCTATGTTTTAATATGGGTTACCCCTAAGAATTAAGCAGATCAAGAATACCAGATGCACAATATAATTATGTCAGGTGAAAGAAAAATTAAAGATTAACAAAAAATGATTTATTTATGTTTTGGTATAGGAACCAGAAAAATCACTGATGATGATGAAAAATATGAATCTAGCCGGTTCAAAACTCCATGTCATATGTCTGTAAAAGTCGGGTGCAACTATGACAGATATTACAACTAATTTTACAATTATACAAACCTGGTAAAATAGGAGTAACTTGAAGTTTCTCTGACCAATCAGTCAAATTGTCCTTTTCTATGGTGAGCAAGTCATCACCACATTTTGTGATCTCTACTGCTAATAACTCATGCATAGCTGTTACTGCAGATAACAACTGAAATGGAGAAAAATTGCAATCCTTATGTTTATTTCTTGCTTCAAAAGTAAATATTTTAATCATTTTTAAGATTTAACTGCAGAAAGCTGCTTCAATATACAATTTTTTTGTTGGGTGCATAATAAATAGGGAATGTGATGCTCCCTTGCATATAACGTAATATAGGAACATATGCATATAACGTAATATAGGGACATATGCATATAACGTAATATAGGGACATATGCATTTAATGTTATATAGGAACATATGCATAAAACGTAATATAGGAACATATGCATATAACGTAATATAGGGACATATGCATATAACGTAATATAGGGACATATGCATATAACGTTATATAGGGACATACGCATAACGTAATATAGGGACATATGCATATAACATTATATAGGGACATATGCATATAACGTTATATAGGAACATATGCATATAATGTTATATAGGGACATATGCATATAACATTATATAGGGACATATGTATATAACGTAATATAGGAACATATGCATATAACGTAATATAGGGACATATGCATATAACGTAATATAGGGACATATGCATATAACGTTATATAGGGACATACGCATAACGTAATATAGGGACATATGCATATAACATTATATAGGGACATATGCATATAACGTTATATAGGGACATATGCATATAACGTAATATAGGGACATATGCATTTAATGTTATATAGGAACATATGCATAAAACGTAATATAGGAACATATGCATATAACGTAATATAGGGACATATGCATATAACGTAATATAGGGACATATGCATATAACGTTATATAGGGACATACGCATAACGTAATATAGGGACATATGCATATAACATTATATAGGGACATATGCATATAACGTTATATAGGAACATATGCATATAATGTTATATAGGGACATATGCATATAACATTATATAGGGACATATGTATATAACGTAATATAGGAACATATGCATATAACGTAATATAGGGACATATGCATATAAAGTAATATAGGAACATATGCATATAACGTAATATAGGGACATATGCATATAATGTAATATAGGAACATATGCATATAACGTAATATAGGGACATATGTATATAACGTAATATAGGAACATATGCATATAACGTAATATAGGGACATATGCATATAACGTTATATAGGGACATATGTATATAACGTAATATAGGTACATATGCATACAACGTAATATAGGGACATATGCATATAACGTAATATAGGAACATATGCATATAATGTAATATAGGAACATTTAACGTAATATAGGGACATATACATATAAAGTAATATAGGAACATATGCATATAATGTAATATAGGAACATATGCATATAACATAATATAGGAACATATGCATATAACGTTATATAGGGACATATGCATATAAAGTAATATAGGAACATATGCATATAAACGTAATATAGGAACATATGCATATAACGTAATATAGGAACATATGCATATGTTATATAGGAACATATGCATATAACGTTATATAGGGACATATGTATATAACGTAATATAGGAACATATGCATATAACGTAATATAGGGACATATGCATATAACGTTATATAGGGACATATGTATATAACGTAATATAGGGACATATGCATATAACGTAATATAGGGACATATGCATATAAAGTAATATAGGAAACATATGCATATAACGTAATATAGTGACATATGCATATAACGTAATATAGGAACATATGCATATAACGTTATATAGGGACATATGTATATAACGTAATATAGGAACATATGCATATAACGTAATATAGGGACATATGCATATAACGTTATATAGGGACATATGCATATAACGTAATATAGGAACATATGCATATAACGTTATATAGGGACATATGTATATAACGTAATATAGGAACATATGCATATAACGTAATATAGGAACATATGCATATAATGTAATATAGGGACATATGTATATAACGTAATATAGGGACATATGCATATAACGTAATATAGGAACATATGCATATAACGTAATATAGGAACATATGCATATAACGTAATATAGGGACATATGCATATAACGTAATATAGGGACATATGCATATAACGTTATATAGGGACATATGGATATAACGTAATATAGGAACATATGCATACAACGTAATATAGGGACATATGCATTTAACGTAATATAGGAACATATGCATATAACGTAATATAGGAACATATGCATATAACGTAATATAGGAACATATGCATATAACGTAATATAGGAACATATGCATATAATGTAATATAGGAACATATGCATACAACGTAATATAGGGACATATGCATATAATGTAATATAGGAACATATGCATATAACGTAATATAGGAACATATGCATAAAACGTAATATAGGAACATAACTCAAGTACAGTAAAAGTGAGCTACCCAAATAAGTACATATTCTGTGTTTTGGGCCATAAAAAAGAATAGGTTTGTTTGCCCAAACCCTACCTACCCAGAAAAAAGCTGCCTACTCAAATTCTTTAATTGTCCTGATTTGAAGAAGATTTTTTTTAATCAGATAGGCATGAAGACTTATAAACACCCGATACTTCAATTTCATTTTTTTTGAAGAAAAAAAAAAAAAAAAAAAATGCCTACCTATCTATCCACTATCTCAACCTTTGGGTAGGGTTTGGGCAAATCAAAATATTTTTAATTGTGGCCTAATGTGGTAATAAGCATTGTGTATGAGTTTCATAACGTTTGGTTGAGGCAAACAGATGTAAAGAGGGACAAGGGTAAAACTTTATGATACTTCTGCTCAGCAGAGGCATAAAAATATAAATCCACAGTAATCTGCTATGGCGAGGGCATTACAAAAAATTTAATCCACAGTAATCAGTAAAATATACCTGAAGATGTTTGTCTTCCTTGAGGAAGCTGTATGCCTCTTTCCATTGGTTCTGTATAAGGTACTGCTGAACTACTTTCTGGGCGTATACCAACCCCTGCTGTTTGTCTTTAGCTATCATACAGACATGGGAGGCAGTACGAAGACTAGGCTGGTTATATCTACGTGCCAGAAGGTTAGCAGCATCCTGAACTTGTCTCATAGCCAAGTGGCTGAAAAGAAAAATGTGGTAAATTGAATTGAGCAGCAGTATTCAACTTGCAGAAGTGGCTGCATAAGATTGGTTTCTGTGAGCTATAGTGCACTAATAAGTATTTGCAAAACAGGTACTGTGGATTCATTATTATTGGTTGGATACCAATTTTTGTGAGTTTTGTGTAAACAGTTGAACTACAGATTAAAATGTTCAAGGAACTACACTCTTTCTATAGGCTTTGTGTTGAGAAATTGGCAAAATCACGAAATCAAATACCCAAGAAATTAAGTGAATCCACAGTAGTCCATGAGGGATCCTGTTGGAGGACTGATGGATATTATACAAATATATCATGCTTACAAGGGGTATTTGCCAAAAATACCGGTTGAGAGGTACAAATTTCCAGAGCCATTAGGCGAGGGAAATTTGATTACCTTGAAACCGGTATTTTTGGCAAATACCCCTTGTAAGCATGATATAATTGTTTAATTCCACCGAATGTTCCACCTCAGAAAGTTTATTATAATCAGGTATCATATGAAATTTCGACTTGAGTGTATAATTTTTGTATACACTGCAGCTGTGCTATTTGCGCAGTCAAATTGCATTTGACCGTATAAGCATTTCTTATCATTTTTTTGTATGTACAGTCACTGACTGTATATATATCTCCCTTTTTATGATATAAGCTGGTTCTCGGCTGACTACTACACTTTGTTCATCAGTTTCAGTGAAGCGTACGTAATACAAGTGGATTCCAGTTTTATGTGACTGGTTGACAATTCGTTTCCGTTGAGTTTTATTTATGACGTCATTTGGTTCAAATTCAATAATGATGCTTTTTATCCTAAATATTTCATCTGGAACCATATATTTAGAATGACCATGAATTTGTCATATTAGAATAGAAATAATTCATTGAGTTATTTTTAGACATGGTATTCCCCATCTGCCATGGTATTTGCTAGGGTATTTCCCATCAGCCACGGTATTTGCTAGCAATTACCCCGGCATATGGAATTCCCTAATGGCATATACCCCGGCAGAGAAAACAAAATCTCAATATTTAGAAATTGGTGAAAAATACCATGGTTCTCATCCAATCAAAATACAGCATTATTACATAAGGTGGAATTAAACATCATATTACAGTATAGCATGCTCAAAAGAAACTTGATATTAAATATCAGATGTCTCAGAATTGTTTAAAAGAAAAAAGGGACAAAAATTTCATACATGGCCATAATGTGTGCAAGAATATATATTAAAGACTTCTTGTTCAAGACTTGATGAGCATTGAATGTGTAGAAATGCATCAAATAAAAGGGTAAAGCATGCTGACATTGTGTTGATATACAATTTTAGTAAGATCTGAATGGCAGTTCCTGAGAGAAATGACAAATTATCATGGGACTGATGACAGAGGTAAACCTATCAGTTCCATCCTTCATAGCAGGAGTATAATTAATGGATGAAATCTAGTTTCCCAGCTTCAACAGTGTTTTTTGTATGTCTGCACAAAATTGTTGAAAATAAAACTTGAGGCTCACAAGAGCCTGTATCGCTCACCTGACTCTACTTGGGTTTTTGAAATTATATAAAAAAAGATAAAATTTGGTTTAATATTGCATTCCATTCTGTGGTTTCCTAAAAGAAGATATTTGTATGTATTTCTCATGGGGTCCTATGTTAAACTAACTCCCCTGCTGGCAGCCATCTTGGATGATGAATCAGTTACCAAGTTCCAACACTTGGACAGCACCTCATAAGGAACATTTATGCTATGTTTGGTTTCATTCCATTAAGTGGTTCTTTAGAAGAAGACTTTTGTATGCTTTTCTCAGACTAAGGGTCCTATGTTAAACTAAGTCCCCCACTGGTGGCCATCTTGGATGATAGATCAGCTACAAAGTAACAACACTTGGTAAGCATCTCGTAAGGAAAATGTATGCCATATTTGGTTTCATTTCAATCAGTGGTTCTCAAAAAGAAGAAATTTGAATGTATTTCCCATAGGGTCCTATGTTAAACTAATTCCCCCGCTGGTGGCCATCTTGGATGATGATTCGGCTACAAAGTAACAACACTGGGTTAGCACCTTGTAAGGAACATTCATGCTATGTTTTGTTTCATTCCATTCAGTGGTTCTCTAAAAGAAGTCATTTGTATGCATTTCCCATAGGGTCCTATGTTAAACTAAGTCCCCGCTGGCAGCCATCTTGGATGATGGATGGGCTACAAAGTAAAAACACTTGGTCAGCACCTCATAAGGAACATTCATGCTATGTTTTGTTTCATTCCATTCAGTGGTTCTCTAGAAGAAGTTCAAAATGTAAAAAGTTAACGACGATAGCTTCTTTCACACTGATTCCAAAAATATATAGTTTCTATATACTTTTGCCTGTAAACCAGGATATAATTGACCACTTCCGGTTTACAGAAAGTCACTTCTAGTCTTTAGTGATAAGTTAATGTATTTAAATTACAAAATATATGGATTCTGAGTACTTTGATATGAAGAGTGCAAAAATAGCTACTTCAGGTTTTCTCAAGGTCACTTACGGTTGTCATTTTTCAAGGTCATATGTCACCTAACCTTTTGTACAAGGTCATATGGCTTTATAATGAACTTAGTTGAAGTTATAATCAAATAACCTTATATTAAGACATTTCAGGGGCACTAACTCCTATAAGATGTAACGAACAATTTGTAAAAAGAATTTTGTCGCTATCTTTTTTTGTTACGAAGGAGATGCACACAGATGATAAACAGTGAATAGGGAGATAATCCTTACAAAGAAAATGGTTCAGCTTAGCAGGATGAAATTTAAAAGCTCATAAACTAAAGGATACAATATATGAAATATTTAAGCGACATATTAAGAACAAAATTATCCGGAAGAAAAAAAAAAATAATAATCAGAACAAATACAATAAGTCTTTCCATAGACAAGTGGAAAGACTTAATAATTAAAAAAACAATTGTTCAGAGAACAATTGGAGGTCTTTCCACACCACATAAAAAGAGGCTAGTTTATTCATACTGATGCGATAAATAATGGGTTCGATATAATTTGAATGAAATAAGGGAGATAATGTGCTACTTCCGGTTAAATAAATGTCACTTTCGGTCTCATATTATAGCTTCTTTTTCACTGATTCCAATTTTTTTTAGTTTCTAATACTTTTGTTTGTAAACCAGGACATAATTGGCCACTTCCAGTTTATCAAAAGTCAGTTTTACTCTTAAGTGATAAGAAAAGGTAGTAAAATTAGAAAATTTATGGATTCCAAAAAAGGCTACTTCCGGTTTTCTCAAGGTCACTTCCAGTTGGCATTTGTCAAGGTCATATGTCACCCAATCTTTTGTTAAAAGTCATTTGGCTTTATAATGAACCAAGTTAGAGTAATAATCAATTAACCTTATAATTAGACATTTCAGGGGCACTAATTCTTATAAGATGCCATGAGATTGTATCAGACCAAATGTAACATATCTTCATTACCATAGAGCAATCATTATGCACTTGAAAATGAAAAAACAAGGAAAAGTCACAATTGAGAACTTGACATTCCAGGGTTATACAGTAAATGTTTTATAAGTTAATAACACATAAGGACAAATTTATTTCGTAAAGGTAGATAACTCATATAAAATTTCTACGAATTGCTTCGATCCAAATTAGCCAAAAATTCCTGAGGATGTAATGAACAATTTGTAAAAAGAATTTTGTCACTATCTTTTTTTGTTACAGAGGAGATGCACTCTGATGATAAACAGTGAATAGGGAGATAACTCTTACCAAGAAAATGGTTCCGCTTAGCAGGGTGAAATTTAAAAGCGCATAAACTATACGATACAATCTAAGAAATATCTAAGCGACATATTGTGAAACAAACATTTATCGCAAGAACAAAATTTGGTGGAAGAAAAAAAAAAAAAAAAAAATAATCAGAAGAAATACAATAGGTCTTTCCACAGAAAAGTGAAAAGACCTTATAATTTTAACTTTACAATATCTGTTAATAAAAAGGTGGTTATCTTGTATTCAGACTGTCCTTATTTTACTGAACATATTCATACCATTTAGCTGCTTGTTCATAGTTGCCATCTTTAGTCAGCTGGTGTGCCCACAATGTGTACAAATCTTCTAACACAGGGTCAAAGGGAGATAATCTGACTTTTGCCAAAGCTATAGCTTCTCTGTAATATACAATGTAGACATTTTATAAATCACAAAAAGTATTTTCAACAAAAATTGATGGGTAGCAAAAGTAGATATTTTAGAAAGAATTTCATATGACATATGCTGGGGAAAAATTAAAATTGCTTTATTTCTGATGAATACATTTATTTCTTTTATAGAAAATCTTGAACTAAAAATTTTCCTTTGGAAAAGTGTCACTTCTTCAGCCTTCTTTCTTCCTATTTGATGTTTTAAAAGTTGACACCAATATGTTAATGTTGACAACCTACATATTAGCTTTTAGAAAAATAAACCTGGGTGTAAATATATACTGCAAGCATAAAACGCATAACAAATGATACATCTCAATTGGGCTGTTCGAACATAAGTTGTAGGGTGTGTTTGGAAGGCATGTTAATTATATAAGGATGGTAGGGGTCATTTCAAACATTTTCAAAATTTCACACAATGCAGTTTATTTCTAATTGATATTGTATGGGTGGGGATCTTCTGGATATTAAGCCGTCAACAACCCACTCCCCTATATTCAATTTTGAATAATCCCATAGAAATACCTAGATTTTGCGACATAACCATATGATCAATCAACTGCTTTGAAACACATATAAATTTCTTCTTACACCTTTTGATGGATATTTGTTTTTTAACAACAGAATTAAACATCAACTTTTTTCACACCCAAAGAATGAAACAAATGTTAATTTTATTCAGTTTTCAGTAATTGATGCATTATGGCACATGATAAATGCATTTCTGGTGTTTTAACAGTTTCATTTATTTAAGCAAATAATTGAGAATAAATCCTAAAGTCACGATTAGTTTTCTATATAAACAAAGATCCTATGTTATATAAGTGTATCGCCTTTTTTTTTTATAGATTTTGTTTGGGTGTTTCTTATCAAAAATATTTTTTTAATAAAAATAATGAAGAATATTTTCCTAAATCAGAACTTCCCACTGTTAGAAGTGCAGGTGGTGATTTTGTCAAAAGTGATAAAAGAAAAAAATGTTCTATTTGTATCGATATCCTTTTAACACATAAGTCATCACCTTTGTATGTTTATAGGGCTCTTACAAGAAAAAGAAGAGTACATTAAGGAGGTAGACCTAGGTTAAGGGAAATAACTCTTAAAATCATCAGTACGTTTGTGTCAACCATTTTTAAAAATATATTCTAAGCTTCTAGGTTACATAGATTATTTTCAATCTGTTTCAGGTAAATGCTTAAAATACATTGATGAACTTGACTTTTACAAACGTACTGATGATTTAAAGAGTTATCTCCCTGAACCAAGGTCTACCCCCTTAAGATGTTATAAGAAAATTAAACTCTGAAAATAACTATAAAAGTTATTTTCTGTGACTATAAATGTTACTTTCTGTTTTAATTGTTCATAAATCAATTGAAAAAAATCAGTTAGAGTTATCTCCCATTTGGTGAAGTTTCATTTTAAATAATAATTTTTGAAACATTTAAAGGCAACAACAAAATTAAGAATATCTATAAAACTCAATAATTCACTTCTATTAAATACTCTTTCATTAAGACCATGTCATTAAGACTAACAAACAATTTCATTCAAATTTAAATATATCAGAATAAACTAAGGCACAGTTGATTGATTTATGAAGATATTTTATCTAACTGCAATATTTTCAATGAATGCTTTATTGATCAAAATCCCAAGTATTCTCTTAAATCTGTAATGAATTCTTTTATTTACAATAAAAATAAATTATGTATCTTTTTTATTACTTGTTTTTACGTTTGTGACTGTAATTAAGAAAGATACAATCAGTTTTCTTCCATATCTTACATTAATTATGTTTCTATTTTATTGAAAGATTGAATAAAAAAATGTAGGCAATACATATTTTTTGGATGCAGGAAAACACGATATCGTGTTAGTCATATTCAACACATTAAACTTTCATATGGGTGAAATATGTCCTTTAAACAAAAATAAAATAGAGAATAGAAACGAAAAATTAAGCAATCTTTTCATAAAGGGCCATAACTTAAGAACGGTTAAACTGACGCCACCAAAATTCAAGTCAATCTGTGTTTTGAAGTAATAAGCAGGGTTAAATAACTTTCAAAACACTGGTTGAGTAAGAGAATAGAAACCCACTTAGGGATGTACGAACAGACTTGTAAGGGTAAAACTTAATGCCCCACAGCATTTGGTGAGATGAAAGTATTGCCAAAACATGTTTATCTATACAAAGTTATAGAAAATGTCTTCTATACAAACTTGAAGAGTCTATGTTTCTTGAAGAGGTCTATCGCATCATAGACTTTATGTGCTGCCAACAGGTATGACACAGCCTTGTGGTACTGTCCCTCCAATTCCAACTGTATAGCATAGTCTGTACAAACAGTTACCCATGATTCAAAGGAAGCTAAAAATAGAAAAACCCATGATTCAATTTTCTCATTAAGAAATGTTCAATTCTTATCATGAATTTAAGCAGGAAGTCTGTACTCAAGAATGGGCACATTTTCATAATTAAGTATGTTCAATTCTTACAGTGGAGGAATTGAAATGGTAAGTACAGAATGAAGAAATACAAAGGCAATTTTCGATTAGTTTGCTGTTTCTGTACTCCTTCTCATCATGGACAGGTGAGAGATACATCCATGTGATAGGTCCTGTCTGTTACAATAAACAGTATGTACACTAACATACATTACATTTATTGACATTTTATACAACTATTAAACAATGAAATATACAATCCAGTTCATATCACAACATATGACACCTATCAATAAAATATACAGGTTAAACCCAAAAGGACATGTTCCCAACCAAAAATATTTAATTTTGTTATGATACCAACTTCTGATTAGAAACAGGCTGACCTAAAACCTGACATATCAACAACAAAGAGTCTAGTACGACCATGAACTTTTAACTTGTTTGGTATTTTGATTGATCTCTTAAGCAATAAGTTTTGACTTTTAACATTCATCAGATACCTTTTTTCCTCAAAAGTAATTTTGTTAACCAATTGTTTGCTAGCTACTTGACAATAAAGAGTGTGTTTTTTTCTGATAAATTAAGACAGATGAACACCTATGAAAAGAAAACTCAAGGGCGTTTTTTTATGAGTTCACCCTATTGCTTTACCAGTTATTGAAATACTAAGGCTTTTCTACCTCAGGCATAGATTACTTTAGCTGAATTTGGCAAAACTTTTAGGAATTTTGGTCCTCAATGCTCTTCAACTTTGTACTTTATTTGGCCTTTTTAATTTTTTTGGACTCGAGCGTCACTGATGAGTCTTTTGTAGACAAAACGCGCGTCTGCACATATACAAAATATAGTCCTGGTATCTATGATGAGTTCATTTACAGTTATTTAATATAAAACAAAAACTGAACAAACCAAATCCAAAATTTTAAATTTGAATGTCTTACTGAATTCTAAAGTTTACATAAAACTGTTTTCCAAATATTGTCTTCACCAATATGTGATATTATATTTCTTTAAGTTCATTTTTGCTTGAATGTTTTATAAATGAAAGCCTTTTGTAAAAATAAACTGGCATTCTAAATTTTGAAAGCTTTATATAATATATGCAGCATTTTTTGAATTTGCAATAATTACTTGTGATTGGTTAACACTATTTGAAATGGAGATTGTGATTGGTTAACACTATTTGAAATGGAGATTGTGATTGGTTATCACTATTTGAAATGGAGATTGTGAATGGTTAACTTTATTCTAAAAATAAGTTGTGATTGCTTATAAAACATTTTAAACAGATGTTGTGACTGGTTAGTAACCTCCTAAACAATTGGAATTCAACCAATGGTGTAAGCTTATTTCCATTATTTTCCATTTTGATGTACCAACAGTGAAATTTTCCATTTTAGAATCAACAATGATTAATTTAATAGTCCAAATAGAAAATAACATTACAGTGATCATCAGTAGAATGACAATTGATATGTTCCTTATTTTATCCCCTTTTCCTGAATGTGACCTACCCAAATAGAATATTACCAGGATTGTACTAACATGAGCAACATGACAGGTGTCATATGTGGCGCTTACCCTCACCCCCTGTTGTTGGTTGGGCATGTTTTACTCATGCAGTCTTTAGTTTTCTATGTTGTGTCTTGTGTACTGTTATTCATCTGTACGTCTTTTATCTTTTTTGCCATGAAGTTGTCCGCTTAACCTCACCCCTTGTTGTTGGTTGGGTATGTTTTGCTCACTTTGCAGTCTTTAGTTTTCTATGTTGTGTTTTGTGTACTGTTATTCATCTGTTCGTCTTTTATCTTTTTAGCCATGGAGTTGTCCGCTTACCCTCACCCCTTGTTGTTGGTTGGGTATGTTTTGCTCTTGCAGTCTTTAGTTTTCTATGTTGTGTTTTGTGTACTGTTATTCATCTGTTCGTCTTTTATCTTTTTAGCCATGGAGTTGTCAGTTTATTGTTTACTTATGAGTTTGAATGTCCTTCTGGTACAGTCAGCACCATTAGCCACTAGTCCGATGCCCCAGACTAGTAAATATTGATTCAGACTAGTGAAAATTTTCAAAATTTTATATAGTTGTATTGGGACAAGTTTTGATATTTAGTTTCCGGACTAGTAGATGAAAAAGTTTTTGGTGCAGACTGCTGGTATCTTTCACCTTTCTTTGTTTAGGATTCTGTTGGCTAACCATACCATATTAGAGAATTCTTTTGATTTTTTTTACCCAGAATTCATCAGAATCTGAAATTGCACCTTTAGATCCAGAATGTAAAACTAAGATTTAGATAATAATATCGTACCCATTGGTGCCATAGCAACAAATCTGATATTGCACCTTTAGATCCAGAATGTAAAACTAAGATTTAGATAATTAAATATCGTACCCATTGGTGCCATAGCAACAAATCTGATATTGCACCTTTAGATCCAGAATGTAAAACTAAGATTTAGATAATTAAATATCGTACCCATTGGTGCCATAGCAACAAATCTGATATTGCACCTTTAGATCCAGAATGTAAAACTGAGATTTAGATAATAATATCGTACCCATTGGTGCCATAGCAACAAGCCAGTCTGAAAGTTCTTCTCTTTCCCTTGCTATCCTGAGCGCTCCAGTGATGTTTCCCTTCCAGATTTCAAGCTGATAAAAATAATCCATGTTATCATTTTCTCTGTGATACTGGCCTGAAAAATTAAGATAAATTGATAACATGCTTGGCTAGCAATTTTAAATATAGATTGACATATGACATGGAAGACTATTGTCTTCTGTTAGAGGAGGGGCCTCAATGTCAAAGTGGTCCAAGTAGATCATTCACAGTTGTCATTTTAATTATTTTGACACTTTTTCTCTATTCTTGATATCAAATATTCAAGCACTCTATTGTTTTCTTTTCTCTATGTTTTGCTCTTTTTTATTTGTTGGCATGTTGTTTTCAGTAAGCCCCCTATCAAGGCCCTCATATATATCACATTCTTTCCTCAAGCAGGGGGGGGGGAGGGGTGGGGGGGTTAAATACAAATAAACAATTTCTTTAAGGCTAATATATAAAGTCTAAGGTCTGTGAAAAGGAATAATCCATAATTTCAAAGAATCATTGTTCTAACATGGATGAGGAAAAAAACAAACTAAAAACTTTACAAATCTAACAAATTTAGTGACCAACATAGTCTAGGATCAATCAATACAGGAAGCACTTCGACAATAAGAGAAAAAAAACCTCTAAAATTTCAGAGTTTCCACAAAGTCAAAGAAGTCATTGAGACAGACTAAATCATGATGAGGGAAGCCAAAAACTTATAATTTGCTGATCTAATATTGTTCCGCTAAACTTCAAACAAATTTAATAAATCTTACAAAAACAGACAAAATATCATATTATTACTAGTCAAACTTATTATGGTTCTTTCCATTTTCTAATCTCTTATTATGATATTATAAAGCTTGTGACGTCAATCAGCACTATATGATATAGCTGATCCATAGTCATTTTCACAGAGATAATAGCCTGAAGTAAACAATACTAGTTCAACAACCGGTCATCAATAATTCCAATCTAATATAACATTAATATTTCCAATTAAGTATCAGATGAAGTATAATTATTTCATAAATAATATTTCAGTAAAAATCAGTAACGTGATGACCAACTTTCTTGCAACTTATCCATTATTAATGCATATTTTCTCTTTGACACATTCACTATTTCCATTCTCAATTTTACTATATATGGGATTCATTGTTGAGTAATTCGCCGTTTCAGAATCTAATGCATCCTGGGTAATTTTTTCAAAAGTGTACACCAAAGCGTTTTGATTGGTTTAAAACATTATAACAATGGAAATTAAACCAATGACGTAACGTTATTTTCACTTTGGGGTACGAACAATGAAATTACCCATGATGCTTTAGATTCTGAAACGGCCAATTGTGATAACAATGTTTGTCGGTACAAGTGAACCGCAAATTTAAATGTTCAAAATAATAAATTTTCTCCAGGCTTATAGTGTATGTAAACTTTGGAAAATCTACAAAAACAAAATAGTACCTGAATCCATGAAAATAAGTGAAATTTACAATATAATATTCACTTAACTTTAGTACTTGTAACACACATTATACGGTTACAAATTTATATGGCAAAAACATCTTAATTTGAATAAATCTTAAAGTTTGTTTTTTTGTCTTTGAAATCAATATGTTTTTTTAAAGCATATCTTTGTAGCACTACTTATAGTGGCAAAATGTCATTTCCTATATGTTTGCAAATCATTCAATCGTGTAGTGGAATTAACTATTTGTGGATTCTTATAAATTCTTATATATAACTTTTGGACTAGTATAAATCTCGGTTTATTTCTGAAATTTATTCTTACATACTTTTGATTTTTTAACCCTGTATGCTAACATTGCCTGGGTAAATTTTAAAATTGTTTGTATGCACATGGAACGACAAATCTATGTGACGTATAAAATTTTCTGACGTCAGACACACAAATCAATGAATGTGTTTATAGATAGATGTTTTTGTGTTCTGTTAAATTGATCCTTTTAAAACTGTTATACGATGATGACTGATGTACCCATATTCTGACTATTTTATGTATTATGTCTGTTTAGTTGAAGCATCAATGTAAATATAACGGAATTGGATGAGACTGTCATCAAAGTGAGAGGGTTAGCGCTAAAAAAACAGGTTTAATCCACCATTTTCTACATTTGAAAATGCCTGTACCAAGTCAGGAATATGTCAGTTCTTGTCCATTCGCTTTTGATGCGTTTTGTTATTTGATTTTGCCATGTTCCGAATTTTGGTTTTCCTCTGGGTTCAGTATTTTTGTGATTTTACTTTTTGCAGATATTTGTACTTTTAATCGAAATATATTTCACAGTATTGGACATTATATTAAAATCTATTTGTAGTTTTAAGTACTATATATGTTGTTTTTTTTTTCTTTTATTCAGCCATGCAAGTGAACATCACACTTCTTTGTTTCAACTGTTTTATTGCTTTTAAATTGTTTTTGTTTATGTTTAACAGTTTAAAATCAATTTGTCCTTTCAATGGTAAAAGATTTGAGAATTTATATATTGAAGTGATATAGATATATTTCTAAATTTGTTTTTGTTCTAACAATTGAAAAATAAAATTTCAAAGTTTTTTAATCAATTTAACTGTAACAGCTTCGAGAGTTAGTATATGAATATTTATCCCAAATGACTTTTAAAGAATTAAATAAATTGAACATATGAGCAGCGTTGGATAAAAATGTAACATATGCAATTAAGTGATTGATTTTGAAACATTCATTACGAAGTCAAATGAAATAAAAGAGGATGTTTGGTCCGTTTTGTAACATTTGATTAACAATTCAACTTGCAAACAGTCCCAGACTTTCTGTAGACTTTTTTTCAACACTGAATTTGGTTAACAAATTAAATTGAGAATGGAAATGGGGAATGTGCCAAAGAGACAACAACCCGACCATTGAAAAAAACAACAGCAGAAGGTCACCAACAGGTCTTCAATGTAGCGAGAAATTCCCGCACCCGGAGGCGTTCTTCAGCTGGCCCCTAAACAAATATATACTAGTTCAGTGATAATGAACGCCATACTAATTTCCAAATTGTACACAAGAAACTAAAATTAAAATAATACAAGACTGTAAATGTATAAGACCTGATGATTGATTTTAAAACATTCATTACGAAATCAAATGAAATAAAAGAGGCAATTTGGTCCGTTTTGTAAGATTTGATTAACAATTCAACTTGCAAACAGTCCCAGACTTTCTGTAGACTTTTTTTCAACACTGAATTCTTGAACTGTCTTTTAGGTTTTTTTCTAATTTAAAACAATGTCCTTGTTTTCAAAATTCCAATAGGGAACATACTTTTTTAATTTTTATTATTTTCAAGATTTACAACAAATACAACACATCAAACATACATACAGTAATATTAGCGATAGATTTGAATATATATTTATTTATGACAATAAACATTGTTGTAAATTAATTTTTTCTATTTATATGAAAAAAAAAGAAGCAAGAAAATACAGAAGAAAATATAATTAGAGTTAAATGTTTATGTACCACTGTGTGGCACTTGAGAATTTTAAAGAATTTTATAAAAAAAAAAGAAAAAAAGAAAGAGATTAAAAAATATCCCGTAAGATTTTCAGTACATAATAAATTGTGCTATTAGCTACAATAATATTTTATGTTAGTTTTGACAATAAATATAGATTGTAAAAACAAATGACAAATTGAATTATAAAAATAATACTTTAAATGCATTCCACATGGTATCAAAGTGTTTTTGTCTCTTATTTTTGACTGCCATTATTTTTTCTAAATTGTACATATATTTTAACTTTTCTTTAATGGCACTGACAGAAAGATCTTTTGAAAAACATCTACTGTTGTATATATATTGTTTCATGTATAGAAAAATCAAATTATATGGGTCACCTTTTCGAACTTTTGATATATCTCCAAAAATAAAATTCAACTTATTCAATGGCAGGCTTACCCCACCAGATAAGAACCAATAATCTACATCTTGTAAAAAATTTTGGATAATCTCACAATTCCACAGAATATGTTCAACAGTTTCATCTTCTAATTTACAAAAAGTACATAGAGGGTTATCGATAAGTTTGATCTTACATAAAAATTTATTTGTGGCAAGAATTCTATGGTTGATTCTGTACTGAAGCCACTGTAGTTTTGTATTGACAGTGACTGTAAAAGGTAGTTTGAATATATGTTTCCAAATGAGATCTTCACCTAATATTTCACTCCACTTCAGTTGTCCTGTTGGAGTCACCTTGTTACTTATGAGTATTTTGTACATATCTTTAGTACCTTTTCTACTTTTAAAAAAGACTTGTAAGCAAGCTGGAATAAATGGACAACATAACTTATATGAACCTTTTTTGTAATTGTTTGCTGCTTTTTTAATAGCAGAAATAACACTCATGTAATTCAGAAAATTTACATTGATATCATAACATTGCTGTAACAATTCTAATGAAATAAAACATCCATGTTCATCTATTACATCATTAACATATTGTAAACCATGATTAAACCAATGTTGATAAAAAACAGGTTTATTACCAATTCTGATCATATTGTTAAACCAAATAGGACTTGATAAAAAATATTCATAGTCCATATTTCTTTCTTTATCAGTAATCATTTCCCATGCTCTGAATACATCTTTCCAAAAACTGTTTTTGATATATAAACTAGCTTGTTTAATATACTGAACACCACAATTAAAAAGTTTATTTTTATCAATATCAGACATCAAGATACTTTGCCACTTATTATCTCTCTGAAAAATCCTTCTTATCCATGATGATTTTAGTGCCATGGTAAAACTATAAAGATCTATCATTTTTAATCCTCCCTCCAAATATTCTTTAATCAATATGTCCTTCTTCACTCTATGAATAGGAGAATTCCATACAAAAGAATAAAAAATGTCATTAATTTTTTGGAATACACTGTTTGAAGGATTAGGCAAAGACATAATAAGGTGGTTTAAAATAGGTAAAACAAGAGTTTTTATCACAGTTATTCTACCTATTACTGTAAGGTTTCTTTTTGACCATTGTTTTATTATGTTCTTAATCTGTATAATTTTATCATTATAGTTGATGTTGACAATATTGTCTAAGTCCACATCAAAATTTATCCCAAGTAGTTTAAAAGTTGTCTCCCCCCATGAAAGGTTAACGTCGGGACATAAAATTTCCTTGCTATACTTTTTATTTCCAAACCAAATTACTTGTGTTTTCTCAAAATTTATATTTAAACCAGATATTTTTGCAAACCATTCCAATTCAGATAAGGATTCATATAAAGATTTTTCACTACCATCTAAAATCAATGAAGTGTCATCAGCAAACTGTGACAACTTATGCTCAACTTGAGTTACTTCAATACCACTAATTTCCTTATTTCCTCTTATCTTTAGTGCAAGAATCTCAGCACAAAGGATGAAAATATAAGGTGAAAGGGGATCACCTTGTCGGCAGCCTCGACCTATGTTAAAAAATTCAGAAAGGTTACCCCCTTGTATAACTGCAGACTTGATATTATTATAAAAAGCTTTTATCCAGTTGATAATTGATTCCCCAAAATTAAAGAACTCTAAAACATTTAGCAAAAAATCCCAAGAAATAGAATCAAAAGCCTTTTCGAAATCAATTAACAACAGGAGTCCAGGTATTTCGTGATCTTCTGTGTATTGCATGATATCATATAAAAGCCTTATATTTTCTCCTATGTACCTCCCACTGATAAAACCAGTCTGATCAAGATTAATAAGTTTGTCAAGGACAGTCTTAAATCTGTTTGCAATTACTGCTGACCCAATTTTATAGACAGTGTTTAAAAGTGAAATAGGATGCCAATTTTTCAAAAAATGACGTGGTTTATTTCCTTTTGGCAGGCAAGTAATAATTCCTTGCTTTTGTGTTACTGACAATTCTCCCTGTTCTGAACCATAATTTAAAGATTCAACCACAAAAAAATGGAGATCTTTCCAAAAAAATTTGAAAAATTCAGTAGAAAAGCCATCAGAGCCAGGAGTTTTATTATTTTTCATATTTTTTAATGCCTGTCCAGCCTCTTTGACTGTGATTTTACCCTCCAAGCTCTCCTTCTCATCATTAGAAAGTATTGGAACATTTACATTTTTAAGATCTTCTTTCAGATCAGCTACTGAACTTGAGTTATCTCTCTTCTTATATAAATTTTCATAGAAAAGTTTTACTTCTTTTAAAATTTTGTTCTGATCAGTAAGTATTTCCCCATTATCTCTTTCAATTTTTGGTATAATTTTACTCATAAAATTTTTTGACTCCAGTCCACAAAAATAATTTGTTGGTTTTTCACCTTCCTCTATCCATTGAACACGTGATCTGACTATTTTACCCTTTAATTTTTTAATACGTAATTGCTCAAGTTCAATTTTTTTGCTCTCAAGTTTAGTTATTGAAAGTTCGTCAACATTCTCCTCTAACTGTATAATTTTATTTCGTAAAGTTGTTTCCCTTTTTTCAGATTCCCTTTTTTTGTAACTGGAATAAGAAATACTTTTCCCCCTGATTTCCATTAATAAAGTTTCAAGAAAAAGTTGGTGATTCATTCTCATTTGAATATCTTCATTATCTATCTCATCAATATTGTCAAAATCATAAACTAGTGCACAATATTGTGCTTTGATTTCACTAATCTTTTGTTTAACTGTATTTATGTATTCTATATCATAAAGTAAGGAGTTGTTGAACTTCCATAAACCTTTTCCTCTAATAAAAGGATTAAATTCCAGTTCAAGTAATACCATAGAATGATCTGAACGATAACTTGGATGTACTTCACAGTTTTTGAGACTATTTAACATATTATCTGTAAGAAGAAAGAAGTCCAATCTAGCCTGTTTAAATGGAGTTCTTTTTCTCCAAGTATACCTTTGGACATTGGGATAAAGCTCCCTAAATGGATCTATTAAACTTCTTTCTTCTATGATTCCTAAAATACTATCTCTAGCCTTAGGATTATTAGTATGTTTGTTATAGTTACAATAATCTATATAAGGGTTCTGTACAAGATTGAAGTCACCACAAATTATGTAACTTTCATTTTCAAAATCATCAACAATGCCCATAATATTATCAAAAAAATCAGGACTATCCATATTTGGTCCATATAAGCACACTAAAGTAATTTTTTGATTTTCTACCAAAATTTCTAAAATCAAATAGTTACCATTTATATCTTTTTTTTCTTTTAACACTTTGAACTCAAAATTATTGTTGAATAATATAGCAACTCCTCTAGAATTGGAACTGACAGAAGAAAAATAACTTTCATATCCCCACATAGATCTAATACTATTTTCTAAATCACTTGTAAAATGTGTATCCTGGATACAGTAAATATTACATGCTTTTAACTTCAGCATATTAAAGACATCTTTTCTTTTAACTTTATCTCTTGAGTCCCTGACAATTAACAGATAGAATTTTTAAAGACCCCATATTTGTAATAACTTTGTATCAATATACAACATAAAATATTTTTCAAAAACAGCACAACATTGCTGACAGTAACAGGATATATAGATAACAAACATGATAATTAGCAGAAATTGAAGACAGTAAATTTGAAGAAATTGTAATGAAAAAAGATTAAAAACATATGTAAATGATTCAATATGGCAACGCAAAAGTATCATTCTATACTTTTTATGTCAAAATTTATAGTATTGCAGAATTTATATTTTACAACTAATTTTGCCAACCTTCTGTTTGAACAATAATTTAATAGTATTTATATATATAGGGAACATACTTAATATAATTGTATAAATAAACCAATTTTTCAAGATGTTTCTGCCATTGGCCTTCTTCAGTTCTTTATTTTTCCTCTCAGCCATGTAGTTGAAATGTCTTGAAAAATTGGTTTATTAAAACAATGTCTTTTTCATTGGAATAACAACTATACGTAATTAACTAGGATTGTTTATTGTAAATAAGATCACATGACTTAAATTTACGTCAATGATTTAAAACAATTCGATATATTGTAGATACAGCATGTAAAATATACATTGATATAGTATGAGATATCATTAGTGTTTTGACGATTATTTCTTGTTGTTGTTATTGATGCCAAAATGAACAAATCAGAAATCTGTCAGAATCATGTGTTTATAATTAAGAAATATCAAATTGACATCAAGATGTTTGTAAAGCCAATCACTTACGGTTTACAATGTCAATTCAAGAATTTTATAATCAGCAGAAAAAAATTGCTATATCTATATGGATCTCTATAAAAAATCAGGGATTTTGCTGGTATAGTTATGTGGACCACAAATTCATATGCTATATAGGCTTATACAGAGGTGGATTTAGGGGGTGAGGGCAGGAAAATTATTTTGACCTCAATCCACAAGAAATAGTCGAGACCCACACAAACAAATAAATCCATAGAATATTTCAAATTATATTTAAGAACTGAAAGTTTTTTTCTCTCAACTTTTCTTTCATTTTGTAATTATATCATAAACAGGAGTTCAGAATCAGTAATTGTTTATCAAAAGTTTAACAGATTTCCAATTACTCAAGGTCAAAGATAAAATTCCATGACGTGATCTTTATCATGTATTTAAAAAATCACAGATCAATTTCATAAATATGATATGATATTATGATCTGTTGTTTACTATTCCTTGTTAATGCTCAATTAAGCTTAATGAAAAAGTATTAAGTTTAATAACTGAAGGAGTAAAGCTGTCTGAAGGTTAAAACTACGTCTTATATAAATAAGTGTTTTAAAGAACTTTGAAATTAACATTCTTTGTTAAGAGATCAATTTAGTCTGTGATATTCAAAGTATGCACACATTGAAACAATGCCTTCTTGTAGTATTAACCTTGAAACCTACAATGGCTAAGTTAATTTATATTAAGGCAAGAAGTTTTTTTATTTACCAAAAAATTTGGCAGCAAAATATATAAAGAAAAAGAAAAAAAGGAAAAATAATTTCAAAGACGTACTAATTGTGCCCGGTAAAAAGCATTTCAGTACTTTTGGAAAATATTTTGAATTTCTGAAATTGCTCATTTTGAGACATTTAAGTCAGGACTTCAGATATAAGTAAATGTCACTTCTTAAAAACATTTTTTTAAAAAGAAAACAGACATATTACATCTCAAACTAGAAAGTTAGTCTAAGAATGAAAAAGAAAAACCAAAACAATCATAACTCATTATAATAGCATAGGTTTCATACAGAAGTCATTGACTGAGCTTGATAAAAGACAAGAATCACTACTGGTCTATATATATACTGTAACAGTTTACATTTTACCTTGAATGCACTACAAATACTTCACATTACAGGAGAAACCATTCATTTATTTTCTATTTTATTCATGTTATCATCCGATCTTCTCAAAAATTATGTTTAAGCCTAAAAATTGTTTTATTGAAAGTCTGGTAAAACAATTACATATTTCAATTGGTAAAATGATTTTTAATTAATTTTTAGTACTTAATTAAATGTTTTGGCAGATTTTTTATTGCTTGAGATTTTATTAGCATTACGTTTCTAAGGCTAGCTACTATGACATGCCCTCCAAGAAAATTTGAGTAAGTTCAAATACAATATTAGATCATATTGACTGACTTCTTTTTTCAAGGATATATGGTAAATTCCGAACATAACTTGAAATACATTGGGTTTTTGGTTTAAGTGGTGAAAAAATCAAAAAATCTAACATTTTATCTCCGACACAGAATTCTTTTTACCAACTTCATAAGAGCAACCAAGCAATGACAGCCAGGGGCGGATCCAGCCATTTTAAAAAGGGGGGGTTCCTAACCCAGGACAAAGGGGGGGTTCCAATTACATGTCCCCATTCAAATGCATTGATCGTCCAAAAAAAAGGGGGGGGGGTTCCAACCCCCGGAACCCCCCTCTGGATCCGCGCCTGACAGCAAAGGGACAAGCTTTTTCTCACTGTTTCTGACTGACTCACTGGTTGATCAGGTTTGCTGATAAATGTCCAGTGGCTAATATTTCATGCATGTTCAGGAAGAGATTCTCAGCAGCCTTTACTGGCCAGAAACTTACAATTAAATTTATTTTCATTTGGTGACAATGAATGAATAACAAAGAAAATGAAATTTTACTTAAAGATTTAGATTGCCTGGGAGGTACATGTCACAATGACCATATAATTTTTTATTCATATTTTTTTGTACGGTCTGTTGACTGTGTGTGTTATATAAGTAACAATACTAATGAGTTTTGTACAAAATGGTTAAATCAATGTATTAATTGTCTGTAGTCGATTGTCTAAAAATCCTTCAGATCACACAAGTTATGCATAAAAGGCTTAAAGGTCAGAACCTCCACTAGTGGACTTAAGATTTCACAGGCCACATATGGGTCATAATTGTTGTTTTACAGCTTTCCTAAAGAAAGATATTAAAAATCTAATGTCCCCAAAATTTCAAAGCACCGAGTGAGTCTCCCCCTTTCTAACACAGAAGTTTTTTTTGAAGATTATAGCCAACTGATTTATACTGGCAATTACATTATAAGGAGAACATCACACCCTTAACTTTGTCAATTTCTAACAAATTTATCTTCCAATTAGATTTACATTCTGTATATATTTAGAAGTTATTGTAATGTTTTTAGTATTGCCAAAAATGCAACAGGGTTATAATTGCAATAATTAAAACTTAAGCATTTTGAAATTTTTTATATGAATCAAATAGGATTTTTATGAATATCCAAACAATTAAAATTGCAAAAATGACAAAATTATAATTATAAACAATTTCTGAAATTACAGTATTACAAATTGTTTTTATGCTAAGTACATGTACTAATTACAAGTTCAATAGTTCAGCAGTTAAAATAGCAGCTGCTAAATATAACTGACTCTACAGGAAACAATGAATACAAAAATATCAGATATTTGGAAATAATGAATCTCATGTCAGGAAGATGTCATAACCATATGAATATTGTATAAATGATTGAGTCAAATAGGTCAGTCTTATCTTCATGTAAATTTCATAATTAGATATTGATTTCATAGCTAATATTAAATTGACGGACAAATAGGGGGAGATGTAATATTCTTTAGTCAGGGTGCCAGTGCAACAAGGTCATACATTACTATCAACCAATACAGATTACCACACTGCATTCAACAATGATAAAAACTCTAAATAGATAAAAGAAGATGTGGTATGATTGCCAATAAAACAACTCTCAATCCGAGTCACAATTATAAAAGTAAACCATTATAGGTCAAGGTTACGGTCTTCAACACGGAGCCTTAAAGCCTCACACTGAACAGCAAGCTATAAAGAGCCCAACAATTACTAGTAACAGTCTATTATTTGAATTTGGAATTATTTTTAAGTATGGAATTTGCTTGATTTCTTGTTATTGAAATTTTTAATAAATTCCATGATTATTTTGAACTGAAATGTTCTGTGCTGCGCACAACACTTTCTATTACCAAGAAAATAGTATATTTTCAATAGAATGTACTGTGCCGCGCACAACACTATTTAACTAAAATACATTGTATGGAAAGTGTTATTAACCGCTCAAAAGATCATAATACAAAATAAACATGGAATTTATAAAAAAATTTAAACACAAGACAATATGTGAATTCCATAATTAAAAATAATTCCAAGTTCAAATAATAGCCTGTTTAGTGTAAAACCATTCAAACGTGAAAACCAATGGACTAATTTATATAAAAAACAAGAAACCAGAAACACTTGGGAACCACACAAACAGACGACAACCACTGAACAGCAGATTCCTGATTTAGGAAAGGCATGGGTCAAAACAAAATTTAAAACAATTCAAAGCAAAAAATATTAAGGGCCTGAGTATAATGTTTAAAACTTAACTAGCTGTTACTTCAAATAACAAAAGACAAGTTGAATCAAATTAAGGTCTTGTTTGTTTACCAAACTTTTTTTTTTATCAGAACCAGTTTAAAATTACACAAAATTGTATTACAAGAAGTCTGAACAACATTGGTTGTTATTTTTGTAAATCATAAAATTTGATCTTTTTGAAATAAACATCTCTAATATCACATGATGCTTCACCAATATTCC
Organism: Mytilus edulis; assembly: GCA_019925275.1. Taxonomy (NCBI): domain Eukaryota; kingdom Metazoa; phylum Mollusca; class Bivalvia; order Mytilida; family Mytilidae; genus Mytilus; species Mytilus edulis. The sequence continues at coordinate 83,178,672 of CM034361.1, forward strand.
TTCCTCATTGATAATTTTATAATGTAGATCGAGATTATAAAAATGATGTTATTGAGTAAAGTGTACTACAATTTTTGCAAAACAGAATTTTTTTCTCTGCATTCCATTATTGTAAGGCCAACTAAAATTAATTAGTAGATTTTCATCCAAAGTTTTGAAAGAAATGGGGCGGGTGGAAAGATTTTATTTTTTAAATTTTATTCAATTTGAAACCTTCTTGTGGCGTGAACTTCATATACGCATGTGTTATAATTACAAAATTTAGCTTATACCATGTAAATGTTTAAACATGTATAAAGAATCGTACATAATTCTTGAATAAACATCTCTGATTTGCGGACTGTTCTACATGCAATTGCTACTTTAGAAACATATTTTCAGCAAACAGTAAAACCATGGAGAAATTCTCTATTCATTTGACTATCAACTCTAAATTCATTTTGCTCTCTAAGCGATGGTTTGTACATAGTCCCCATAAATGTATGCAAATGCATTGGTATGCAGCACAAGTATTATGAATGAAATGAACACTCAAACAAGTGTTGCCAGGAATAGTAAAGTTGGCGCTTTTAAGATTCTCAAGTTATGCAAGAAGTGACGCATATATAATTACATTATAAATGTTTTTTTGTGTTTTTAAACAAAAACAATAGCCATAGGTAAATCTAAGGGTTTTCTAGTACACAATGTGTATGTTTGCCGACTTTTTGAACTCTTTTTTTTCTACCAATTTGTGCCACGATTCTTGCACTTTGGAAATCATTCACAACCCAAATTTGCTTACACAAAGTCAATGTATTATAAAATAAATCCACAACTTTCTGATGAAAGAAATTTCCAAATTTTGTGACATACCGCGATTTGCGTTGGACACAGCGTATTTAATACTCGTAACCCGAATATTTCATGCCCTTCTGGTAATCTTTCTATATTCTCCGTAGATGAACTGTCATCATTGTGCAACAGATTTTGTCAACATAATCGTTTTAAAGTACTCGAAACAAGAATATGAAAACCGAAATTTTATAAACAGGAAGTTCGAATGAAACAAAATTATTGACGGTTACCGGTAAATCCGGAAATCGTAAATTTTGTAAAATAAAAAAAATCGGGGCGGGACGATTTCAGAGGGGCGGGCGGGGATGAAAATCTATCAATTAATTTTAATTGGCCTAATGTATAATTTAGTATTTTGCATACATGTATATATTTTAAAAACTAAAGGTCCATCTGGTAATGCTCCTTGCAATTGTCAACCTCTGGCTGAGGGTTGAAAAAACCTGCAATATCAGTGCTGACAGGCAGTTAATAAGCTGAGCAACTTAAACTACTCAGAGGCCTCGTGTACTTCTGAGACCAAGGCATTGTAGGATTTTCCCATTTGATTCTACTCGTGTAACATAATTATGCTACTTAATAAAATAAATATGATATATTACAAGAATAAAAAGTGTTTGAACTTCAGGCTTCAGGTCTACACTTCAATCATACAGAATATGCATTTCCTAATCTGATTTAAAGAAATAAACATAATTATCACAATGCTTCACTTGTATTTCTTCATGTGTGATAATTTGATAATGTATCTAGTTGTTTTTCTTAGAGAGTACAGTCTGTATCTAGCTGTTTTCTTAGAGATTATATCTGAAATTGAGTTGTACTACAAATTTTTGATAACAGCTGGAACTTGTATGGTGGAAGAAAAACAAAATGAAAAGAAAACAAATAGATGTGTGTGGTAGAATAAATGATTTGAATGGAATTTCATAGCTTAATTTTACAGAAAAAAACATAGTTTTCTGCTATTGTTTTTCACCATTCAATTGTGGCTATGTTGACTCATTTGTTGAACTTTTCTTGCTCATTGTTTTTACCATATAAATACAGATTTTACTCTACCTTCTATAGTTTGAAAATTGGTGCTATTAAAATATATGGAGGTTAAAAAGGGGCCTCGGTCTTTTAAAATAGAAAGGGGTCTAAACAACAACTTAAGCTCAAGACTTAAATTGTTTGTTGTAACATCAAATGGTTAAAAATACATGTATAATTCAGGAAAAGGAAATGTTAAACAATAAATCAAAAAGAACCTAATTCTGCACTGAAAATTAGGAGAAATTTATACAGTTAATAGAGTGGTATAGAATTTTTAATACAGATTAAGAGATGCTCTACAATATTTCATTGTGGCCTCCCAATATTTTCTCTCTTTCATAAGTTTAATAGTTAAATAACAAGACAGTATGAGGTCAATTTCTTACTCAGAAGTTGAAAAAAAACTTCCCAATTTACACTCGCTTTCATTTTTGCCAAGCAAAAATTGACAAAATTTTATCAATACTTATATATATTGTTTGTTCACAAATTGTCAATATGAATTCAATTGAATGTTTTTAGGGTAGTTTTTGTTGTTTGATACATTTTGCTGATTTGGCTATGGGGTCAATGACACGACAGCCCAACAACACAAAAAAAGAAAAATAACCAATATAAGTCTTCCAAAAAAAATAGGTGTTTATGATGAATTGAAAAAAAACCTGAGGCCAAATAAAAATATGTGTGTGGTTCCAGTAACCCTACCGTCCCGTAACTTTTTCGACTTAAAAATAGACTACCCTAAAGATTTTATTGTCATTTTTCATTAAGCACTGTTAAAGTCAGAATGTTGCTCCCAAATTCAGACTCAATGTAAAAAAAAAAATAAATAAATAAAAAAAAATAAAAAAAATTCCCAAATTACTTTTTTTCAGAGGTAATTAACTCAGGAACCACACATACTTTTTTATTAGGCCTGACATTCATTCCATGTCACATTATTGTGTTGTTGATTGTACATCTATTTTTAACAGGGGGCCCTTTTATATAGGGTATGGCTTAATTGTCTGCCCGCCCACTTGTACATGGTCTACTACTGTTCCGATATATTATAGGTAATTTTTGTTATTTATTGTAAGAACTCATTAAGTTTATGTTATATTTCATTGTAGATTATTTTTAAACTGAAAAATATGTTAATTTATTCATCAATGATATTACTATACTCATGTAGCAGTCATATGAGATATGAATACATAAATAAATAAACAATTCAATTAGCCGCATGATGATGATACCCCAAAATATACCCAAAATAGAGTTATAAACTTAATCTTCTAATGTGTTTCTAAATGACTTCTTCAGTTCATGTAAATGATCCATAAACAAAATTGTAAAGAATGCATTTATATATCAGGTTTATTATGAAGAATGTCACAATAACATCTTGGCCTTTTCCCTAAGTTAGTGTAAATCTTCATACCTATCCTATTAAGAACCTTGTGTAATCTTAATCCTTCTTTTTATGATATTTACAAAAATAACCTCTCTTAAGTAAATCATCATGACCTAAAATAAAAATAGTCAAGGCCACCTACTATGATAAATGAGGCAAATTTTACTTCTATACATTTTTAAATGGAACCTTTTAATTGGTAGGCTATAAGACCCCAATCACACTAGGACATTTTTATCTATTTAAACTAGACCTGTTCACTTTACATCGATTCAAGGGCCAATGTGAATGCTTTAAATCGATCTTCAATCGGTCTAAACTAAAACACCAAAAGAGGTAGTTTAGTTTGAATCGATCTAAAGTAAACCGATCTTACTTTAAATGTGAACGCAGAGATCGGTTTAAACTAGTACGATTGAATCAAAAATAATTTCGTATGCGCATGTACAGCGCCAAAACTATCTCAGAGGTTCGTTGTTTAACCCATATTTCTCTGTTTACAGACATTTACAACAAACTGAAAACATTGTGTCTTTGCCATCGCATAAATTTGCGAAATTTGTGTCTTCTTTTCTTATGATGATTTTTTCTTCTTTTTAGGAACCGTAATACTTCATCGTGTTGTAACTTCGTTACTGCAGATATTTTTTTCAAAATTAGAGAAAACGGCAATAAAACCTGTACCAAAATGTTGACTTCTGATTCAGGAGAAACAATAACTTTATCCATTTTTTTCAAGTGTGTGTGTCGGAGTATCAATAGATGAATTTAAAATCAGTTTTATTTATACACAATGTTTACAGTTTACGAGTAAAAAGGTTAGATCGATTGCGCTTTTAATTGTAGTGTGAACGCCGCAGTGGATTGGTTTAGACCGATAGAGATCGTTATGATTAAAGATAATGTGAACGCTAACTGGTTTTATTTAGATCAATTAAAAACAAGAATGTGTCCTCAGTACACGAATGCCCCACTCGCACTATCATTTTCTATGTTCAGTGGACCGTGAAATTGGGGTAAAATCTCTAATTTGGCATTAAAATTAGAAAGATCATATCATAGGGAACAAGTGTACCAAGTTTGAAGTCGATTGGACTTCAACTTCATCAAACACTACCTGGACCAAAAACTTTAACCTGAAGCGGGACAGACGGACGAACGAACGAACAAACGGACGCACAGACCAGAAAACATAATGCCCCTCTACTATCGTAGGTGGGGCATAAAAATGCTAGTGTGAATGGGGTCCGAGTTGTACAATTTATTAAGAAATGGAAAGGTTTAAAATTCATAAAAATAGGATGCAGCATTGATTTTTATCAAACCACAGTTAGGCATATTGATAATAAAAACATTCATATAAATTAAAAACATTCTTATAAATAAGAAGTTTTTCATAACTGAAAAAAAGACCCACTTCATTTATTCATCTGCATTTAATTTTTATCTTTCATTTTTAACAATTCCATTTTCCAAGGTAGCTAACTTTATTATTACTAAATAAAAACCCAAACATGTCTCCTTATCACTGTAGAAGAATTGCAAATTGACCATACAGTATCCCTTCTCTTTCTTAAAAAAAGATCCTCCTTCATAAAAAATGAGTTAAAACCTAAGACACTTATTTATGCATGGCATGATGATATTTAAGTAATAAAATCAACTTAAAATTTACTATAAACCATTTTTCAAAAGATTGATATATTTTTTTTTCAATTCTTTCCTTTGTAATTATTATGTAACAACTCTATAAGTTTAAATCGTTCAATTAAATACAACAATATAAGTTTAAATCGTTCAATTAATTTAATTATGTATTACAACTGTCTATAAATGTTCATATTGTAACACTTGTTTTATCTGGAATGATTGATTGATTCAATTAAAAATATAGATATTAAAATTCAAATGCTAAATAAACTATCTAACAAAATATGTATCAAAAATGACATTCTCTTTGATGTGCATGTATATATATTTCATTGAAATGTTTAATTAATATCAATGATACATGTACGTCAATTACAAAATTATCTAAATTGGGCAAACCTTATAGTCTCAAGGTTGTTTAATAAAGTTGTTCCATCCCTTATATTGAGTTTTAAGACTTAGCTTAGCTCTCTCTTAATTCCTTCTTCCAATAATTCAATTAAAAATATAGATATTAAAATTCAAATGCTAAATCAACTATCTGACAAAATATGTATCAAAATATGACATTCCCTTTGATATACATTTCATTGAAATGTTTAATTAAAATCAATGATACATGTACGTCAATTAATGTAAATTATAGAATTGGACAAACGACTACATCTTGACATCAATGCAGTTTTTCCATTGCTCAGTATTGAGTTCTCTCTTAATTCCAACTTCAAATAATTTTATCATAAATTAAAATATTTAAACAAAATCTAAAATCAGCTATCTGCCAAAAAAGTATCAAAACCCTTTGAAGTACATGTACTATCAGTATGTACATTTCTTTGAATAGTTTAAATTGATATCAATGCTAAATTGTCAATTATAAAAATATCAAAATTTGACAAACTTTAATCTGGTCATAAATACATTTGTGCTATGCTTATTCCAAATTCTCTCTTAATTTCTACTTCAAAATATTCAATTAAAAAATTTAGATATTTATTATATTAAATTCAAAATAAACCAACTGACAAATATAGAACCTGAAAAACTGACAACTTCTCTTTGATGTACATATATACACATCTCATTGGAAACTTATATTAATATCAATCTAATTGTCAATTACAGTATTATCTAAATTGAACAAACCTTAATCTAGTCATTAACAAAGTTGTTCCATGCTTATTCCAAGTTCACTCTATTATCCCTTACTTCAAATAATTCAATAATATTCCTTACAAATATCTATTTCATCTACAATCCAATTTGACCGATTCGATATCAATTTCATTGTCATCACAACTCATCGTTATTACAATAAGAACAAAAAACACACTGTTAATTATCCTTGGCAATCCTCCTCCTATCTATATCTCCCGATAATAAGTTAAGACTTGTATACATACAAAGTTATGTCAATAAACTTAAGCATTGCTGAACTATCAATCAATTCATTCAACAACACAATAATATCGTAGTCAATTTCCCCTCCATTTAGCATTAAACTGAGTGTGGGCAGTTATCTAACGATGTCTGTTTTACATGCAATAATGATTTTTATTGTCTTTTTGTTCCATGAGGGAATGAGAGGAAAATTTCATTTTCTTCAAAAACCAAATTTTTAAGTATCTCTCCTCAATTATTTTCTTTTACACACACAAACTTTGCAGTTAATTTAAAAACGCTTTTCTTGAGAAAAAAAATTCAAAATGTTTCCGGTGACATTAAAATATTGGATTTTTGATCTGATATTGCCATGTCCCTCCACCCCCCCAGATAGCTACTGTTTTATTACCTTAATTAAAACTTTTTCTGCATTTAATTTTAACCTTGAATTTCCGGAGATAAGATATATACACAACAGGTAGAGGGAATGTCTGAAAATCTATATAGTTATGACAAAACTGACCTTGAGCAATGAATTGACTTGTGATTTACACCTTAGTTAGTCATATATATACTAACTACCTATTTATTTTATCAATAAAAGATTGATAAAAAATTTGCATATTTTTATTTATATTTATCTTGAGCCATGAGCTGACTAATGTGATATATGGCTTAGTTAGTCATATATCTACTAACTAAACCTTCTTTTTATCGATAAAAGTTTTAAATTTTTTTTTTTTTTTTTAAGATGCAATTTTTCTTTAAGATTGACCTTGAACTTTTACATAATTACACTTTGTTTATGGATAAGGCTTTCAAACATGTGTAGAATAATTTCCTATATTTAATGTACCGGTAGCCATTTCATGTAAGCAATTGCTAAACATTATGCACAAGACTGTATGGAGGTGACTTGGAATGAGTGCCACAGTTTGCATCAAAAACTATATTCAGGGCTAGTTGTCATAAAACTTTATGAACTCAGAATGTGAGGTATGCTTGTCATTTAGACAACTAAATCCTCAAGAGACCCAAGCAACTATAAGTCACCCTTTTTAGGGAAATAAATCAGGGGCTCTCTATTACAATTTATATAATCCAGCTCAAACAACTTGCAAGTTGTTTGAGCTGGATTATATAAATTGTCATTTTTTCCAGGCATGCAACATAAGTAATATACTATAAGATAATTGCTTTTATTGTGAACCACATATTCACGTTAGATACAAATCAATTAAAGTACTTTTAATTATCACATCCCATATATAACAAGAGGCTCTCAAGAGCCTGAATCGCTCACCTTAATTCTTTTGGTTAAATCTCTCATCAATGATTATTTTGGCTTTTCAATTTATTTAAATGTTTTTTGGATCGTCCTATTTTCTTCAAAAGCCAAAAAAAATAATCATTTTCTCCTATGTTCTATTTTAGCCATAGGAGCTATGTTTCTTGACATACAAGGAAATAAAATATAAAATTTATACTAGATACTCTGAAACTCATTTAGCCTAAGTTTGGCTGAAATTGATACAGCAGTTTCAAAGGAGAAGATTTTTTAAAGTAAGTCAACATGATGAACAAATTGTGAAAAAAAGTCTTTAAAGGGCAATAACTCCTTAAGGGGTCAATTGACAATTTTGGTCAAATTGACTTAATTGAAGATCTTACTTTGCTGAACATTATTGCTGTTTACAGTTTATTTCTATCTATAATTATATTCAAGATAATAAACAAAAACAGCAAAATTTCCTTAAAATTATCAATTCAGGGGCAGCAACCCAACAACAGGTTGTCTGATTCATCTAAAAATTTCAGGGCAGATAGATCTTGACCTGATAAACAATATTACCCAACGTCAGATTTGCTCTAAATGCTTTGGTTTTTGAGTTATAAGCCAAAAACTGCATTTGACCCCTATGTTCTATTTTTAGCAATGGCGACCATGTTTGTTGATAGATCATAACTTCGGATACAATTTACAAACTAGATACCCTAAGGAACATTCAGTTAAAGTTTGGAAGTATTTGGCCCAGTAGTTTCAGAGGAGAAGATTTTTGTAAAAGATTACTAAGATTTACGAAAAATGGTTAAAAATTGACTATAAAGGGCTATAACTCCTAAAGGGGTCAACTGACCATTTCCGTCATGTTGACTTATTTGTAAATCTTACTTTGCTGAACATTATTCCTGTTTACAGTTTATCTCTATCTATAATAATATTCAAGATAATAAACAAAAACAGCAAAATTTCCTTAAAATTACCAATTCAGGGGCAGCAACCCAACAACAGGTTGTCTGATTCATCTGAAAATTTCAGGGCAGATAGATCTTGACCTGATAAACAATTTTACCCCATGTCAGATTTGCTCTAAATGCTTTGGTTTTTGAGTTATAAGCCAAAAACTGCATTTGACCCCTATGTTCTATTTTTAGCAATGGCGACCATGTTTGTTGATAGATCATAACTTCGGATACAATTTACAAACTAGATACCCTAAGGAACATTCAATTAAAGTTTGGAAGTATTTGACCCAGTAGTTTCAGAGGAAAAGATTTTTGTAAAAGATTACTAAGATTTACGAAAAATGGTTAAAAATTGACTATAAAGGGCAATAACTCCTAAAGGGGTCAACTGACCATTTCCGTCATGTTGACTTATTTGTAAATCTTACATTGCTGAACATTATTCCTGTTTACAGTTTATCTCTATCTATAATAATATTCAAGATAATAACCAAAAACAGCAAAATTTCCTTAAAATTACCAATTCAGGGGCAGCAACCCAACAACGGGTTGTCTGATTCATCTGAAAATTTCAGGGCAGATAGATCTTGACCTGATAAACAATATTACCCAACATCAGATTTGCTCTAAATGCTTTGGTTTTTGAGTTATAAGCCAAAAACTGCATTTGACCCCTATGTTCTATTTTTAGCAATGGCGACCATGTTTGTTGATAGATCAAAACTTCGGATACAATTTATAAATAAGATACCCTAAGGAACATTCAGTTAAAGTTTGAAAGTATTTGGCCCAGTAGTTTCAGAGGAGAAGATTCTTGAAATAGTTTACGACGACGACAGACGACGGACGACAACGGACGCCAAGTGATGGCATAAGCTCACTCATGTCCCTTCGGGACAGGTGAGCTAAAAAGGGGAGATAATTCATCAAAAGACTTCTTCTTTCTGAAACTGATGCATAAAAAAAACCTGAAGACCAACAGAAAAATAATTTGGTCTAACCTTAATTTAATATCTGTGTTATATGCAGTTTTCCAATTCAATTCAACATTGGCAATATCAGAATTCTTAACCTATTATAAAATCATAAAATTATTCTGATTATTAATACGTAATTATTTGAAAACATTAATAAAATTCCAAAGTTTCTAACAATGTATTGTGCAACAATTTTATTATTTTTTTCATTTACAATATCTTTTAAAGCAATTGATGAAGAACATTTTATCATCATTAAGAAGGATAAAAGCTTAAATTCTTTGTAGAACAAGAATGTGTCCATAGTACACGAATGCCCCACATGCTCTATCATTTTCTATGTTCAGTGGACCATGAAATTGGGGTAAACCCTCTAATTTGACATTAAAATTAAAAAGATCATATCATAGGGAACATGTATACTAAGTTTGAAGTCGATTGGACTTCAATTTCATCAAAAACTACCTTGACCAAAAACTTTAACCTGAAGCGGGACAGACGGAAGGACGAACGAACAGACGCACAGACCAGAAAACATAATGCCCCTCTACTATCGTAGGTGGGGCATAAAAATGTAGTTTCAGGTGAACATATTGAAACTTAATAATACATGAGGGGTCTGGAATAGGGGTTGAGAAGTCAATCTATCTTTTAACTTTCTGTATTCTTTAACTCTTAAGGTACATTTGCAATTTTTCCTCAATTCTTAAAATTGTTTTACAACCCAATTACTGAATTATTCTTTTTTTTTGCTATTCATTTCTATTCTTAATTTTTTTAGTCTATTTTTCCTGTAGTATATTGCCAATAACATTCCAATTCATTTCTATTATTTATCTTTTTCAGTCCATTTTTCCTGTAGTAATTGGTCCTTTATTTTCTATTCTGTAACCCTCAAAAAAATTATAGTTCCTCATACAGCATGCAAATGTTGAAATCAAAGAAAACATGATTCAATGACATAGGGAAGGTGCATCACTATTTGTGAAACTAGATGTGTCTACACGAATTGCCTGGATCATCTCAAAAAGTTGAAAAACTGCAATTTCAACAACACAAATGAAAACAAACATGATGGTAGTCTCACATATCTAATTCAACTCAAAATTTGAAAGTGTATAGAAAAAAGTCTGTATAATTGTGATTTTCAACAATGTTCAAAAGTTGTAAACCCTTAATTTTGACAAAAATCAGCTGAGCAGAACCTTTATACTTAAAACTTGATCTATAACTCATCATGGTTAACTCACATACCAAAAATCAGCCCAATATCTCAAGGCGTTTAAAAAAAAAGTCCACATAACATTTTCAACAATTTATTCAAGTTTTGAATTAATCTGTACTTTTTAAGTTCTAAAAGGTCGAATTTTCTAAGTTAACTCTTTGTTCTCACTAGCAAAGTAATTTCAAAATCATGGCACCTAATTCATACATTTTGCACCATATAATTTAAGGCCAGAATTTTTTAATTTGTTGGTTTACTGATCCGCGGACCCATTTTGCCGCTTTCCAGAATAAAAATGCATTATCCCTGAAAAATAATTAAAATATTCTTTTTTATATGAAATGAATACAAATATCACACTTTCTGTAGTGAGAAAATAAAACTTCCAGATTTACGTTTCTAAAAATAGACAAATCAATTATAACTGACCTTGAAATGTTGTTTGCACAAATAATTTTGCGAAACAAAACATGTGTTTAAAACCAATTATATAATAAGTTCGTTTCCCGTATTTGTCATCAGTCCGTAAGATGCATCATCTGATAGAAATAGACTTGTCCAAATGTGGACAGGTGGAAGACATCAAGTTAAAATATTGAATATCAAATAATCATTTGAAATTTTCTTGTTTCATAGATAATAAAAAAAATATTGTCCAATTGGATAAAAAACACAATACATGACAACAGATTAACCCGATATTCTCGTTTTTCCAGTGGACGAGTCCATTACGTTTTTGACATGTGTGTTGAAACTTATTTTCGTACCCCGTTTTTACATTTTTTTCTTTTATCAGTTTTCGTTCTTGAAGATCATAATTCACCAAGTTTTTGGAATTGATTAAGAGCTACGCGACTCTGTTTTTCTTGTTTGTGAAATGACGATTTAATTTCGTCTTTGTCCGTGCACCCCCTTTTTATACGGGAAATTCTTAGAATGTCATGCGATGTTTATGACAGCTGAGCAATAAAATTTAATCGGACTAAAATCTAAGAAATGATGACAAAATAGCATAACAAACATATTGTTTGAAAGACGAAATACATATTTATTTTGCATTTTTTTCTGTCTTGAAAGATTTTTTTTTTTATTTTTTTTTCCGACCGACCGACCCAACTTTTTCATCGGGAAAATCCGTAAACCAACAAATTAAAAAACCCTGGCCTAATCTTATCAAATTGAATTTTACAAATACTTTTTATATTCTTTTTAATAAATTTTTTAAAACGATGCTCTTTTCTGGCATTATTCAAATAAACTGCATTTAAATCTAATATTACAGAATATCTCATGTGTTCTAATTCCATTTAAAAGATTTCCTGACATTTGTTTGTAGCTAAATAGAAACAGTCTTTTTACTAACGATATAAAAAACATGTAAATTTCATTTCAGCTTCAAAAGCAATGTAAATTTCAACCCACGAAATAGACAAATGCAATTATACAACTTTAAACAATTCAGCTAAAATCTCTTCACAGAAAAGAACAGAGAAAAAAATTACTTTTAAGTCTTAAATTGATTACATGTTCTATATCAATGCTACTGAATCTTACATGACCTTAGCGTACAGTGATTTATTTCATTGGATTTTTTGTAAAACGTGCAACTTGATATCTTTAGCATTTAAAAAAGCACTAGTCCTTCAATGCTTTACTTACAAATAAATCATTTTCTATTCACTGGAATTACTATACACTAAGTGAAATCTTAACAACTGGTTCTTTAAATACCCAAAGCTATTAAAAACTTACAATTAAAATGCTATTAGATACGAATAATTGGTGCACTTTCATTACAAAGGACAAAAACCTAAAAAAAAATGTTTATCTGTTTTAAATAAATAAATCACTAAAGAACTTTTATATTTGACCATGGTAGTATCAAATTATGGCACAGGCCAATAACCTCAAATAAAATTAAAGTGTATAATCTTCAGAAGCTTTTATTTATTGTAATGCTTGTGTTTTAAATTGATGTTGACAAATTTATCTATTAGTTCCCAGAGTTTACAATTTTAACAGTTTGTCTAAATGAAATTAGTGTAGTTCAACACACTTGACTTATTTTTTTCATATTACTTATAATTGTTTCTCATATCTCGTATCTCGTTTCTCGTATCGCTGTATCTCGTATCTCGTATCTTGTATCTCTGTATTGCCTTTTACACCTTCCCAGTCTTAATGCACCCAAGGCATTATAAAATTTCAAGTAGTCGAGAATCTTTTATTGTAAAGAAAATAATTAAAGCATAAAATCGACAGCGTTGCATAATAACCGAGTTCAGCTTACAATAAGTCAGGAATGTTGAGATACAAAGGACGGTTGTTCAAATACTTGTTCAAATACGTAGCCTCCCTCCACATCAGGCCACCCATAATGGTGATAAGAGTGAATTATGTTATTATTCAAAAGCAATGATTTCTATCCAACAACAAGATGTGGCCAAAAGAAACCATGACTTGCTCATTCTTCTAGAAAGTTGAACGATCTGGTTGAATTTAAACTGCATTCTTTATCTCTGCCAATATAGGGACACCTCTTTATTCAGAGAAAAAGTTAATCCGACATTCCTTGGCCACCAGTACATTTAAACTTCAAATAATGATAATATTGATTGAAAACTGTACCAATAATTCTTCTTGCATTTGACTATGGCTAATTTTAACATGTTATTTGTTAGATGTTGCCTACCCAAGACTTTTATGGTTTGGTTAAGGTTGGTAAGAATTTTTTTCCTTCTTTATTTGACTAACTACTTAAAATGTTTTGTTCAAGATAACAATGTGTGAGTCAGGAAACAATCTTTATAAAAATAAATTGAAATTTTTCATGTAGGCTGCTTTTCCAATTTTTGAAACCTTTATTAGATTAAAGCATAATGAACCTTTTTAAAGCTAATATTTATATTTCTAAATTGCATTTATTTTCAAATCAGATCAATATTTCTGTAATTGCAATGTTTCAAAATTATAAGACCAATAAAACGAAAATGTATTATTTCAAACAAAGACAATATTATTAAAAATTGAAATGTTTCAAATCAGTCTACTTTTAGGAAAATCCATTATTTCAAACAAAGACAATATTATTAAAAATTGAAATGTTTCAAATCAGTCTAATTTTAGGAAAATCCATTATTTCAAACAAAGACAATATTAAAATTGAAATGTTTCAAATCAGTCTAATTTTAGGAAAATCCATTATTTCAAACAAAGACAATATTATTAAAAATTGAAATGTTTCAAATCAGTCTAATTTTAGGAAAATCCATTATTTCAAACAAAGACAATATTATTAAAAATTGAAATGTTTCAAATCAGTCTAATTTTAGGAAAATCCAGTATTTCAAACAAAGACTATATTAAAATTAATCCATTATTTCAAACAAAGACAATATTATTAAAAATTGAAATGTTTCAAATCAGTCTAATTTTAGGAAAATCCATTATTTCAAACAAAGACAATATTATTAAAAATTGAAATGTTTCAAATCAGTCTAATTTTAGGAAAATCCATTATTTCAAATTAGAGTACACCATATTATATAATAGGAATGTTTCAAATTAGACCATTATTACAATTCAGACCAATAATATAAAGGAAAATCCATTTATATTTCAATTAGACAATATTATTAAATTGGAATGTTTCAAATTCTACCAATATTAAGGAAAATGCATAAAACTTTCGAGCATGATTTTTGTACTCAGACTCGAAATTTAAACCAATCAAATTGCTGGATTTCATGTTTCAAGCATAATTTTTGTGCTCCGAGCACTGAGCAAAGTGTTATGCCTTTATGAATATCTAACAGAAAATGCAAAATTTCTAAAATTGCATTGCTTGAAATGATACAAATATTTCAGAAATTTCTTTGTTTCAAATCATTAGACTTTCATTTCATTCATGATATTACACAATAATTAATGTAGCATAGGTGTCTATGGTTCAACAATCACATATATACATGTATGCTTAATTTCTGAATTTACAAATATAGGAAGGCACGATCCTCTAATAAACTGAGAGTTGACACAAAGGATCAGACAACTGATGAAAAGGTGCAATTTCCTTACACTTACAAAGTATATATTTACTTTTAAAGAGTGAAAATGACACCTTGTCAACACTATATTAAGAATGTCTATTTCATACTTGTATTATATGTCTATTTCACATGCTTTATCATTTTCCTTCTTCCAAAAATGGACTTATCTATTGTGATTATAAAGTTGATGAATTACTTTTAAAGTCAAAGTTCAACTTTTTGGCACCAAAATAATCCTGGTTTCCTTTTTCTTCTGTCCGATATATCTTATAGAGTTATTTATTACTACAAGTTTATGCAAAGTAATTGAATATGAATAATTCATAAATCTATCTCATTTTAACACCTTTTTGGCATAAACGAAAATTCATTAACATAAATTAAATCATGTTAAAAAAATATGTCTTTAAGCATTTTACTTAATAACTGCACTTTCGGCTTATAAACTCTTAAAGGATGAAAAACAACTTATTATAATTTTTAATTTACAACGATCCATTAAAGTTAATGTATGGCCTTGATAATAAAATTGTAATTTATGATGTATATTTCATGATATATTTCTATTTTTAAAAGTACTGTATTGCACTCAGAAAAGGACTAAAACAACCTAATGTGTCCACACCTGTTACAAATTTATTGGAAACATCAATACAATATTTTATTAAAATTGAGTTTCAGCAGATTTTACTTGGAATTTTTCACAAATTCTAAACTTATTGGAAAAAGAATGTCAACTAATTACACCAGGGTCTAGATATAAAGAGTCCTTCAAGTCTGTAATTAATTAGGCAAATTTTTATCTATCAATCATTATAAATTTTGATTTATATTTTCTATTACTGCATATTTTAAGCACCCATTAATCTTTATTCTTTACTTTTTAGCTTTAACTTCAAAAATAATTTCCTTTTTTTTAACTGCACATTTTTTCCATTATTCTATATCATGTAAACCCCATGCAGGCCCTATTTTATGGGGTCCATTTTATAAGAAAAAGTCTCTAAACTGGAGACAGCAAAATCTTGAAAATATTTGAACATATATCATTTTGTTAAATATAATTATATAATTTGTTGTTTTCATTTGTTTGTAAGCCAATTGCCCGTACTTTTCAAATAAATATCCTTAAAATACAAAAGTTGAAATTCACATGATCAACAAATAGGTAAGAATTAAAAAATATCATAACAATAAAAGTGATATTATATGATAAATAAATTTCATTACTTTATCTGGTATTTTATTACTTATCTTTATTTATGATGAAATCTTCATTATTTGATAAATGATTTTTACCTTTATCAAGTTTTTAATCCCAAAATCCAATATGCTACAAGCTACCAATAAAGCCTTATTATAAACTAGATAAGAGTGAATTATACAAACGTAAACAAACATTTCGTAACTGACTATATACAAACTATTACTTACAGCTATATTTGTAAATAATCTTAAAATAATCCGATAACAATATAGTCTGTATGTAATTCCTTCTTTCAGGTACCAGATATATCACGTCACAATCACGCCACTTCTGATATACTTAGAATCAATGAGACAAAAGCTCAACAATGTGGCACTTGTTTGAGTTATAATTCAGGCGTAACCACGATGGGCTATTCTAGTTCTAGTAATGTCATTGCAAACTGTTTTCTTTCCACATGAATTACTCTTCCCTAACGCTTCATTAAGGAAGTCCAATTGCGGTATTTAAAAGTTCATATTCGGTTACAATGGATCTGTTTATCAAGATTTCAAGCTTATTAAGTGCTACAGAATCAACAAGATTAAAATAAGTATCGGTACGACACAACAATTGAAGAGGCAAACGAACCGAAAAAATTGCTCACTTAAATTCACTATGGCCTAGACCGCACTGACCTTGTCAATCGGTCCATTTTAGGAATAATCAAGATATCTGACAAAGTCTATATTTGTGTCCTGAATGGATAAACATCAAATTTTTATCAATGTGCCGAGGAGCATTAACCCCAAATGTCCTATATTTAGTGCAACCTTGGACTAACAATGAAGGCTAGTTTATGGGTCTTTGGATTCATCGATTCATGTAATCATTAATAATCATCATTAACAAATAAATACGACAGAAAATATGACAAATAAATATGACAATTTGGGGGTGTTTGTAATAATATTACATCACATGTGTCATATAAATTTATTCTTCTTCAGAACTTTTTATACCAATATTTTAACAGGTGTACTTATGATCCACACTTTGGGATTGAAAGGTGTAATTGATGGGTTTTCATGTTTGTTTATTAAATTTTTCAACAAACAAAATTATGATCGTTTCTTTCCTAACTTTAATGAAAAGTGAGAAATGTTGATTGGAGAGAAAAAAAAAAGGAACATTTGTGGTGTGAATGAATTCTTTTCAGTCTCTCTTGATAAATTTATAAGAAAATTTAAACTAATGATGGATGTGTTCTAAATGACCTCGACTGGTTCTCTAACAGTTGGTAAGAAATGTGAAAATTAAAAAAAATAAAAAATTAAATCAGCAAAAAAACCCTGAATAAGATCCCAAATTCTAATATTTTGAAAATAAATCAAAGCTATCGAGTTATCAATAGTAATGAAAATTGTCATGAAACAAAAAATCTTCCATATTGTAATGAGAGATTACAAATAAGCAGTCCTTTTTTGAAAAATACAATTACTTTATGGTAAACTAATCTATCTCATGTTACAAAACATCATATTGATCATTGAGAACACCACAATCCAGATAATTACCATAAAGAAATAGCCAAGGTAATATAACACCCTGTAATTATCATTCCTTAGAGAACATTAAAAAGGGAGCATTTCAAAATGTGTATTATCTTCAAACAAATAATTAGACAATTCTTCTAAAAATAAAAGAAACCAATCAAAATTTGTGTTTTCATTTTTTTATATATATTTCTTTACCTTAATGCATACAAAATTATTTTGATGTTTTAAAATGGTCCCTAATATGCCATAAAATAAGAAAGGAAAAAAACCAAAAAAACAGGGTATGATTTTACTCTTAGAAATTTATTGTAAAATAATCCATACAGTTATGATTATTGTATATAGACTGGTAAACCTGCATTTCAATATCATTTTGCTCTAATTACACAATTATTGCAGCCAATGGACTGCTCTTAAGTCTTAACCAACAACATATTTTAGGGGAAGAAACTCATAAAAATTATGATTTCTGTCAAACATTTTTCAAAAGTATATTCTAAGTTTCTTAATAACATAGATTATTTTCATTCTGTTTCTAAGTAAAGTAAAAAAAAAAGAACAATCACTTTTAAGAGTTATCTCCTTAACCCAGATCTACCCCCTCAAAAAATGAGTTGATCTGTTTCAGCAAGCAACAAATTGCTCTGCAATCTTTGAACAAATATTTTAAGGCTGACATATTTACAGAGTAATTTTATGACCATAAGCTGCCTTCATACATGTTATGATTTAATGCCTATTATTTCTTATATATGTTGATGTGATGGCTTAGGATTCATATATATGTTGATTTGATAGCTAGTTTTCACCTACTTGTCACCTTATACAATTTTATAGTTGCCAACATTCTTTCATTGTTCCTGTCTTAGTTTTGACTTATGAATCCGATTGAAAAAGTATGTAGGAAGGTCAATGAACCATGGATATTATACTCGGGGATATTTTTTGTTAGTTTACAGTGACCTGATCATTAGCGGATCTAGGGGGGGGGGGGGGGGGGGGGGGGGGTCATGGGGTGCCCCCCTTTTGGGTAATGTTGTGGGAGCATGGAGGTGAACCCCCTCCCTTTCTAAATGGCATGTGAATGGAGCATAAGTGACCCCCTCCTTTAAAATGGCTGGATTGCCTGCTGATATCTGTTGAGGAATGAAATGTTCAAGGAATTCATATGTTGCCTATTTCTGAATTACTGTTAAAGGAGCTGTAGGCCATTGGGTCTAAACTTCTACCCTTTTCATGTAATTAAATTCAAAAGTCCTATAGACTCTATTTAACCAGTCATCTGAATTGAAGAAACTTTCAAATTAACCCATGTTTGTGTTCTTCAATGAACAGATCAGCTACATTCTTTATGTGCCTTATAAGTCCCAAGTCAAAACTAGTGGCGGATCCAGAAATTTTCATAAGTGGGGGCCCACTGACTGACCTAAGGGGGCCCGCTCCAGTCAAGCTTCAGTGATTCCCCCCTAAATACGCCTCTGAGAGCCAGTAGCTGAGTGGTTGTTGATTGTTCAGGTCTGTCTTACTTTTCTTGTCGTAAATTGTTTTGTTATAAATTAAGCCATCTAAGTTATCTGAATTGATTTGCTTCGTATCTGTCATTTCAGGTCCTTTTATAGCAGACTATATAGTATGGGGTCTTCTCATTGTTGAGGTATAGTGTGGTTGCCTATAAATGCTCAAATCCACTAATCATTTGAACATTTGTTGATAGACTTAATGGCAATAATTGTACCATATCTCCATATTTTTATAGTGAGCATAATGTTGACTATGGTGTCTCATTTAACAAAGCTCAGTTAACCATGGTCAACCATAGGTCGGTCATATAACCATGGTTGACAATGGTTAACCAAGGTCATATAACCATGGTTGACAATGGTTAACCAAGGTCATATAACCATGGTTGACAATGGTTAACCAAGGTCCTATAACCATGGTTGACAATGGTTAACCAAGGTCATATAACCATGGTTGACAATGGTTAACCAAGGTCAACCATAGAACATTTCACAGGGGTTACATCAGTACAGAAAAAAAACAGAATTGTTCAAAAAATCTTTTATGTATTCTGGACCATTCTTGTGGAATAATTTGCCAATACTGTTAAGAAATATTACAAATGCTAATTCTTTCAAATACAAAATAACAGATCATTTATTGAAATCAACCTAGCTATATCAATAATATTAAAAACTGATCATGTCATCATGTTTATTTTTTTCATCACATTTTATCAAGTTGTATTGAACATTATTATCATACTTGACTCTTTATACTAATGTATGCAATGTATATGTTTGCATTTTGTTTGATTTCTCATGATGAGGGCCTCAGGGAAGATTAGTTATTATAGCTAACTGTGTAACCCTCTTAAAATAAAGTATTGTTGTTGTTGTTGTTGTAGTACAAATAATCCTGCTCAAACCTGTGTTCAGAAAAGTTGGCTATCTTGAACTTGAAATCCGGAAAATTTAACTATCTCATTTTGTGTTAAAATAATTCATAAAATATAAATTTGGAAAACTTGAATGGGAATTTTGGCAGGTCATGATAAGGTCAGACATTGTAAAGTTTAGAAGGTAGGACTAACTGACTTTTAATTCAGGGATATCAATTTTTTTTCAATTTGTCTTGTCAATGTTTATCTTAAGTCTAAACATTTATTAAATGAGATTATTTCAACAATACACTTCTTTAATTTACAAGTTTTTTTAATAACTTAGCCTCCTAACGACGTTATGACTATTATGAAAATGAATAATACGGAGAGTCTTGTCTGACAGCAACCCCAATATAACATAAGATTCAACAAATAAAGAAATATAAGCTTACAAAGGACCAGAAAAGTAAGGCAGAAAAACAGCAATCATGTAACAATAAATGAGATGTGTTGGATAGACTTGTATCTGTTTTGATTCATACACAATTTAAAGAACCTTAGTGAGGGTGCTCACATACCATGCACATCTACATAGTATGTGCTTATTATCTACAAACTTTCATGAAATTATGTTGTGTGGTTTCAGAGGAGTTGTGATGACAAACTGTTGCAGTAGTGTATTGAAGCAAATAAGTTCAAAGGGGCATAACTCCTAGAAAAAAAAAAGAATCGTAATTTCCTGTCGTCACAGTCGATATGTACATCTGCACACTATGTCCTTATTATCTTAATAGATTTCATGAAAATCTGTTGTGTGGTTTCAGAGGAGTTGTGATGACAAACTGTTGCAGAGGTATATTGAAGCAAATAAGTTCAAAGGGGCGTAACTCCTAGAAAAAAAAATGAATTGTAATTTCCTGTTGATATGCACATCTACATAGTATGTCATTATCATCTACAAACTTTCATGAAATTCTGTTGTGTGGTTTTAGAGGAGTTGCAATGATGAACTGTTGCAGTACTTAGTGTATTGATGCAAATAAGTTCAAAGGGGCGTAACTCCTAGAAAAAAAATTGAATCGTAATTTACTGTCGATATGCACATGTGCATAGTATGTCCATATTATCTTAAAAGGTTTCATGAAATTCTGTTGTGTGGTTTGGAAGGAGTTGCGATGACAAGAAACAGGAGTGACGAACAGACAGACAGGTCAAAAACATTATACCCTCTGCAACTGCGTTGCATGAGGTATATAAAATAGATCTATATTAAATCACAACTTTGTATCTTTCTCTACATCTTTAAATGATTAAATGTTTAATTGGAAATCAATGAAATCAAAATTATTCTATAAGCAATTAATATTAAACATTGATTTTATGAGTTTTTTTTTTAAATCAAGCTACAAAAAAACCTACAACTTATGTTTTTTTTTTTTTATCAATTAACAAGTTCACTTAAAATTCTAATACTAGCTAAAACAGATGTGATCTACACAAAGTAATATATTTCTTCACCTTTCATTCTAGTGAAAAACTTTTTAAAATATCAATAAAATTTCAAAGATGAATGAACTTTGCATTAGAGTTTAAAATGTCGGAAACATTTAGAGAAAAACGTAACTGAAAAAGGTACAATTAATCAATGAAGTTTTAACAAACAATTCATAAGTTTTTTGTATGCTATTAAATTGATTCAGGCATATACTAAAACTTGACTTGTATTATTGCATCTTTCAGGAGCATCTGGTCTTTGTTTGTCTTGTATGATTTTAAATTTAAGTTCATATATATATATTTTTTGCGTTTAGTATGGCGTCCATTAAAATCGCTGACATTAAATTACACATTTTTGGTTAGGGCAAAACTTAGCAAATAATCAAGTTGTGCACTCAATAGAAAACATACCATAATTACATCAGTGTCTTGAATTATTCAACATCATGTTTAGCAATATGGAAGAAATTTATGATCTGTAAATATTGGAGCCACGAACAAACTTTTCAATTAGTATTGCTAAGTTAAATACATGCAATAAAGTATCTGCACATAAACCATACCTGAACAACACCACTGTTAGGCCATACACTGTTTTAGAGTATGCCTCTATTTATAACTGCATGATCATACTTTACTTTAAACTTTCTATTGTGTCTTAATTTGGAATTAAACAACCTTGGAATCATTGTACATGCTTTGTGGATATGATTCAAGGTCAAAGTTATAAAAGTCAAATCAAATATTTACTGCAGTTTTCACAAAAGGCGGGGGAGAAGTGTGAATTGAAAATCGTTCAAAAACTTAACATAATTGTATTTTTAGGGCAGATAAAATTTTGAAAATACGTTCCAAAAGTTTCTGGTTAAAAGGTAGCAACATATAATATTCAACCTTTGACATCCAAAACAATATTTTTTTTTCTCTCTCAGACAGATGTACCCAAATCAACAGTTCACCATAACCTCAGAATAATACCACATCTTCTTTTTTATATAGCAAGAAAATCAAGAGTTGGATCCTTTAATGTTGCAATTATTTAATATCAATACTAACTACAATAATTCATCTTTTTTACTGTCACATATAATTGGAAATTGTATTTCTCAAACCAGCAATCATTTTGCTACTTTAAAATCAATGGATCCCCCTTTCCTTGACCTAGTATACCTCATTTATCACCACCCAAGGTATGAGCTTTTTTTTACACGTTTTTTTCTTCTTTTTTAATTGACCTTTCTATAATATTAATATAACAACAATTAACCAAGAAATGTACTTATAGTCTAGGTATATTTACCTTCTGTAATGTTTATATTTATTTATCCTAATGTGAGGTCATTATCAACATGCCCCATTTGCTAACATGGATCAGGTTTTATCTACAGTTTGTATTACATAATATCAAAGTCAATAATATATTCAACTTAATACACTTAAACACGAATCCATTGTTACATAAAAAAACAAAGCCACTTCCTTTATCGTCCTTAGATGCAAAGGTCTTCTCAGAAAACAATAAATTTCAGATTAATAATCTGCATAGAAA
The DNA here is from genome assembly GCA_019925275.1 of Mytilus edulis. NCBI lineage: Eukaryota > Metazoa > Mollusca > Bivalvia > Mytilida > Mytilidae > Mytilus > Mytilus edulis. The sequence continues at coordinate 83,201,648 of CM034361.1, forward strand.
AGGACATATTTAAAGATTTTCAAGTTCATTTATGCAATTTATGTTTATTGTTCCTAAATGTAATGCTTAAGCTTATTAGAAACCAATAAAATTCATATTAATTCTATGAAGAAAAGTACATGATTTTCTTAAGATTTCCATGTTTATATGCAATTATTAAGTATAATTGCACAAAATAGTAAGAATTTTTTTCTCCATTGTAATCCTGACTCATACTCTTGACTATCAGACAAAAATAAATGGAATTGTAATGTCAGTGGCAAGCTCAGACAGCAAAACCATAATCATATACAATTGTAATAAAAAAAAAACTTAAAATATGCCACATTTTGAGACAATCAAAAATTCACAATACATTTTTGTACATGTATTACTTTAGTTTACTACCATTTTTTTTTTTAAATAACGTCAAATTTATCAAGTATAAATTAATCCCAACCCAATCTGCCACTGTGCATATTTTTGCTCAAACACAATTTAACATTAGTTGCTTAACTTCCAGTGGCAAATATTTCATGCATGTTCGGGTCGAAAGACAGTTCTAAAATGAATGATGTCTGAAATATAAATTTGGTGGGTCTAGATCGTAAGTGCTTTCCATGGATTTTCCTTTGATAGAAACATTAATACCTAAAAAAAAATTGATGTATAAAGGCTATATGACCAATAGGGAGGGACCTAAGAAGAACAGTCAAATTCATCTGAGGTAAAAATTGCCTATGGGACTGATCAAAATGTAATCATAATTCATTGACCAATTTTATTTCAAACTTTATATGCATATTATATTTACAGTTGTCTCAAGGTCTGTCGTAAGCTTTTTGGACAAAATAACCTTTTGACTGGAATCAATCTATACAAAGAAATATTTGTCTTATTAGCAGATTCAATAGTTAGCATATATAGAAATGATACAGTTGTGTATTGCCTAAATGAAACCGCTAAAGTCATTAACAAAAAAATATTGCAGTTTCATAAAGTGTGATGTTCATTTCTTAATAACCAATATATCTCAAGTGCATATAAACTTAGTTCCTTTAAAAACATTTAAATAAAGGATCAGACATTATTTAAATGTTTGTTTACATATATATATTAATGTATTTAATAATATTAATAAACCATAATTAAATATCTAAGTATATTAAGAACTATTTTGTTTTGTATTGTTTAAATTGATCACAAAATTATACTCTGGATATTTTGAATTAAAAGGCATTACTGTTGTTGATATATATCAATAAAACAATCAGAGGCGGATTAAGGGGGGGGGGATAACTGAAGTGTGACTGGAGTGGGCCCCTCTTAGGCAGTCAGTGGGCCCCACTTATGAAATGTCTGGATCCGCCACTGACAATTCATAATTTAAAAAGATTTGATGAATACACAGACAACAAACAAAGGTTGTATTTTCCCTTTATTTATTCTCTTTGATTGATAAGGTTAACAATAAGTGAGTTTAACAAATGCAATATAAATCAACAATGCTTAGACTACCATTTAACTGTTATGTCAAGGTTAATAGGTGATTAAAAGATCAAGGTCACTTTAAAAGGTTCCAAATACTTTGTTGTAGAACTGAAGTCCATTTAATTATGGTCCTTATCCTTCAACTTTTTCTATCTAAGAGGTCAACACAAATATCTGAATTACACCTACTTTAAAAATGCCATTGAAACTGGTCAATAAATAAAATATTCTATTCTCTATTCATCGTGTAAAATACCCACCAAATAATTTGCTTTTTTGGATAAACTTTTCACAGCATATTTTGAGCAACTCATACATTTTAAAAGTTGTTTTAAATGTAAAAGATAACTGAGGTATAAAAAAACGCAATTCTTACCACTACTAAAACTATTTTTTGTAGAAAAAAAATTGTTCAGATCAAAAACAAAATTTCAATTTTGCTGCATAAATTTTTTTTCAATTAAATCCTTTGATAGATAATAAAATAAATAGTCTAAAAAAACTCTAAATGTTTGATTTTGTCACTTTTAATGACTTCCCCTTTTTCCATTTAAATTTTTGTTGATTCTTTTTTGAATGAATTTACATTGTGTAAATAAGGAGTGAAATGATTAAAATTTTAATAAATTATTTCTATTTAGATGTTTATTTTTATTGAGATGATGATTATGTTACTTTCATTTTCATTTAAAAATGTCTAACAATAAGAGTTTCTTAGTTTGAACTTTTTAACTAATATTTAAAGTTGCTCAACTAGACAAAATAACTTCTAATTGTATCCAAATTCCTCAAAAATATTTTTTAAGACGAAATTATAATAATAATATTTTTTTCTGATCAAAATCCAGTCTTCTGAAATATAAGATGCTCCACAGACTTATTCTTCTACATATTATCTGTATATAACAGAAAAATAAATCCCACAAACAAAATATTTGATAAGACGTTTACCATGGTAAGGATTCATCCAGTACACTCAAGCATTAAAACAATCCATAGATTTGATCAGCATCAATTGAAAGCTTGCAGAATCAGTATCCTCCAAGGATAAGCACAAATTTTTCCTCCAAATTCTCCCAAAACTATTTGAAAGTAAAAGCAAAGAAAAAAGGCGTCAAAATACTTTGCATTACTGCCTTACCTGTAAATAATTAGCGCCTATAGTTTTGTAAATAAACAAACGACAGCCATGATGGATGGTGACTGACACCTCAACCTGTCATATATGACGTGTAATAAACGCCCAAAGACAATCTTGTCTGTAATTTACAGAAATCTTTTCTAGATGAATATTATCGAAATACTTTCTAATTTTGTGACATTGTCTGCCATGGATTTTGATGTCTTTCTATACAGTTATCAACCAATTAAATCATGAGTTTGTACTTTCTTAGAAAAAGCTATAATAGATTTTTTTTTAATCCCTTTATATAAAAGGGTCTGGAAGGGGTTTATAGAACAGAGAACAGATGGGCAATAGGTGTAAAAAAAAAAGGGTTAAATATAAAGAATAGGGGAAAGATTAAAGAAATTAAGAATTAACCCCATTCATAATGCAATTGAATATGAAAATGGGTGATGAGTCAAAGAGACATTATAATTCAAACCTATCCAAAGGGCAGAACACAGCTGAAGGCCTGACCAATGGTTCTTCAACACAGTGTCTAGAAACCTGCACCTAACGATGTGCTTCAAATGGACCTTGATTGCAGTGATAATGGACGTCACACTAATAACCAAAAAACATTTAAATGAACTAAATTTAAAAAAAATCACTTTTGAAAAAATGGCTTGAGTAACCAGTGTACTAAACACTAATTCTATCAAAGTGAATCTAGAAAATCATAACTCTTTAACTCAATTCAATTAAGGATTTAGCTATATAGCTTAGATGAGGGTCTGGATGGGGGGTCTGTTATTCTGTAAACTTTTAATTTCCCCCCTTTTTTTCTCTAATCTTCAAAAAAAAAAAAAACCTTTTTTCTCTAATCTTCAAAAAATTAACCCCTTTTTTATCTAATCTTCATTTTTTTGGCCCGTTATACTCTAATCTTCATTTTTTAAGAGCATTATTCTTTAATCATTTAACCCCATCCAAACCATCTTAGATGCTTCACTTACATTACTCAGCATATTAGTCAAGGTCAGTTAAAGAACAAAATTTTTGTTAATTGATTGCAATTAAGATAGGTAGATAAAATTTGTCAATAACTCATTTGGATAATACAATTTAGTTAAGGCAAAAACAAATATAGTTGTTTTTCATTTAGCCTCTATTTCTTACATAGATTTTCAAAATAAATGAAGTAAAATATAAAGAGTGGTATGGTTGCACTTGAGCCTGAGCCACATTAAGGACCAAATGAAGTAGATGTTTAAGAACTATTCAGGCCACTGTACGGCTGGGCTTTCGTTACAGCAATCAAAACCCATACCACATAGCAAGCTATAAAAGGCTCATAAAACACTTTTTTGGGCAAGGCACATACAGAGCGTGGCCTATTATTTCATATTCTATCCGTATTTTTTATCATGCATCATTTATATCCAGTCATTATTAAATAAGCACAGTAGAAGTCAAAAACATCAAATAGCACTCATACTTTACAAATCAAAGCTGCTGACCTGCAAGCATTTTTGAGATAAATAAGCAATATATAATTTACTTTTTCAACTGGTATTCAAAGTATCAGAACACAGAATACAAGTGACTATGACAGATTCAACAAGAATGTGTCCTTAGTACACAGATGCCCCACTTTCATTTTCCATGTTTAGTGTGAAATTGGTGTCAAAACTCTTAATTTGGCATTAAATTTAAAAAAGATCTCATTATAGGAAACAATAATATTTGAATTTCAACTTCATTAAAAACTACCTTGACTAAAAAATTAACCTGAAGCGGGACAGATGGACAAACAAACAAACGGAAGTACGTTCAGACCAAAAAATATAATGTCCCTTGTTTAGGCATAAAAAAAAAATATACACATTACAACTCATCAGCTGTTGACCCAATATGAAAATCATAATCTGTTCAATATACCATGAGAAAAGTGTGACAAAAATTTTTCAAATTCACTCAATGCTCTTCAACTTCGTACTTTATTTGATTTGGGCTTTTTTAACTTTTTTGGATTCGAGCGTCACTGATGAGTCTTTTGTAGATGAAACGCGTGTCTGGCCTATATACAAAATTTAGTCCTGGTATCTATGATGAGTTTATTTATCATGTTCAAATATTCAAAGTATATACAGCCAGGCAACAAGAAGTTATATATACAGTGTCTGCAAGGTCAGTGAGGTGTCAACACACTAAATTCATCACTCAGTCAAGCTGTTGACCATATATGAGTCACTTTGTATTTCAGTACATTTGTACTTGAGAAAGTAATAAGACAAATTTGTTGGGTCCAAAAGTGCTTAGAAAGATTTATTGGGAATAATAGAATTCCCACAAAATTTGAATTTTCTAAAAAAAAAAAAAACTTTTTTTTTTTTTAAATTAATTAAAATTTCAAATCATGTTAGGATTTTATTAGCCACTTTTAACAACAATTTTTAAACTAGAAAACGTTTGAAATCTGGACTATTTAGAGAACATTTATTTTTGGATCTGACTTGACTTAAAGGGGTTGGTTTGCCTTCATTCATGGACAAACATGATGGATAAAGGGTTAGTTGAAAACCCATAACCATTTATGGATGGCTTATGGACTAATATTTAGTAGGATTAAACATGTGTTAAAGTTCATAGAGTAGAAATAAACATTTTCTTGTGAAGAAAACCATATTTCCTTAATAATATTATACATTCATAATTTTATATATCAGATATATTAAAAGGTCTTAAAAATAAACAAATATGCCTGTTTTTGTACAGAACAGAAACATAAATGTCCATTCAAGTCCATAAAATAAATTCCTTACAAGATAAATAGCCCATGTGAAATACACATTTATAACAGTATACTATATCTACTCCTGACTGCCCATGGCAGTTCGTAAATATTTACATTTCTGTTTAATTATCTCAACAGGTGATAAAATCTACTTACAAGAGACAGTAAACAAGTACACGTATGTTGAAAGCATGTATTTTCCGACAAAACATGGAGAACTTCAAAGTAAAGTTAAATTTAAGGTTAATTGACAGTGCATGTGTTTTGTTGTTGAGAAATGCATCTTTGTTAATTTTTATAAGGCTTTTAAAATAGATTAATAAGAATGGTACAACTTTAAATTTTTCAATTTATTAATTAATTGTCCAACCATCTTCCAAATTAATATGCATAGATTTACATACATAGGCAGATCCAGGGGCGTAGAGGGCATTCACCCTCCTTTGATAAAAAAAACCAAAAGTTGTCCCCCAATATAATTTATGTACAAATTTCTGAAATTACGCCCCTTTTTGAAAATCATAGGTCTGCCAATGAAATATATAGATATATATTTTCGTAGAACCAACTTGTTATGACTATTCCATTAGAAGCTAGAGGCCCTCATGCAGCTTGTAAGGCTCAAAGATAAGGCAATCCCTCTTTTAAAACCACTCGATATTGGGGAAATAACACAGGTTCCAACATAATTTTCATTTGAACTTGGAGCCAACATTATGAACCTGGTCCCTCCCACAAGAGCTCAGTGTGCATCCCCACAAGTGGAGCCCTACAATAAAATGAGGATAAAGCCCAGAGCCCATTACTAAGTAAATATAGATACTTAATATTGCAAATTTTTTGTTCTACCTTGGGAGACAATTAAATAAGAATGATTGTATTTTGCACAATATTTGCAAGTAAAGAAAACTTGAATGTTTTACCTTCCATTAATTGTTTACATGACTGGATCCCTGAAGATAAAACCGGAGACACTCTAAGTCTAAAAAAATTAACCCTAGTATATTAAAACTAATATTTGCATTCCAATTCAGATACATAAATTTACTTATTAAATAAAAGGGTTCAACCCAATTAAAATTTCTATTATACAATCAAATAAATGTTCTTTCTTTAAAATACCAAGGACATTAACCACAATAAAAATAAATTAGCATATATTATAATTCGGAGGACATGGTTTTAAAATTACGATTGATCAATAAGTCAAACAATATAAAATGGCCATATAAAATATAATTTTATTGTCTTTTGAGTGATATTAAGGTAATTGACTGTAAAAAAATAATGTCAATGGATATGGAGGTGTATGGGTTCAAAAGAAATGGGAATTTATTTATTTTATAATATACTATGTTTATATTTGTTTTTTAGTAGTTAATTTGGCATTTTCAAAGATTTATTAGGTAAAAAGTAAAATATAAAGTAGTATTATCTAATTTATTGTTGATACTACATTCTTACAAAGGTCAACATTAACAGTCATCCTCTAATTCAAAGGTCTACAATAACAGGTAAACCCAGTGATCCTCTAACTCAAAGGTTAACAATAACAGGCGCCCCAGTGATCCTCTATCTCAAAGGTCAACAATAACAGGCAAACCCAATGATCCTCGAACTCAAAGGTTAACACTAACAGGCAAACCCAATGATCCTCGAACTCAAAGGTTAACAATAACAGGCAAACCCAATGATCCTGGAACTCAATGGTTAACAATAACAGGCAAACCTAATGATCCTCTAACTCAAAGGTCAACACTAACATGCTAACCCCGTCATCCTCTAACTCAAAGGTTAACACTAACAGGCAAACCCAGTGATCCTGGAACTCAATGGTTAACACTAACAGGCAAACCCAGTGATCCTGGAACTCAATGGTTAACAATAACAGGCAAACCCAGTAATCCTCAAACTCAAAGGTTAACAATAACAGGCAAACCCAGTGATCCTCTAACTTGAAGGTTAACACTAACAAACTGACCCAGTCATTCTCTAACTCAAAGGTTAACACTAACAGGCACACCCAGTCATCCCCTAACTCAAAGCTTAACACTAACAGGCTGACCCAATCATCCTCTAACTCAAAGGTTAACACTAACAGACTGACCCAGTCATCCTCGAACTCAATGGTTAACAATTACAGGCAAACCTAGTGATCTTCTAACTCAAAGGTTAACATTAACAGGCAAACCCAATGATCATATAACTCAAAGGTTAACAATAACAGATTAACCAGTGATCATCTAACACAAAGGTCAACACTAACAGGCAAACCCAGTCATCTTCTAACTCAAAGTTCAACAATAACAGGCTAACTGACTATGCGGTATGGGCTTTGCTCATTGTGGAAGGCTGTATGGTGACCTATTGTTGTTAATGTCTGTGTCATTTTTGGTCTCTTGTGGACAGTGAGTTGTCCCATTGGCAATCATACCACATCTTCTTTTTTATAACCCAGTCATCCTCTAACTCAAAGTTAAACACTAACAGGCTAACTCAGTCATCTTCTAACTCAGTTCAACAATAACAGTCTGACTAACCCAGTGATCCTCTAACTCAAAGGTTAATACTAACAGGCAAACCCAGTCATCCTCTAACTCAAAGGTTAACAATAACAGTCTGACTAACCCAGTCATCCTTTAACTCAAAGGTTAACACTAACAGGTACACCCAGTCATCCTCTAACTCAAAGGTTAACAATAACAGTCTGACTAACCCAGTGATCCTCTAACTCAAAGTTCAACAATAACAGTCTGACTAACCCAGTGATCCTCTAACTCAAAGGTTAACACTAACAGGCAAACCCAGTCATCTTCTAACTCAGTTCAACAATAACAGTCTGACTAACCCAGTGATCCTCTAACTCAAAGGTCAACACTAACAGACTAACTCAATCATCTTCTAACTCAGTTCAACAATAACAGTCTGACTAACCCAGTCATCCTCTAACTCAAAGGTTAACACTAACAGGCAAACCCAGTCATCTTCTAACTCAAAGTTCAACAATTTATAAACATGCTTACCCAGTGATCCTCTAACTCAAAGGTTAACACTAACAGTCTGACTAACACAGTCATCTTCTAACTCAAGGTTCAACACTAACAGACTAACTCAGTCATCTTCTAACTCAGTTCAACAATAACAGTCTGACTTACCCAGTCATCTTCTAACTCAAAGGTTAACACTAGCAGGCAAACCCAGTCATCCTCTAACTCAAAGGTTAACAATAACAGTCTGACTAACCCAGTCATCCTCTAACTCAAAGTTCAACAATAACAGGCAAACTCAGTCATCCCTAACACAAAAGTCAACAAGACTTCAGTTAAACCGATGAAAACAAGAATGTGTAGTAACCAGGCATTATAATGTAATCTTTGTGTGTCTGTTGCAAGACAGAAACCTTTTTAGATGTCATAGTTTTTTGTTTACTATTTATCATATTTGTTTTTCTTTTATTGTTATGTACATGTGTACTCTGTTTTGTGCTGTTGTGCCACTGATTGAGATTAGGGGATGATTTGGAGTCAATGGGAGCCCTCTAACTTGTTTCACCTCACCACATTATTTGTTGTATAGGCCTGTCCCAAAGTCAGGAGGGTGTAATTTAAGGTTGTTGATAGCATGTGTATAACATATTTTTTTATTTTATTTTTATTTGCCTTGCACATTTATCAGGGTGTTTAAGTTTTCATGATTGAATTATTTGTCATTTTTGGATCTTTTGCAGCTTTGAATACAGTAAGGATTATGCTTGTTATTGAAGGCGATATGGTGACCTATAGTTGTTAACTTCTGTGTTATTTGGTCACTCCTGTAGAATTGTCTCATTGGCAATCATACCACATCTTCCTTGATTTAGAGTTGGACATACCACATAGACATGTTCTTTCATTGAAGATCATCTACTTGACCTTATTATGGCTTTATATTTCTATTCGGGCCAAATTTCAGTTCATTTCTTGTAACTCCTTCCCTCTATTTTCATCAAATTCCACAACTAACCTTGCAGCATATTTTCTATAAAAAAATAAAACTAAAGGAACTTTTCATTCCCTATTTCAATATTTTCAGTAATATTTCAGCACAGTAATCTGATTCCAGGACTTCAATTCAAGGTTTCATAAGTCACTAAAGACACACATTTTTGAATTAGGGTCATATCAACAACTTTTTACACCTAAAAGTAAAATATAAACATGCTCTGAAAATCAAATATAGAATATTTAATTCATTTTGAACAGGCGTATTCTTGAAAAACATGAATAAAATACATAATAATTCATAATTTTTTTTTATTTTAATATTTTCTATAACGCCTATGATATTCCTACACATGTTAGTATTTATTAAACATGCATATCTATCTGAAAGGCATGTCAAACAACATTTGTTCAAAAGGGCTAATGCATATTTTTTATTAATGTAGTTATACAATCATCATAAAATAATTGTTTCAAGGATGAAAACAATAAAATTTGACCTTTCATTCATAACACAGAGAAAAGCTTTTAAAGTAAGATCTTTCTTGTAAATTAAGCTGAGAACCACCTTAATAATAACTAATTTGAAAGCTAATATTCTTATACAATCTGATTTAATTGTAGCTGAAAAAAAAAATAATGTACAAATTGCAACTTTGAAAATATTATTTTGAACAGTTTATATGCACATTTATTTTTTCTTATGTTTTACACCCATCATGCGGTATTTGGATCATGCGGTATTTGGAATTAACATTTCAAAGCTGACTGAATTAAGACCATTTTGTTTATATTGTCCACTAATGGATTTAAAGATGTTCGCTCAACTCTGTTTAAAAATAACAAGCTTTTTAAAAGACTATTATAAATTGATAGTATATAAATAAAGTAACTAAAAAAGTTTTAAAAAATGAAGGGTCCGTGTGCTCGTTTTTGAGATATAAGCCATTGAAAATTTGGTGGGAAATTTTTCACATATTTAACATTGGCACCTTATTCGTTTCAAAAACTATGAAAAAATAACAAGAATTTAATAAAATTTTAAAATATGGCTTTTTAAACTTTATATAATAAAATTATGAAAAGAAAAGTAAGGTTTAGTGGGCAAATTTTTTTTAATGACAATACATAGATAAAACCAAAGGATTCCGAAAATCTGACAAAAAAAATTTAAAAAATGGAGGAGCAAACATCCTTAAGAAGCAATATTAAAGCATTATGATGACACAAACTATTAAAAAAAAATTCAAACTATTTAAAAAAAAAAAAAGAATGAATATGGAACATTGGCAATTATTTTTACTAACCTTGGCCATACATATTAAAGAATATCAGGAGAAAATTGATGAGAACTTGAAGAGAAACAAAAGGAATTTACTTTTATAGAAGGACTGAATATTAAAGACCTTTAATTCATATTGTCCACTAATGGAAGGATGCAATATAATAAGCAATCAGATGACACTGCAAACACATTCACAACTCACATCATTGACAAAATTTACACTCTTTAAGAAGACAAGACTGACTTCCATAAAACTTTTTAACTAACTTTGGCCATACATCATGTACATGAGAGAATTTGAAAAAAATGATGTGGAGTTGAAGAGAGACAAAAGGAATTTACTTTTATATACTGACCGAATAAGACCATTTAATTCATATTGTCCACTAATGGAGAGAAGCAATATAAGTTAAATCAGCTGACACTCTGCAAACACATTCAATTTAGCTCACATCATTGATAAATCTTACAAACTCTTTTATAAGACAAGACTCACTCCTCCTGAACTCCAAAACATTTAAACTAACCTTGGCCATAAAGAAAATTTGAAAAAGACTTCAGAGACAAAGGAATTTAATACCTTTATCGCTATTTTATGCATTTTTCCTTTGATCTTTTTTTGTGATAATTTTCATATCAGGCTACTCGCTTGAGATGAAAACATTATTGCTAGAAACTACGTAAGGAGCCATGTAGCGTTGCTAACGAAATTGGCATGAAATTGACAATGCCGTCATAGTAAAATAGCGATAAACAGATTATCATTGGTCATCTCAATTTCGATTGCCTTTCTCATTGAGATGATCAACGATAATCTATAATTATATACTGACAGATGAGACCATTTATTTTATATTAGACATTAGGAAGATGTGGTATTACAGTTGTCCACTAATGGAGAAGCGATATAAGCAATCAGATGACAGTCTGAAAATCATTCACAGCTCACATTCATTGACAAAACTTGAAAACTCTTTTAGAAAACAAGAATGGTTATTAAAACACATGGCTATACAAATGAGGATTTGTAGACTGAGCAAAAAACTGATGAGAACTTAAGACACACAAAAAATGTACCTATATATAATGATGGAATGTGACAATGAGTGGGATTACTGTCAGGGCTGAATCATTAGCAAACATAAAAACTAGGAGACAAGCATCAATTCCGACACATTTTTACACCTTGGTCATACTTAGGAAAATTTGTAGACGGAACAAAAATTGATGAGGACTCTAGAGAGACACTGCTTCAGAATTTGTCTTATATAAAATTCTAAAATATGACCATTTCATTTATACAGTTTGCTTAGAGCAGAAGAAAATATATTCACAGCTCAGATCATTAGCAAATGTACAAACTATTTCAGAAGACATATTAGTATCAATACCAACACATTTTTACTGACCTTGGCCATATGATATATGAGAGAATTTGTAAAAATTGATGAAGATCTCAGAGAGACATAAGAAATTTTCCTTGATATATAATGACTGAATATAGAATATTGAAAGCATCTTCTGCTAATGGAATGAAACATAGAAATAATGACAAAACATATTTAAGGCTCAGATTATTAGCAGAACATATAGTAACTATTTCTGGAGACAACTTTCAATTCTAAAACATGTTACCTACCTTGGCAATTCTTAAAAGAATTTATAGACAAAATAAAAATTGATGATGACTTCAAAGAGACACAAGAAATTTACTTTTATATAATAACAGAATATAGCTATTCAAATACAGGTAAGGCCATAATAAATAATAGGTTTGTTTGCCCAAACGCTACCTAACCAGAAAAAAGCTGCCTACTCAAAATATTTTATTTGTCCTGATTTGAAGAAGTTTTTTTTAATCAGATAGCCATGAAGACTTATAAACCATAGATACTATAATTTCTTTTCATTGAAAAAAAAAAGAAAATGCCTACCTACCTACCCACTGTCTCAACCTTTGGGTAGGGTTTGGGCAAACCAAAATATTTTTAATTGTGGCCTAACATGTTCCGCTAATGGAACAAAACATAGCAAATATGACAGAACAAAAACAAGCACAAATCATTAGCAAAGTTACAAACTATTACAGTAGACAGTATTCGTTCCAGCATGTTTTTACTGACCTTGGCTCTTATACTTAAAAGAGAATTTGTAGACAGAGATCAAAAATTGATTAGGACTTCAGAGAGATGAAAGTAATTTACCTTTATATAATAACAGAATATAGCTATTTTAATACCTGGTAACACTAATGAAACAAAACAGGAAATAATGACAGAACATTACTATTTAAGGCTCAGATCATTAGAAGAGCATTAAATATAGTAGCTATTTCTGGAGACAACTTTCAATTTCAAAATCTGACCCTGGCAATTCTTAAGAGAATTTAATTCATGTAGACAAAACAAAAATTAATAAGGACTTCAGAGAGACACAAGGAATTAACCTTGATATAATGACCAAGTATGCAGCTATTTTAATAATGTCTTCGCTCATGGAATAAAACATAGCAATAATGACACAACATATTTAAGGCTCTGATCATTAGCAGAACATATAGTTACTATTTCCAGAGACACCTAAAATTAATCAATTCAAAAACATTTTAACGACCTTGGCAATTCTGTAAAAGAGAATTTGTAGACAGAACAAAAATTGAAGAGGACTTCAGAGAGATGCAAGAACTTTACCTTTATATAATGAAAAAAATATAGCTATTTAAATAACGGCTTCGATAATGGAATAAACTTTACATAGCAATGGTGACAGAACATAAACATAACTCAAATCATTAGCAAACTTACACACATGCTTTAGAAGAGTATCACCTTCACCATACCTGTCAACTGACCCGGATTCTGCGGGTGTGACCCGAGATTTTCACAATTCTGAGGGATCACCCGGATCACCCGCCGGGTCATTGAAATAACCCGGAAATTCCGAAAATGACCCGATTTCACCCGTATTTCTTAGCCTTGAGATTGATTTTCATAAGTAATATTCCTTTGAAATACCGGCAAATTCGTAATTCTTCCATGAACATGCAGTTCATCTAGCTATGTAAACTGTCAAATTAAGTGACCCATTAAGTGCATGGCTTCACTTGACAGCTTTGGTGTCAAACACACTGTTGATCAACACCAATTACCTTAGCTTTAGGTCGTAAATAAATTGCCCTGTTGTTTTACAAAGATATTTCAACTAAGAGTTACTTCCCCTTATTTGTCACCATTCAAAATTATTCCTTATATTTACGTTTTATTGGTGAAAAAGATTAAATCATAATAATATAAAATTCAAATACATATTGAAAAATAACTTTTCATTATTTTTATACCTTTATACAATTTTTAAAAAAAAGTTGAAAATTATTTTTTACATTTAGACTTCCTTTAACTGTATTACTATATTTTATCATAGTCTAATTTCCTTGTCAATTGAGAGATGAATGTTCATACATGTAATACCTCTATATGGTATGATTAAAGGCTAGTAGTCTCATTTTAAAATTACGTTTGAAAATATAAATTTTAGATGATGACAAAAAGTAAAGGACATAAGACTGTGATACACAAGTTTATAAAAATCTTTAAAAGTGTAATGAAATAATAATAAATAAGATTTAAAATGACTTAACCAAGTGAACATGCATTGATGTTTTGGTATCTTTGATATACATTATAAGAAAATGTACCATAAATACTGAAATTCAGCTCGAAAAAGTTCGTACGCGTTATGACCTGAGATTTGATTCTTCAATGCAGGATGCATTTTCATCGTCACAGGTTGACAGGTATGCCTTCACTGGCCTTGGCTATACATAAATGAATTTGTAGACTTAACAAAAATTGATGAGCACATCAGAGAGAGAAAAAAAACCTTTATATAATGACAAAATATAGCTATTTTAATAATGTCATTGCCTATGTAATGAAACAATTAGCAATGATGACAGAACAAAAGCATGACTCAAATCATTAGCAAACATTCTAAGTATTTCAGAAGACAAGTATCTGAATTCCAAGCACTTTCACTGGCCTTGACTATACATTAGAGAATTTGTAGACAGAGTAATAACCTGATAAGGATGTTTGAGAGACACAAGGAGATACCTTACTTCCCCAAGTACTAAAAGTATGGGAAAATAATTGCTTCTGACGTTTATCCATATTTATATGGATAATGCCACAATATTACATGATATATCATTCAAATTCTTGGATTTTTTTTTTTATATACATTATTATAGTAAGATACCTTGTACTGAAAGTATGAGAAAATTATTGCTTCAGACATTTATCCATAGTTAGGCCAATTAAAATAAATTGATAGATTTTCATCCCCGCCCGCCCCTCTGAAATCGTCCCGCCCCAATTTTTTTTATTTTGAAAAAATTACGATTTCCGGATTTTGTTCATTTCCGTTACGGGTAACCGTCAATTTCGTTTCATTCGAACTTCCTGTTTCAAATTTCGGTTTTCATTTTTCTTGTTTTGAGTACTTTAAAACGGTTGTGCTGACAAATTCTGCTGCTCAATGATGACAATATCATCTACAGAGAATAGAGATAGATTACCAGAAAGGCATGAAATATTCGAGTTACGAGTAATACGCTGTGTCAAAGAACGTAAATCTCGGTATGTCACAAATTGGAAATTTCTGTCATTAGAAAACCGTGGATTTTTTTAATAATACATTGACTTTGTGTCAGCAAATTTGGGCTTTGAATGATTTCCAAAGCGCAAGAATCGTTGAACAAATTGGTAGAAAAAAATATAGCTGGATTCAAGAAATTGACAAAAGCATGAACTTGTTAGTTCTTATGACCGTATATTGAGCACAGGGGTTTGTTACAATTCAATTGCCGGGTTTACTATACATACAAACCCCTAGTGTATTTTAGAGGTTCGTATGGATAGTAAACCTGACAATTGTAACAAACCCCTATGTATTGAGTTCAAAAAGTCGGCAATCATGCACATTGTATAGAAAGCCCTTATATTTACCCATGGGTATTGTTTTTGTTTAAAAAACACAAAATACCTCTAAAAGAGTCATTAAACAACTTCATGATTTACAATGTAATTATATATGCTTCACTATTCCCAACACTGTTTGAGTTCTCATTTCATTCATAATACTTGTGTAGCATACCATTGCAATGTATAATTTTATGGGGACAACACACCATCGCTTAGAAAGCAAAATAAATTTGGAGTTGGTAGTCCAACTGAATAGAGAATTTCTTCATGATTTTACTGTTTACTGAAAATAGGTTTCTAAAGTAGCAATTGCATGTAGAACAGTTGTTGCCAATCAGAGATAATTATTTAAGAATTTGAAAAATTATGTCTATTCTTTATACCTGTTTACACATGTACATGATATAAGCTAATTATAACACTTGCATATATATGAAGTTCACGTCACAAGAAGGTTTATATTAAAATAAAATTTAGAAAATAAAATCCTCCCACTCGCCCTATTTTTTTCAAAACTTTGGATAAAAATCTACTTATTAATTTTAGTTGGCCTTATAGGGATTATGCCACAATATATAATTCAAATTCTTGGAATATTCTATATACATGTAAAACTTCCACTTTTCAGGAAAACACAGTAGAAACAGATGCTCCGCAGGGCGCAGCTATATACGACCGCAGAGGTTGAACCCTGAACAATTGGGGCAAGTATGGACACAACATTTAAGCTGGATTCAGCTCTAAATTTGGATTATGATTAAATAGTTGACACAGCATAGGTTTCTGACACAGAATGAATGTGGTCTAATGAACTTAAAATATTTTTTTTGTCTTTGAGCAATTCACTATGCTGTTGAATATTAATCCTCTCAAAAAAATGTTTGAAGAATTTTTTTTTTTATTTATGAAATCTGAAATGAGAAAAATTTAACCCCCCCCCCCATTTTTTTTTCACATCCCCCTTTCCCTTATTCCAAAACTGATCTCAATTCAAATTCCTAATGGAGTTTGCAACAATAACTACTCATTTAAATACATCATAAAATATTAAAATGTAAAATAAAGTGCTTGTTATCACTGAATGGTAAAGATTGTTTTAATTTATCAGTTGGTAGTAAAAGTGAATATACATTGTATATTGTATAAAACAATGATTTAAGTTGATTCAACTACTATTCTGGACAAAGAAAGATAACTCCAATTGAAAATTTCTTGCTATTGCACAATATTGTGCAATTAGATATTTCTTGCTATTGCGCAATACTGTGCAACTGAAAATATTTGCTATTGCACAATATTGTGCAATTGAAGATTTCTTGCTATTGCGCAATAATGTGCAATTGAAAATTGCTTGCTATTGCACTTGAAGATTTCTTGCTATTGCTGAATACTTAATATAATAATTTTGGATCCTGATTTGAACCAACTTGAAAACTGGGCCATAATCAAAAATCTAAGTATATGTTTAGATTGAGCATATCAAAAAAGCCCAAGAATTCAATTTTTGTTAAAATCAAACTTAGTTTAATTTTGGACCCTTTGGACTTTAATGTAGACCAATTTGAAAACGGGACAAAAAATTAAGAATCTACATACACAGTTAGATTTGGCATATCAAAGAACCCCAATTATTCAATTTTTGATGAAATCAAACAAAGTTTAATTTTGGACCCAATTTGGACCAACTTGAAAACTGGGCCAATAATAAAAAATCTAAGTACATTTTTAGATTCAGCATATCAAAGAACCCCAAGGATTCAATATTTGTTAAAATCAAACTAAGTTTAATTTTGGACCCTTTGGACCTTAATGTAGACCAATTTGAAAACGGGACCACAAATTAAGAATCTACATACACAGTTAGATTCGGCATATCAAAGAACCCCAATTATTCAATTTTTGATGAAATCAAACAAAGTTCAATTTTGTACCCTTTGGGCCCCTTATTCCTAAACTGTTGGGACCAAACCTCCCAAAATCAAACCCAACCTTCCTTCTATGGTCATAAACCTTGTGTTTAAATTTCATATATTTCTATTTACTTATACTAAAGTTATGGTGCGAAAACCAAGAATAATGCTTATTTGGGCCCCTTTTTGGCCCCCAATTCCTAAACTGTTGGGACCAAAACTCCCAAAATCAATCCCAAACTTCTTTTTGTGTTCATAAACCTTGTGTTTAAATTTCATTGATTTCTATTTACTTATACTAAAGTTATTGTACGAAAACCAAGAATAATGCTTATTTGGGCCCTTTTTTGGCCCCTAACTCCTAAACTGTTGGAACCAAAACTCCAAAAATCAATCACAACCTTTCTTTTGTGGTCATAAACCTTGTGTCAAAATTTCATAGATTTCAATTTACTTAAACTAAAGTTATAGTGCGAAAACCAAGAAAATGCTTATTTGGGCCCTTTTTGGCCCCTAATTCCTAAAATGTTGGGACCAAAACTCCCAAAATCAATCCCAACCTTCCTTTTGTGGTCATAAACCTTGTGTTAAAATTTCAAAGATTTCTATTCACTTTTACTAAAGTTTGAGTGCGAAAACTAAAAGTATTAGGACGACGACGACGACGCAGGATGACGACGACAAGGCCAACGTGATAGCAATATACGACAAAATTAAAATTTTTGCGGTCGTATAAAAATGACTTGTTCTACCCATTCTCAATTCATTTTGTTGCAACTTCAATGTTGTATTATGTTGTCGGAGAATGGAAAAAAAATACACATGTGATTTCATTTCACAGCTAGGAGATTAAAATCAAGGTACTTTGTGGAAACAAATGTAATTGAATTTTGTATAACTGCAACTTTCATTTTTTTTTCTCATTCTATCAAAAGTAATGATTCTTAAGAATTCATCATACTAACCGACTTTCCATTTGTATCTAAAAATTGAAGCTATAAATAAAAGGAAATGCAATTTTGAAAAAAAAATGTTGACTTGCAAATTTAAGTTGATTTTATGTGGGTCACTATTATCAAGAAGACCGCGGGACCTGCAACATCTCGGAAGTAACATTTTATCAAAGGTCCACGTCATACTGTCGATGTCAACTGATCTTTTGTTAGTAACTAGTAAACGTTAAAACTGCAAAGTTGTTGTTTATTTATTTAAAGTTATATTATAAAAAATCGTGCCCACGTTTATAAGCAAATTTAATTTTAAAAGTTATTTCTGTAGCTAAAACGTTTCATTTTTCTTCATGTTAGAAGAGACTGATTGATTATAATCTTTGGTGTTTTGACAGCATTTTCAGCATTTTTGGCTATTTTATGGTGGTCAGATTTATATATATGGAAGTTGTAATGCCAAAGTGCCCATAAAAAACACAACCTTCCAGAGAAAATTGTAATTCTTGCTACATATATAGTCAATTCAAAGATTCCAAAGAGTCCAACCCACCTGCAATGTGAGGGACTTGAACACAAGACCTTAGTGTTGACAGATCTGTGATACAGTAGTAGAACTCACTGACATCGCTTCACCACCAAGGCCACTCTCTATATGCTAAAAACCCTTTTAGTTAAGCTTTCATCAATGTGTATATGTTTGTGGCCAATGGAAGACAAAATGTTTTAGTCTAGATTGCCCCATCGGAGAGAAACTTCTATAGTTCATTAATTTTTCTCAAACAATCATTTTTTTTGCTCTTGCTAATTGTTTTTTTTTCAAAAAGTCTAAAAATAGCTATTTAATTCATATGCAAATATTTATATCTTGCAAGAAATTTCTTACTTTACATATGGATATTTTAATAAGTCAGTTTGGAACAATTGTGTAAATGACTTATTATAATTATATGCAAACATGTCATAATAAACCTGCTTGAACCTTTTAAAATAATTAACATGGAATGTCTGTTAAATCACATGGTACAAAGAGGTTATTACCAACGTTAACATGACCCATTATAGGGATATGTCATACAGCATGACAAATGCAGAGTATTTTCACAACATCTGCCTGTATATTTAGTTATAATTACACATTATGTAAGAATCCTGGGTTTTGATTGGTTGATAGCCAGTGTATTTTTCACCAATTTACTGCTATCAAATGAATATCGTTCATTTTTAACGTTGCCGGGGTATATGCAAAAAGGATATGCCTTTTTTTACCCTCTCTGCCGTGGTATTTGCCAAAAAATACTCTATCCGACTGGACGCTTGCAACGTCACGATCATCAATGCGTTTTAGACATACGGTGTAATTAAACAGATATAGCATGTTCTTGAGGGGTATTTGCGAAAAATACCAGTCTTGAGAATGAATTTCCCTCGCCTTACGGCTCGGGAAATTTAACATTCTCTCCACTGGTATTTTTCGCAAATACCCCTCCTTAACATGATATATCTGTTCATAAACCTTTGCTTTTACATTGAACACAAGTGCTCCACTGAATAGTAGATAATGTTTACAATTACTGACAAAACACAAGTGTTTAAAACAAGAATGTGACCAAAGAACATGGATGCCTCACTCACACTACCATTTTCTGTGATAAATGGACCGTGAAATGGGGGTAAAAAAATCTAATTTGGATTTGAAATTAGAGAGATCAAATCATAGGGAACATGTGTATTTAAAAGTTTCAAGTTGATAGGACTTCAACTTCATCAAAAACTACCTTGACCAAAAACTATAACCTGAAACTAACACTATCATTTTCTAAGTTCGTTGGACCATAAAATTTGATTCAAAGGTCTAATTTGGCTTTAAAATAAGAAAGATCATATCATAAGGAACATGTGTACTAAGTTTCAAGTTGATTGGATTTCAACTTCATCAAAAACTACCTTGACCAAAAATTTAAACCTGAATCAGGACAGACGGACAAACGAACAGACAAACGAACATAATGCCCCTCTTCTTTCCTGGGTTGGGCATAAAAATTCTATTTGACAGTAAATCAGTGTTCAAAACCCCCTTCATGACAGAAAATAAATGTTGAAACCATTACTGACAGTAGTAAATCAGTGTTGAAAATCTGTACTGACAGTAAATCAATGTTGAAAATCCTCCTTGATTGAAAATAAGTGTTTAAACCCTTACTGAATGTAAATCCATGTTGAAAATACTTACTGACAGTAAATCAGTGTTAAGAAAGCCTCCTCCACAGAAAAAAATGTTGAAACCCTTACTGACAGTAGTAAATCAGTATTGAAAACTCTTCATGACAGTAAATCAGTTTTGAAAATCCTTACTGAGAGTAAATCAGTGTTAAGAAAGCCTCCTCCACAGAAAAAAATGTTGAAACCCTTACTGACAGTAGTAAATCAGTATTGAAAACTCTTCATGACAGTAAATCAGTTTTGAAAATCCTTACTGAGAGTAAATCAGTGTTAAAAACCCTCCTTGACAGAAATTAAATGTTGAAACCCTTACTGACAGTAGTAAATCAGTGTTGAAAACTCGCATTAACATAAAAAAGTTTTGTCATGACAACCCTTTCTTACAGTAAATCAGTGTTGAAAATCTGTACTGACAGTGAATCAGTGTTGAAAACCCTCCTTGATTGAAAATAATAAGTGTTTAAACCCTTACTGAATGTAAATCCATGTTGAAAATACTTACTGACAGTAAATAAGTGTTAAGAAAATCCTCCCTGACAGAAAAAAATGTTGAAACCCTTACTGACAGTAGTAAATCAGTGTTGAAAATCCATATATTACTGACAGTAAATCAGTGTTGAAAATCCTTAACGACAGTAAATTAGTGTTAAACAGAGTTAATCAGTGTTAAAAATCTGCACTGACAGGTAACTAAAGAGTTAAAATCCTCAAAACATTAAATCAGTGTTGAACAACTTCTAAGACAGTAATTCAAGGATGAAAGTCTGCTGACAGTTAATCAGTGTAAAACCACAAATCAGTGTTGAAGATCTTCTAACAGTAAATAAGTGTACTCTCAGATCTGTTCATTGCGTCCTTTTGTGTCCGGATGTGTAAGTACCAAGCCACGTCCACTTGTATTTTTGTCCATCTGCTGAGTTTTAGGGGAGGGTTGGGGTTGATAGTTGTCTCATTGGCAATCATACCACATCTTCTTTTTTATATGTTGAAAACCTTAAAGTTCATTATTGCATACTTCTTGTTTTACAGAGCAATTGATTAATTAACTTTAACATTGAAAAACATAACATCTATTTATTCAATTAAAAAGAAAAATAATATCATTTTTTAACCTTCAAAATCAGAGATTCAATATGCCAAATTTTGTTTAAGATAGCATCTAAAAAGTGAGGAATAAATCATTTTCTGATAAGAAGTCAATAGGCTGTTTTAAGCAATTAATTAACTTGGGTTTTTACCCCAGAGAGAATACCTTTGATATCGTTTGGAGAATTCCCCTGTTCTCATAAATAATTACAGATATTATTGTTTTAATCTTTACGATTGTAAAATCACTATTTATATCTCATCATCAGATCAGCCATAGCAAGAAATGTTTCAGGTATTCCTAAGATGTCATAACGCCAATTTTCTACTTAGGGAGGAGTGTAATATATCAATAAACAGAGTTACAGTACCTGATTGATTTATGTTTAATTATTTACCTTTACATCTATCTTAGTTGCATTTTCAGCAGAGACATACAGTAATGATATGAAAAAAATGACTAGACCTATTCTGAATGCCAAGAACTGCTTTCAAATGGAAATTTTGCACTTTTACAACCTAGCTGTCATGATTGCTGCTTTATGTCTTTGGACACATTGTGTTTGATTTATCTTCTTGATAAATGGATCTATTACAGTTTCGAAAGTCTGAGTCCATTATTTCTGTTTTCTATATAAAATGCCTTCTGATTCCCCAAGCCTCCAGCATGTTAATTACGATTGGCAGACATC
This sequence comes from Mytilus edulis, assembly GCA_019925275.1. Lineage (NCBI taxonomy): Eukaryota > Metazoa > Mollusca > Bivalvia > Mytilida > Mytilidae > Mytilus > Mytilus edulis. Next base: position 83,224,125 of record CM034361.1, read on the forward strand.
AAAGCAATCTTGGCTTTAATATTAAATGAAAATAACTTAGATGCATAATGTCTCTATAACCTTTCTTTTAGAAATAGTTTATTACACTGTTTCATTTCTCTTCAGTAGGCTTCTTGTATGAAAGTGACATAACTGTAAATACATTTTTGCTAATTTTAAAAACAAATTATTGCTGACTTCTCTACTTAGTCAGTTCGACCTTTACTTATCTTGATCAATAACTAGCCAAATCTTTTAAACCAATTAAGGATTGACTGTGATATTTTTTCTGTCTACGAAGAAATAACATAAAAAATGTGGTGCACACTGAATAACGTGCGTAGCGGGTTATTTAACAGTGTGCACCACATTTTTTTATGTTATTTCGAATAGACTGACAACATATTACAATTATTTCTAATAATTTAATTCTAAATTCCATTTTAAACTGGTGTAAATCATGAAAAAACGTTGATGATGTTATGGTCACATGACAAAATTCTGTCTATGATATGATAAACAAAACGACGTCAGCCAATCAGAAGACGTGTTCATCCAAAATTAAATTATATACTAAAAGATAAATGGATTACAATTATTTCTTCAATAATTAGAATGTAACATGATGCATAATTCAAAAGTAAAAGTTACTTTTTTGTGTATATATTCTTCTCCCTTTTACCATGTTTACAAAGATCTACTGACACTGAAAATTTCTTACCACTTGCAAAGAAAAAATAGGTCCAGTTGTTCTGTAATAAATGGTTATGTTTGATAGTTAAAAATATCATTTGCAACTTTTGACATAAATCAAATGTAATTTCCTGTTTTCTTTGCAATTCCCCTTCAATTTATGCCATATGTTTGCCCTACATCTAATATTTGACAAAATAAATAAGAATCAACTGCATGCATCGTAAACAAATCTGGAACATGACCTTGCTGTATATCTTTATGTTGTACAAGTGATGGATCTCAACCCTTACTTAATCGTGTGATTGCTTAACAATCTCTCCAAGCTGTCACAGTTGAATTATCTCCCATTATGAACTAAGAACTTGATAAATGATAATTCATACTGACCTTCTAGGTTAAGACACCTGTACATGGCTTTTCTGTCCAGGAAAAATCCCAAATGAGCACACTCCTCCCCCTCAACATCGTTAACCTCTTCAGGTGTTAATTTACCTGAAAAATTACAATATTTTACTGTAAAATCTATGTAGTTCAGGAAAATGTCATGTAACTGAAATGCTAAAGGTATGGAATAAAAAGCATAGAGTTGCTGTATCCTTTATACAAATTGCAATATGGAATAATAATTCTAATTCGATTTGATATTTTTTGTTTATAAAAATGCTATCAGTAGTTTTTTTTTTTTTTTTTTTTTTTTTTTTTATATATTCCATATAACTGTCAAATAATCTCACATTAGGATAGGAGATACATTACGACCTTACTGTTTTCAGACATTTATTATTCATATTTGCATAAATTAGGATAAATATGACAGAAAAATATAGGGTTATTATATTACATACTTACAATAATTAGTATATTACATGTATTAGTTAAATACACAAATAGACAATATATTTTCTAACTATAGCCATCAGTGATTGCTTTGACTGGAAAATACCATTTTATAGCATCATTTTTTCATTTTTTTTTAAATACAAATGTTCTTCAATTTAACCCTCATATTCAAATATCCTGATTCCCCTCTCAGTATATTCATTACATTAACTGTCTGATTGCTGTTAACTAAAATCCAGTGACAAATACTTCAAGCATATTTTTTCCCTTCAAATGAAATGTTTTGTTTAATCTAAGACCCATCAGAGAGATAATTACAAAGATTCAATACAGAGCATTGTTACAAATCTCTAATAATGTGGCATGGCAGCAGAATGTATTTACATTATTCCAACAGGCAGTGGTTGTGAATTTATTCTTCCAAAACAGATGTCCCCCAGATTGGGTACCAGATACCATAATTCTGTATTTGTCAGTCAACAGCATTCAGGATACTATAATATGCAACCAGTCAAGAAGCACTGAATACTGTAATGTTGTGTGAACCAGTCAACAGCACTGAATACTGTAATGCTGTGTGAACCAGTCAACAGCACTGAATACTGTAATGATGTGTGAACCAGTCAACAGCACTGAATACTGTAATGCTGTGTGAACCAGTCAACAGCACTGAATACTGTAATGCTGTGTGAACCAGTCAACAGCACTGAATACTGTAATGCTGAGTGAACCAGTCAACAGCACTGAATAATGAAATGCTGTGTGAACCAGTCAACAGCACTAAATACTGTAATGCTGTGTGAACCAGTCAACAGCACTGAATACTGTAATGCTGCATGAACCAGTCAACAGCACTGAATACTGTAATGCTGCGTGAACCAGTCAACAGCACTGAATACTGTAATGCTGCATGAACCAGTCAACAGCACTGAATACTGTAATGCGTGAACCAGTCAGCAGCACTGAATAATGAAATGCTGTGTGAACCAGTCAACAGTACTGAATACTGTAATGCTGCGTGGACCAGTCAACAGCAGTGAATACTGTAATGCGTGAACCAGTCAGCAGCACTGAATAATGAAATGCTGTGTGAACCAGTCAACAGTACTGAATACTGTAATGCTGCGTGGACCAGTCAACAGCAGTGAATACTGTAATGCTGCGTGAACCAGTCAACAGCACTGAATACTGTAATACTGTGTGAACCATTCAACAGCACTGAATACTGTAATGCTGTGTGAACCAGTCAACACAATTTAATACTGCTATGCAACCAGTCACCAACACTTGAGGGCATACGATACAGTTACAGGGGAGGTAATGACGTTGCTAACATAAATTGTTATTTTCGCGACATCAAACTATGACTTATCGGGAAAAGATTCAGTTTTCGACTGTTTTTATCATTCAAACGTATCTAACTTGAAAACGAGTTCATGGACCCCTCTTTTTTAAAATGCCATTTGGTTTGATTACACGGGACGATTATTGGTGCCAATTTTCATGAAAACGTAAATAGTGCAATATTTTTTAATTTGATAAATATACAGCAAAAATTGATGTTTTTTTTCTACATTCATGAACATTTGATAAATATGAGTTATTTCTGAATAAAAAATGTATAAATTTTTAGAATACTTATAAAAAACAGAAATTACAAATTATTTAAACAAAAAACAATTTGTGTTTATCAAAAAAGTTATGTCTTTCTTTCGAAAGGGAAAATACGGCCACAATTCCGAATTTTGAGCAAATATTCAAAATTTGGACCTTAGTTTACTCAAAAAGTAGCACATGAAGGTATATTTTTTATTTGATTTAATCAGGTAAAATATAGTCTATATGGATTTTTTTTTATCAAAATGTAAATATGGGATCAAAACTGTATCGTATGCCCTTAATACTGTTATACAACCAGTCAACCTGTATTACCAGTTTTTTTTCAGCAGCAAATATTTCATGCAGCTCAATATGCAAAACAACAAATTAATAAATATTTCAACATAATAGCTTACAAGGTAACAGTTATAAGGTAGAAATGTCATACTTCTGTCAAAATGCAACCATGGTTGACCTTTGTTACCACCGCTAACCATTGATAACCATGGTCAAACTATGATTGGATGTGTTCATGGTCAACAATGGTTTTCTACTTTCCCACATCTGAACATGGTTGAAGGTTACACATGGTTGACCAAGCTCAAAATCACAAGTGGTTGACCATGGTCAGTTTGACATCCATGGTTTTCTACCTTTGTGACCATGGTTGAACAAGCCCAAACCACAAATGGTTGACCATGGTCAGTTTGAAAACCATAGTTTCTACCTTTATAACCTAAGATGACTAAGCTCAAATCATAAGTGGTTGATCATGGTCAGTTTGACCTCCATGGTTTTCCACCTTTGTGACCATGGTTGAACAAGCCCAAACCACAAGTGGTTGACCATGGTCAGTTTGAAAACCATAGTTTCTACCTTTATAACCTAAGATGACTAAGCTCAAATCATAAGTTGTTGACCATGGTCAGTTTGACCGCCATGGTTTTCCACCTTAGTGACCATGGTTGACCAGGCTCAAATCACAAGTGGTTGACCATGGTCAGTTTGGCAATGGTTTTCTACCTTTATGACCATGGTTGACCAGGCTCAAATCACTAGTAGTTGACAATGGTCAGTTGGACAACCATGGTTTTCTACCTTTTGACCATGGTTAGTTTGACAACCATGGTTGACCAAGCTCATATCACAAGTAGTTGACCATGGTCAGTTTGACAACCATGGTTTTCTATCTTAGTGACCATGGTTGACCAAGCACAAATCACAAGTGGTTGATCATGGTCAGTTTGACAACCATGGTTTTCTACCTTTATGACCATGGTTGACCAGGCTCAAATCACTAGTAGTTGACCATGGTCAGTTTGACAACAATGGTTTTCTATCTTAGTGACCATGGTTGACCAAGCACAAATCACAAGTGGTTGACCATGGTCAGTTTGACATCCATGGTTTTCTATCTTAGTGACCATGGTTGACCAAGCTCATATTACAAGTGGTTGACCATGGTCAGTTTGACATCCATGGTTTTCTACCTTTATGACCATGGTAAGCATGCCAAATCTAATTTGGTTGCCCATCGTCAACTGTGACCAATCTGACATGGTGCCTTGTGCATGGCAATAACAAGAGCATTATTGTCAGAATTAAGTAAAATATAAAGCTTGTTTAAGCATGATTATACACCTTTTCTTACCTTCCTTAAGTGACAATTGAAATTTGGAACAAAAATTTAAAAAAAATTCCCATCCTCGAAAACAAAGCGAATATTGTGTTGTTCATTTATCTCTATCTTTTCTGTTCTGGAACCTTGAATAAATTACAAAGATGACTTGCAAGTGAAACATAAATTTAATTTAAGTTGGCCTTACACCAATAAGAAGGAAATGATAGCTTCCAATTGATCATTTCAAATCTTATTACAATTATAGATTCAAGGTCGAAAAACAGATCACTGTTTGCTTTATAGTTTTTTATGTATGACAAATATGTTCATTCTAAGTCATTTGTTTTCCCCCACCAAATCTCGTTTATCCTCATCTAATTCTATAAGTACATCTATTTTGTACTGAAATTAACATCCCACTACGTCTATTTCTGTCATGAATCAATAAACTTTTTTTCTTCTTTTTGAAACAGAAAATCTATTTTCAAATCCTTAAGTAACAAAAGCCAAAACAAATTTTGCTTTCGTCAGTAATGTCCGACTTCAGTTAGCTAAGCACAAAAGTGCAATAAATTGTAAGATTATTTTGTAAATAATGTTGCTGAATAAGCAATATTTTTTGACTCAAAACAAAGTATGGAATTCTGAAAAGATGAAAATTCAAAAAAATATAGCTTTTGCTGGGAAATTTAAATACATAGCCCTCAAAGCTGAGGGTGAAAGGTCACCAGTGTGTATTACAATATTTCGATAAATAAGGGAGCTACCATTTGATTTTTATGGGGGGGGGGGGGGGGGGTAGGATGAAAAATTTTGTCCTTCATTTTTTTTTAGTTGTAATCTCTGTCCTGCCTTTTTATTTTTCACTCTGTTCGGTCCTGCCTTTTTTTTTTTATAGTTCATCCTGACTTTTTTTTTACCTAAATTGTCGTACTGACTTTTTTTTTTTGCAAGTGTCTCATCCTGCCTTTTTTTTTACTCAAAACTCCTGTCCTGCCTATTTTTTTCAAATTTCATCCTAGCCCCCCCATAAAAATCAAATGGTAGCTCCCTAATTGGCTGCAGCATGAGCCATGCACTTTAAGTTATTTATTTGCTAATTTAAATTAAATTTAATACCCCTTGCTTTTGTAATACAATTTTATAAAAAAAAATCATTCTAGTTTCAATTGCAATTTAGAGGAATAAAAAAAATATATTTCAATCATAATGTAGGAAGCTTAAGAAATTCATTTCCATTTGAAATAATTGGAACTCTATTCTAAGAAGTATTATAAATTCTGTTTATTATTGAAGTTTTCAATCAATTTTGTTCTGGCTATAAAATATAAATAAACTGACAAATTTTCTGTTTATTGCTACATTTTTTTTCACAAAGTTATCATTAAAATATAACAACTAACATATTTTTTCTCTCTCTCAATATAGCATGATAGAAACAATTAAGTTCATACTTTTCAATAAGCGTGATGTAATTACCCGTCATATAGCTTCATAAAACCGATTTAAGAAAGTAAATAAAATATTTATGTTGTGCACTTTTAGTATAAATCATTTAGTGTCATCCATAATGTAATCAACGACGCAACGACAGATTCAACCGAATTTCAGAAGCAATACAAATAGTCTTTTACTCATGTTATTGCTTTTTCAAAATTTATTTTGTCACGCAATCAGACATTTTACGAAAAAAACCAAAGGAGTACAAATATACTTGCGTGACAATATACATATATTGTCTCATCACATGCTGTTTCTATTTTGATAACATGGTAATTTTAGGTAAACAGATTTACACATTTAACTGTCTAAGTTAGACCAATGGCAATTTTTCAACAACAAAATTAAAACACTCCCTCCCTTCCCCTATAATAAACAGATAGAGATTCTGTGAGGGAAAATATACCATCCACCCCTTTTAATTCAACTATTACTCAATTACATAATTTTGCAGACAACAGGTGGGAGAGTGGGGGAGGGGGGATCTTGGGGTAGAAATATTTTCATCCTATAAATGCTTCAAATTGCTAGACTTGAGTAGAAGCAGAAATAGTATTTTTTGGGTCTTTTTGGTTGATCTCTATAGCTAGCCAGGGTCTAACTGAGTGATATATGATACCTACTGAACTTTTAGTGTCATGGTACAAGTACTATATATACCATGGTTTTTACGAGTTAACATATTTAAACAAACGAATCCGAAGGATGAGTTTGTTTAAATATGTTAATGAGTAAGACACATGGTATATAAAATTTGTAATATAAATAAAATGATTGACAGCTTCAAGACCTTCAACTAATATTAGAAATTGATCACGTTACAGTTTTATCCAATGAAATGGAAGCTCGCGCAAGTCACTTTTGCGCATCGTGTATGATCGTCTGTGTATTTCATGTAATAGAACCCCTGAATTTGCAGAAAGTAAAGAAAATGTCGGATTTTCCCGATTTTTTTAGTTTTGCGCCCCCTGTATGATTGTATGAGCAGGTAATTTCATAATGTCATCCGACTGAGGTAAACAAAAATGTCGGATTCCAGCGACAAGGATTAAATGATTATTCTAATGACGGTAAGAATTGTTTTTCTTTGTTTGTTTTCAATGTATCATACAAATTAATCATATTTTACAGAATTTTCATCTGATTGAAAAATGTTTTTCTTCCGTTATTTTATTAGATATTTATTAAAACACAATTTTAATGATAAAACAATGTATTTAAACAGTGGCGGATCCAGGGGGCGTAGATAGTGTATGTCCCCCTAATTGATTGCAAAAAAATCATGTTTTTTTCACAGATATTTGTAGCTGATATTTATTTCTTTTTCTATAGGTACCCCCCTTTTTATATCGAAATTTAATTGAATTTTCGCAAAGGAAATGATAGTTTTACATTTTAATTTTTTTTCAAAACTGAAAGAAGAAACATTTAGTAATTGTTTCCAAAATTAAGGGAATTCGTAACAATCCTATAGTTTGAAAAAGGTTTCTTAAAATGTGGTACACATAATTTATTGCTTTTTCTTATAAAATGAAAACAAATGAAGATCTTGACCTTTTAGTACGTTTTACGGTTTCCTAAATATTTTAGAGGCGGATACATTAAAAAAAAGGTGGAGCTTCAGCCATGGAATAACATGAAAATGAATATGTTATACCATGGCTGAAGCTCCGCCTTTTTTCCTTTGGATTTTAGTTGAGTTGCATATTTAATTAGCAAAGTATGGTATAACATAAATTTGCATATAATATACCATGGTTTTCCCTCACCACTCTTTTTAAGCAAATTATTTCATAAAAACATCAAAGGAAAAAATCCAATTTATGTTACAATTAAATCATTGAAAGTGTTACATATTTGTTTTTCGTTTTTTTTTTACATCAATAAGGCCGTTAGTTTTCTTCCTTGAAAACCATGAAAAAATATATATCTTAAATGAAATTTTTGAAATGCAAAAGGAAATAAACAAATAAAGTTTGCACTGGTCTGACAAAAAATCTTTTGTAAGTATATCAAAATAAATTTTATCTCATTAAAAGGCATCAACTGTTATACAATTCCACGAAGATCTAATTTTCGCACGTCTAAGACTCAAAATTTAAGCCATTTTATTTACTTCCGAGTTTAATGCAACTTCTTCTTTGACATTAACAATATAATCAAATATGTCTAATATAACCAATACAATGGTATGTTGATTCTACATTACAGGGGAGACTGATTGAGTTCTTTTATGTTCTGATTTACTGAGAAATTCATGATCAAAGAAGATTCCTTGATCCTGATTGAATCTATTTAAGTCACATTTTCGTGCGTATTAGGTAAACAAACTTAGCTTTTTTTAGAAATATTTAAAGAAACGACTTTATTTTAAGAAAGTACAATAAAAAGTTCAAGGTTAATGAGAAAATCTTTATTTCAAAGATAATCAATTAACTTTACAGGTGTTTTTATACGACCGCAAAAATAGAAAAAATTTTGGTCGTATATTGGTATCACGTTGTCGTCCTGGTTTTCGCACTATAACTTTAGTTTAAGTAAATAGAAATCTATGAAATTTAAACACAAGGGTTATGACCACAAAAGAAAGGTTGGGATTGATTTTGGGAGTTTTGGTTCCAACTGTTTAGGAATTAGGGGCTAAAAAAGGGCCCAAATAAGCATTATTCTTGGTGTTCGCACAACTTTAGTATAAGTTAATAGAAATCAATGAAATTTAAACACAAGGTTTATGACCACAAAAGGAAGGTTGGGATTGATTTTAGAAGTTTTGGTCCCAACAGTTTAGGAACGACCACAAAAGAAAGGTTGGGATTGATTTTGGGAGTTGGTTCCAACTGTTAAGGAATTAGGGGCTAAAAAAGGGCCCAAATAAGCATTATTCTTGGTTTTCGCACAACTTTAGTATAAGTAAATAGAAATCAATGAAATTTATACACAAGGTTCATGAACACAAAAGGAAGGTTGGGATTGATTTTGGGAGTTGAGATCCCAACAGTTTAGGAATTAGGGGCCAAAAAGGGGCCCAAATAAGCATTTTTCTTGGTTTTCGCACCATAACTTTAGTATAAGTAAATAGAAATCTATGAAATATAAACCCAAGGTTTATGACCATAAAAGGAAGGTTGGGATTGATTTTGGGAGTTTTGGTCCCAACAGTTTAGGAATAAGGGGCCCAAAGGGTCCAAAATTAAACTTTGTTTGATTTCATCAAAAATTGAATAATTGGGGTTCTTTGATATGACGAATCTAACTGTGTATGTAGATTCTTAATTTTTGGTCCCGTTTTCAAATTGGTCTACATTAAGGTCCAAAGGGTCCAAAATTAAACTGAATCCTTGGGGTTCTTTGATATGCTGAATCTAAAAATGTACTGAGATTTTTTATTATTGACCCAGTTTTCAAGTTGGTCCAAATCGGGGTCCAAAATTAAACTTTGTTTGATTTCATCAAAAATTGAATAATTGGGGTTCTTTGATATGCCAAATCTAACTGTGTATGTAGATTCCTAATTTTTGGTCCCGTTTTCAAATTGTTCTCGGTCTACATTAAAGTCCAAAGGGTCCAAAATTAAACTAAGTTTGATTTTAACAAAAAATTGAATTCTTGGGCTTCTTTGATATGCTGAACTAAACATGTACTTGAATTTTTTATTATGGGCCCAGTTTTCAAGTTGGTCCAAATCAGGATCCAAAATTATTATATTAAGTATTGTGCAATAGCAAGAAATTTTCAATTGCACAGTATTGCACAATAGCAAGAAATCTTCAATTGCACAGTATTGTCCAATAGCAAGTATTTTCAATTGCACAGTATTGCGCAATAGCAAGAAATATCTAATTGCATAATATTGCGCATTAGCAAGAAATTTTCAATTGGAGTTATCTTTCTTCGTCCACAATAGTATCTGAATCAACTTAAATCATTGTTTTATACAATATACAATGTATATTCACTTTTACTACCAACTGATAAATTAAAACAATCATTATAATTACCATTCAGTGATAACAAGCACTTTTTTTACATTTTAATATTTTATTATGTATTTAAATGAGTATAGTTATTGTTGCAAACTCCATTATTAATTTGAATTGAGATCAGTTTTGGAATAAGGAAAAGGGGGATGGGAAAAAAAATAAGGGGGGGGGGGTGTTTCAATTTTTCTCATTTCAGATTTCATAAATAAAAAGAAAATTTCTTCAAACATTTTTTTGAGAAGATTAATATTCAACAGCATAGTGAATTGCTCAAAGGCAAAAAACAAATTTTAAGTTTATTAGACCACATTCATTCTGTGTCAGAAACCTATGCTGTGTCAACTATTTAATCACAATCGTTCAGGGTTCAACCTCTGCGGTCGTATAAAGCGGCGCCCTGCAGAGCATCTGGTTTGAATTTCCGGTAAAAAAAACTTTACGAAAAGAAATGATGTTTTCGTTTGAGGATTCTAATAATAATGCCAGACTCCAAATATAGTAATTTCTTTAAAAATCTACTTGAAGACATGGCTCATTTAAAGCACTTGACAAGGAAATTCTATATTTCATCTGCAAATAGAAAAATATTTCAATTTTTTTCCCTTTAAATTCCACAAAGGCCTTCTATCAGATTCAGTTCATTTTTTTCCTTTTAGAGGAGGAAATATTTTAGCACATGAAATAGTGAAGGACATTCCTCTCCTGCTCACAATGTCAATAAGTTTCATGATACTTGCAAAGTAAAGTATGAGTGCAGACATTGCTTATTTAGAAAATTTTCAATTTATAAAGGGACACAACTCAAAAATTGAAAAGTGATTGGTTGTAAAGGTTTAACACCACTAATTCGGGCCCGGCCAGAAAGCACATACCAGAAAGTAGTACATATTTAACACAAAATAGTTCCTACGCATGAGTGTAACTTTCAAAATATATAGAATATTTAGGTATTTTTGGCATCAAATGAAAGCTGAAGGACTGGTGATCATTGTAGAACACTTTTGGACTTAAAATTTTGAATATTAAAAAAACTGCACCAAATTTTAAAAAGAGGGTACATTTAGTCTGTTTGTCAGATCTAAAGTACCTGTTTTTGTACATCCGAAGTTACGGGAACCAGTTCTTTCTTATATGCAATTAAAGGTATGTTGATTTTTTCAGTACAAAACACCATAAAGTGTTGCTTTGACATGCAATGATTGCCACTTTATTTGAACTTAAAATGAAAGAGGTGTGCCTGCTTGAAATGGAGGAATTTAACATAGAAAGCAATGGGACCATGAATTAGTGGTGTACTTCCTATTACAGAGAATCATCAGAAATCCAATTTTTAGAAGTTGTACCTATTCCAATGGAAATAAGTCAAATTTGGTGTTAGTAATCATGTTCTGTCATCTTTTTGTGGTGAACAATTTTGTTTAAGGAAAATTTCAGCTCTTAAACTGGCATACTAAGGTAGTTTAGCCTTTTATTGTCATACAACATGCATGCAGTTAAGGCTTGACTCCAAGTTTTTATTTTTGCATTATATGTTATTAAAATCAATAAAACATGTATATTATAACTTGTGTATGGTACAAAATAGCTCTTGGTAAAATAATCCTAGTATTTTTCAAGTTTTATTGTTTTTCTTATGGTAGCCTTTTACAATCTAGGCAAATGGTATATACTCATATAAGAATTCCAAAATCTCACTGTACATGCAGTTTTGAACCAGTTTAGCAAGTTATCTAGCTTAGGGATATATAAATTGCTCTTAATAATCTATGTTTTACCACAGAAGTAAGGTTTATACAAAAAAAAGGCCATTTTTTTATTTGAAGAAAAAAGGGGGGACAATATTCTCAATTATGTCTTAAGTTTGGACTAATAAATTTTTATTTAATGAAGAACCTCTGATAAAAATATGACTATTGGTTAGCACAGAGATTTCCTTATAGAAATTAATAAAAAAAACAATAATATTGAGAATAAAAAAGGATTTTGGTCAATATACAATATCCATATGCAGTTATCTTTGAATAACCCATATATTACTACCAGTCCAATTTGAGCTTAAAATTAGTAAAATAGTATTTGGACTAAAGCTTTATATGTTTTTTTATTGCTTGGAATAGATCATAGAATGAAATAAAGTAATGCTCAAGTCAATATAACAAGTTTGGTTCTGTTATAGGTTTAACACCACTAATTCGGGCCCGGCCAGAAAGCACATACCAGAAAGTAGTACATATTTAACACAAAATAGTTCCTACGCATGAGTGTAACTTTCAAAATATATAGAATATTTAGGTATTTTTGGCATCAAATGAAAGCTGAAGGACTGGTGATCATTGTAGAACACTTTTGGACTTAAAATTTTGAATATTAAAAAAACTGCACCAAATTTTAAAAAGAGGGTACATTTAGTCTGTTTGTCAGATCTAAAGTACCTGTTTTTGTACATCCGAAGTTACGGGAACCAGTTCTTTCTTATATGCAATTAAAGGTATGTTGATTTTTTCAGTACAAAACACCATAAAGTGTTGCTTTGACATGCAATGATTGCCACTTTATTTGAACTTAAAATGAAAGAGGTGTGCCTGCTTGAAATGGAGGAATTTAACATAGAAAGCAATGGGACCATGAATTAGTGGTGTACTTCCTAAATAAGCAGTGAATATAAGTTACATAACACTTGGTTGAGGCCTTTTTATATAATTTTCTATATGGTCATATGGGTTTTGCTCAATGATGAAGGCCATCAATGGCCTATATTGTCATCTTCTAAGTCATTTGGACTCTGGTGGAGAGTTGTCTCATTAACAATCAAACCATATATATAACTTATTCTGATTTCAATTGGTGAAAGTGGGGACTCAATAATTGAAATAAATGCAGGGCATCAAAAGCTTGAGAACCAGGTTTATTGGACACAATTTAAAAATATAAATGCTTGTGAACAACTGAAGGATATTATTTGATAGATTTATAATGTCTTTTTTAATTTAGAATTCAAAGGACAAGTGAAGTGGCTTTATCTGATTAACATCAAATTTTTCCTTTATATTTTTTTTCCTTTTTTTCCTTTTCTTATTCTAGAATCCAACTTTTTAGCCAAACAATTTATATTAACTCTCTTAATGACTAGATTAAACACTATTATTATTACTAACTATTTCATTGATATATTTTTTATGATGTTTTAATGATTTCTGTTATTATTAAGTAATTATTTTGACATTAAATATATATTACTTTTTATCTGATTGTCTTATTCTTGATGAACATAATTATCCACATTTTGATCTTTCCAACTTTTTTTTAAATGAGATTTAAACACAATTTGCTTTAGACTGATCGATTACATGGGTATTTTAAGCTAAAATTGTACTAAAATTACTTTTTTCCTCAGCTTAATAGGTAAAATGGTGACTTTTTTTGGTGTGATCTCATTATATTTAGCAATCATACCTGGGGACATATCCAGGGGATTTGAAAAGGAGGGAGGGGGTATGTGTCAAAGAGACAACAACCCAACCAAATAAAAAACAACAGCAGAGGGTCACCAACAGGTCTTCAATGTAGCAAGAAATTCCCGCACCCGAAGGCATCCTTCAGCTGGCCCTAAACAAATATATACTAGTCCAGTGATAATGAACGCCATACTAATTTCCAAATTGTACACAAGAAACTAAAATTAAAATAATACAAGACTAACAAAGGCCAGAGGCTCCTGACTTGGGACAGGCGCAAAAATGCGGCTGGGTTAAACATGTTTGTGAGATCTCAACCCTCCCCCTATACCTCTAACCAATGTAGAAAAGTAAACGCATAACAATAGGCACATTAAAATTCAGTTCAAGAGAAGTCTGATGTCAGAAGATGTAACCAAAGAAAATAAACACAATGACAATAATACATAAATAACAACAGACTACTAGCAGTTAACTGACATACCAGCTCCAGACTTCAATTAAACTGACTGAAAGATTATGATTTCATCATATGAACATCAGGCACAATCCTTCCCGTTAGGGGTTTAGTATCATACCATGATAACATATATGAGAAGAACATAACCCGTGTCATGCCAAAAACTGTTTTTAGAATAAATGTGTTTAGTTCCGATGCAAAGACCTTATCAGTGACTCAATATTAACGCCAAAATATGCAATCTTTAATGACTTGACAACAGTATCGTAATTATATCCCTTCTTAATAAGTCTATTCAAAGGTTTTGTAAGTTTCTGAGGTGAATACTGACACGTTTGTGCTTTATAAAGAATATTTCCATAAAAAATTGGATGTGAAATACCTGAACGTATTAGAGTCTGCATGTTGAGCTATATTTACGAATGATGTCTTTATACCGATTGTTGTAAACGTAGAATTCCGAGCGTTCATAAATTTATAACTTAACACCATCTTTGTAGAAAATAACAGTCACGATTTATTCACACTATATGTATATACAGACGTTACATAAAATACAAAATACACAGCATACACTCCGACAGTACAAACATTCAGCCATCTTATCTATCCGGCAACACATCTCTCCCTCTCTCACGTCACTATCACACAACGTCAATAATACGGGAAACAACGTTAACACTGTTTTGCGACATTACGGACATGAAGACAAAGTCCCATTCACAACACTACTCCCTCTTTTCAAGAATATTTCGTCCTCGAAATAAAAGATAATCAAGACAAATTGCGTTTTCGTGTTTTCCAGTTCATCTCAGGTAACATTGACGATCCACAGGAGCAAACATCACGTGTATAACTGTTTTCATAGATGTTACTATCTCTTAATTGGGTGAACCCATTTCCACGTACAAGTTCTTTATATGTGAAGTCCTTTCCGTATACTGGTCTCGATAATCCAGTATATGTTGAAACTCTAGGTTTGTCATAATTTTTTTTCAACATCATTTTTAGAATTATCAAACTGTACGTCACTTTGCTCAATGGGTGTCCATTTTCGGACGCTAACTACCTCTACCTCACCAGAGGGTATCGTCTGTTGTTCAACGTTTGAACTTTCAAAGTTAGTTGTCATTAGCTTAGAAACTCTTGCAACTGCAACCTCAGTTGCCTCAACCAATTCATTAAGTTCCTCATATTTCAATTCAACCTTTCTAACGATAACAATCTCTGTTCCACCAGTAACCACTGTCTGCTTTTCAACGCGCGGAAGTTCCAAGATAGCTATCTCTTCGTCCAAAACTTTTGCAACTTCAAATTCAGTTGCCTCAATAACGTCACAAAATTCCTCATGCTTCAATTCATATGACTCAGCGATGTAATAAACAGACTGTTCACTCGGATAAACGAAATTAATACGTACATTTAATTTACCAATAGTATAATTCTCTTTTCCCAATTTCTGGTTACTATTATATAAACTTATGTCGTTTTGCATATCAACGTCAGTATTTTCAGAAACTTTATTCCTCCGAATATCATGCTCTGTGAAATTCATATTACGCTTATCATGCTTATTGCCTATTTCAAAATGTTTCTCAAAGTTATTGTCTTCAGTGCAACGCGATTTTTCTACGGACTTTAAAGAGTGTCTACAATGTTCCTGCCACAACATTTCTTTGATAAGTTCACTAACTGTTGACGGTTCTTTAGTCAGAACTCTATATCCAATGTTACCATCAGGATATCCATATATAGCATACTCAGTAATCAGCTTCACTAATAAATCTTCGTTCACACCAGGGAACGATTTTCGAACATTTATATCAGTTCTACATACTTACTCTTGAACGCTTTCACTTGTAAGCATAGTTATATTTCTCAATTTCATTCTACAAATCTGAGCAGTCTCAATATCACCAAATCATCTTTTCAATGCAGAATACAAAACAGATACATTATAAAGATCTCTGTGTGGTAAATACGACACATATTCTAAAGCTTTACCTCTCAGTGAAGTAACCAAATAAAAAGCCATATCACTACATGACCAATTAAAACGTTCCGCAAAGATAGAAAATTTCATCCAGAAACCTTCAAAAAGTTCAGTACCGTCAAACTCTGGTAAGTCACACCAGCTCATGGTTAATATATATCAAATGCTGACAAATATAAGTTATAAACATACATAAAACAACAATTATTTATAGATAAACGTAACAATGTTGATTTCTTTCAAATTTGCACCTTAGATTGTCATTTTATCCTTGATGCTAACACCGAACAAAAATGTTTAATTAATTTCAGTCCACTTTTGCCGATTAAATACTTCTCTATAAATTATGTGGTCGAATCTGTTTTAATTCCAATATCAGTTTTAAAATGGTGAATCTTCGTATTCCAGTGCCGTATTGTCCTTCTGTTGTAATGTATACATTTAGTCACAATCGTCATGTCAAATAAACTTGTTTACGGTACATTCATTGTTTAATTTCATATTTCCTCCCCTCTTTAAAAGCATTCCGTCTGTATAAAAATATAAATCATCTGTTTGCGTAGATCCGTTTCTGTTCGCTGCCACCAATGTTGTAAACGTAGAATTCCGAGCGTTCATAAATTTATAACTTAACACCATCTTTGTAGAAAATAACAGTCACGATTTATTCACACTATATGTATATACAGACGTTACATAAAATACAAAATACACAGCATACACTCCGACAGTACAAACATTCAGCCATCTTATCTATCCGGCAACACATCTCTCCCTCTCTCACGTCACTATCACACAACGTCAATAATACGGGAAACAACGTTAACACTGTTTTGCGACATTACGGACATGAAGACAAAGTCCCATTCACAACACCGATGATAAAATTTAGTAAATGTTTTGACTAGTTTGTGATATCGAAAACCCTGGTGTAATAATTTTTCAGTAATACATAAATTTCTCTCGTTAAAATCTAAAACATTGTTACATACACGAGCGAATCGTACAAGTTGAGATATATAAACACCGTAAGATGGTGACAAGGGAACGTCACCATCTAAAAATGGTTAATTAACGATAGGAAATGAAAAATCATCCCTTTTATCATAAATTTTAGTATTCAGCTTTTTTTAATACAGTTTTTGAACTGTCGAATGGGCAAAACATTTGTAAATAGTTGAAAATTGTTACTTTAGGGCAATGACTTTTTACAAGAAATCAAGAAATGACATATCAACGAAAAAAAATATTTGGTACCCACAAAAATAAATGAATATAAAGTAGTTGTCTTGTTAAAGCAATCATACCAGTGATCTTTCAGAAAGTTCAATGACCCTATTACTTGATTTACTTTCTTTACGTCTCAATAGCAATTATTGTCTAATTGGATTCCATAAATTGTTTTCCTTTATTTCAATAATAACTTCAGCAATTGTTAATAAAGTTATTGTAATGAAAAAAGAAAATGTACTGAAAGAACCACACGAACAATTAGCAAATCTTAGATTACAGAACCAATAGCCATTTGAATAATTCATACAAGTTAAAGGAAAAATAAGCAGGGGCCAATTTTAATATGAATGGCTAGAAAATAAACACAACATTCAATAGTTAAATGCAGGACACAGCTTTATACGACCACAGAGGTCGAACCCTAAACGGTTGGGGCAAGTATGGACACAACATTCAAGCTGGTACAGCTCTGAATTTGGATTGTGATTAAATAGTTGACACAACATAGGTTTCTGACACAGGATGAATGTGGTCTAATGAAACTAAAAATATTTTTTTTGCTTTTGAGCAATTGATCACTATGCTGTTGAATTTTAATCCTCTCAAAAAAATATATTTGAAGAAATTTTCTTTTTAATATCTGAAATCTGAAATGAGAAAAATTGTACCCCCCCCCCCCCCACCCATTTTTTTTGTTCACCTCCCCCTTTCCCTTATTCCAAAAATGATCTCAATTCAAATACTAATGGAGTTTGCAACAATAACTACATCCTAAAATATTAAAATATAAAATGTCATACAGTCATGGTTAAAATTAATATTTATTAATAGTAACTTCTAAAAAAATAAATGGGGAATGTGTCCAAAGGGACACAGACAATGCCCCCCCTAGCATATAACGTTATAAAGGGACATAACTTTAGAACTGTAAAAGTGAAGCTGCCAAAAATTGAACTTAAACTGAATTTAGAGGTAATAAGCATTATATACACATATCATTAAATTAAGTTAAGACAAACTTAAGTTAAGAGAACAGAAACTAAAAAATTCTTCAATTTTTCCACTTGTAAAGGGCATAACCCTAGAATGGTAATCAAAGTGCTTGTAATCACTGAATGGTAAAGATTGCTTTAATTTATCAGTTGCTAGTGAAGTGAATATTGCATTGTATATTGTATATAGCATTGACTTAAGTTGATTCAACTACTATTCTGGACAAAGAAAGATAACTTCAATTTTCAAAGAAGATTTCATAAAGTATTGGTTTTGGGTGATTCAACAGCCATTCTGGACAAAGAAAGATAACTCCAATTTATTGACTTGAAACTACAAAAAATGCTTGTTTTTGGCCCCTTTTTTGTCCTTTATGTATGCCTAGACTGTTTGCCCCATAACCCTTAAAATATATCCCAACCTTCTACTTAAGGTATTAAAATTTGTGGTAAAATTTCAGAAAAATTGAAATACTTATACACAACTTATTGTCCTGACACTGGATAAATGCTTGTTTGGGGCCCCTTTGGGCCCCTAATTCCTTAACCTTAGGGACCATAACCCCCAAAATCAATCCCAAGCTTCCTTTTGTGGTTATAAACATTGTGTTAAAATTTTATTGATTTCTATTTACTTATACTTAAGTTGTTCGACACTAGATAAATGCTTCTTTTGGGCCCCTTTGGGCCCCTAATTCCTAAACCTTAGGGACCATAACCCCCAAAATCAATCCCAAACTTCCTTTTGTGGTTATAAACATTGTGTTCAAATTTTATTGATTTCTATTTAATTATACTAAAGTTATTATCCGGAAACCATCCGTCTTTGGATGACGCTGACGACGACGTGATACCAAAAATTTTGCGGTCGTATAAAAACATGTAAGTTTTACTTAATCAACGAAAATTGGTACCCACTAACTTAAAAGAATCCACAGTATCTAACGTTTGTCAGTTTTATTATCTCTCTATCATGTATTACTGATATTGAACTTATACTACATCACATGAACTTTTTTGCAGTTGAATTTAAACTATGTATTTTCATCTATTTATATAAATAAAAGATATTCATTTACTTATGTTAATTAATCAATGAGTGATAGATTTCTCAAGGTCCCAGTGAATAAACTACAGATAACAATAGCTATTGTATTTATTGAATGGGGCACATTATAAGAACTGACAAAAATTTAAATATATTGACCAATAGTAGATGACTCTGTGGAAAAGTTTCATTTTGGATTCACAATTAATAACTGAAATCAAGAAGTTATGCATAACACACTGCACAAAGGAACTGTTTCAAATATGGAAATACGCCATCACTTACTTTAGCCTCTCAGAATCTTAGTCAGTGTTCTAAAATTAAGGTCTGACAACACATTCATATAAAAATAAGATAATTTGATAAATATCTCCTGCAGCTAATTAACATAGAAATTAACAACTTTAGATCAAGTGCAGTGTACAGCCTTCAACAATGAGCAAAATCATACAGCATAGTATTTCCTCTTTGCTTCAATTTTATTGGAACCTCAAATATTACTTCTGGTTAAAATCTATACAGCCAAAAAGGGGACAAGTATCAAAATTGATATTGTTCAGATAAACATTGCTGGAACATTTAAACTGATTGTCACACAAAGTAAAAAACATGATAAATTCATAAATTAAAAAAAAAAATTGTAAAAGCATAAAAATATAGTATATATACCAATACACATAATTAACAGCGCCTGGTGATGTTTTATAGCTAATGTGTTTAGAGACTACTTATGTCAGTATACCTTTCCTATATTGCCTAAAAAAAAAATTGTCTTAATTTATGTACACAAAACACATGATCAAACATTTATAAAGTTGAAAAGGTACGATCATGTTGTAAAATTGATTGCATGATCGACACAACCCTTCTGAATACATTGAAGTAAATATTTATTACAAACCTGCCTTTTTGATCTTACATCAATATTTATTAATATTCATTGGGTATATGTGACATATTTTTGGCTTTAGGTATAATATAACAAAACTACGAAATAAACTCATCAATGATTTATTGGTGCAAAGTAAATCATGAAATTCCTAAGAACTTTAGACAGAAGAAGATCAAATTCAAGGATTTCAAGTTTTTACAGACTCTAAATATCTTTAAACTGATTATAACAGGCTATTATTTGAACTTGGAATTATTTTTAATTATGGAATTTGCTTGATTTCTTGTTATTGATTTTTTTAACAAATTCCATGTTTATTCTGTACTGAAATGTTCTGTGCTGCGCACAACACTTTCCATTACAAAGAAAATAGTATATTTTCAATAGAATGTACTGTGCCGCGCACAACTATCTAACCAAAATACATTGTATGGAAAGTGTTATTAACCGCTCAAAAGATTATAATACCAAATAAACATGGAATTTATCAAAAAATTTTAAACACAAGAAATTATGCAAATTCCATAATTAAAAATAATTCCAAGTTCAAAAAATAGCTTGTTTTATGTTAAAATCTGTTTTAAACCGATCTTGAGTGGCTTTATATAGCACTGTGCTACAATTTAAAGTCGAATTTATAAATAGAAACAAGAAGTTGGATCTTTTATAACATACTTAAACGGATTAATTTACTTAAGATCAGAACAAACATGGAAATACACATGGAAAAAAATATTGCTGAGCAGAGCATTTAACCTGACTTCCTGGTAGCATGCTAAGCCTGAGCTGATGATATATAAAAATTAACAGTAGGAGACTAATGATTCATTTAAAAGACTCAAATTTATTTTCTCCCTCTATTTGCACGACAAGCACAGGACAAGTATAAGGCAGAGACTCAGGTTGACTCAGTACCAAAATAATGAGTCTGAGTGGGGTGATATATCTTCCTACAGACATTTCCCTTGTGAACTATCACTTTCATATATGACAGAGCATATAAAGGTCTTTGACAAAGCAGAGTATATTTATATCTCGTTATTGTCTAATATTTGCTGCTTGAAATTCAGGGGCAGATGCAGGAATTTTCGAAAGGGGGGTGCTAACCCAGGGCACCCAGGGCAAAGGGGGGTGCAAAACATATGTCCCGATACAAATGCATTGATCGGCAAAAATAAAGGGGGGTGCGCACCCCCAGAACCCCCCCCCCCCCCCTGGATCCGCCACTGAAATTATACACCCATCCATCAATACTCACAAAAGTCAAATATCATTTTTGTTTTTATTTATTTATAACGTACATAATATTTAAAAATATCTTTATGTATTTTGTATGGGTTAAATTCACTATCAATAGTGCACTTTGCAGATATTTCATTACATGTATGTGGTATAGTTTAAGTTATGTTGGCAATGCATTTGTAAAACAAGTTTAATCCCAACACATACTGTGGGTGTATAGGTCAGTCACGAATCAAGATATATGATCATGTGTTGTTTGTTGTTATAAAAAAACATATGATAATGTGTTGTTTGTTGTTATCAATATATATGATCATGTGTTGTTTGTTGTTATCAAGATATATGATCATGTGTTGTTTGTTGTTATTAAAACATATGATAATGTGCTGTTTGTTGTTATCAATATATATGATCATGTGTTGTTTGTTATTATCAAGATATATGATCATGTGTTGTTTGTTGTTATCTGTCTGTGTACAGGAGTCACAAATCAAGATATATAATCATGTGTTGTTTGTTGTTATCAAGATATATGATCATGTGTTTTTGTTGTTATCAATATATATGATCATGTGTTGTTTGCTGTTATCAAGATTTATGATCATGTGTTGTTTGTTGTTATCAAGATTTATGATCATGTGTTGTTTGATGTTATCTGTCTGTGTACAGGAGTCAGGAATCAGGTATATGAGCATGTGTTGTTTGTTGTTATCAAGATATATGATCATGTGTTGTTTGTTGTTATCTGTCTGTGTACAGGAGTCACAAATCAAGATATAAAATCATGTGTTGTTTGTTGTTATCAAGATATATGATCATGTGTTTTTGTTGTTATCAATATATATGATCATGTGTTGTTTGTTGTTATCTGTTTGTGTACAGGAGTCACAAATCAAGATATATGATCATGTGTTGTTATCAAGATTTATGATCATGTGTTGTTTGTTGTTATCAAGATTTATGATCATGTGTTGTTTGTTGTTATCTGTCTGTGTACAGGAGTCAGGAATCAGGTATATGATCATGTGTTGTTTGTTGTTATCAATGTATATGATCATGTGTTGTTTGTTGTTATCAATGTATATGATCATGTGTTGTTTGTTGTTATCAAGATGTATGATCATGTGGTATGATCATGTGTTGTTTGTTGTTATCAAGATATATGATCATGTGTTGTTTGTTGTTATCAAGATATATGATCATGTGTTGTTTGTTGTTCACAAATCAAGATATATGATCAAATATTGTTTGTTGTTATCAAGATTTATGATCATGGAGTGTTTGTTTTTATCTGTCTGTGTTTTCCAGAGGAGTTTGTGTTGGTTTATAATGTTTGCTGTATTTATTGCGATTTTTGTTTGTTTGTTATAATAAAAATAAGAAGATCTGGTATGATTACCAATGAGACAACCTTCCACAAGAGACCAAGTGTCAAAGAAATCAGCAACTGTACGTCACCTTACTGTCTTTAACAGTGAGCTATAAAAGAGGGGGGATAGGACCTTTATCGGGATCGGTTGTTTTTAAGCTCGGGATTTCAGGATTGACCCTTTCGGGATCCGGGAATCCTTTTTTTTCAGATTTCGGGATGTCGGGATTTGCTTTATTTAAATTCGCTTTTTTAAGTCCGGGATTTCGGGATCAAGACCCCTCCTATCCCCCCTCATAAAAGGCCCCAAAATAATACAGTTTATTGTGGTGGAACCTCCAACTAAAATATAATTTTCATTTAATCCACAACAATAAGTTTAATCCTTGAAAATAAACAAATCTTCTGTAAATGACTCTTTCAAAAACTTCTTACAAATGTGTTCAATATGACATACCAATAAATCGAGGTGTTTTCTCTCTCAGGTTTATATGATATACCTACAGCCAGAGATCCATCAAATAATCAGGAAATATTAACAAATATTTCTAGTCTTTCATCTGACTGCAAGGCATATAAGGATTCATTCTACTTAAGGTGAAATTATTTGGGCAACATAAACATTTTCAACCAGCACTCTCGTGCATGAAGGTCGGCCATGACAGATGACATCCAATCTTTCAATAATTTTGGTAGGTATTTTTTCTTTTAATCTTTTTATTTTTGACCATTATTCTCTTTTCTTTATATTTTTGCATATTCATAATTTTTATTCTTTATATTTTTGCATATTCATAATTTTTATTCTTTATATTTTTGAACATATCAATTTTTTATTTTATATATTTTTGCACATTACAATTCGTTATCCTTATAATTTTTCACATCACAGTTTTTTTCTTTTTTTGCACATTATTATATTCTTTATTTTTTATTTTTTTTTATTCTTTATTCTTTATTTTTTGGCACATTAAAATTCTTTATTCTTTTGCACATTATAATTCTTTATTCTTTTTTGGCACATTAAAATTCTTTATCTTAATACTTTTTGCACATTATATATAATTCTTTATTTGTTTGCACATTATAATTCTGTATTCTTTATTTTTTTGCACAATAAAATTCTTCATTGATTATATGTTTGCACATTATAATTCTTTAATTATTCTTAATAATTTTGCACATTAAAATTCTTTATTAGTTATATTTGTGCACATATAATAATTCTTTATTCTTTACATTTTTACACATTTTTCTCTTTTCTTTATATTTTTGTCCATTATTCTCCATATGATCTCTATTTTCTACAATTTTACTGGTTAAAATGCACCTTTTTATTTTCTATCCTATATCTTTTGGCATATCATTGTTTTCTCTTTTCTTTATTTATTTGCTCAATCTTTCTGTAGTATTGACCCATTATTCTCTATTCTGTTAAATCCCATCCCGCTCCCATGAATTTCTTTGCTTATTTTGTCAATTATTAGACTGGAATCTGAAGTTAAGTCTTTCAATCATAGTGTCTACTAAATTCTCAAAAACAGATAGTCCAATTTCACCCTCAGAAAAAAAAAAAAAAAAAAAAAAAAAAAAAATTTAAATTGAGATCCAATATATATGCAAATTTATGAAAAAGTATTTTTGCCCTTTAATTGACTTTGGGGAGACTTCACTTAAAGTAAAAATTTTGTTTAAGATAATGGTTAAGTCTACAGCCTTGTGTGAAGAGTTTATAATCTTTATGCACTCAAAAAAATCTGAAAAGTGCATGAAAACCAAATGTTTTTCTATCAAAACTGTGACAACTCGTTCATTTATAACACTAGCAATAAACCTATTTAATACAATAACTTTGGACATTTTATTCAAGATTAATTTCTAACTAAAATGCCTTATAAAGTTGTCAACATTACAACACTGACAACAGGCCTTGAGAAAGAGAAATTACATGTCTCTGGTGCATTTTTAATGATTTGTCAAAACAATAAATAATAAAATAGCTTTTGATTTAAATCCAAAATAGAAATAAATGTCTCCTGGGTTGAAATTTATGACTTTCCCTTTTTTAACGAAAATATTACATATCCTAAATGTATAATATTAGGATAAAGCACTTCCGTTATATTCAGTGTAAACGGCCCCTCTAGGACAATGAACTGATAATTGGCACTTTGCTACAAGAATAAAGATTTGTTGATTTCTCTGCTTAATTGAAGCTTTGAATTAAATCCTTTTTTATCCTTTTCCAGTTGTGCAATTGAAAATAATAAATCTAAATATCTTGCATTCAGTTCCAACATCAAATACTAATGGTAATGAAGTAATATCTGCTTAGAAATAAGATTACTATTTCTTAAAATGGAATTGATATTCAGACAAGAGGCTGTCACAACGACAGCAAACCGGATTTATTAACATTTATTTGTGTCCTGGCAATATCACAAGAACCATAACTGATGAATGCTGAAAGTGAAAATCGTCAATATCAAATTTGACCTCTATT
This sequence comes from Mytilus edulis, assembly GCA_019925275.1. Classification (NCBI taxonomy): domain Eukaryota; kingdom Metazoa; phylum Mollusca; class Bivalvia; order Mytilida; family Mytilidae; genus Mytilus; species Mytilus edulis. The sequence goes on from CM034361.1 coordinate 83,249,527, forward strand.
TTGTAGTCAGTATCAACATATTAAAATTTGAAAAGCTTAGATTGAATGGTTCATTAGTAAATGCAACAACGTGAATGGAAACACCATTTTACAATCTTTCAAGAACCATAACTCATGAACGGTAAAAGTCAAAATCGTCATTATTAAAATTGACCTACATTTTGTCATCAGTAACAATATATTAAAATTTGGGAAGCTTTGGTAGAACAGTTCATGTGTAAATGCACGGACCTGACTGGAAACTCCATTTTTCAATCTTTCAAGAACCATAACTCCTGAACCGTAAAAGTCAAAATCGTCATTATTGAACTTGACCTCCATTTTGTCATCAGTAACAACATATTAAAATTTGGGAAGCTTTGGTTGAACAGTTCATGCATAAATGCACGGACACAACTGGAAACTCCATTTTTCAATCTTTCAAGAACCATAACTCCTGAACCGTAAAAGTCAAAATCGTCATTATTGAATTTGACCTCCATTTTGTCATCAGTAACAACATATTAAAATTTGGGAAGCTTTAGTAGAACAGTTCATGCGTAAATGCACGGACACGACTGGAAACTCCATTTTTCAATCTTTCAAGAACCATAACTCCTGTACGGTAAAAGTCAAAATCACCATTATTTAACTTGACCTTCATTTAGTTGTCAGTAACAACATATTAAAATTTTAAAAGCTTTGGTTGAACGGTTCATGAGTTAATGCACGGACAACATTTGATTGCCGCCCGCCCGACAGCCCGACCACCCGCCGTACATCCCTAAATCAATAACCGACATTTTTGTCACAAAAATCCGGTTAAAAATCAACATAAATTTACCAGAGTAAAATAACTCCAAGGAAAATTCAAAACAAAAAGTCGCTTATCAAATGGCAAATTCAAAAGCTCAAAAACATCAAACAAATGGAAAATAAAGGGCTGCGCTTTAGCGCATGATACGCCCGTTGCTCTTTTAACTTGTCTTTTATGCTTTAAATGAATTTATATGATCAACTAGAAATATATATACAAATCAAAAGGGATGTTACATTAATATATTCACCAAAGTTTCATAAAATTCCCCTTTTTTAAGTATAAAAATTCATTACTTAAGAAAACGTAAAATCTAAAATTTATAAAAATGGAAAGGGAGCTTATGTCAATAGATATAAACAATTTATTAAAGTTGCATAAAATTTTGTAAAAGTGTTAGTTATTGTCCCAAAATTGGAAAATCCCCCCTTTTATAAGCATAAAAATTCATAACACGGAAATGTAAAATCTGAAATTTATAAAAATTGAAAGGGAGCTTACATCAATAGATATAAACAATTCACCAAAGTTTCATGGACATTGGTGAAAGCCTTTTTGAGTTATTGTCCGAAGTGTTGAAAATCCCCCTTTTTTATGAATAAAGCCCTATAAATCCAAAACTTAAAATCTGAAATTTATAAAAATTGAAAGGGAGCTTACATCAATAGATATAAACAATTCACCAAAGTTTCATGGACATTGGTGAAAGCCTTTTTGAGTTATTGTCCGAAGTGTTGAAAATCCCCCTTTTTTTATGAATAAAGCCCCATAAATCCAAACTTAAAATCTGAAATTTATAAAAATTGAAAGGGAGCTTACATCAATAGATATAAACAATTCACCAAAGTTTCATGGACATTGGTGAAAGCCTTTTTGAGTTATTGTCCGAAGTGTTGAAAATCCCCCTTTCTTTTATGAATAAAGCCCCATAAATCCAAAACTTAAAATCTGAAATTTATAAAAATTGAAAGGGAGCTTACATCAATAGATATAAACAATTCACCAAAGTTTCATGGACATTGGTGAAAGCCTTTTTGAGTTATTGTCCGAAGTGTTGAAAATCCCCCTTTTTTTATGAATAAAGCCCCATAAATCCAAAACTTAAAATCTGAAATTTATAAAAATTGAAAGGGAGCTTACATCAATAGATATAAACAATTCACCAAAGTTTCATGGACATTGGTGAAAGCCTTTTTGAGTTATTGTCCGAAGTGTTGAAAATCCCCCCTTTTTTATGAATGAAGCCCCATAAATCCAAAACTTAAAATCTGAAATTAAAAAAAAACGAAAGGGAGCTTACGTCAATAGATATAAACAATTCACTTAAGTTTCATGGAAATTGGTGAAAGCGTTTTTGTTATTGTCCGAAGTGTGGACGACGGACGGACAGACGGACGGTACGACAGACGGACGGACAGACGGACGGACGGATGGACAACGGTATACCATAATACGTCCCGTCTAAAAGACGACGGGCGTATAAAAAATGTGGTCATTTTAATATTTCTGATTAGGAACATGCATTTTCTTATTTTTAAACATAGTGGATTAAACCTGGTTTTATTATATGCTAGCTAAACTTCCCACTTGTATGACTTTTAACAGCGGACACATAAATGGGCCACAAACCATTGTTTTCTCGGAAGAGTTTAAATTATTGATTGGTCCCCCAATCCTTAAAATTTTCGAATTCTCTACTTCTCTATATAATTAAGCCATACTGAAAAATTTTTTAATTCATCAAACCCTGCCACATAACCCCCCCCCCCCCCCCCCCCCCCCTCAACCTGCACAAACCAATACCCATGAAATCCATGAAAAAGTCAAAATTGTTTATTATGACCTTGACCTTTGTCACTGATCTCAATGTCAGAGTTATCTAATAGCAGTTTTAATAGAGTCTTTGAAATTTTAGAAAGTTAACAATTTTAATACAAATTTCCATAAAGTTATATCTATTCATATGGTGTTTTATAGACTGGGGTCTGAAAAGAAGTCTTTCAATAGTGTCTACTACTTAATTCTCAAAAAACAGAAAGTCCAAATTCCCCCTGAAAAATATTAGGATTAGTCCTATCAGGCAGTCAGTGTCCAAATGCTTCTTGCCATGTCAGCAATAACACAATAACTTGTAAAAGTATAAATGCATACCTTAACTCAGATTTCAACGCAAAGCCATATAGGTTACAATACACCATTAGATTTTATGGGCGCAACCATTTTATGAGCATAACATGGTATTCAGAATTAAGAGTATGGCTAATCCTGATTGGTCGGTATGTGCGCCCGTTATTTTTTATTATTAGAGACTTAAATTCATGCACTCTACTTTATACACAAGGCAAAATAAAAATGATTCCGTAGCCCTAAAGGCACTGGCATGACTTTTCAACGCTAGGACAAGACACGTAATTTTAAGGGAAAAATTGATAGGCATGGGAGATAAGTACAAAATACGCTTAGAAAAGCAACGTGAACCTATATATTTTGGACCAAAAATTACTGTCCTAATAACTTTTCTTGGATTCTAGCAAGGTTTCGTTAAGAAAATCAACTTTCTAAAGTCTGTATCTTGAAATCGCCTATGGGGAAATTAATTGTTTATTTCAATCTATATAACTTTTAAATTCAAATCAATGCATTTTCAAAACAAAGAATAAATGAGTGAAAAAAAAGAAAGACAGACAGATAACAAGAAATTAAACAATTGCCAAAATGAAAAACCCACATAGACTTAAGTTAAGAAATATTGATTTATGATCGTGTTCATATTTCAAGTTTCCGTCAAGGACTATGACAGACCTCTTATAATCGGCAGATACAAACATTACAAGAAAATAAAATTGCTTACTAATATTTAATTTGAGATCTTTATTTACAGATATTTTTCCGAGAATGCATGGGCAGTTTATATTCAACTTTTTCTTTGTAATCTTATCTTTACAAGACTTCTTTTTTCCCCATCTACTAATAGAATATTATTCTTTACTAAATGACATATTGAATACTGCAAGTACCTAAACTTAAGGTCCTACAGGTATTCAAAATGTGTGTAAACACTTGTTTAGACAAATACAGAGAAATCAGCCCACATAAATGCAAATGTGAGTAGCTTACAGTGTTTTCCCTAGAATATTTTAACGGGGAGTCTCAGGATGGTTCAATACATCATTATCTTAGAGGGCTTACATACACAGTAAATAAGCATTGCAAACTTGATGGTAGGTCTAAGTTAAATAATAATACGATCTCATTAGAAAATTGCTGTCTTGGTGTAATCCATTCTTATTTCTAAATTCAGTATAATTATAAAAGTGTAAGTACCACAGAACAGGTTTAGTGTACTGACTGTTAGAATGGCTGCAGGTTGATACACCAAATATATAAGTATAGCATGTACGTTGTATGTTTCTTTACAAATCATTATGGTATTTAACCCTTCTATTATCCATAAAATTCCAAAATAACACATAACTACAATTCTATCCTAAACATTGAACAAGAAGATCATAATAGTATCTCATTCAGAATAGTTGAGAAAATTTTGAGACCTGTTCATAATATTTCTTTCAATTTTCAAAATTAACAATTTCAAGGCAAACCAGAATCTACAATAACGCTAGGTTGAAGAATAGCAATCTGTATGATAAACATGATTAAAGTGCGATATAAACTAACATCGTTTTTTGCATTGATTAATGTATTCAACAAGAACTTCAGGAAGACCAATTTTGTTTTTTCATACATATAATTAATTCCACTCCTTAGGATTCTATTTCGAGCTATAACTGACCATTAGACAGTCAATTACTTCTAATACTTCTAAATTAAATTTTCTAAACTATAAATTCAAGGTAATAATTCTTTAACCAGAAAGGCAAAAACGTTTTAATAAGGAGAAAAATCACTAATTGATGTACGTATTCAAATGTCTTAAGTTTTTGGTAGGATTAATTTCAACCAATGCAGAGCCAGAAATTCTTTTATTTGTTTGTTTACATATTTTTTATGTGGAAAAGTTAAATTGGTCAGTCTGATAAGACAGAAAAACGTGTCTAAAATAAATTTTAGTTCCAAACACTATTGCTCAGCTTTTTTACACATATAATATAAATATAAGGAGATGACTGACAGGTATGATTGCCAATGAGACTACTTTCCATCAAAGTTCAAATAAAGTGGATGAAAGCTGAATTAAAGGCAAACATATAGCCTTAAACAATGAGAAAAACCCAGAACTTATAGTATATAAAAAAGAAGATGTGGTATGATTGCCAATGAGACAACTGTCCACAAGAGACCAAAATGACACAGACATTAACAACTATGGGTCACCGTACGGCCTTCAACAATGAGCAAAGTCTATACCGCATAGTCAACTATAAAAGGCCCAGATAAGACAATGTAAAACAATTCAAACAAGAAAACTCGGCTATAATTTGAAGGCCCTGATATGAAAAATATAAAACATGATGCATACAACGAAGTTCAAATGGATCAATACCTTTAATTGTTTTTACATAGGCAGTAATGGTAACGTTTTTTCCTGTAGCTCAGTCCATATCGTAAACTTGGATATGTATGATAGCTCGTTTCGAAGCTGTGACATTTTCACATATGTGGTTAAATTTTCGGGGTACGAAGTGAGATTATTTTTTCCGTAAATTAGCAAACCCCGAACATCCTTTTGTGATGCGGCTCCTTGTGGTAAAATATCCCCTTTTTAACACAATAAGTTCTTTGAAAATTTAATACTTTGAACACATTCAATAGCTCCATAGTTTTTACACATTTATTCTATGTTCCTCTACTTTCCTAATCACCACAAATAATTAAGTTCAGTCATTTGTTTAAAATAGAAACATGTCCAATATCACTACACAGAGATTTTTTTCTTTACACGTGACTTTTGAGTTCCTCATTTCGAGGCGCATTAGGGATGTTGTCCCAAATGGATAATTTGGTTTTATCCTTTGGCATATAATCTCCCTTCTGATATCCAAATAGTCAATAATAAAATACTTGCCTAAGGAAGTTTGTCAAATTTTGTGTCTTCTATTATGAATACACTTAATCAAATACAGTTTATTTAGAATGAACCCTCAGCCTCCTGTTCTCATTCATAAATGCCAATTTCTTAGAGATTTTTAGATTTCATTCATATTTTTTTATTAAAAGATTCATGGTAAAACAGGAAAACAGGAATGTGTCCACAGTACAAGAATGCCCCACTCGCACTATTATTTTCTATGTTCAGTGAACCATGAAATTAGGGTAAAAATCTAATTTGGCATTTAAATTAGAAAGATCCTATCATAAGAAACATTTGTAATAAGTTTCAAGTTGATTGGACTTCAACTTCATCAAAAACTACCTTGACCAAAAACTTAAAACAAAAAATTTAACCTGAAACTTACACTATCATTTTCAATGTTCAGAGGACCGAGAAATTGGGGTCAAAAATCTAATTTGGAATCAAAATTAGAAAGATCATATCATAGGCACATTATTATTGTGCACTAAGTTTGAAGTTGATTGGACTTCAACTTCATCAAAAACTAGCTTGACCAAAAACTTTAACCTGAAGCGGGACAGACGAACAAACAGACACACAGACAAGAAAACATAATTCCCTTCTACTATCATAGGTGGGGCATAAAAATATAACTGTATTATTTTGGTAAAGAGTAATACAACATAAAGTATTGCGTAAGATTTTATTTTCATTTCCAAACACGGAAGTAATTGGCTCTTATTTTATGTTTTCCATCATTAAGTACAATTTTGTCCAATCAACTTACTGCAAGCTGAGACTTGACCTTCAGATGTCAATTTCTAATAGTGCTTATTTTTAATATTTCTTCCAACTAAATCTCTAAAGATAACATAAACCAGGAAGAAAATTTAAAAGTACTGAGTAAATACAAAACAAATTGATGTCTTGTCTAACATAACTTTGCTTGGTTTATAATTTTCAAGTAAAAAAATGAAAAAGGATAAAATTTGTGTCTCAAATAATTACACAAATAATCAATTCCACGAACGTAAGAATTTACTCTTAGGTCCTTAAGGATAGATAATTTCTAAATTTAATCATTTCAACTATATCTTTATCATCGATATCTCTGATCATTATAAGTTTCATAGATCAACCCAGAAAGAAAAGAAAATGTATTGGTAAATGAAGTGCAATACAAAATGATCATGTCGAACATTATTCACTGGATCAATTTCAAGAAAAAGAAATGTATTTTTTCTTGTAAAGCGAAATGAACAGCTGCCAATCAAATCCCCCAGGAGCACCTGCATCAAATAACTGATATATGCTGATTATCAATTATAAACTATAAGATTATAGATAACAGATGACTTTTATTACATTTTAACAAGAAGACAAGATGGTTTTATTGATGGATATATGCTTTCAGACAGTAATTTCAGGTTGACCTTTTTCTGTTTTAATCAAGTTAGCTAGATCAGTCTGATGGGTATATAAGAATATATATATATGTATTTGTGTTTAATGCTACAACCAGTGGTGAACAGAAGACTAGGGGAGAAGAGGGCTTAAATGCCCCTGAGCCGCCCCCTTATGACAAAACTGATATCAATTGTCAAAATTATATTTCTCTTGACTAAAATAACATAGGCTTGGAGGTAATTTTACCATTAATGGCAGTGTCCACTCATGTACTCAAACCCTAAATGTTATAAAATTAAGGTTTTTTTCTGAGTTTAATCTTATTGCATGATGATGACAATATTGGATATTTGGTTCATGCCCAGTGGCAAGTTATGTGTAAATTCAGGACAACGATATGTTAATGTGGTAATTAATTGGATTGCCATGTAGGATTGCTATATCTCTATTGTTTCAAGACATACAAATGTAGTCACTGAACCATGGAAATAAGGTCATAAAAAGATGGAAACTTGTAACATAAGTCTTTTGTATTGAGGTTGGCATAAAGAATCCAGGTCTTTTTAGCCATACACTTTTATACAAATCCAAACTGTCCCCTTATCACTATCACAGTCTTGTATCTTGATAGACTTCATTATATGTAGACAGAGGAGACAAAATACTTAAATATAATTGTCGTTTATGTGTACCCATACTCCTTTCCAACTTCTTCAGTATATAATCAAATATTTGGAATTATCTTTACACATCAGACATTTCTAAAAGAGACAAAGGTGCATTAGAAATTATAGTTGTATATTGTTATATTGTATAAAGTGATGAAGGGCAAGCTCGAAATAAATAATTATTTAATACCCTATATGCACATCAGCTAGAATTTTTATTGTTACTGTTATAAAATTTGCAAGTAAAATTTCAAAGGAACTACACACAAAAGATGTAAATCAATTCAACAGAGCCTTAACTTTTATGAGGGTAAAGACCTTGTAATAAACCGAATTACGAACTATGTCACATGCCTGTCTATCATGCAATTAGTATGCATGCAAATTCCATGTTGTGTAATTCATGTACAAGGAATAGAAGTGTTTAATTAAAACTGACAGAAGCTCACTAAACCATTCAAAAACCATTGCTCTCAGAACTTAAATAATTCAAAGCACTCAGAGCACTATAAGCCAAGGAGAACATTATTCATTAACAATCAGATTTGACTTGCCAAGTAGGCTGTCTTGACTGTTACATGAAATAATGAGTTCATGTAAAGTAATTCCCATCTGCTTGGATGTTTTTTTCTCCTGGCCAAAAATCAAGACATTGTACAAGTTTAGAAGTATGCTTTTTCTTTAATAAACTTGAATAGAACAATCAATTGAATATCTTATTTATTTTAATGTTTGTGTGTTGTAGGTGTAAATAAAAGCTGGGATCATCTGAAGAAGAACTTCAGAAATGGCTACAGCCTAAAACAATCAAAACTAATGACACCAATGAACAACAAAGCTGTAAGAAACCTGTTTACCACACATCAAGACATGTACCATGTTACAGTAATGACATATATCATGTTACATTAAACTATCTCATTTTACAGTTAAGACATATCTCATGTTACATTTAAGACATATCTCGTGATACAGTGAAGACATATCTCATACAACACTTAAATCATTTCTTATGTCATTAAGACATATATTATGTTAATTTTAAGATATATTTCATGTTACAATTAAGACATATCTTATGTTACAGTTAAGACTTATCTCATGTTACAGTTAAGACATTGTCATGAAACACTTAGGACATACACCATGTTACACTTAAGACATATTGCATGATACACTTAAGACAAACCTCAAGTTACACTTAAGACTATCTCATGTTACACTTGAAAATGCATATCTTATTGTCACACTTAAGACATATATCATGTAACAGTTAAAACATATATCATGTTACAGTTAAGACATATCTCATATTACAGTTAAGATATATCTCATGTTACAGTAAAGACATATGTCATGACACAGTTCAGACATATTTCATGTTATAGTTAAAACATATCTTATGTTACAGTTAAGACATATCTCATGATAAAGTTAACACATACCCTGTGTTACAATTAAGACATATGTCATGTTAAAGTTAAGGTTACAATTAAGACATATCTCATGTTATAGTTAAGACATATCTTATGTTACAGTTAAGATGTATCTCAGCTACACTTAATACATATCCCAGGTTACACTTGAGACATTTCTCATGTTACAATTCATATATATCTTATGTTACAGTTAAGACATTTCTCATGTAGCAGTTCAGACATAATTCATGTTACACTGAAGAAATATTTCATGTTTATGTTAAGACGTATCTCATGTTAATTTTAAGATATATCTCATATTACACTAAAGACCTATATCATGTTACAGTTTTCACATAACTATGCTAAACATCTCATATTATAGTTACAGTTAAGACATATCTCATGAACAATGAAAACATATCTCATGTTATAGTAAAGCTATATCTCATGTTACTTTCATGTAACAGTTAATACATATACCATGTTACAGTAAAGACATACCTCATGTAACAGTTAAGACACATCACCTGTTAAAGTTAAGACACATCATATGTTACAGTTAAGACATATCTTATGTTAAATTTAAGAAATATATCATGTTAATGTTAAGACATATCACATGTTAATGTTAAGATATATCTCATATTACACTAACGACATATATCACATAACTATGCTATACATCTCATATTATAGTTACAGTTAAGACATGTCTCATGAACAATGAAAACATATCTCATGTTACAGTAAAGATATATCTCATGTTACTCTTATGTAACAGTTAAGACATGTACCATGTTACAGCAAAGACATATCTCATGTTAAAGTTAAGGCATATCTCATGTTACAGTTAAGACATATTATATGTTAAAGTTAAGACATATCATATGTTATAGTTTAGACATATCTCATGTTACAGTTAAGACATATCTCATGTTAAAGTTAAGACATATTATATGTTATAGTTGAGACATATCACATGTTAAAGTTAAGACATATCATATGTTATAGTTTAGACATATCTCATGTTACAGTTAAGACATATCTCATGTTAAAGTTAAGACATATCTCGTGAAACAGATAACACATATCTCATGAAACAGTTAAGACATATCCCATGTTAAAGTTAAGGCAAATCTTAGGTAACAGTTAAGACATATAGTTTGTTACAGTTTAGACATATCTCCTGTTACAGTTAATACATATTTCATGTTATAGTTAAGACATATTCTATGTTACAGTTAAGACATATCTCATGTAAAAGTAAAGACGTATCTCATGTTACAATTAAGCTATTTCTAATGGTACAGTTAAGACACACCTCATGAAACAGTTAAGACATAGCTCATGTTACAGTTAAGACATATCTCAAGTTACATATCTCATGTTACACTTTAAACATAGCTCATGTTACACTTAAGATACATCATTTAACACTTAAGACATATCTAATTTGTTACACTTTCAGACATATCTTATGTTACACTTAAGACATCTTATGTTACACTTAAAACATATCTCATGTTACAGTTTATATATATTTTATGTTACAGTTAAGACATTTCTCATGTTACAGTTTAGACATATCTCATGTTACACTTAAGAAATATCTCATGTTAATGTTAAGATATATCTCATATTACATTAAAGACATATATCATGTTACACTTATCACATAACTATGCCATACATCTCATATTATAGTTACAGTTAAGACATATCTCATGTTACAGTTAATACACATCTCATGTTACACTTAAGAAATATCTCATGTTAATGTTAAGATATATATCTCATATTACATTAAAGACATATATCATGTTACAGTTATCACATAACCATGCTATTTATCTCAAGTTATATTTAAGACACATCTCATATTACAGTTGACACCAATGAACGAAAATCCTGTCAGAAACATGCCCTTTTTGAGATATATAAAACATATTTTTTTCAATCATACTAGAGGTTCATTTCTTTATTACTAAGTAAATTTATATTATCTTACAGTTCCTAAAAAACAATTTGTAGAAAAAAAAATCTGTAGAAACAGTAATTTTTCCATTTGCCATTTGCAACAGAAGGATAATGAATAAATCTACATGTTCATGTAAAATCTACTTACAAAAAGAAACAAACCCTGAATGGACATACAGACCAGAAAACAACTAAATCCAAATATGACAGACAGCAACAACTGGCTCATTCTAAGCTGACATGACAAAATGTCAAACAATTCAAACAAGTACACAAGTCAATAAATTACTTGTTAACTTGTTTTGTAAGACTGGACATTAACACAAAACAAATGGATAATGGCCTACCTACTTACGAAGAATAGAGAACTAATAGCCTGAACCATTGAACAAAGTACTCAATCACTGTATTATAAATAACCTATAATAGCTATGGAAATTGGAAACAATCATAGGCGAGGAAAACAGTCTACAAAGAAACGGCTTCCCTTCTCTTTTCATTTTTATATTTATACGACATTTACATTTAAAATATGACATCTAAAAGTACACCTACACTCTAGGTTGTCGTTATCATGTTCCAATTTCAAAGAATTTATTCTATCAATATTTTGCAATTAATAACTTTAGATATATAGACATCCGTCAAAGGGTGGTCATATGGTTTCCCTCGTTTGCATATTTTTACTGCCATTTTGTTTTTGGTGGTTGGAAAAAGGGGATGGGTCATTTCCATATTTTGGGCTAATTTTCATTTTCAATTTTACCATTTATTTCTTTATATTACATTATTCCACTATTTATTTTCCTTTTGGCCCTATTTTTTATTTTTTCTATCCTGTTATTCTCATTTATGGAAACCCCAATCCTTTTATACAGAATATTGAAAAATTGAAAATTTAGTATCGTTTCAAAATATGACAATAGGAATAAATCAAGTTATACAATAAACCATAATTAAAACAAAAACACCAATATTTGTCAGAGTTTGTTAGCAAAATAACAAATAAAAAGAGGTTTGTTTTAACAGGAATAAGCATTGTTCTGAGAAAGTGTCAGTTTCTTAATGGAAATGTACTCCATAAAGATGTTATATCTTTCGCAGAAGATATATTGGAAATCTTGAATGGAACATTACTGCTGTAATGGAACAGTAGAGCTCTTTAACATTTGGTCGCTACGATCTTTCAATTGTAAACAAATCTTTATTGTGGACGAAAATAGTATGACTTCATTATCATACTAAATGTACTTTAGTGTTTAAAGACTTCTTGAAAAGATTGGATTCAGAATGAGATTTAAATGAAGTTTTACTTTGGTTATAAGAGGGAAGGAAGGAGGGGTCCTGATCCCGAAATCCCAGGGTTAAAAACACGAAATCCCGAAATCCCGGGCTTAAAAACAACATAATCCCAAGGTCCTGAAATTCAAATGATGAATTCCCAGATCCCGAAAGTGTCAATCCCAAAATCCTGAGCTTAAAAATACCCGATCCCGGAGTCCCAATAAAGTTCCTATCCCCCTCTTATAACAGATATAATTCTTTAATAGTGACAAATTTCAGATACTTAAGGAATTACTTAGCTGAGGTTAGATGAAAATTAATAAATTTAAAATTTAAAATTGATACTTTAAGCTGGTAGAGCATCAATTAAGGATAAAAATAAGCTGAAAATATTGATAGGTTATGGACCTCTTTTTCGAGATATTTGAGATTTAAAAAATATGGCAGGAAAAGGCTGTCTCAGACTTTTACCTTTATATTTGAATTGGTATTATTAGGTCTCAAAACAAAGGAAAGAAAATTAAGAATTTTCTAAAATATTGGTAAATGACCTTTCATGAGCTATTAAGTCTTATATGAAAATATAAATGGGTATTATGGGGCAGAATATTTTACATTGTATTGTATGGAAAAACACCAAGGAGTCCGAACATTTGACACAAATTCCAAAACCTCACCTATAAGTACATACTTAATGGACATTCAAACTTATCAGTTGCAAACAAACTGACAACACCATGGCTAAAAAAGAAAAAGAAAACAACAGACAAACCATAGTACACAAAACAAACCACGGCTAAAAAAGAAAAAGAAAACAACAGACAAACCACAGTACACAAAACACACCATGGGTAAAAAAGAAAAAGAAAACAACAGACAAACCACAGTACACAAAACACACCATGGCTAAAAAGAAAAAGAAACAACAGACAAACCACAGTACACAAAACACACCATGGCTAAAAAAGAAAAAGAAAACAACAGACAAACCACAGTACACAAAACACACCATGGCTAAAAAAGAAAAGAAAACAACAGACAAACCACAGTACACAAAACACACCTTAGTAAAACTCCAGACAGAGCAATAAAAACCCAAACAAAGAACGAGGGGTGATAACAGGTGCTCCCAAAAAGTAAGCAGATTCTGCTCCACATGTGGCCCCACCAGTCATGCTCATATTAGTACAACCCAGTGATAGATCATAATCTGTAGGTCACATTTGGGGAAAAGTCAGATCTATTATGAATATAGAGATAAGAGCTTATAATAATTGATGCAAGCCATTGATTTGTTGGAAATTTTCGCACAGCCAGGGCCAATATATTCTTTAGATTTTATTTTATAGAGCTAAATCTAAAACTTTATACTTAGTATATCTCAACTAAACTCAGTCTTATTTGTGTTTCATTATAGTATAAGACAAAAGCAAAGATTTTATTATAAGTTTATAGATGTCAAGTGTTAAAGAACTTGAACAGCTCACATTGTTTAGACAATTCTAAACATTAATCATGGTGTTTGTAAGAAAAAAACAACATATTTACCATACATGTAGGTAAAACATATTTTGAATTGAGTTATCTATCTTTTATCATAACTGCAGATAGAACATATTTTCAATTGAGTTATCTATCTTTGAACATAACTGTAGGTAGAACATATTTAGTACAGAGTTATCTATCTTTGTTCATAACTGCAGGAGGAACATATTTTCAAAAGAGTTATCTATCTTTGACCATAACTGTAGGTAGAACATATGATGAAAAGAGTTATCTATCTTTACATTCATTACTGCAAGTAAGTCATATTTTGAATTGAGTTATCTATCTTTGACCATAAGGGAAGGTACAACAAATAGATGCATTCACTTCCTTCTGCAACTGGTGTTATTCTTCACAAATTTTGTTATATTACTATATACACATTCATAGTTTATTGAGTATCTGACTATACATCATTAATACATTGCTTTAACATGCAATGGCATGAAAATTCACTACAATGCATAATGTTTTGTAAGTGTACAAAATATGAATCTGTAGTTACTTGGTAAACTTTTTTTGGAATATTTAAGGTATGAACACAAAGGAAATTAATGCAAGCTGGAATAAACAGAAATACAATTTACTACCTGACAACTGGCATAACTGAAATGTGATTTTCTTTGGTTGATACTTTCAAAAGTATATATATATATACAATCTCAGTAACCATGGTAACTGGGATCCTGACTCTTGACTTATTTTCAAAGCAAAAATCCATAAGGGATCTCCTTCTTTTCATATTGTTACCATATCTATATCTCTAAGTTTGGTTCTAATCCAATGTAGGGTCCTGTCAATTATCTTATGAAAAAGCATTTTTCTTAGTAACATTGACTTTGATAAATGACCTAAGAACCAAACTGTATATTCCACACGTTGTATGTGACCATATACATTGTAGTATATTGCAAGTCTGGTTTCAATCCCAAAATACAGTCTGGTTTTATTTAAACCTGAAAATCTTTTTTTAATTCTTCTATTTTAAGTAACTTACCCTTGACCTTCAAAGAAATATTGAATAGAACTTCAATTGATTTAAAAAAAAAAAAAAAAAAGAGGTTGATCTTCAAATTTAGTAATTATAAAAAAAAATGCTTATTTGACTTTTGATTCTCCTTAAGGCTGTTCATTCAAGATTTTTAACAAAATTATGAGCGACTAAAATCTATCATCACAAAGTAACTGACATGTCTGTAGCCATACACACTTACCAAATATATGCTTGGCCAGGATCAAAATGTCGTTCAGTACTGGTCTTTTCCTCTAGCCTCTTTCCTACCAGACAACGGGAAAAAGGATTTTGGTTTCCATGGTTTCTTCTTTGGTTCTTTTCCATGTGTTTGGCTATCTGTAAATAGAACAATTGTTTGGAGATGACTTCTTACAATAAAAGGTTGTTTTCATGTTGCTACAGAGCTGTTGGGTGACTACAGTGTAAAGATTGCTATCCAGAATTCTTCTGTTAAGCAGTATCATCTATGACACAGGAAAAGAGTGAAATTTTGTTTATCCACAATGTATTTACTGTAAATTCAGAAATTATTGCAATGTTTTTATTATTTGGAGAGAAAAAAACAGATTATAAACACAATTTTTATTAGCTCTTATTATTTATGTTCCCCTTTTATCATTTGCAGTCTTAACTTCAATCCCAGTCTTTCGATTTTGCATTGACAACGAAGCATCGATTTCAAACAAGTTCATCTGGTCAGTTTTATTTGACCATACTAACTTTGATAGTAACAACCTGGCTTAAGGAGGTAGACCTAGTTTAAGGGAAATAACTCTTAAAATCATCAGTACGTTTGTGTCAACCATTTTCATAAATATATTCTAAGCTTCTAGGTTACATAGATTATTTCCAATCTGTTTCAGGTAAATGCTTAAAAAACATTGATGAAACTTGACTTGAACAAACCTAACTGATTTAAAGAGTTATCTCCCTGAACCAAGGTCTACCACCTTAAGTCTAGACCTTTGACCATAAAAACAATTACAAATGAAAATATTGCAGACACTCCCATTACAATAACAAGGAACTAAAATCATTTATACATAATTGTTTTTGCTTCACCATTTTTATTTTTTCATGCTAATTGAACAACACTTTAATTCAAAGTAAACAAAACAACAACAAACATTTAGAAATGTCAGTTATCATTAACTTTAACTCATTTAATGATATTGTCTGTCTAGTCTTTAAATTAACTTATTCCGAAAAACAGTCTACCGAAAACTCATATGCATAATCTAATAGGACATCTTCAAATTAAGAAGTATCACCTTTTGAATAGGAAGAGGCCTGTCTAGACATTAAGAACTGTAAGAGATACAGCAATTACCATTAAAAAGAATCATTAAGCTTTGAACTTCCTTCTTGCCTTTTACTTTATTAGAAATGGCTTCTTGCCTTTTTCTTTATTAGAAATGGCTAAGTCCGTTTATTTTCGATTTATGAGTTTGAATGTTCCTCTGGTATCTCTCACCCCTCTTTTCTTTTCAGTAGCTGTATAGGAGTGCAAAGGAGATATAGTACAAATTAATTTAAGAAAAGCAACAGTAACCTTTATTTTTGGGACAAAAAAATACTGTTGTATTAATTTTTTTTCAGTTCTAGCAAGATTCCATTCTAAAAACCAACTTTCTAAAGTCTGTTTCTTGAAGAAAAAAAAAAGATACTAATGTTGCTTAAGGGAAAATGAAAGAATTGTGTTTTGCAATCTTAAGAATTTATTGTTCATTATCAAATAACTCTAAACAGATCATTAAACCCAAACAAAACAAAAAAAGAAATAAATTTAATAAATATTAATAATGTTCTCATTTCTTATTCAGGCATGACAGCTTTTTTCTTTCAATGAAATCAACCTCTCAAATAATGCCTCCCAAAAGTATTTTGTTTTTTGATAAACACAATAAAATTATTACAATCGTTTAAAATATCATCTATTATTGAAGCAATGATTTTACAAATATCAATTAGTCATTGTTTTTTGTCCAATGGGTATTTTTATATATAAGATTAACTGCCCATAGAGAAAAACAATAAAATAAAGATGACTTTTTTGTTGACATTAATTCAGATTATAATTCATTTCCACCCACTACTGTCACTTCAATACACATTCTACGATTGAATCCAGTGGGGAAATACATTTTTCTACTTGAATCTATTGATTTATTTCCGTTTGCTTAACCACCAGGGCAAATAGTTCATGCATATCTAGGATGAGAATAAAATACATCATGCATATTCAGGATGAGAATAAAATACATCATGCATATTCAGGATGAGAATAAAATACATCATACATATTCAGGATGAGAATAAAATACAACATGCATATTCAGGATGAGAATAAAATACATCATGCATATTCAGGATGAGAATAAAATAGTTCATGCATATTCAGGATGAGAATAAAATACATCATGCATATTCAGGATGAAAATAAAATACATCATGCATATTCAGGATGAGAATAAAATAGTTCATGCATATTCAGGATGAGAATAAAATAGTTCATGCATATATATTCAGGATGAGAATAAAATACATCATGCATATTCAGGATGAGAATTAAGGGCATACGATACAGTTACAGGGGGAGGTAATGACGTTGCTAACGTAAAATGTTATTTTCGCGACGTCAAACTATGACATATCGGGAAAAGATGCATTTTTCGACTGATTTAATTTGAAAACGAGTTCATGGACCCCTTTTTTTTAAAACAGCAATTTGTTTCATTTTACAAGGAGGTTATATTATGTGACCCAAATTTTATAAAACTGTAAATAGCGCAATTTTTTTAATTTTGATAAACATGCATGCATGCATGCAGCAAAAAATAACGTTTTTTCCTCTATTCATGAACATTTGATAAATATGAGTTATTTCTGAATAAAAATTGCATAATTTGTAATGATGCTTATAAAATACAGAAAATACTGATTATTTAACAAAAAGTAATTTGTGTTTATCTTTTAAAACAAAAAAGTTATGTCTTTCTTTCGAAAAAGAAAATATGGACACAAATCTGAATTTTGAGCAAATATACAAAATTTCGACCTCATTTTACTCAAAAAGTAGCACATGAAGGTATATTTTATATTACATATTTGATTTAATCAGGTAAAAAATAGCCCATATGCAAATTTTCATCAACTTGTAAATACAGGTTCAAAACTGTATCTTATGCCCTTAAATAGTAAATGCATATTCAGGATGACAAAAAATTTAACAGGTTTAAAGGTTCTGCAAAGTGGGTTGACCAGTAATGAAGAAAAGAATTTAGACTGTTATTTAATTCAATTGCTTACAGACCAGTGGCAAATATTTCATGCATATTCAGGATAAGAATAAAAAATTTCATGCATATTCAGGATGACAAATATTTTAACAGGTTTAAAGGTTCTGCAAACTGGGTTGACCAGTAATTTTTACTGTAATTAGAAAATTAGTGTCTCATCAATTGATTCAAAAGCATGAAAGTAGATGAGAACAGGAAAACAGAATAAACAAGAATGTGTCCATAGTAAAAAGATGCAAGTCGCACTATCATTTTCTATATTCAGTGGACCGTACAATTGAGGTCAAATCTCTTCTAGTTTGGCATTAAGATTAGAATGACCAAATCATAGGGAGCATGTATACTAAGTTTCAAATTGATCGGACAATTTCACCAAAAACAACCTTGACTCAAAACTTTAAGCTGACGCAGGACAGACGAGCGGACACACAAACTGAAAAACATGATGCCAATAAATGGGGCATAAAAAAAGCAACCCAACACACAACAATAACCCAAATATCTTCAGTGCAACATACAGTCTTCAACAATAGTCAACTGCCCCTAACTAACATGTGCTAGATCAAATTATAGTACATGTGAATCTCTGCTGTACTGTAAAGACATTTTTGAAATTAGGGTTCAACCTCAAGCACATTGCAAAATTATTCTCTAATCCATTTGTCTCTGATAAATGTTGTCTCCTTGGCAATCATGCAGCATCTTCTTATTTCTATATTTTAGGTGAACCACAAGTTGAATTGTGAGTGAAAGAAAAACTAATTTGCTATAGTCTTTTACACATAAAAACATAATCTAGTATGCCTTAAAAAGTACAACTTTTAATCCTCCATCCAAGAAAATTGGTACCTGGACAAATACATAAAACTAAGTACAGATTTCAATCACAGTAATAGTTAGCAAAAGAAATAATAATTAATTAAATACTCACAAGGTTTAAGAACTTTTCTCTCTTTTATTTTAGTAAATTCAGGCTGAACTTCAGTTGCTTTAGTACAGTTTGGTGAACTAGCTACCTTGGACACATATGTGACCTCTGACCCTGTACTGTCGTCTGCTTTGGGTGATGTTGTGCTTTTCAACACTTCTTCATCATTGTATACTGAACCTAAAATAAAATGAGACCTTTCAAATTCCACTGAAGATATTGATTCTGGGAAAAGATTTACCAATCACGTTCAGATATCAGTTTTTAATTAAGGTTTAACATAGTACAATGGTTCAAAAACCAAAACTGAAACTTCTTATAAAGTACATGAATTTAATTTGCTCAATAAATGTAAAACATCGTTATTTTAAAAATACAAATTCTTTTCTTTTCTGTAAATGTCAGTTCATCAATTCTTACGATTTAACAAGCATGTTATATATTGATAAGTTAATGAGCAGAGAGCACTTCACGTAAACAGATCGACAGTGTGATCTATAATTGTCATTTCTGATTAGAGTTTTTATTATTTCAAAGTTTTGAGGATTATTAAAACTTCATTAAAATTAACATTTCAATTCAATAAGTTTAGGTCTTGATACATGATGATACTCAATTATTGACATTTATCGTAGCTTTAACAAGTTTTTGAAATGTGTAATTATATTATGCAGTGAACACAACTTAATGCATCTATGTTGATAATACATTATGTTTCTAAATAGTTTGACAACTCTTTTCTTTTTCTATTTAAAATACACGGAAAAGAGCAATATGCAATATAACAGACTAGGCTTTTCTTCATAAAGAGCTCAGGGGATGCCCCATCTATAATACTAAAATTATGAGGTCCAATTTGTCAGCCGTCATCACGTAAAAACGACGAATCAAAGAATTCAACTTTATATATAACTAATATAGTACTAAGGTGTAGATTAAAAATTACACCACTCCAGGCCCTTTTGTTTTCCACGTAATTAATATTGCCAATAATTAAGAAGTTCCGGGTCGAGTCCGATATCGATACCAATAGTATATTCACCTGTTACCTATTACCTTATCTGTACGTTCCGCATCTGACAGGCGCACCAACAAACGGTGTATTCAGGATTAATATGCTATATATACGGGTCAAAATCACAGGGTTGACACTACTGAATTGTCGAATTGTTACCTATTGTAGCATTTTAATCAGTAAGACTTTCTAAGATAACAATACGAATACTAAAAATCTGGACTAAAAATAAGGCGTATATATAGGTACAGTTTTCAATTTGTTAGCGGGCATGACGTAAAACAGCGAATCAAAGAATTCAACTTTATTTATAACTAATATAGGACAATGCTGTTGATTAAAAAATACTCCATTCCTGGACCTTTTGTTTTCCAAATAATTAATATTACCAATAATTGATAAGTTCCAGTTCGACGGGTTCAAACAGAAAAATTTGAAAGCAGAGAAAACTGTGTATCTTATAATCGGCATGACTTTATCAGATGACAATACTAATACTAAAATAATGCTTGCGCATAGTTATATTATACTTTAATTCAGTCACGGACCCGCAATATCACGGGTGTGTTCTAGTATACCTAAATGAAAATGTGGCATTTCAGAACCTGATTTTCTGTAGAAAAAAATCCAATGCTTGTCAAGTTTTCTAGACAAACTTCAAAGGACTTTTGTAAAGTATAATAAAATCAAAATTGGTCCATTCATAGCAAGGGAGATAACTGCCCAACAAGGAAACCAACAGCCAGATTAATGCTCAAACAAAAAATGGAAAAGCCAGTTTTTCAGACAGGAACAAAGAACAACAACTGAACAATACAGGTTCCTTAGTTGAAAAGTCTCTGATAAGATTCTCAGAAGATTTCATCAAATTATTTTCAGGGGTTTAGGAAGAGCAGTAACAATAAATATATACTAAGATGTGCAGATGTAAAAGTTAATGTCATACCTATAGATAAGTAAACCCCAAAAATCATTTAGATGAAAAAATGAAACAGGAGGTGCATAATTAACACTTTCAAAAATTCTGTAATTATAAATCTTACAATACTCTGTCAAATGGTTCATGAGCTGTTGTGCCAATGCTAATAGAAAACTCCATACCAAGTAACATTGACTTACAACTAGTGGTTCACAATGAACTGACCTTATTACTAACTAATATTTTGTGAATGCTGTGATTACTAGAAACAACATGCCTATATAGGAGTCTCTCTTTTATTTAACTTTGTTGAAGCTAGACTAAAACTATGATTTTATTTTTAAGGTGGTACCTAACACTACAGGGAGATGACTCTTTCAAGTCAGCTAAACGTTTTAATTACGATTTGTTGTTAAGGGAATATAAAGCTTCTCAGTGATCAAAATTTGTGTTTGTCAAACTGCTATATAACCAATAAAATTTTTCTGATAAAATGCTTGGTTCAAATTTTTTGAAATTTTTATATTTTTGTCAAAAGGTCAAAGTTAATACTTTGTAAATATTTTATGAAAATTAAATGAGCCAAATTAATTTTAGTGAAAGTGTTGGGTACCACCTAAAAATAACAAAAAAGGAAAAATTCTCATCCATTGAACTCGCAACAAAACATATTCAACTCATTGTCTTCAAAACACATAGACAATCATATCTAGATCAATAGATCTCTAGTTGATAATTGAACAAAATCTTTATCAAAAGAAGATTTCATAAACAGATATCTAAAATGTCAATGGCAATCCATTGTGCATTTAATGCATACCGTAATCATGGCGCATTGTATCTAATATAAATATTACAACAAAATGTAGGAAATTGCATAGTCGTTCAATATCCCAATTATCTGCATGTACTAATCTTGTAATATCTGACCTACTTCTATAAACTGTTAGAACAATTTAAACCAATGACACAGAACACATTTTAATAAGGTCTGCCAATGTTTAAGAGATAATAGAACTTCCTGTTTGAGTAGGAAGTCTAAAGTGCTAATTCGGAAGCATAATATGGTGACAAGAACTTTAACAGCTATATTGCAAAGATGAGGAAATATTAACCTAATTTTCAAAACATTTTCATTAGTATTTAACCTAGTTGTAAAATTAATTGAATAGCTGATTCAGCAAAAAAAAAATTGAAAATGAAAGTCATGGCCAAGCATTAGCAGGATACAACCTCTTTCACATTTTCACTGTTCAATTTCAATTCCAATTATGACTCTTTCTTAATTAGTTAAAAAATATGATGACAATAATCAAAACAAAACTCTTAAAGTCATTCAAAAACAAGAATGTGTCCATAGTACAGGGATGCCCCATCTGCATTATCATTTTCTATGTTCAGTGGACCGTGAAATTTGGGTCAAAACTCTAATTTTGGCATTGCAAATGGTCAAGGCTGAAGATGTTTTTTTTTTTTCTCAAGACAACCATGATAAAAAAACATAAAAGAGAGGTGTTAGAAACAAAAGGAACATTCAAACCCATTAGTCCAAAATATATTGACAACGCCATGGCAAAAGAGGAAAAAATACAAAACAACAAACAGCATATACCACTAAATATCACTGAGCATCACAAACCCCACAAAAAGACCTTAAAAAGACTAACTTCAATAATAGATGTTTTTTTTTCAAATATCTTTTCAAACTTTTTTTATCTTCTACTTTCATTTTAGAGAACTTCTATCCTAGTTAGACATAAATGCAGTGTTTGTAAGTTAATTTTTCTAAGTGTTACCTTAACTGAAGTACGAACTGCCACTGTATACACTGTGATTATTGATGCTGTAGTTGTTTATATATATTAAACATTTGAACAAGCTGTAATTAACCGATTTATTTGTCGCACATGTAAACATTACACATGCAATCAACCAGTACGTGTGATGGGATAAATACCTCATGACAGAAATAAATTCTGTGTAAAGAAATGGAATTTAGAGAGTTGTAAGGTAAAAAAACATTTCAAAATGGCAAATTGCAGAAAATCGAATCAAAAAGTCATCAATGAAACCTTTAAGTGATCATTAGCTTAGAAAATAGCAAATGAAATTATACTGCTTTCATTTAACATGTTTTAATCAATAGAAATGAACCACTTGCAGCAGAAACATATGCACTAGAAAAATATCAATTTATCATTTTTACAGTGAAATTAATATTTCACAAATTGTCATATTCATGCAAACCTCATATGAAATTTTACTACATATTGTCTCTAATTGTCAACATTCTACTGATTATTTAAATGAATTTTCTGTAAGTCCAAGGGCCATAACTCTGCACAAAAGCATCAGGCTGGAAAAAAATTTGAACTAGATCTTTAATTTGTCATGATAAATTATTCACCAAATGTTAAATCAATATCTCCAAGCAAGAAAAAAAATTTGTGGAAATTGATTTGCCGGACTCAGACTGACGAATGGACAGATTAGTTCGACAGACAGAGTGGACACCTAAAGTCTCCTTCGACACTCTGCATCTTCTAACAAAAAGTAAAGTCACAAAACTCTGAACTCAGAGGAAAATCCAATCTGAAAGTCCATAATCACATGGCAAAATCAAATGACAAAACACTTCAAAATCGAATGGAAAAGAACTGTCATATTCCTGACTTGGTACAGGCATTTTCAAATGTAGAAAATGAGGAATTAAACAATTGACCGGTTTCTTTGTGTTATTGGTGCAAAACTGACATTCCTGTCTCCTGTCCATCAACTACTGAGGATCCAACATTTGTGGGATTCCAGTTTTTGTGGATTTTGTTGTGACAGTTGATTCACAAAATTAAATGTTCAATGAATTACAAATTTCATATATATAGTCTTATATACAGACTTTGGCAAAACCAAGAAATCAAATGTCCCCCCAATCCACTAAAATTGGTACCAAGGAAAATAAATCTAGCCACGGTATATACCACCCATAGAAATTCCTGTCAAAAGGTTACTGTAAATAGGTATGAACCAGACACATTCTGTATAAGTCTAGAGTATGTAAGTCTGTGGCTGTTGTGTGTTGTTGAATTTCATACTTGTCTATCTTTTTTTTTTTGCATAAATCAAGCTGTTCATATTGTCATTTTTTAATGATATTTGATTCTGTCAGAGCCTGTTAAATGTTGCTGTGCAGTTTGAATTTGCTCATTGTTGAAAACCATGCTGTGACCTTCAGTTGTTTACATTTAATCTCTGTTTAGTATAGCTATTTTGTCTCATTGGCAGTCATACTACATCTACTTCTTTCCATATTGAGTTGGAGGTCATTAAACAATTCAATGGTATATTTAAACTAGTTGTACCATAAATTCATGACTCATTTACCAGAAAAATCTCTTTTCATTATTTTCTCTGCAAAGTTTTGTTTATATTAATGGTTTTGTCCCACTTAAGAAATCTATGTTGGCACCAGAAAGTCCATAATCGACAATTTAATGGAATATGATATATTGGTAATACAACCAATTACATAACTCTGTTATTTCATTTCCATAGCAAACTTCCCATATGTAATCAAACTGTTTGACACAGCATCTAGTGTGATACAACATTTCTATACTTAAGAGATCTTAAGACATTTCAATTTTCACATTAAAAACACAAGAATTGCCAAGCTTTCTGAAAAATTAGGATGTCAAATTTTATAGGAACTTTTTGTGATTTTTTACACATTTGCATACAAGACTTAGTGTAAACACGTCTATTAGTGACCCTTCCAGAGCACACAAGTTCATCCCTGAGTGTGATGAGCTCAATACCCATCAATCTGTAGTTTTATTGTGATGTGTTTTGTACCATGTATCTGTTACTTGTCAAAAATTATTAAGCACAACATTTTCATTGACAAGATTGAATAAATTGATATAAATACAACCAATTCATTTCAATTCTAGCCAAATAAAATATCAGATTATTTTTATAGTTAGAAAAAACAACCTTGAAATGTCTTTCAGATAAGATTGTAATTCAGTATCCTTGTATGATTTCTCACAAAGGATAACACAAATACTGTTGGTTGATGATATGATCTTTATGGCCAATAAAACTCACTTTTTTTATAATTTAGATAAATGGTTAATACTATAATAGACAAAGGTCAAATTAGCCTCAAGGTCAGTATTAACTTTAGGAAATACTAAACAGTGGTCTGTACCTCAACATCGCTACTATTGCCACCTCAAATATGTGTTTATTTCAACTTCTACCATACAAAAAGTGTGATTTTGTTCTTTTTCTAAATTGCCTACCAATCAAATTTTACACCTAAACTACTTGCTAGAAAATTGGTTGAAAAGGTTGTCTGTATTAAGCAAACCAGGTGCTCTGCAGGGCGCAGCTTTATACGACCCCAGTGGTTGAACCCTGAACAGTTGGGGCAAATTTGGTCACAATATTCAAGCTTGATTCTGCCTGAATTTGGATTGTGATCAAATTTTTGACATAATATAGGTTTTTGTCATAAAATTAAAGTGGTCAAAGATCTAACAAATCTATTGCACAATACTGTGCAATTGAAGATTTCTTCTTGAAACTTTTCAAAAAATGGTAAACAAAAAATCCCCCCCCCAACTTTTTGAAACCCCCTTGGAGCAGTAACCCTTAAACTCAATCCCATGCTTTCCATTGCAGTATTGAACCTTGTAGTACAATTTCAGAGAGATCCATACACTTAAACACAAGTTATTGTCATGATTGTTTGGAAACTAGAAACATGCTTCTTTTTGGCCCTTTTTTGGCCCCTAATTCCTACATATTTTAGGCAATTAATCCAAAACTTAATCACAGCCTCCCCTTTGTTATATGGTACATTGCGGTACAATTTCAGAGAGATCCATACAATTACACATAAGTTATTGTCTTGAAACTAGAAAAATGCTTGTTTTGACCCCTTTTTGTCCCTTAATTCCTTAACTTTGGCCCTATAACCCCTAAAATGAATCCAAACCTTCTACTTGTGGTTTTAAACATTGTGGTATGATTTCAGAGCAATTGAAATACTTCTACACAAGTTATTATCCTGAAACTAGAAATATGCTTGTTTTTGGCCCTTTTGGGCCCCTAATTCCTAATCGGTTAGGACCATCATCCCCAAAATCAATCCCAACCTTCCTTTTGTGGTATTGAACCTTCTGAAAAAATTTCATGAAGATCTATTCACTTAAACTAAAGTTATTATCCGGAAACCAATGTGTCTTCGGACAACGATGATGCAGACGACGACATCATACCGTTATACGATCCCAAATTTTTTTTTGGTCGTGTAAAAATTGGTTGAACTTAAAAAATAGTCCTATATTAGTGAACTCATAATAGATATAAGGATTAATATTTTGTATGGCAGACAAGCTTTTCATCTACAAAAAAAACTCATCAGTGACGATCGAATCAAAAACTTAAAAAGGCCAAACAAAGAGCATTGAGGATTCAAATTTTTGAAAGGTTTTGCCAAATACAGCTATGGTAATCTACATGCCTGGAAATATACGTTTATAAGGCCAAATAAAAATATATGTGTGATACCAGTTACCTGACCCTCCCGATTTGATACTAGAACTTTTTTTTCATTTCTGAAAAATAAATTTTCAAATGATCAAATTTTGGGGATTGTGAATTTAAATAATTAAATTCCAAGATTGCTGTCATCTGAATTTCCATCAGAAGTATCTGTTATGTGTAAAATGCAACAAATTCATAACAGAATGAAACAAAATGAACTAAAAAGAAACATGACTGTTTATTTAACAACCAAACTCATGTAAAATGGCGAACTTCCGGTTTAGGCGTATATTATTCCGGAAACAATTTCGGTTAAAACACGATTTTTTTCCCGGATTTTGACATTCCAAAATAAAAAGTAATAAAAAAAAAAAAATGCCGACCTACGGACCTTATTATTTAAATGGATGTAACTGGAACCACACATATATTTTAATTTGGCCTAAGTTGAAGTGTGATCATAAAGGAAATCACATGTTGATACGTAGAATTAGAGCTTGCTGTATTGTGTTGGACATAGTATTCTTAATATTTGTCCTCTTGGTACCTTATTCCTTCTCTTTGAAACAAGAATGTGTCCATAGTACACGGATGTCCCATCCGCACTATCATTTTCTATGCTCAATGGACCGTGGAAATGGGGGTAAATCTCTAATTTGGCATAAAAATTATAATGATCATATCATAGGAAACATGTGTACTAAGTTTCAAGTTGATTGGACTTAAACTTCATCCAAAACTACCTTGACCAAAAACTTAAATCTTAAGCCGGACAGATGGATGAACAAACGAACCAACCGACGAACAGACAAACAGACGCACAGACCAGAAAACATAATGCCCATAAAAGAGGGACGAAAGATACCAGGGGAACAGTCAAACTCATAAATCGAAATAAACTGACAAGCCATGGCTAAAAATGAAAGAAGACAAAATGACAAACAATAGAACACATGACACAACATAGAAAACTAAAGAATAAGCAACACGAACCCCACCAAAAAGGAGGGGTGATCTCAGGTGCTCCGGAAGGGTAAGCAAATCCTGATCCACATGTGGCACCCGTAGGGCCTTTAAAAAACGAAAAATAAAATTTTTCTTTAATTTTGGGAACAAAATTCTAGTTCCGATCCAATATCTCTTGAACATTTTAGTATCATCCAAATTACAAAATTAATCAACTATCTCTACATACTTCTCTTGGGTGAAGTTAAATATGCTCAAATTTCAAATAAAATCATCCTCTAGTAAATTAGGTTTGTCAATTGTGAAAGAAAATCTTCCTTTTCATCGTAGACAGATTCTGTCCATATCTGAATCAATATATCCACACTTCAAATTTATTGTAATTACATGGGTAATTAAAGTTATGCAATTCTGATAATTTCATAAAAAAGTTGACATCTGTCAAATACATCATTATCATCTAAAATGGATCTAGCACTTATTGTAATAGGCCAAATAATTGTGGAATATGTCAAGCGAGGTCCATAGGGATTAATGTTAATGATGTGGTTTTTAACCTGTTTATATAAAATGGATATGGTGTTGAAGTTATTCATGATCTTCCAATTGGTGCTTTTTCCATGAAATATTTGGCGTCATAAAGCATATATCTTCATGTCACAATGTCCTATGACACAAGGTGAACATGTACAGTGACAGTTCATTCATAAAATTGAAATTGGAAACTTGTCTATTTTAACCTCTACTTATCTCTCTGCACCTGGGAGATTGTAGCATCAGCCCTGTAATGTCATTTAAGTATGTTCATTTTTGATTGATTGATTGATTAATTGATTGATTGATTGATTGATTAATTGATTCATTGATTGTTGTTTGTTTTATGCACCAGTAGCAAATACTTGTGTACACAAATTCAGGGCGAGAGTAAATTAACAATAATAATACTATAGGTAGGGGTTCAACACAGGATAAAGATGAAGAATATTCAAAGCCACTGAAAAATGAAAGAATGTTTGGAAAATGGGCAGAAATATTACCCATACACAGGCCACCTACGAATCCCCCAACTAATTATTGCGAGTGTTCATTAGCATGCACAGAGCATGGCACTCTACATGCAACATCAGATTGAACATTCCTATTCCAACAGGAAGTGGATGTGTATCTATACAATCCACAAAACCAAAAGGAGGCCTTTCTTAATCAAAAGGTTTACTGCCAGACAGGAGAATTCTAACCATATTTATATACCCCAGTCAATCATTCAGGTTTATAATCTACAAGAAAAATACTGACATTTTTACTCTCCAATAAAAACATTGCAAACATTTCCGAAAATTTAAAGTGCACATACATGTAGATGTGACAGCAACACATCAACAAAAAATATCCAAACAAAAGAATTTAACAAAGGATTGATCCTCATCTTTCAAAAATTATCAAACAATTTCTGAATGGTAAAAGACACATTTCTTAAAAAAGAATTTTTTCTTTTTTCTTTTGTGTACTAATTTTAGCACTAAATAGTGCAAAGTATTCACGTGTCAACTTTGTGTTTTAAACCCCAGATGTGTATAACGACAAAACATCTATTATAATTATATGATAAAGTGTATATGATATGGCAGTTGTAATATTAAACACAGTATCCAGTGGCGGATCCAGGGTGGGAGGGGGGGTTCAGGCGGTTGGAACCCCCCCTTTTTTTTGGCCGATCAATGCATTTGAATGGGAGCATATAGTTGGAACCCCCCCTTTACTGTGGGTTGGGAACCCCCACTTTTTAAAATGGCTGGATCCGCCACTGGTATCAACTCTCAACCAATATAAACCAGAGAATCATAACCTTTGGTAGGAAAACTGGCAGTCCTAATTAGTAAAGTTTGGAGTAAAAAACACCTGCTAAAAGCAGGGTTCAAACTCATAACCTTAGTGTTGACTGGTTAGTGATACAACAAATAAACTCCTTAGACCCCTAATCCACAGATGCCATCATTTAAAGAGGAAAGAGGTACATTTGTCATTATCAAATTGTTTTGGAATCAGCGTTTAACCTGAATAAAAGAAAGTTATCATGGACTGTCCTAATTGCACCCTTTTTACTCATCTTCTTTACTTATATTTTCTTCCATCTTTTGCGATAAAGAATAATATAAGACATTCAAAACTCAAAATTACTTTTAACTTAAGCTTGTTGTTCACAATCAGTCAAACCCTTTTCACCCTTTCTGCCAGGCCCAAATAACTTGCAAAGCATAATTTTCCTAATCAACTGTGGTCATTAAAATGTAACCAAGGCTTTATTTGTCATGAATATGCATCTAGGTATGATAATAACAATTCAAGTTTGCAGTAAGTGTGCTTAAATTTAATTGGATGATTTTCAGAGCAAAAAAGCATGTCACACCTTTTAACACGCATTTTGGTCTGATATGATCAGGGGTTGGCAACTATTAGGGGCTGTCTGTGTAATCCTTCATATATACAGAGGACCTAAATCCTCCTTTCCTGTGTAGAGGTATTTTAAATTGTAGATAAGAGTATTTAATTACTATGTTCTAACTTACCATGAGAATGATCTCCCTTTTCATCTACTTCCTGTATTTGCAATGCTTGTTTCTTGCTTTTTATCAGAGCTTCCATCGACTCTTTCTCATCTGCATTCAGATCCAACCCATTATCTTTGACCATGACAACATTTTCTTCATCTTCCTGCTCAGTAGCTCCATCTGTTGCTTTTTTGTTTTTTCCTCCTCGTGTCTTTACTCTTTTCTTCCTTACAACTGAAAAATTAAACATAATATGGGACTACTATGAATAGCATGGGTATTGTAAATTTAAGGCACCTCTCTGAGGTACAAAAAGACATTTTTTTAATGTCTTGATTGGGCTTTTTTTATAGGGAATTCAGGATTGGGCCTTTATTTTCGTGATAAACACCTATCAGAATCAGGAATTTAATGACTAATTTTTTCGGGATATGGGAATGAATGATTTATTTGTTTTGGGAATTTGGGATGATACCCCCTCCTTCTGCCCTTCACCTCTAGGTCATTACGATACATGTAGATTCTACCACTATATCAAGTTGTGATACAATATTCTTTCACTCCAGATAGTAGAAAGTTTTTTATTTAAACACCTGTCTTGCTGAGCTTTTAAAATACTAAAAATATAACTGTTGCGAGAGTATTCGGGTGTACCAATGCATGACACAGAATTACTACTAAACATCTGTAAAGAAAAATAAGAAAATAAGATAACAGCCCTTTAAGTTTACTAAACCATAGCACATATCAAATGAAGGGAATTCAAATTTACTGATATCCAAGATCATTAAGGGCCTCTTTTGCTATGACCAATAGCAGCAAAGTAGTTCAAGCATCTTAATATCATCTATAAAAGGGAACTTAGGTGTACACTGAACCAGGTTTCTCTTTACTAAAGGGTGTAAATCTGTGGTTTTGTACAATACATCAAATATGCATTCTGAAAGAATGAGTTAGTTGGCTGATGCTAACGCTAAAATTTGTCACATCTTGATGTTTTTGACCATTGGATGTTGACTGCACTGGTCTTTAATTGTTTCTGTTGAATAAATTTAAAGCTTTTACAAACTTGAGATAATTTACAGCTGGACAAATTTTAAAGGCATCTGTCTATTGTTAAAGACTGTACTGTACGTTGCTCTCTAAATATCCTTTGGTCATTTCTGCTGTAAAGTTACTGTCTAATATAATTGATGTATACCCCAAATCTACTTTTATTCATATGAACTATGGACATAATATTGAAACTGTCAGTTAAAACATAGAATTTCTAAATGTGAACTGGCAATGTTTCTTCTACATTTTTTAAAAACACTTTGAATCAAATAAATGACTGACAGACCATTAGTGTCAGTTATTTTTTACTGTTCATAATTAAGACAGATATTTATAGTTTTTTGCAACATCTATCTTGACTAACTCAGTGACTGCGAACACAAGGTATACTTTTGGGAACTTTTAAGGACTAATTCTGGCACTGATTAACACAGCATTGTCCTTAACAGTCCTCAAAACAGACTTCAATGTTCCTAGTAACTGTCAGTTCTGTTTACAAAAGACTGGGGACGTCACCTGCAGTTGGGTATCATACTGTTACCCCACTCATAAGTCTAAGTATCTGAAAACAGGAAGTGGTGGTCTGACAGCTCCAAAAAGTCCTCTCAGATTAAAGGATATGATTATTCACAGCAAAGTTCCTGACTAAAAAAGAAGTATTTTTGTTACTACTATGTATGTTCAGGTTGATACCTCCATTATTCAGAGTTCCCCTCGAAAAAGCTGCGAGGGTACAGCGGTAACCATGAACACTACCTAACAGGATTAATGGAGATGTGTCACTAACATATACAACCCACCACTTAGGACAAATCTCTGACCCAAGACCACGGTAGTGTTAGGACACTGGGAAGTCTGTTATTATGGTGGAGGAAGCCAAATTATACTAGGAGAGAACCACCGAGCAACTCAGCGGGAACAGAAAAACCAAAGAGATATCTGAAGATTGATCTCCTGGTTGAAGCCGGGAGCCACTTCGACCAACCAAGGCCCCCAAAGTACCCATTCTAGTTTTAAAACTCCAGTATGGGTACCAGAGATGTGTGTGGGAGGGTGAAAATCGCCCTTCTAATGTACCGGTACTGAAATTTCCAGTGCCCCGAGTCAGGATCGAACCCGGGACCTTCAGTACTGTAGCCATTGGTCTAAACCACTATAGACTACTAACCCATTTCTTCAAGTATTTGCTGGACAGACAGATAGACACAATGATGTCCATATAGACATGATAGACCCCACTCCTAGAGAATGGTAAGTAGTTCACCTCCTACTAAAATCTTACCATTTGTTTCAGATGGTAGGTGATCTGTTAATCTCCATTTATGGAAAGAAAAATCTTCTCCACCTGTAAAAACAACATCCTTTTCCTGACCACTCCACTGTACGGTGAGTAACCTCCCCTTGTGTCCACGGTAACATGCTAACATCTGCTCTGTTTCAATGCTCCACACCTTAAACAAATAATGAACATATTTTGGTAAGAATGTTCAAAAAGCTAATCAATAAATAGTATAACAGGATTTATGTAGAAAATAGGAATTATGTAGAAAACAGAAAATTAAAAGACTGATAAGATACTCACATTCATCAAGGAACTGAAATGCAGAGCTATAACTACAGGAACTGTGAGCAATGCCCTCAAAAGTATACCCCAATTCTTGCAAAGTTCATGATTTACTAAGGGAAACCAAAAAAAATAATTCGGAAAAAAAACAAAAAAATTTGCTTACTATGGCATTATATGGTAAAGAATCTGAGAAGATTTTATTTTAAATTAAAGAACCTGAGTGAGCACGCTCACATACCCCACGTCCCCACATTGTCATTGGAGAAATTAAATAAGTATAAGAAAAAAAATTGTATAAGAAAAAATACTGAATAATAATTTCCTGTCAATATACACATCTACATAGTATGTCCTTATTATCTACAAAATTTCATGAAATTCTGTTGTGTGTTTTCAGAGGAGTTGAGATGACAAACTGTTGCAGAAGTACATTGAAGCAAATAAGTTTAAAGGGGTATAACTCCTAGAAAAAAATTGAATCATAATTTCCTGTTGATATGCACATCTACATAGTATGTCCTTATTATCAACAAAGTTTCATGAAATTCTGTTGTGTGGTTTCAGAGGAGTTGAGATGACAAACTGTTGAAGTAGTACCTTAAAGCAAATAAGTTCAAAGATGTGTAACTCCTAGAAAAAAAATTGAATCGTGATTTCCTGTCGATATGCACATCTACATAGTAATCCTTATTATCTGAAAAGGTTTCATGAAATTCTGTTATGTAGTTTCAGAGGAGTTGCGATGACAAACTGTTGCAGTAGTACATTAAAGTAAATAAGTTCAAAGGGGCGTAACTCCTATAAAAAAAATTGAATCGCAATTTCCCGTTGATATGCACAACTACATAGTATGTCCTTATTATCTGAAAAGGTTTCGTGAAATTCTGTTGTGTGGTTTGAGAGGAGTTGCAATGACAAACTGTTGCAGTAGTACATAAAAGTAAATAAGTTCAAAGGGGCGTAACTCCTAGAAAAAAAATTGAATCACAATTTCCCGTCGAAATGCACAACTACATAATATGTCCTCATTATCTGAAAAGGTTTCGTGAAATTCTGTTGTGTGGTTTGAGAGGAGTTGCAATGACAAACTGTTGCAGAAGAACATTAAAGTAAATAAGTTCAAAGGGGCGTAACTCCTAGAAAAAAAATTGAATCGCAATTTCCCGTCGATATGCACAACTACATAGTATGTCCTTATTATCTGAAAAGGTTTCGTGAAATTCTGTTGTGTGGTTTGAGAGGAGTTGCGATGACAAGAAACAGGACGGACGGACGGACGGACGGACGGACGGACGGACTGACGGACTGACGGACGGACGGGTCAAAAACATTATAACCTCCGCAACTTCGTTGCATGGGGTATAATTAGGATTGGGAGTTAAGGAGGACTTAATTGTAAAGATATGTTAACCCTAAAAATTATTCAGATGCAAAAATGAAATTGAAGGTGCAAAATACATCATGTAAGATTCTGTGAAGGTTTCTCCAAATTTTGTCAAAAGGGTTCAAGAGCAGTTGCGGATACAAATGTGGGATAAAAGGATGAATGAACCCCCCTTTCCCAAAATACCGCCTATTTTAGAAAGCATTGAGTTAAATAACAAATTGTACAACACCATAACCGACCGACTCAGATTATTTGAAATACATCAAAATATCCAATGCAAAAAAATATGAATGTTTATTACAAATCAGGGGTTATCTATCCTTCCAAAACTGTGAATAGAAACCTATGGCACTATTACAATGCCACCTTCCAGTAACTAAAAACGGACTTTTTGTGAATACTTGAAGTTGTTGGTTTCAACAAATTCTGCATACAAGCTTATAAGAAATTTGTATTTTGTTGAATACTCAATCTAAGTGGTTCATTTAAATCCGCGAAATCCAAGAAATATCCAACACCTAAGTAATAATGAATATATGTAGCCAATATTTTCCCTTGAGATTGATTTTAAATACCCATCAATACCCTTGCCCTTTAGTCATCACTTTATAGGCAATATCCACTTCATGACTGATAAAGATCCCACAACAGCCAATATTTCTACTTTTCCCTTAAGCTTGATTTAAACACCCGTCAATATCCCTTCTCCCTTATTATTAGTCATCACTTTATATTCTACCATCAAGCTAAACAGATATTGCTGTGCAATATTAAAGACTAAGATTAAAAACTCCCAGGCAAACATGAGGTGGTTCATTACACTACAGAAAGATAACTCTGTCAAAATCAGCTAAACGTTTTCATCACGTTCTATTGTTAAGGAAATATAAAGCTTCTCAATGAGCAAAATTAATGTTTATCAAACTGCTATATATCTAATGATTTAATTCCGATAAAATATGTGGTTTAATATTTTTTTTGAAATTTTCATATTTTTGTCAAAGGGTCAAAGTAAATATTTTGTCAAAATTTTATGAAAATTAAACAAGCCAAATTAATTTTAGTCAAGGTGTTTGGTACCACCATAAGTAGACAACAAATCCACACTCCGATATCCTTGCCTACTAAGTACGAACCATTGCCTGCCCATCATAGGACGATGATGCTATGAATCCATCACAGTGTGTACTCCATGACAGACCGGTAATTCTGTGACAATGACCTCTCAAGGACTTCCACGCTTCAGTTATAATCAGGAGTTCTTTTCCATCTTTATCAGATTCTGAAAATAGTAAAATATAAATTTCTCTTATTCTATGTTGATTAATACGTTCCAAATGTTTATTCATGATGTTCTTGTTCTGCAATTCTTCTATACATCTTTTCTGTTCTTTAATAGTCATTGATGTAGTATTGGAGCATAAAACCATGCATGACATAGGCGGATCCAGGGGGGCCCTGGGGGGTCCCGGCCCCCCCTTTCGTTGGAAAAATTTGGTTGATTATATAGGGAATCACTGAAGCATGACTGGAGCGGCCCCCCCCCCCCCCCCCCATGGGTCAGTCAGCGGGCCCCCCCCCCTTAGGCAAAGTTCTGGATCCGCCACTGCATGATTATCCCACATAAAAAAATTTAACCACATATCGAAAAACATTGTAGAGAAAAGACAATACCTATGATGACCTTTAACTGCTAACTTCTACCTTATTTGGTCTGTGGTGAAGATTTGTCTCATTGGCAATCATACCACATCTTCTTATTTTTACATTGGTGCATATCATTTAAAGGACTTATAATCACCTTGACCTATAATCACCTTGACCTTTCAGCTAGATATTTAAATCTTATCTGAGACATATACAGTGAACAAGAACCAACTAAAGAACTCATCTCCTACTGTGAACATAAATATTCTAAATAGTTAAATGCACAAACTTTTCACTCTGACGGAAGTTAAATTCATCCATTTACCAAAATGTGTACCCAACACATCAATATTGTTGCCTTGTTCACAATCTCTGTGTGGGAGATACTTTTTTGTTTATCTCAAAGTACCCATTAAGTGAAAGTTTTAACCCCAGCCTGAATATTTTCTTTCATACAGTATAATATAGATATAGATTCTACCACAGCATCAAGTGTGATATGATATTTATCCACTCGAGACAGTTAAATTTTCAAATTTAAAACGCAAGGCTTGCTGAGTGTTAAAATATTTAAAATTTAACTGTCGAGAGTGGATAAATATTGTATTACACGAGATTTGGTGGCGGAATCTGTTTCTCTAACGATTTTCTAACAATATGCAGGCAAACTTATTCCTTCTCTTTGAATGATC
The DNA here is from genome assembly GCA_019925275.1 of Mytilus edulis. NCBI lineage: Eukaryota > Metazoa > Mollusca > Bivalvia > Mytilida > Mytilidae > Mytilus > Mytilus edulis. The sequence goes on from CM034361.1 coordinate 83,286,232, forward strand.
TGCAAAAAGATGTGTTCTTTCTATGTGACGTCATCAGGTATGGTCGCCTTTTTTCATGCCGTCACAATAGGAAATTCAGAGGAAAGCAAAAAAATGTTGAGAGTGGATAAATATTGTATTACACGAGATTTGGTGGTGGAATCTGTTTCTCTAACGAATTTTAACAATATGCAGGCAAACTTATTCCTTCTCTTTGAATGATCTGCAAAAAGATGTGTTCTTTCTATGTGACGTCATCAGGCATGGTCGCCTTTTTTCATGCCATCACAATAGGAAATTCAGAGGAAAGCAAGAAAATTCGACGTCATAATCGGATTTTAACCAATGAAGAACTGAGATCAAACGAACCACACGTTAATTAAATTTTGTTTATACAATGGGTGCAGAAAGGGATAAATTGACGAAGAATTAGAGAAAATGAAATACATGACCTTGACAGAAGAGCATATAAAATCATATATTGTTAATTGAAAAGATTACCCATTTTGGAGGTTTTAAAGTTCAACATGTATGAAATATCCATCCCAAAGCAGACAATATAAAAATTAGGAGATGTACTGGTATGATTGGCAATGAGACAACTATCATCCAACATTCAAATGAAGTGGATGTAAGCAATGATAGGCAACCTTGCGGCCTTAAACAATGAGATAAAACCCATACTGTACAGTCTGCTATAAAAGGCCTCAACATGAAAAATATGAAACAATTCAATTGAGAAAAATAACAGCCTAACTTATAACAAAAAAGTTTAAGAAAAAAAACTAATATGTTTGTCGGTATAGAATACATTGTCTCTTTGGCACATTCCCCATTTCCATTCTCAATTTTAAATTTACTTAGTTTCATTAATGTTTAAGTGAGGGTTATGGGTGATGCACTCATAAGTAGTATGTTCTAACCCCACCACATTCTGAATGTGCCTGTCCCAAGTCAGGAACCTGTAATTCAGTGGATGCTGTTTGTTGCTGTGTTACATATTTGTATTTCATTCATTATTTTGTACATAAATTAGGCTGTTAGTTTTTTCTCAATTGAATTGTTTTACATTTGTCTTTTCAGGGCCTTTTATAGCTAACTATGCGGTATGGGCTCTGCTCATTGTTGAAGGCCATAGGGTGACCTATAGTTGTTAATTTCTGTGTTATTTGGTATATTGTGGAGAGTTGTCTCTTGACAATCATACCACATCTTCTTTTTATATATAAAAAACATTAGATCAAGAGCGAAAACAAATGTTGAATTTCCTTTCCTTTCACAAGTTGCGTCGTGTCCAAGTTGAAAATTAAATTCATCATTCATTTTCCAAGTTCCATTTCAGTTACAATGTCATCATGACAAAAGGGAGATAACTCTATTTCAATTCTTACTAAAAAATGAAGGTGTAACACCACTAATTCAGGCCCGGCCAGAAAGCACATACCAGAAAGTAGTACATATTTAACACAAAATAGTTCCTACGCATGGACATGACTTTCAATATATATAGAATATTTTATTAATTTCGGTATCAAATGAAAGCTGCATGACTGGTGATCATTGCAGAACAATTTTTGACTAATAAATTTGAATAATAAAAAAATGGCATGAAATTTAAAAAGGAGGGTACATTTCGCCTTTTTGTCAGATCGGAAGTACCTGTTTTGGTACATCCGAAGTTCCGGGAACCAGTTCTTTCTTATATGCAATGTAAGGTATGTTGATTTTTTCAGTACAGGACACCAGAAGGTGTTGCTTTGACATGCAATGATTGTCACTTTATTTGAACTTAAGATAAAAGAGCTGTGACCACTCGAAATTGAGGAATTTAACATAGAAAGCAATGGGGCCATTAATTAGTGGTGTACTTCCTATTACAGAGAATCACCAGAAATCCAATTTTTAGAAGTTGTACCTTTTCCAATGAAAATAAGTCCAATTTGATGTTAGTAATCATGTTTAATCATCTTTTTTTGGTCAACCGTCTTGCTTATGGGAAATTTAAGCTCTTAAATTGGCATACTCAAGTATGTTAGCCTTTTATGGTCATACAGCATGCATGCAGTTAAGACTTGACTCCAAGTTCTTATTTTTGCATTTTTTTCTGATTGAAATCAATAAAACAAGTATTTTATGACTTGTATATGGAACAAAATAGCTCTTGGTCAAAATAATCCTATGATTTTTCAAGTTTTTTTGTTTTTCTTATGGTAGCCTTTTACAATCAAGGCAAATGGTACATACTCATATAAGAATTCTAAAATCTCACTGTACATGCAATTTTGAACCAGTTTAGCAAGTTATCTAGCTGAGGGATATATAAATTGCTCTTATTAATCTATGTTTTACCACAGAATTATGGTATATACAAAAAAAAAGCCCTTTTCCAGTTTCAAGAAAAAAGGGGGGATAATTTCTCATTTATGTCTTAAGTTTAAACTGATATATTTTTATTTAATGAAGAACCTCTGATAAAAATATAACTATTAGTAAGCACATAGCTTTCCTAATAGAAATTAATAAATAAAACAATAATATTGAGAATGAAAAAGGTATATTGGCCAATGGTAATATCCATATGCAGTTTTCTTTGAATAACCCATATGTTACTACCAGTCCAATTTGAGCTTAAAATTAATAAAATAGTATTTTGACTAAAGCTTTATATGTTTTTTATTGCTTGAAATAGATCATAGAATGAAATAAAGTAATGCTCAAGTCAATATAGCAAGTTTGGTTCTGTTATAGGTGTAACACCACTAATTCAGGCCCGGCCAGAAAGCACATACCAGAAAGTAGTACATATTTAACACAAAATAGTTCCTACGCATGGACATGACTTTCAATATATATAGAATATTTTATTAATTTCGGTATCAAATGAAAGCTGCATGACTGGTGATCATTGCAGAACAATTTTTGACTAATAAATTTGAATAATAAAAAAATGGCATGAAATTTAAAAAGGAGGGTACATTTCGCCTTTTTGTCAGATCGGAAGTACCTGTTTTGGTACATCCGAAGTTCCGGGAACCAGTTCTTTCTTATATGCAATGTAAGGTATGTTGATTTTTTCAGTACAGGACACCAGAAGGTGTTGCTTTGACATGCAATGATTGTCACTTTATTTGAACTTAAGATAAAAGAGCTGTGACCACTCGAAATTGAGGAATTTAACATAGAAAGCAATGGGGCCATTAATTAGTGGTGTACTTCCTGAACAGCAGTTACTTCCTGTTAATAGCTAGGGGGCTATTCCAGAATTAATTTTGTGTAGGTGTAATACCACCATTGATTTTCCACTATTTATAATAGTCTTTGTTAAATTTGCACTTTGTGCAGAATTTATCCTTGTTTCAAATAAAGAAATACTCAGCATGAGGAAAGTTGTATCCTGTCCAGTACTATAGACAAAATTTCACATAACATTTCATTGCATATAAGAAAATAACCATCACTGGAAGTTAACCAATCAAATGTTCACCTTTTTTTAACTGTGAACAAGCTTTAGTAACCATGCAACCTCAAGTTTCCAAAATATTCTACAGAAACACCAAATAAAAAAATAATGGTGCTTTGAAACACCAACGATATTTGTTTATGACCCAGAAATTGTTTACTGCAATGAAATGTAGAATTAATTTCCTACAACTGTCAAATTCAAGGGAATCTTTTTTTACAACCCTTTTTCGTATGCAACAGGATGTGCTGACTATGATTTGGTGGTATTACACCTGTAGGTGGGAAGTCACTTTCTATTTTATCATATAGGGATAGCAGCTTTTTATACACACATCAATGCATTCAATTTCTTAAAATTGTATGAGTGGGGGTCTTTATTAAAATTGCATTGGTGAGGATGTTGAGAAAAAAAATCCCATCCAACCCTCCCATACAACTAATTTAGAATAGTACTTATAAATTAAATAAGAAATCCCTTCAATAATTGACAAGGTTACCAATTACTTACTAATTGATCAAAATCATTTATCAATGCCTTACAATTTTTTCAAATAAATAAAAGTAACAATAAAATATCATTTATATTGAAATCCATAATATATAGCTAAACTAGTGGCTCAAAAGAGCCTTTATCTTTCACCTGAAGTCTGCTTATAACAAGAAATCCCTGTAGGAACCAATTAAGTAAATTCATAATAAAAATAGGAAGATACATTGTCATGATTTACTATGAGACAACTATCAACCATTGACCCAATGACCAGCAACGTAAAATCATGTTCTCTGTAAGTAAGTCATTATGATGATTTAGTTTGGTTGACATTGGCTTATTTGATTGAATGAAAAATCTTTTTGCAAACTATTAAAAATCCAACTTAACTATAACCAGGTGCTCCGCAGGGCGCAGCTTTATACGACCGCAGAGGTCGAACCCTGAACAGTTGGGGCAAGTATGGACAAAACATTCAAGCATGATACAGCTCTGAATTTGGATTGTGATCAAATTTTTGACATTACATGGTTTTTTTTTACACAAAACAAATGCCAAGATTTTACAAATCAATTAAAGATTTCTTCTTCAAACTTTTTAAATCTAAAATTAAATAGTTGACACAGCATAGGTTTCTGACACAGAATGAATGTGGTCTAATGAACTTAAAAGGGTTTTTTTGCCTTTGAGCAAATCACTATGCTGTTGAATATTAATCCTCTCAAAAAAATGTTTGAAGAAATTTTCTTTTTATTTATGAAATCTGAAATGAGAAAAATTTAACCCCCCCCCCTTTTTTTTCACATCCCCGTTTCCCTTTTTCAAAACTGATATCAATTCAAATTTCTAATGGAGTTTGCAACAATAACTACTCATTTAAATACATCATAAAATATTAAGATGTAAAAAAACTGCTTGTTATCACTGAATGGTAAAGATTATTTAAATTTATCAGTTGGTAGTAAAAAGTGTATATACATTGTATATTGTATATAACAAAGATTTAAGTTGATTCTGGACAAAGAAAGATAACTCCAATTAAAAAAAATTCTTGCTATTGCACATATAGGATATTTCTTGCTTACTATTCTGGACAAAGAAAGATAACTCTAATTAAAAAAAAATTTGCTATTTCACAATATTGTGCAATTAGATATTTCTTGCCATTGCACAATACTGTGCAATTGAAAAGACTTGCTATTGCACAATACTTAATATAATAATTTTAGATCCTGATTTGGACCAACTTGAAAACTGGGCCCATAATCAAAAATCTAAGTACATGTTTAGATTCAGCATATCAAAGAGGCCCAAGAATTCAATTTTTGTTAAAATCAAACTTAGTTTAATTTTGGACCCTTTGGACTTTAATGTAGAATTTGAAATTTGAAAACAGGACCAAAAATGAAGAATCTACATACACAGTTAGATTTGGCATATCAAAGAACCCCAAGGATTCAATTTTTGATGAAATCAAACAAAGTTTAATTTTGGACCCTTTGGACCTTAATGTAGACCAATTTGAAAACTGGACCAAAAAAACTTCAATAATCAAGAATCTAAGTACATTTTTAGATTCAACATATCAAAGAACCCAACCGATTCATTTTTTGTCAAAATCAAACTAAGTTTAATTTTGGACCCTTTGGACCTTAATGTAGACCAATTTGAAAACGGGACCAAAAGTTGAGAATCTACATATACAGTTAGATTCGGCATATCAAAGAACCCCAATTATTCAATTTTGATGAAATCAAACAAAGTTTAATTTTGGACCCTTTGGGCCCCTTTTTCCTAAACTGTTGGGACCAAAACTCCCAAAATCAATACCAACCTTCCTTTTATGGTCATAAGCCTTGTGTTTAAATTTCATAGATTTGTATTTACTTATACTAACATTATAGTGCGAAAACCAAGAAAAATGCTTATTTGGGTCCCTTTTTGGCCCCTAATTCCTAATCTGTTGGGTCCTAAACTCCCAAAATAAATACCAACCTTCCTTTTGTGGTCATAAACATTGTGTTTAAATTTCATAGATTTCCATTTACTTAACCTAAGGTTATTGTGCAAAAACCAAGAAAAATGCTTATTTGGGCCCTTTATTGGCCCCTTATTCCTAAACTATTGAAACCAAAACTCCCAAAATCAATCCCAATCTTTCTTTTGTGGTCATAAACCTTGTGTCAAAATTTCATAGATTTCTATTAACTTAAACTAAAGTTATGGTGCGAAAACCAAGAAAATGCTTATTTGGGCCCTTTTTGGCCCCTTATTCCTAAAATGTTGGGACCAAAACTCCCAAAATCAATACCAACCTTCCTTTTATGGTCATAAACCTTGTGTTAAAATTTCATAGATTTCTATTCACTTTTACTAAAGTTAGAGTGCGAAAACTAAAAGTATTCGGACGCCGGACGACGACGACGACGACGATGACGACGACGACGACGACGCAGACGCCAACGTGATAGCAATATACGACGAAAATTTTTTCAAAATTTGCGGTCGTATAAAAATACTGAAATTAAAAAAAAAAAGTTTAATCTAATGTATATTTTCCTGTTTTTTTTAAATCAGGAATATATATATTACTGTAGCAAATGAACCAGAACAGGGACTTATTTTCTTTACAAAATTTTATTCAATATTTTTAATTACGTAGCATCATAGTTTTTATGAATCAATCATAATCTATAGAAGGAGATCGAATACAGATTTTTAATTACCCCAAGTTTCACCTGCACCTTCTTAGGAAGATAACCTCAGAAGTCAGTCACACAGTATTGATGATAAGATCTCTTAAGCTTATTAGGGATCATCATGACCTGAAAGTCATATTTGACTACAAAAACCGACATTTAAGAAAGGCTGCCTAAACCACAAAACTTTGCCTTTATCAGATATTTCAATTTTATAAGTCTGCATGATTGCCATTCTAGGAGGACTTTCATTACAAAATAATTAGAGGGTTTAAATCCCTGTCACTTAAATAAAGATTTCTTTGGACTCTATCACTTTCTTGGTGGGAGAATCAACAGACTTCAATTTCTTTCATAATGATCAGCTTTTTGTGAAAATAAATCATGTATGAATCAATGAGACACAATAACACAATAAAACCGAAACCAAAAAGAGGCTGAAAATGCCTCATATATAGATATAAGAAGATGTGGTATGAGTGCCAATGAGACAACTCTCCATCCAAGTTACAATTTGTAAAAGTTAACCATTATAGGTCAAAGTACTTCAACACAGTCTTCAACACAGAGCCTTGGCTCACACCAAAGCAAGCTATAAAGTCAAGGAAAAACTGAAAATTCCATGGCAAATAAAAACATACCAATTATTGGTTTCAAATCTACAATATTGATACTGGATTCATTGGAACCAGTTGCTATCAGGTTCTTGTATGGTGAACCAGCGCTGGAGGTTGTTGTGTACTGTGGATGCCAGACAATAGCATTGATCAACTTCTTATGAACATGAACAGTTCCTCTCAGTTTCAGGTCAGGAAGATCCAGAATTTCTATGGACCTGAAATTAGATAAACAAAATATAAATATATTAATTTGAAACTGTTATTTTCATCACAAAAATGATACTTTATAACTAATGGAACTCGTAAAGAGTTATCTTGAATATTCAAAGATTTTTCAAATAATACAAAAAACAGCTCAAGGCAGAATTTTACATCTGAAAAATAAATGATACAATGATTATGATGATATTTACATTATAAAAATTTCTTAAAACATTTTCCAAGCTTTTTTAGTTAACATTTCAGGCCCAACCAAAGAATTAGTAACCTGGCCAACTGGGACTTTCCTAGTAAACTTTTTTTCATTGCTGTACAGTCTATCATACTTTTCCAAAACATTAGGCTTGTGTTGACCTTTAGCCATTTTAGAATGTTTCCTGCATGCTCAACAAACTATAATTGCTGAGCTCAGCGTTTCAAATAATTTTAACTTTTTATGAACTGTAAAAATAAAATTTACAAATAAATGACCAGCATTGATAAATTATGACTGATCTATTTTTTGTAAAATGGTTGAAATATCCTTTCAAGTATGCAGAGAAATGAAAAATTCACAATGTGAAAATTGAAATACTCTCTTTGTGTCGGAAATGTAATTTTTCAACCGACCATTTCTGTCTATGTTAAAGGATAATAGAAGTTTCTTTTGTTCTTCGTAAGAAGCCCCTGTTTAAAGTTAACCCCTTAAGAATGAAGGAACAAGTTGATATGAGGATCCCTTAAGAATAAAGGAACAAGTTGATACGAAGATTCCTTAAGAATAAAGGAACAAGTTGATACAAAGATCCCTTAAGAATAAAGGAACAAGTTGATATGAAGATCCCTTAAGAATAAAGGAACAAGTTGATACGAAGATCCCTTAAGAATAAAGGAACAAGTTGATACGAAGATCCCTTAAGAATAAAGGAACAAGTTGATACGAAGATCCCTTAAGAATAAAGGAACAAGTTGATACGAAGATCCCTTAAGAATAAAGGAACAAGTTGATACGAAGCTCCCTTAAGAATAAAGGAACAAGTTGATACAAAGATCCCTTAAGAATAAAGGAACAAGTTGATACAAAGATCCCTTAAGAATAAAGGAACAAGTTGATATGAAGATCCCTTAAGAATAAAGGAACAAGTTGATACAAAGATCCCTTAAGAATAAAGGAACAAGTTGATACAAAGATCCCTTAATAATAAAGGAACAAGTTGATACGAAGATCCCTTAAGAATAAAGGAACAAGTTGATACAAAGATCACAGTTGGTTCAATAGGACTGACAAATGTTATTTGAAGGCATGTCTTCTACATGTAACAAAAGCTGTCAACAACAAAAATCAGGTATCTTATTGTTTTCTGGTCTAAAGAATTTTTTGTTGCAATCAAAAGTGTGTTTTGTTATTGCAAAGTATGTTTTTTTTTTCCCCTTCTTAAACAAGATATTGGTATCTGCAATAGCAATTTTTTCAATTAATTCATTCAACAATTACCACCAATTATCAAGAAAACAAAACAATAGGTATTCATCAACTAACAAACTTATAATTGGAGTGACAAATTTATTTGAAAATCTTGTGTTTTCTAAGTGTGATAAGGTGATTTTCCATTCAACATCATTTTGATGTGAATTCTTGGGCATAGTTGTAGGAATCTAATTGTGAAGCAACTTCAATATAAAAGTTCCATTAGGTTTGACCGTTTCATAAATTTTCCAATGTGAATTTTCAAGTTAAATATAAACATGGAATTATAGATCATCGATAGTTTTTCACGTGAGATTGATTCATTGTTTTTTAACGTCACTTTCAGTACAATTGTGCTTTTTCTCAAAGGTCAGTTTTTATTGGTGGAGGAAGCCAGAGTGGCCGTAGAGAACAACAAACCTTCAGTTTTTCATACAAGAGGGTGCCTCATGGAAGGGCGACAGTCCTGAAGTTTGAAAGACAATTGATAATCTGTTTTTCTCTAATTTTTGTGCTATTTTCACATTTCTTGAACGGTGTGAGAAATATATTTCTCCTCACTAGTGAAAAATTTGTTCTCGGCAAATGATTGGTCAAAATTTAATTATGACATCGAGTTTTCTTGATTTCTTGTGCAATTTCCTATTGTGACGTCATGAAAAAAGGCAAACTTGCCTGAAGACGTCACATATAAAGTACACAACTTTTGGCAAATCTTTGAAAAAGGAAGGATGAAAATCATTAGAGAAACAGATTCCACCACTATAACTCGTGTATTATGATATTTCTCCAATCTCAGCAGTTAAATTTAAATTATTTAAAAAGCTCTGCAAGCCTTCGCGCTTTAAATATTAAAATTTAACTGTCTTGAGTGGAGAAATATCGTAACACACTTGTTGCAGTGGTGAAATCTATATATCTCTGTTTTCCTACACAACATCAATGACATAGGCTCATAATGTCACACTTTCTCTTAAAAACTTATATCAAAAATATGAAAAACTAGACATTATTGAGATGGGAGCCAATCTCTATGGGCCCCGCTGTAAATAAAATGTGGTAAAAAATTTGTATGGATAAGCTGCTATGAAGCACTTTTTTAAGTTATTACAAATTGTTAGGGATGGACAGACCGACAGACAGACGGACGGACCTTTGACCTAGGAAGTTGTACATACAATAATGACACACCCTCTAGTGTTGGTTAATATACATGTCAAGTATAAACTTTGAAATCATAACGGTCCTAAAGATATAGAGCGGACATGATCTGTACCATAGGACATAGGTTTCTCAACTGAAACCAAAGTTTTTGACCTTGACCTTTGACAACCTAGGAAGTTGTACATATATTATGACACACCCTCTTGTGTTAGTTAATATACATGTCAAGTATAAAGTATGAAATTATAACAGTTCTCTAGATATAGAGTGGACACAATTTGTTACGGATGGAAGGAGGGACAGACTGGTCACTAAAGGGGGACCCGCCACTAGGCGGGGCCCAACATTATCACAAAAAAAAAAAATCAAAGCAAAATTTTAGAAAATGGGGGTTAATTTGACATATATATTTTTGTGATAACACTTTACCTCTAGTTGTATTTATTACACAATTAAATATTATTTCAAGTTATTTGATTAATGTCAAACTATTTAGTTGGAAAGTTTATATACTGTAGTTATCTAATTTTAAGTAGACTGGTATAAAATGTCTATTTAAGGTCAGGGTTTGGGACTACACAATAGGAATAGTTGTAATGTTTTCCTGTTTCCTAAATCACTTGTATGCCATAAACTCTTCGAGTTAAAAATACTTGCAAATACATAACCACTTTTGATGTTGATGCTTCATTTAACAGTAAGGTTGTATATTTATTTTCAAATAATTTTTATATAAAATCAAAATTATGATATAGCTTCAATAGACTGAGAAGAATAATAATTTCAACTGATTATTTTAGTTTTCTTATGTTGCATGTGTTGTGCTGTAACACCACTGTCCCAGGTTTGGGGAAGGGTTGAGCGCTCACAAACTAGTAAACTCCGCCACATTATTTGTGTGCCTGTCCCAAGACAGGAGCCTGTGGTTCAGTGGTTGTCCTTTGTTCATGTCAGTCATATTTTTTTTTGTAAATTGTTTTGTTATTAATTAGGCTGTTAAATTTCTCAATTGAATTGTTTTATATTTTCATGTCCAGGCCTTTTATAGCGGACTATACGGTATGGGTTTTTCTCATTGTTGAATGCCATAGAAGTGCCTATAACTGCTTACATCAACTTCATTTGAACTTTGGTGGATAGTTGTCTTATCCTGAAACAAAACAGGACTACATGCAAATTAGGCTCCTTTTTAAAAACTAGAGGCTCTAAAGAGCCTGTGTCGCTCACCTTGGTCTATGTGCATATTTAACAAAGGACACAAATGGATTCATGACAAAATTGTATTTTGGTGATGGTGATGTGTTTGAAGTTCTTACTTTACTGAACATTCTTGCTTCTTACAATTATATCTATAATGAACTTTGCCCATTAGTAACAGAGAAAAATATTTGGTAAAAATTTACATAAATTTACCAAATTAATGAAAATTGTTAAAAATTGACTATAAAGGGCAATAACTCCTTAAGGGGTCAATTGACCATTTAGGTCATGTGGACTTATTTGTAGATCTTACTTTGATGAACATTATCGCTGTTTACAGTTTATCGCTATCTATAATAGTATTCAAGATAATAACCAAAAACAGCAAAATTTCTTTAAAAATTACCAATTGGAGGGCAGCAACCCAACAACAGGTTGTCCAATTCATTTGAATATTTCAGGGCAGATATATATTGACTTGATTAACAATTAAACTCCTTGTCAGATTTCCTCTAAATGATTTGGTTTCAGAGTTGTAAGCAAAAAACTACATTTTACCCCTGTTCTATTTTTAGCCGTGGTGGCCATCTTGGTTAGATGGCCAGGTCATCGGACACATTTTTCAAACAAGGTACCTCAAAGATGATTGTGGCCAAGTTTGAATTAATTTGGCCCAGTAGTTTCAGAGAGAAGATTTTTGTAAAAGATAACTAAGATTTACGAAAAATGGTTAAAAATTGACTATAAAGGGCAATAACTCCTAAAGGGGTCAACTGACCATTTCCGTCATGTTGACTTATTTGTAAATCTTACTTTGCTGAACATTATTGCTGTTTACAGTTTATCTCTATCTATAATAATATTCAAGATAATAACCAAAAACGGCAAAATTTCCTCAAAATTACCAATTCAGGGGCAGCAACCCAACAACAGGTTGACCGATTCATCTGAAAATTTCAGGGCAGATAGATCTTGACCTGATAAACATTTTTACCCCATGTCAGATTTGCTCTAAATGCTTTGGTTTTTGAGTTATAAGCCAAAAACTGCATTTTACCCCTATGTTCTATTTTTAGCCGTGGCGGCCATCTTGGTTGGTTGACCGGGTCACGCCACACATTTTTTAAATAGATACCCCAAAGATAATTGTGGCCAAGTTTGGATTAATTTGGCCCAGTAGTTTCAGAGGAGAAGATTTTTGTAAAAGATTACTTAGATTTATGAAAAATGGTTAAAAATTGACTATAAAGGGCAATAACTCCTAAAGGGGTCAACTGACCATTTCGGTCATGTTGACTTACTTGTAAATCTAACTTTGCCAAACATTATTGCTGTTTACAGCTTATCTCTATCTATAATAATATTCAAGATAATAACCAAAAACAGCAAAATTTCCTCAAAATGACCAATTCAGGGGCAGCAACCCAACAACGGGTTGACCGATTCATCTGAAAATTTCAGGGCAGATAGATCTTGACCTGATAAACATATTTACCCCATGTCAGATTTGCTCTAAATGCTTTGGTTTTTGAGTTATAAGCCAAAAACTGCATTTTACCCCTATGTTCTATTTTTAGCAGTGGCGGCCATCTTGGTTGGTTGACCGGGTCACGCCACACATTTTTTAAACTAGATACCCCAATGATGATTTTGGTCAAGTTTGGTTAAATTTGGCCCAGTAGTTTCAGAGGAGAAGATTTTTGTAAAAGTTAATGACGACGGACGACGACGGACAACGACGACGGACGCCGGACGCAAAGTGATGGGAATAGCTCACTTGGCCCTTCGGGCCAGGTGAGCTAAAAAGTCACTAAGACTGAGGGCAGGGAGTCCTTAACATGATTTAAATCTCTTGTACCGGTATATATATTTATCGCTATTTTGTGCATAAATTTTCTTTTGATCTTTTTTTGTGATAATTTTCATATCATACTTCTCGCTTGAGATGGAACAATTATCGCTAGAAACTAAGGAGGCCACGTGGCGTTGCTAATGAAATTGACAACGTCGTCATAGACATAGTGATAAACAGATTATCATTGGTCATTGGTACCGTCTGTCTGTCCAGCTACAGGTTAAATTTTTTTGTTAAATTTATGGGTCAAGGTACTTTTTTTATGAAGTTGAAGTCCTATCAACTTGAAACTTAGTACAAATGTTCCTTATGATATGATCCTTTCTAATTTTAATGCAAAATTAAAAGTTTTGACTACAATTTCACGGTTCATTGAACATAGATAGTGATAGACCAATGGGGGCATCCATGGACTATGGACACATTCTTCTTGTATATGTTTTGTATATTCTTTCTTGTAAAGACATCTGTTTCTTGTTGATAACCATGTTTTAACCTGATTATTGTCACCAGGTTGCTGTCTCATTGACATTAACCCCCACATCTATTAAATTATTTTAACAATTAATGAAATTTTGGCACTTAAATTACTGCAAGTTCAGATATTATTACGATAATTTCATTATTGCAAAAAATTGCGACATGAATTATAATCACAATACTTTGAACTAAAATACATATGAATAAAACAGGATTTTTCTTAATTAAGCAAAAAATAAAATCCCAGTTTAGTATAAAATGACAAAATCACAATAATAAATGTGCCACACAATAATTTCTAAATTAATAGTAAAACAAAACAAAATTTTCATTATCAAAAAATTGTTAACTCTTAAAGGGTGTTAGCTAAAATTTTTAAAAAATACTGTTAACTATCATTCATCTTTTTTATTATAAAATATTGAAATAATATATCACTATCAGCTGTTAGACTTGGTCAATTTAAGCTAAAGTAAACATGTAAATGTATTGTTGACTTGCAAGTCAAAAATTCAACTTCAGTTGAACCAGTATTCACGCAACCATTAATTTGATCCTAAGTTAAGTTTGTGCTAACCATATTAAGTTATTATAAACAAAAGAATATCAACATAGAAAAGTGAAACAAGAGAGCGCCTAGATAATAAAACAATTTCATTGACTGAACATCCATAATTAGAAGGCTTTTGTTTAAAATATGGACATATTCAACGTTCAACAAAATAAAAATTTCCTATAATCTTCTTTACAGAATTTTCCAAAAACTTCAAACCAATTATTCAGGAATACACTATTTTTCATAAATCCACAAAAATTGGTGCAGCAAAAAACAAGAATGTGTCACAAGCACACAGATGTCCCATCAGCACTATCATTTTCTATGTTCTGGGGACCTTGAAAATGGCGCTAAAATGGCACTAAAATTAGAAAGATCATATCATAGGGAACATGTGTACCAACTTTCAAGTTGATTGGACTTTAACTTCAACAAAAACTAAATCAACTAAAAACTTTAACCTGAAGCGGGACAGATGGACAGACCAGCGTACAAACGGATAAACGAACAGACGGATGGATGGACGAAGGGCACACAGGCTAGAAAACATAATGCCCATAAATGAGGCATAAACAAATATCTACAGTAGTTAACACAAAAGTTGGACACCTGTAGCATCTGTAATGTGAAGGCAACAAGCTTGCAAGGGTATGCACATGACTTGACCTGTGGGGTTTCCTGTTCAAATTGGCACTTTTTTTTTTCATTTTCTTTATTTAGAACTTGTTCATAATGTTAAAATTACAATGTAATCTTATTTCTTTACAAGCAAGTGTGAATTCTTATTCCAGTTATATCTAGTTTTATACAAGTATTTTGATAATTAGTTATCAAAGAAACCAGGATTATAATTTAATAAGCCAGACGCATGTTTCGTCTACTTAAGACTTATCAGTGATGCTCAGATCAAAATAGTTGTAAAGCCAAACAAGTACAAAGTTAAAGATCACTGATGACCCAAAATGACAAATACGGCTACGGTAACCTATTCCCGGTTTTTTTTAAAAAGTCAAAGTTTTGTAACAGAAAATTTATAAAATTAACCATTTAGTTGATATTTATGTCAACACCAAAGTGCTGATGACTCACTGGGCTGGTGATACCCTTGGGTACGAAACATCCACCAACAGTGGCATCAACCCAATGGTGTTAATAGTTATCAAATATGCCAGGACTAATATTAAAGACCCGCATTTCGTCTACATAAGACTCATCAGTGACGCTCAGATCAAAACAGTTTATCAAGGTTATCACACAAGAAAGTGCTTGATTGAAGGGTGACAGCCTTCAGTTTGAGAGACCATTGATAATCTGTTTATTGCTGTTTTCTTACACAATATCCATGACATAGCCTCATGACATTACATATTCAGTTCATCTACACAAACAAAAACTCATATTACTCTAGTAAGGTGATATCAAAAGTTATCACAAAAAAAAATCATAGCAAAACTTTAGAAAATGGGTGTTAGTTATATACTGTGGATTCATTCTTGTTTATTGGATACCAATGTATATGGGTTTCACAGGTACACGGGTGACCCACGAATTCAAATGTTCCAACGAATATCATATTTTCACTATACAGGCTATGTATACAGATATTGTGGAAACCACAAAATCAAATATCAAGGAATATGCAAGCTTTCAGCAATCCAGGAAAATTGACACCCACGAAAAATAAAAGAATCCACATTAATGTATAGGTATATATCTTAGTGATAACACTTTACTTCTAGTTGTATTCATTCAATATATTTTAGGCTTTCCTGTGAACGTTTCCTAAACCACTTATTTAACATACATTGTAACATGAGGAACAAAATATGATGAAAAAAATTGGGGGTCACCGACTTAGTTTTGTCGCTATAGCAATCTCAGTTTCGTGTTTTCCCGAATATTAACATAATATTTGCTTGTTATATAAACTCTCCAAAAAATCCTTAATATCAAATCTACAAGCATAATTCTTGTTTCACGTTAAACAGTAGATTTGTATCTATCAAATACAGGTTCAAGAGTTACAGACTCATATTGTTTTGATCTTTAAAAATATGATTTATTTAATTCCCGCCAAAAATAAAACGTAAAAATGAAAAACGTTTCCAGTATTAAAACATATCTACCAGTGATTTCTACATAATAATTTCAAGAAGGAAAGTGCCATGTGTACTCTTCAAAATAAAGCCAAAAAAGTGTATGTCACCGACTTTTCAAAAAAGTTATGAGTAATTTTCATGTTTTTTTCTTCTTCGTTAAAGAAAAGAGTTGTCTTTCTTCAGAACATTGCATCTGACGTCATAGTACAAACTTTCCTTGCTGGCGCACTATTTGAAAACAATCGGAAATTGGACGTTTGAAACCCACATTTAAATTTCCAAGACTAACAACTATATTCACCTACAATGTACTTTATTATCTGGTAATACAAGAGATTAAATGCACGTGTCAGTATCAGATCTTATGATGTTGTTGCCGCACAATATTAACCTTCAGAAACCCCATCTGTCTGTTTTTGTCCTCTGCCCCTCATTAGCAAAATTATTGAAAAAAAAATTTGTAAGGGTTCCACGGAACCCAGTGTCTCGCCTACTTTTGCTGTTAATCGCAGACTCAACAAAAACGAGGAAAAACATCAATAAAAATTTCCCTCTCAATTCTGTCTTTTGATTGAAAGAAGCTTCCAATTGGTAAAAAATTCCAGGATAGTTTATGAATCTAATAAATGTTTTATAAACTTTAACTGCAGACTGTATGTAATGTTAACTGGAAGAAAAACTAAGTCCATTTTTAAGTAAAATACAAAAAAAGTGATTTTTTTTTTTACAAAATTTACTTCTGAATAACATCTTATGATCAGAAACAAGCTTTTGTCTAAGTTTGGTAGAAATCCATGATAGTTTAAGAACATTATAAAAATTTTAAAAACTTAAACCACAGAGTGAATGTTTTGTTTCTGGCAAAAAAACTAAGTCCATTTATAAGTAAAATACGGAAAAGTGGAAATTTATTTTTACAAAATTTTCTTCTTGATACTATCTTATGATCATAAACAAGCTTCTGTCCAAGTTTAGTACAAATCAAGGATAGTTTATGAAAGTTATTAAAATTTTAAAAACTTTAACCACAGAGTGAATGTAATGTTTCCTCGCAGAAAAACTAAGTCCATTTATAAGTAAAATAATGAAAAGTGGAAATTTATTTTTACAAAATTTTCTTCTTGATACCATCTTATGATCATAAACAAGCTTCTGTCCAAGTTTAGTACAAATCAAGGATAGTTTATGAAAGTTATTAAAATTTTAAAAACTTTAACCACAGAGTGAATGTAATGTTTCCTCGCTGAAAAACTAAGTCCATTTATAAGTAAAATAATGAAAAGTGGAAATTTATTTTTACAAAATTTTCTTCTTGATACCATTTTATGATCATAAACAAGCTTCTGTCCAAGTTTGGTACAAATCAAGGATAGTTTATGAAAGTTATTAAAATTTTAAAAACTTTAACCACAGAGTGAATGTAATGTTTCCTCGCAGAAAAACTAAGTCCATTTATAAGTATTATACGGAAAAAATGGAATTTTATTTTTACAAAATTTACTTCTGGATACTTTCTTATGATCATAAACAAGCTTCTGTCCAAGTTTGGTAGAAATTCAGTATAGTTTAAGAATGTTATTAAAATTTGAAAAACTTTAACCACAGAGTGAATATTTGTGGACGCTGCCAACGACTACGACGCCGACGACGACAGAATGTAGGATCGCTTAGTCTCGCTTTTTCGACTAAAGTCGAAGGCTCGACAAAAAAGAAATGAAAGATGGCACTGGCTAACTACAGAGTATTTGACTATATCAGACTATATGTGTGTGGTTTTTTTTTCACATCAATTTCAGAAGTTTGCTGTAACGAACTCATTTACTACTGTTGACAGACGGGTATACAAAAGCATGGACGGACTTCTTTATACATTTATATTTCCCGACTACGACGAACGTATAGAAATTATTCCATCTAGTTTGTGAACTCATTATTTCTGAATATTTAAGATATAAGGAAATTAAAATTATAGGTATAACATATGAATTAAAGTTTTTGATTCTAAAACGTTATACATCTATCATGAAATACAATCCCTGTTATTACTACCTTACGTGTTTTGAATAAACCAAACAGTACGTAATATAAATTACAAAAAGTTTTAATTCAAAAATTAATTTAGAAATAATTTTCTGTTGAAAATTACAAAGTAAGATTTCTCTAATAGAATAAAATATTATAAATCTAAACTGCTAATTTTGGAAATTAAAAAAAAGTCAAAATTGTTGCCGGCATTGAAAATCGAAATTTGTTTTCAATCTTTCCGGTCATAGTTTTGGCTAAATGAAAGGGAGGGATTTTATGTTGGATATTATCCTTGGCGCAATTGTTTTTGTCATATTAAGTTAAATTTACAACTATTTTATATGTTTTGCCTTACAGCTAATTTCCTAATGCATGTAGGATGAAACTTTGGTTGGCTTCCTTGCTTTGTTTGTATCAATGTTTATTCAAGCTTTGTAATTAATAGTATCTTCATATATAGGTATGTAAACCTTATATGATATTTAAATTCAATTGGACATTATCACAAAATATACAAAACAAGAATGTGTCCATAGTACACGGATGCCCCACTCGCACTATCATTTTCTATGTTCAGTGGACCATGAAATTGGGGTCAAAACTTTAATTTGGAATAAAAATTAGAAAGATCATATCATAGGGAACATGTGTACTAAGTTTCAAGTTGATGTAACTTTAACTTCATCAAAAACTACCTTGACCAAAAACTTTAACCTGAACTTTGCAATATCATTTTCTATGTTCAGTGAACCATGAAATTGGGGTCAAAACTATAATTTGGCATTAAAATTAGAAAGATCATATCACGGGGAACATGTGTATCAAGTTTCAAGTTGATCGGACTTCAGCTTCATCAAAAACTACCTCGACCAAAAACTTTAATTGAAGCGAACGGACGCACAGACGGACGGACGTACGGACGCACAGATGGACGGACGAACGAACGAAGGGAGGCACAGACCAGAAAACATAATGCCCCTCTACTATCGTAGGTGGGGCATAAAAAGCAAGCAACTAACTAAAGTGTTGATGTACTTACATTAGGAAATTAGCTGTAATCTTCAGTGAGATCAGGCGAAATGTTCACCATTACTTCTTAAGACAATTTGAAATAAAACAAATGACAAACGACAATGACCCTTTGTCATAATTATAAGATTTTGTCAAATAAGCAGTATAAATAAATTTTAAATTCATTGCAAGATCTGACATTATTTTACGATAATCATCCAGACATCAGTTACATGCATACGTTGCCAATATGTGAAAACTTCTAGGAATAATTTCTGATCGGCCTGACCTTCTGAATACTCAATTTTTGAAAATTTTGAAAAATTGACATTAAAATTAAAAGGATCAAATGACATAGGGAACATGTGTACTAAATTTTAAGTTGATTGACTTCAACTTCATCAAAAACTACCTTGACCAAAAACTTTAACCTGAAGTGGGACAGACGGACGAACGAACGAACGGACGCACAGACCAGAAAACATAAATTGGACATAAAAAAAACTTTCACCTATCTAATAACCCCGGTACCCTGTACACAATCAGCGCAAATGAAAGACAAAATCTACACAATTGAAAGAATGAAAAAAAATGAAATGCAGATCGGTGGAAATATTAGACAAAAGTACGCATGTGAAAGAATAAAAAAAAATGAAATGCAGATCGGCGCAAAAACGTTGAGATCAAAATTTATATTTTATTGTTTTTATTAGAACGAAGGTTAAATATAGTAGAGTATCTTCTGTGTTCATTTGTGTTAAATTTCAACAAGATATCAGCTCTACGTTTAATTCCTCTTTTCTTGGGAGACATATTTTTGAGCGTACACCATGTTGAAATCCGTGAAAAACGCGAAATAGGACGTTGTAATTTGACGTTTTTTCATTGTTAGAAACAACGTCATAGAGCTTTTATGTCACTACCATGTTGCGTTGGTTGATGCACATAAACAATAGGCTGTTTGGTCTTTAAATCTAATTTTATATACTTCAACCTAATAATAAATGTAGTCTCCTTGCCATCCAACTGGAAATAAGGATATCTAAATGGTTTATTTATTTATTTATTTTTTCTCCTTTTACCAAAATCATATCCATAAAAAAAAATTTGTTTTCTTATATTTTTGTTAAGCAGTTCTTAAAACACTGATGACTTGTACAAAAAATCTATAGAAATTATAATTTGTACAACATCAAAACTTGTACACAATATATATTTCGTGTATTGTATCAGAGATCCTTGTTTAATTCCTATGAGAAGGTAACAGCTCCCGAAACGAAATCTTATTTTTATAATCTAGAGTTAGAGGAGGGTATAAGGTCTCTGCATAATGCTAGGAAGTGTTGTTGTAGAAGATAGAAATAAAATGTACTAGTACCAGTCCCGGTCGGAGAGAAAGTTACGAATCAAGTTTACTCTCTCACTGTTCTGTTGATTTTCTATGCACTTTATATATGTATATAATTTTTATATATAATTGAAAAACACAGAGAAGAGGTTTACACAACCGTGAATAGTTGGCCCATCCCACCACCATAAAAAAGTAAAAAAAATTGCTAAATAATTTGTTCATAACACCTATAGTGCAGACTTTCCTATTGAACATCACAACATTTTACTATGACATATAACATAAATTATTGATGAATTATTATAAATAAATGTAGTGTTCACTTGGCTTGACCACCGTGTATCATCAGTACACCTGATATAGGTACTAACCAAGTGGGCATGATCGATTTTGACCTTACAAGGTAACGAAGATCTCTGTTTTGCTTTATCAATATTCAATGTACATTTCTCAACATTTGAAATTCCTGCTCCCAAATAATTTTTGCATCGATTTTTTCCTTTTCATAAAACAACTTTGATATTCAAATAAGAACAATTAACTTGTTCATGCGCAAATATTTGTGAAAGTCAACACCCACATTCAATTTCAATACAGTTGTTAATACAGGGCAATAGTAATAGTTACCAATCATAAACCTACCTGTGATTACTCATTCCTTGAAACTGTTTGGGTAATAAACCAGTATGAAAATTAAGTTTTTGTGTACGGTGTGCAACAACTTAACTATGCACCATACATAAGGATTTATGTGGTCAGCTAAACACCGTACACAACACTTCTTTATGGATAAAATATCGAATAATAACATATGTATGAAAGATTTCAATGCCAAATATTGAAACAGCTATACTTATTACACACACACATTGACCTTCTATCAGAAAGAGAGTTGCAATGAATATAGAATTATACTGGATGAGACGAGAGCTAACTTCTTTTACAAGTATTTGCACGTGCTTTTTGTAATCCATCTTGTTTTGGGAAAATAATGAGACATCTCTAATCACCAACCTACGACCAAAT
The DNA here is from genome assembly GCA_019925275.1 of Mytilus edulis. NCBI lineage: Eukaryota > Metazoa > Mollusca > Bivalvia > Mytilida > Mytilidae > Mytilus > Mytilus edulis. The sequence goes on from CM034361.1 coordinate 83,307,915, forward strand.
CATTTCTTAAAACATCAATTATGTTTAGATTGAAGTACACATTGATATTATGTGAACAAAACAAAGATTTTTCATTACCGTGTAAGATCAAAATCGCTCACGTCCGCTTGGTTAGTACCTATATCTGCTGTACGATGATACACAGTGTTGACACCTACTAAATTTTACATATAGATCATAAAAAACTTCCATACACCAAATATAGTTGACCTATTGCATATAGTATAATAAAAAAAAAAAAAAATTCAAAAACTTAACTTTGACCTCTGTACCATGAAAATGAGGTCAAGGTCAGATGACACTTGTCATCTAGACATGTACACCTTACAATCATTCCATACACCAAATAGTAGACCTATTGCATACAGTATAAGAAAAAACATACCAAAACAAACAAAAATTTAACTATATATAACCAGTGAACCATGAAAATGAGGTCATGGTCAGATGCCACCTGCCAGTTGGACATGTACACCTTACAGTCCTTCCATACACCAATTATCCTAGACATATTGCTCATAGTACCTGAGAAATGGACTTGACCACCAAAACTTAACCTTGTTCACTGATCCATGAAATGAGGTTGAGGTCAAGTGAAAACTGTCTGACGGGCATGAGGATCTTGGAAGGTACGCACATACTAAATATAGTTATCCTATTACTTGTAATAAGAGAGAATTCAACATTACAAAAAATATTAACTTTTTTTTCAAGTAGTCACTGAACCATGAAATTAAGGTCAAGAACATTGGTTATGTGACTGACGGAAACTTCGTAACATAAGACATCTATTTACAAAGTATGAAGCATCGAGGTCTTCCACCTTCTAAATCATAAAGCTTTTTTAAAAGAAGTTAGCTAATGCGGCTGCTGTCGCTGTAGCCACCATGTGTTGTTTGGCCACTCTTTGAATATATTTCTCTATTTATTCAATTAATTATTCTATAAGTAGACGTCTTTTTTCACAATTTCCTGTCCATATGCACATTCTGGTGTGGTTTGTGAAACAGCTGTATTTACAAAGTGCAACCTATAATTGAGCATCAAGCATGTGAAGTTGGTTTAAGTTATTAAAGTAGTTTCTTCAGAAAGTTTTTAACCAACGAATACTGCAATATTGAGTCAACTGTGGCATAATGTATGACCTGTATATGTAAATATATATAAAGGGTGAGTGGTGTATTCATAAGCATCCCAAGAACAGGTCTATGAAAAAATTTACAACAGTTGATGAATAAGCTAAATATGTATCATACATGTATCTATAACTTTAAAATGCTGGTATCTTTTTTTATAATTAATGAACTGTAGACCATTATGGAATAAGCTTGATCTTATTCTATTATATTTTACAGATAATAGCCTGGCAGATATGGAACACACTCTTTTTAATAAATTTATACTGATGATATTTGTATCATGCAGTTACATTTTACATACCAAGGAGAGTACATACATGTGTAAAGAAAATTATGAGAACGGAGAGCTCTATGTTGATTGTTCATACAAAATTAAGGGACAAATACTTTGTATGTTACAATTACCATCAAATGCTTTTTCTCTGACATTGCAACACAACCATATTTCTTCTATAAAACGTACTCACTCTAATAATATGAGTTATCTTACAGTACTGGATATATCCTTTAACAATCTAATAATTATATCCGCTAATCAGTTTAAAAATATGAGGAATCTAAGAGTATTGGATTTATCCTTCAACAATATACATTTTATAGTTGATGGAGCGTTTAATGGACTTGAGAACCTGCAGCAACTAAGGCTCAATAATAACGAACTGAATTCTAATAATGGAAAAAAAAAAAAAAAAAAAAAAAATTTTTTCAAACAGTTATTTTCAGATGATGAAATTTATGGGACGACTTCCAAATGAAAGAAATGACATTCGGTGTTATCTTTCAGCTAAAACAATAGCACATTTAACAAAGCTTGAAATTTTGAAGATGGATGTACATGTACGAGAACAAAAATCTACAAATGTTTTTGGAAAAGAATATTGCAAACTTCCTAACCTTTATTCGCTCCATTTAAATATAAAGAGTTTTTTTAAAAGATACATACTAAACAATACCTTCTTTCAATATACACCTAATGTAACACAATTACACATCCTTCTTTTTACACCAATTATCTTTGATACTTTTACATTGTCAACACTTGACAAGTTAAAATTGTTACAAATTGATTATGTACGAATACATAAAATATATAGAATAAAAAGTATTCCTTTACCGTTGCTACAAAAGTCTATTTTAAAATTGATTTCAAAAGTATCAAATTCATCCATTGAAATTCTTAAAATACAAAATTTGTTGAATAATAATCCAAAAGGTAAAATGTTGTTTCCCCCCTTCTGTGTACAGAACTTATTAGATGAATGTTTGAACACATCTATTCGTCAATTACATGTAACAAATATCTTTGGTTTAAACAAAATGTGTATTCCTACACAATCAGTAATTAATGAACCACCAAGTCTTCAACTTCTTAATTTGACTAGGAATAATTTAACTTGGATATCTTTAAATCTACCTTCTATTGTAACACTAGATTTAAAACATAACAGACTCGGAAATTACTTGGTAAGCAATAGTTATTTAATAAAACAATCAAGTAAACTTGAAAACATATCTCTGTCCAATAATCAAATATACAAGCTCAATACAGAAATATTCAATGGTCAGCCTTTTCTAAAACATATTGACTTAAGTTTTAATTTTCTATCAAATATCAGTTTTGATCCTTCTCATTTAGAAAACTTACAAATTTTAAATCTCACATACAACCATATTAAATTTTTAAATGAAAAATTCATGAAAAAATTTGTTACACTTAAGAAAAACAACAATACAAAAATTGATCTTCGTAACAACCCACTTCTATGCAATTGCTACACAGTTCCATCATTAAAGCTGATGTTGAAAATTCGTCAACATTTTATCAATTTTTCTCAATATCAATGCACTTATGAAAATGGAACCAGATCAAAAGCCAATTCATTTGAAAAAGTAATACCTTATCTTGTGCAAGACTGTTTTAAACTCAAACCAAAGACAAAGAATACCACTACTTTGACTTTAAGTGTGTCATTGACTGTTTTTGGCATTATAACAGCTATGCTACTTTCCTCAGCTGTAGTTATCTATAAACAACGATGGAAACTTCGCTACATGTACTATACAGCTAGGATGAAATATACTTCTATAGAGAATGAGGATGATGACTCAAATGAATACAATTACGATGCATTCATATCTTATTCTGATGAAGATCGGATGTTCGTTATAGACCACTGCATCAAAAATCTTGAAGAAGACAGAAACTTGAAGCTGTGTATTCACGAAAGAGATTTCATTCCAGGTCATGACATCAATAACAACATGGTCACAGCCATCCAAACCAGTCGGAAAACAATCTGCATCATTACCAGATCTTTTCTTGAATCTGACTTTTGTATGTTTGAGTTAAACATGGCAAGAATGGAAAGCACTCATTCAAGGAATGGAAAAAACATTCTTTTTCTTGTCTTCTATGAGAAACTGTCATCAAAAGATTTACCACTAGTACTGTGTGAACATATTCAGAAACAGTCATATATTCAATATCCAAGCAATGAAATGGGCATTGCAATTTTCTGGGATAAAATCAGTGATGCTATCAATGCATAAATCATGGATTAAAATGGACTCATAAATAATGAGAAACAGTTGTTGATCCAAGACTATTACTAAAAGTTTACTTTCTAAGGGGTCTAGAAGTTTATTTGCTAGTTGAATCTTTCTTTCAGACTTTCAGCACTACATCTAGAACATCTGACAGAACAGTGAAGTAGGTCAGGGACTAGAACATCTGACGGACCAGTGAAGTCTGTCAGAAACTAGAACATCTAATGGAGCAGTGCAGTATGTCAGGGACTATTTCAAATTGCAAGACCAGTATTTCTGGTCAAAGACAACAACATCTGAAGAGCCAATAAAGTTTGTCAGCAACTAGAACATCTGATGACCAATAAAGCCATTAAGAGACTAATACTGGTAAATCTGAATGGCCAGCGGTCAGTTGGTCAGAGACTAGTATCTGTAAAGGAATAATAAAGCTGGTTATAGACTTGTGTATCTGAACGGCCAGTAAAGCTAGCCAGAGACTAAGACTTATAAAGAACCAGTGAAATTGGTCAAAAGTATTAATCAGTTGAATTTGAAAGAATAAGGACATTTTCAAAATACAAAATATGAAAACTGTTCAGTGACTATTGTATAACTAAAAGAATTAAATGTTTTATAATAAAAAGTAGAAAAACAAATGGAAAGTGATCTATCTTTGCACTAGACTAACTTCAAGTTTCTTACAAAAATATGAGAAGGAAATGGCATAGTTAAAAACACTTGACCTCAAGTACATTTAGGGAGCGTAAAAACACACTGGATGTAGGTGTTCAATAAGAATTTCCAACAATGTTAAACTTATATCATTTAATAAGTCATATTTTCCCTTGACCCCCTACTTGTTGTAAAGTCACATCCAAACAAACCTTTTATATTTAATGGCAGGGAAGGGGGATTTGAAAGACAGTTATTTCACCATTTTATATCTTTTATCAATTATTTTTAATTGTTCTAATCATATTATATCTAGTCTTCTACCTTCATAAGTATAAACCTTTACACAAATAATCAAACTGTTACATGCTCCAACCATCTCCAAATTGGCATCACCTAGGTCTCTAATTTACAACTTTAGTCACAAACTATACAAAAAATATGTCATGTTAATTCCAGGGTAAAATTTTAAGTGAAACAAACTTTAAGTCCCCTTTGACTTTGTCAGTTGTGGACTCACAATTATTCATATATAAAATTATCTAAATCAGATGGTTACTAACATGACTTAATTTCACAATCTATTTTATTCTATTCAAGAAAAAGTCAACCCATTCTACTTTCACCCTTTTTTACAGTATGGTTTTGTTTGCACTGTTTTATCATTTTTCAACATTTTAATTAGGCAAAATAAAAAAAATATGTGTGTTTCCTATTTCGTTATATTCTTTTGTGTAAATAATGTATATTATTTTGTTTTTTCTTCTCATTATGTACTTAGGTACTTTGACTGAACAGATTTGTATTGACTTCCTAGAACCTTTCCATTGTCCACTGAGAGGGTTTAAAACATTTTGTTAAGACATCTGTGTTGCTTGTTTAAACCATGTATTTTATGTATCTCATTTTTATATGTGTCTTCAAGTTGCTGTCATTGATATTAAGGCTAAATAAAAATTATGTGTGTTTTCTATTCCCCTACCTACCTTATTTTTTAAGCTTAGAAATAGCCTAATGTTACCTTAAAGTTTGTTTGGTCATTTTTCAATAAGCACTGTTAAAGTCAGAATTTTTCTTCCGTAGACTCAATGTAGAACAAAATTGTAAAATTAAAAAAATTCCCTACCTACCTACAATATTATTTTCAAAGATATCATAGGAAACACACATATTATTTTATTTGATCTTATTTTGATATTATTTATATTATTTTTTGTTTATTTACTGTTTTTGTTGTCGTTATACTGTTGTCTTGTTCATGTTTTTTGTGTACATAATGTATATTTCTTCGTTTGTTCTTATCCGTATGTACTTATAGGTGCTTTGACTGAACACATTTTTATTGTCCTTCTAGAACCTTTCCATTGTCCACTGAGAGGGTTTTAAAATTTTGTTAAGACATCTGTTTCTTGTTAAAACCATGTACTTATCTTATTTTTATTATGTGTATTGACATTTAGGGCAAATAAAAAATTATGTGTTTTCTATTTAGCTACCTAGCCTATGTTTTAAGCTTAGAAATAGCCCTTTCCGTTAATTTTTGGGTCATTTTTCAATAAGTACTCTTAAAGTCAGAATTCTCTCCCATTGACTTAATGTTAAAAAAAGTTCCCTAACCTAGATCCTAATGTGATAGGAAACACATATAATTTTATTCAGCCTTATTTGGTTAAAAAAATTTGTTATCTATTTTACTGTTTTTGTGTATCATTTATATTGAAATCATATTTCTTTCTTTTGTGTACATAATGCATATTATTTTGTTTTTTCTTATCATTATGTACTTAGGTGCTTTGACTGAACACATTTTTATTGTCTTTCTAGAACCTTACCATTGTCCACTGATAGGGTTTTTGTAAAAAAAAAACATCTGTTTCTTGTTTAAACCATGTATTTATTTCATTTTTATATGTGTCTACAAGTTGCTGTCATTGAAATTAAAGTCAAATAAAAAATATGTGTGGTTTTTTTCCCTACTTACCCTAATTTTTCCTTTTCAATAAGCACTTTAAAGTCAGAATTTTGCCTTCATAGACTCAATATAGAACCAGATGCTCCGCAGGGCGTAGCTTTATACGACCGCAGAGGTTGAACCCTGAACGGTTGGGGCAAGTATGGACACAACATTCAAGCTGGATTCAGCTCTAAATTTGGATTGTGATTAAATAGTTGACACAGCATAGGTTTCTGACACAGAATGAATGTGTTCTAATGAACTTAAAATTTTTGTTTTCTCTTAGAGCAATTCACTATGCTGTTGAATATTAATCCTCTCAAAAAAATGTTTGAAGAAATTTTCTTTTTTATTTATGAAATTTCAAATGAGAAAAATTGAACCCAAATTTTTTAATCACATCCCCCTTTCCCTTATTCCAAAACTAATCTCAATTAAAATTTCTAATGGAGTTTGCAACAATAACTACTCATTTAAATACATCATAAAATATTAAGATGTAAAAAAACTGCTTGTTATCACTGAATGGTAAAGATTATTTTAATTTATCAGTTGGTAGTAAAAAGTGAATATACATTGTATATTGTATATAACAAAGATTTAAGTTGATTCTGGACAAAGAAAGATAACTCCAATTAAAAAAAAATCTTGCTATTGCACAATATTTTGCAATTAGATATTTCTTGCTTACTATCCTGGACAAAGAAAGATAACTCTAATTAAAAAAAATTGCTATTTCACAATATTGTGCAATTAGAAATTTCTTGCCATTGCGCAATACTGTGCAATTGAAAAGACTTGCTATTGCACAATACTTAATATAATAATTTTAGATCCTGATTTGGACCAACTTGAAAACTGGGCCCATAATAAAAAATCTAAGTACATTTTTGGATTCAGCATATCAAAGAACCCCAAGATTTCAATTTTTGTTAAAATCAGACTAAGTTTAATTTTGGACCCTTTGGACTTTAGTGTAGACCAATTTGAAAACAGGACCAAAAATGAAGAATCTACATACACAGTTAGATTTGGTATATCAAAGAACCCCATTTATTCAATTTTTGATGAAATCAAACAAAGTTTAATTTTGGACCCCGATTTGGACCAACTTGAAAACTGGGCCAATAATCAAAAATCTAAGTACATTTTTAGATTCAGCATATCAAAGAACCTAACTGATTCATTTTTTGTCAAAATCAAACTAAGTTTAATTTTGGACCCTTTGGACCTTAATGTAGACCAATTTGAAAACGGGACCAAAAGTTAAGAATCTACATACACAGTCATGACAGTTAGATTCGGCATATCAAAGAACCCCAATTATTCAATTTTGATGAAATCAAACAAAGTTTAATTTTGGACCCTTTGGGCCCCTTATTCTGTTGGGACCAAAACTCCCAAAATCAATACCAACCTTCCTTTTGTAGTCATTAACATTGTGTTTAAATTTCATTGATTTCTATTTACTTAAACTAAAGTTATTGTGCGAAAACCAAGAATAATGCTTATTTGGGCCCTTTTTTGGCCCCTAATTCCTAAACTGTTGAAACCAAAACTCCCAAAATCAATCCCAACCGTTCTTTTGTGGTCATAAACCTTGTGTCAAAATTTCATAGATTTCTATTAACTTAAACTAAAGTTATAGTGCGAAAACCAAGAAAATGCTTATTTGGGCCCTTTTTGGCCCCTAATTCCTAACATGTTGGGACCAAAACTCCCAAAATCAATACCAACCTTCCTTTTGTGGTCATAAACCTTGTGTTAAAATTTCATAGATTTCCATTCACTTTTACTAAAGTGTGCGAAAACTAAAAGTATTCGGACGACGACGACGACGCAGACGACGACGCCAACGTGATAGCAATATACGACGAAAAATTTTGCGGTCGTATAAAAAAATTGTAAAATTAAAAAAAAATCCCTACTTATTATTTTCAAAGATGTAATAGGAAACACATATGTTATTCTATTTGGCCTTATCAAACAGGACATTTAATCAACATGTTCTATCAACTTCTTTTATTTTTTATTGTAATTAATCATTCTTGGCACTTAATATTATTCTTGGGATATTATTTTGCAAAGATTCTAGAATATAAATGAACCACATTGAAATTCAAAAGTTCAATGAAATACAAATTTCTTATAATCTTGTACCGTCCCTTGATGAATATTGCCCAGTAGCAATGTCAACCCTTGCTGCTGTGCATTAATCATGAGGAGAATCACTATTGGAGTAATCTCATGTATCTGTAGCTAGTTCTGAAGGATCTCCCCTTGATGACCTTTGCATTGTTGTGATGTAAAAGTCCCTCACTGCTGTGCACTGGTCACGAGGAGAACTACTGCAGAATGAAATACTATATTCCTGGTTCTATTTTTACTTTTTGTTTCCGTATTAATAAACTTTATATCATATTCTTTTAATATTAAATCGACCTCATTGCACTCAATCAGTCAATGCCTCTTACCTTAATTATATCCTACATTGCTCATATTATCAATTTATTATTTGTGTATTACTTATAATATTGTGTATTTCACTAATGTTTATATAATCATTGTATGATGTTTTTGTATCTTGCCCGACAAGGGCCCATGATTGGTTTAATAAAAAATAATGTCTAATAATGTACACTAATTGTTTTTTAAACAGGAAGCATAATATTTTTAAAGTGTATAAACTGTATAGCTTAATTAGCCACTTTTATAAAACAATTTAATATATACTACATTGAAACTTTTATCTAACAGTTTTTGGGGTTATTTAGCTAATTGCTAAATTACAGTTTCATTACAAGTGAAATTGTAAGAAAAAAATATTGCACAAGTATGGAAATTTTCAAAACAAAATAGGAAAATTTCAGTTTCAACCAAATAGACCTCAAGAACCAAGGAAAGAAAAAAATAAACAAAACCATAAACAAGTAAGAAAATAACAAAGAGACTTTCATCTGCAAAAGAACAACTCAAGTTTCGAATGAGAGTTTCCTGACTAAAACAATATAAGACAAGGAAATACAATATACTTGAGCACAAGTATGTATTTACAAATAAGGCGTTAACATAAACTTTTTATAACTGAGAATTTTCACTTCCTATGTAATCTTACAGCTTACTAGGTCACAATTAAGATGTTGTTAAGGGGGTAGAAATCTTTAAATCGGTAATGTTTTTGTAAAAGTCAGTTTAGTCAATGAGTTTTTAGAATCCTTATGATACACTGGCACAGAATTAAAATAATGTGTGTTACACTGAAACATAGAATTCAAACTTTGAGGGATCTAATGTAATAAGGCATATTAACATTAAACAATGTATGTGTCCTGTGTCAAGGACCTGACTAGCAATCAGCAAACACATTGCACAAACAAGTGTCTGTCAAAATGACAGCATGCTTGGTTTTTATTACATCTATTTATGGGCCATTACACCTGAATGCAATATTAAAACATTGTCAATATAGAAGTAGACATTAATTTGGCCATAAGTATAAACACCCTATTCAAATTTGAAATATGATTGGTGGATTATTTCTAAAAGTTATTGCCCTTAATCAATAAGAACCATAAGGTCCGAGTACACAGTTATCGTCCCTTGATTTTCGTTGTCCAGTCCCTAGTGTGGACAGTGTGGTACTTGTCAATTTTTTTTATACCCCTTCCAAATTTATCTATTTATGTTTTATGCCTCAAGTAGCAAGAAGGGGGATAAAATTACACTGTAAACAAATTTGATTCATGAATTATAATGTAAAGTAGTGATTTGGTCCAGCTGAAAAAGGTCAAAAATTAGCATTTCGGAAGCTGTCAAAAGATTTCAAGACCCCCTTCACATAAAATTGTCCATATTTTGAGTTAGAGCTGATGAAGTTTTCTATAATTTTGATATAATTTGTCCCAAAAGTAGTACAACACACTGTAAAAGTATTATGGAGAAAGCGCAGGTGGGATTTTTTTTTATTTCCATTTATTGTCTAAAGGAAATGCACTACGAAATAACTGTGTACTCGGACCTAAGAGGTGAAATCATGAAATATAGAATCTGTACTTGGGCAACTTCCCTGAATGATTTAATGGTGTCAATTTGTCAAAAAGAATAAAACTAAAGGATTTAAACTTTTATTTGATAGAAATCTGCAAAAATTTCCCATTTTGGCATTACATGGGAAATTGAGCATTTCAAAGCTTTTTCAATTTTGATGCATAAGTGGCATTCTAACTTGCTATCTGACAGGTTTTCATGTGTTAATATTTGTGTTTCTATGCTTTAATCCAGTTGTGTAACTCATTTGTGAACTCTGAATCTACAGAAAAGAAGTTTATCTCAGATAATGTGTGCAAAATGTGCTGTATAAATGACCCTGGTCTAACGCCCTGTTTTGATCAAGTTAAATGTGAGGAGCTTGGTACATAAAAGTTGAAGTCCATATTGAAGATTTCACTAAATTTGTATAAAAAGCATTTTATAATGTCTTTTGTACCTGTCTCATTTCACATAATATCTCTCTTTTCTTCTGTAGGATAGCAAGTGGTTTAAATATAAGCCTAAAATTGCATGCAAGTTTTTCACTAAAAATTGAAAAAATCTTTGCATTTGACCATACTGTCTGCACAAAAAGTTGAACTAAAGAGTCCTTTTGTGCTCAGATTTATTGTATCATGTAACTTGAGTATAGAAATGATGAATAAGACACAAATTTTTATTTCCTATAGGCCTAGTATGCATTTTTAAATGTAAATATGTGCTACGGCCTAAATTGACCCTAAACTATTTTCAGACTTACTTGGCCTAAGACCCTTTTAAACTAATATGATATGCTATTTGTAATTTTTCTTTCCATTTAAAGTACAATAAATACATATGTAAGGATTATTTATAACCAAAAAACTTCACAAATTTAAAATTACTGGAATATATTACATCTTCATGTAAGGCTCCTCTTCATTAGAAAACCTCCATTTTAAGGCACAGGCTCATATAAATTTGACTTTTGAATAATTATGCTAAGTCTGATAAATTAAATGAGTATTCTATTGCTTTTGATACATGATATATTATATATTAAGGCATTTAAAAAGTGTTTTTTTGCAATATTTTGATTTTTAAAGCCCCAAATGTTGATAGTTGAAATTTTTCAATTTTAACGTCAAATTTTAACACGCAATGTTGAATATAGAATTTATCATACTGTCTATAATATATATCCTATTGCCATGAAACTTTGTAAGCAGTCTCATAGTTTATTAAGCTTAGGCCATACCAAGTTTTATTAAGATTTGTCAATTTTTTCTATCCTATTAGGTCCGAGTACACAGTTATCGTCCCTTGATTTTCGTTGTCCACGAATATAGTCCCTAGTGTGGACAGTGTGTTACTTGTCAATTTTTTTTATACCCCTTCCAAATTTATCTATTTATGTTTTATGCCTCAAGTAGCAAGAAGGGGGATAAAATTACACTGTAAAAAAATTTGATTCATGAATTATAATGTAAAGTTGTGATTTGGTCCAGTTGAAAAAGGTCAAAAATTAGCATTTCGGAAGCTGTCAAAAGATTTCAAGACCCCCTTCACATAAAATTGTCCATATTTTGAGTTAGAGCTGATGAAGTTTTCTGTGATTTTGATATAATTTGTCCCAAAAGTAGTACAACACACTGTAAAAATATTATGGAGAAAGCGCAATGCACTATGAAATAACTGTGTAATCGGACCATAACTCCTGAACGACAAAGTGAAAATTATCAATATCAAAACTGATCTCATTTTGTCATTGGTAACAACATACTTACATGTTAAAAAGCATTTGTTGAACTGTTCAATTAAGTAATTACATGGAACAATATAAAGTGCCTTTTTTCCAATCAAGGACCATATAAATTCCTGAACAGCAAAAGTGAAAATTGAACTTGACCTCAATTTTGTCATTAGTAATACATTATATCAAAATTTGAATTGTTCATAATTTATTGCAATGAATCAATTGCAACCTAAAGCCAACTGACCTCCGGCACGCCTGTTGCCGATGAGTTCTAAAATTCTATTAGAAAAACCCAGTTAAAGATATTAAGTAAATGCTACATTAATACACGTTCAATGTGGTCAAATTATTCACTTGCAAGTTAATAATCCATTGTGATGTTCTTTACTTCATTTTGACAAAATTAACCTAGATTGGCTGCTAGAGTCTTATTAGTATATCACTATATTACTTTCATTAATCATTGAACTCTCATAGCTAGAAGTAATTCTCTTGCCTTATATGCACTTTTACTACATTGAAGTTTTAATTAATACCAAGCAGGGTTTTTAAACAACCAGTTGATTTTTTAGAGAAATCACAGAGAGAAAAAGGAAAATTTTAAAATACAAAAGACATATATATATATATATGAAAATTCCAGTGTTTTATTACAGACAGAACAATTAAAAAAAATCTTCGGGAGAAAGTGAAAAAGGAAAAACAGAAAAATACAAAGAGATTTTTATCTTCCAAAAGAAAGACCCAAGTTTCCCTTGAGAGTTGCATGACTAAAGTACAGAACACTTGAGCACAAGTGTATTGGTGTAGCTACAAATAAGGCTTTTAAACATAAACTTTTTAACTGAGAATTTTCACTTCCTATGTAATATGACAGCCTACTTGGTCACAATTAAGATGCGTTTAATTTGTACATAATGTATATTATTTTGTATTTCCTTAAAGGGGTACTAGCTATGAGATATATAAAAAAACAACAAAAGTATGATTTTTTTTTGGTTTAATCATTAATGAAAGTGAAAAAGTGAAATATTAATTTGCTTTTATCAGCTAAAATGGTTCAATTTTGTTAAATTAAGCTAATAAACATTGATAATGAATTATTCACTTGCAAGTGAATAATTCGACCTCATTAAATCCATATTCATGTCAACTCCAATTTAACCCTGTAGAAAGTGATGAAATAAAGCATGCATTGTCCGTGTACGGGTATTTAAAGGAAAAGAATGTCAACATTGAAAGTGAAACAAAGGTAAATAATTTGTATAACTGATTCGATCCACACAAAATCATTCTTATAAAGGTAAAAACGATGATAAAATAAATTTTTAATCTATAACACAAAATTTAACAAACCTATAAAAATCCAATTGCACGAGTTGCTTAATCTATTTATATCTGTGTTCATGTTTACATCGCTTATATGGTCATAGAAGGTCAACTCAATAGTTAATTAGATGGTGTCTTGGCTAAATTTCACATGAAACGAAGCAACATCTTGTTGAGACCATGTCCTGTAAATTGATTATTTGATATTTTTGATAGTTTGGAAAAATGTTTTACATTGTTATAAATAAAATATAAGAATTTGAGCTGTGAACATGAATTTGGCTGCTAGTGCCCCTTTAAGGGTATATTATAATTATAAATTGTGTACTACAAAGAGCTCATTTTAAATGCCTCATTTCATTTGGGACTGTTCCAGTAGGGTTTGAAGCCTTTTTTAGTTTAACTCAACCATGCAAAATATTCAATTGATTATTTCAAATTAATTATTTTTACTATTAGGTGCACACAAGCTACCAACTTATTGACATATTGATTTATTTTTTTGACATGATTAATGACTCTTTTATTCGTAATAACAACTCTTAAATGCTGAATGTTAATATGAATAAACAGTGTGTATAGAATTTGCATCTATTTCATTAAAAAATAATAGTTTAGAAGGATGAACAGTACTACAGTGTAGACTGCCTTATCAAACATCCTGCTTTAACTGACACATTTTCAAAGGCCCAAAATATGGCTATCCTTGCAAAAATACCTGAGTATTCCAACACCCTGTGCATTTTTTTCTGGTCCCCCAGTTTGTCGGATAACACAGGTTACACTGTGTGTATAAAGGGACATGTGGTATGATTGCCATTGAGACAACTATCCAATGTAAAATCACACAAAATACTGACCTCCGAGGAAAATTCAAAAAGGAAAATCCCTTATAAAATGGCAAAATCAAAAGCTCAAACACATCAAACGAATGGATAACAACAGAGTCTACATGACATTGATTAAAGCAATTATAGGTCATTGTACAGCCTTCAATAATGAGGAAAACCTATATTGTATTCAAGTCAGCTTTAACAATATGAGAAACAATTTATTCAAAAAATAAAACAGCCTGGTTTATGACACAATGATTAGCGGAAAAACAGAAATATCACGAAGCAACTAACAATTACAGGCTCAAGAAATGCAAAATAATATTGTTGCAGGGATAAGCATGTTAGGGAATGCTACAATACCTCCTAATTTGGTTCCTCATTCCTCCATATTAAAGTGTTGGAGTCAGGGGAGCAAATAGTATCTCAAAAGGTCTAAGGAAAAGTAAAGCAAATGACAAAATCTGATATACTTTGGATGGATCTGGAGTGTAAATAACATGGAAAGACCATAGAAAGATGTGTTTTAATATTTCTTTGCTAAATCAAAGGGTGGGGAGGTCTCAATTTTTTTTTAAGTTGGATTCTGAAAATTTTATTTTGTCTTCACCAAATCCTGGTCAAGATTTTACCCTTTATAGAAACCCCGGGAGTTTTTCATGGTGGCCAGTTTTTATTGATGGAGGAAGCTGGAGTGCAAATGGAAAACCATTGACCTTCGATAGGAAAACTGACAATTCTCATCAATTAAGATTGGAGTTGAGTGCACCTGCACAAGCAGGGTTCAAAGTCACCTTAGTGTTGACAGGCTTGTGATACAGCAGATGGATTACTTAGACCACTTGGCCATCAAGACCCTTAAGTTTCCTAGAAACAAGTCAATGTAAGAATAAATATGTGCTACTGCAGAAAGTACACACAAATAATTGAATTAAATGATCTCATACCAAGCTCGGTATTTGAACATATATATATACAGCAATGGCATATTGACACCTACATACCAGAAAACTAAATAAATGAATAAATAAATTTCACCACATTAATCCTTAACAATTTAAAAGTTACTGCTCAAGTACATATATAAATGCAAATTTTAAAACATTAAAGTTAAGAGGTCTAATTACTAATTGTCAAAATTGAAGGGTAGCTTGTCGTCATAACACCAAACATGAATTCATGCATTGTCAAGCTAAGTATACCCACACTTGTAATTTAAAGTACAGGAAAACAGGAAGTATGTGTCTGACAAATACAAGAGTGCTAAATTCACAACTCATGACTCCCAAGCTGTTGACCTAATATCAGTAGTACTTGAGAAAGGTGCGATGATATATCTTTAGGTTCATTCAACATATTGAAAGTGTTACACAATACAATTATCAATGTCAAGATGCTATTGTTTAGTTTAGTTTAACATATTTATTAACAAAGGATTGGGAAACAAGTTTTGCAAACTTATATTAATCCCTTTCCACTTTGTGGGTGCAAGTGCTGCTTGTAGCGCATTAGTCTGCTCTTTTTCAAATCTACAAGAGTGTCTTTAATGTGCAAGAGATATGGCTCTCTTTAACACAGGTCAGTCATTTATCGTCCTTCTGGCGGACTATCATCGTTTCTCAAGACCATACTCGCAAATGGTGTCAACGGAGCCAAAAATTCAGTTCCTTAAATTTTCTGTCAGATGCTGACTAAATATAGTTATTCTATTTAGTAGTACTGAGAAAGTGTGATGGAAATATGAGTGGTAAAAATGGATGAGTTTTTAGATTCCTATACTACACTCGCACAAATTAAAATATGTGTGTTACACTGAAACATAGAATTCAAACTTTGAGGGATCTAATGTAATTGTGCATATTAACATTAAACAATGTATGTGTCTGTGTCAAGGACTGATAGCTATCAGCAAACACAATGCACAAACAGTGGCTGTCAAAATTACAGCATACTTGGTTTTCATTACATTTATTTATGGGCCGTTACACTGATGCAATATTAAAATATTGTCAATATAGAAGTTGACATCAATTTGGCCATAGTAACAACCTATTAAAACTTGAAATAAATTAATGGAACAGTTCTAAAGTTTTTGCCTTTAATCAATAAGAACCATAACTCCCGAACGACAAAAGTGAAAATTATCATATCAAAATTGATCTCATTTTGTCATCGGTAACAACATACTTACATGTTAAAAAGCATTCGTTGAACTGTTCAATTAAGTAATTACAATGAACAATATAAAGTGCCTTTTTTCATCAAGGACCATATAAATTCCTGAACAGCAAAAGTGAAATTGAACTTGACCTCATTTTGTCAACAGTAACCACTATATCAAATTTGAATAGCACAGGTTGAATTATTCATAATTTATTGCAATGAAACAATTGCAAACTAAAGCCAACTGACCTCCATGCACGCCTGTCGCCAATGAGTTCTAAAATTCTATTAGAAACCCAGTAAAAAAT
Source organism: Mytilus edulis (assembly GCA_019925275.1). NCBI lineage: Eukaryota > Metazoa > Mollusca > Bivalvia > Mytilida > Mytilidae > Mytilus > Mytilus edulis. The sequence continues at coordinate 83,324,606 of CM034361.1, forward strand.
ATTAAGTAAATGCCACATTAATAGACATTCAATGTGGTAGAATTATTCACATGCAAGTTAATAATTCATCAGTGATGTTATTAATTTCATTCTAACAAAATTGCAAAGATTGTCTGCTTGAGGTGAATAAGTATATTTCACTATATTATTTTCATTAATCATTGAACTCTCATAGCTAAAAGTAATTCTCTTGCCTTATATACAATTTTACTAAATTGAAGATTTAATCAATACCAAGTTGGGTTTAACAACCGTTGAATTTTTAGAGAAATCCCTGAGAAAAAGGAAGTTTTTAAATACAAAAGAAAAAAATTATGAAAATTCAGTGTATTAAAACAGACAGAACAATTAAAAAGAATCTCCAAAACAAAGGGAAAAAGGAAATAAAGAAAAATACAAAGGATTTTAATCTTCCAAAGAAAGACTCAAGTTTCCTTTGAGAGTTGCATGACTAAAGTACAGAACACTTGAGCACAAGTGTATTGGTGTAGTTGAAAATAAGGCTTTTAAACATAAATTTTTTAACTGAGTATTTTCATTTCCTATGTAATATGACAGCCTACTTAGTCACAATTAAGATGCGTTTCATTTGTACATAATGTATATAATATAGTATTTCTTAAAGGTATCTTATAACTATATTGTGTACTACAAAAACCTCATTTCATTTCAAATGCCTCATTTCATTTAGAACTGTTCCATTAGGTTGGAAAGCTCTTTTTTATTCGAGTCCACCATGCAAAAATTCAATTGATTATTTCAATTATTATTGTTACTATTAGGACCACACAAGCTACCAACTTATTGATTTATTTTTTTGACATGATCATTAATGACTCTTCTACTTGTAATTGCAACTCTTAGATGCTGAATGTTAATATGAATAACAGTGTTTATAGAACTTTGCATCTATTTCATTAAAAAATATAGTTTAGAAGGATGAACAGTACTACAATGTAGCATGCCTAATCCGACACCTCCCGTATTCAAACATCCTGCTTAAATAAGTGACACATTTTCAAAGACCCAAAATATGCCTATCTTTGCAGAAAAAACCCAGAGTATTCCAACATGTGCATTTTTTTTCTGGTCCCCCAGTGTGTCGGATAACACAGGTTACACTGTATGTATAAAGGTACATATGGTATGATTGCCATTGAGACAACTATCCAATGTAAAATACTGAACTTCCAAGAAAATTTCTTATCAAATGGCAAAATCAAAAGCTCAAACATCAAACGAATGGATAACAACAGAGTCTACATGACATTGATTAAAGCAATTATAGGTCATTGTACAGCCTTCAATAATAGGAAAACCTATATTGTATTCAAGTCAGGCATAACAAAATGAGAAACAATTCATACAAAAAATCCAACAGCTTGGTTTATGACATAATGATTAACGGAAAAACAGAAATATCAGACAGGAACTAATAATTACAGGCTCAAGAAAGGCAAAATAATATTGTTGCAGGGATAGGCATGTAAGTGAATGCTACAATACCTCCTAATTGTGTTCCTTATTACAATGTACTACATATTAAAAGTGGTTGAGTCAGGTGGGAATAGTATCTCAAAAGGTCTTAGGAAAAATTAAGCAAAAGACAAAAGCTGATGTCCTTTGGATCTGGAGAGAAAATGACATAAGACCATAGAAAGGCGTGTTTTCTTACTTCCTTGCTAAACTCAAAGGGTCACAACTTTTTTCAAGTTGCATTTTGAAAATTTGATGTGTCTTCACATAATTCTGGTCAAGAATTTACCTTTATAAGAAACTCCTGGAGTTTTTCATGGTGGCCAGTTTTTTATCAATGGAGGAAGCTGGAGTGCCTATGGAAAATCATTGACCTTCGATAGGAAAGCTGACAATTTTCATCAGTTAAGATTAGGGTCAAGTGCAGCTGCATGAGCAGGGTTCAAGGTCACAACCTTAGTGTTGATAGGCTTGTGATACAGCAGATCGACTACTTAGACCGATTGGCCATCAAGGCCCTTAAGTTTTCTAGAGACAAGTCAATGAAAGAATAAATATGTGGTACTGCAGAAAATACACAAAAAGAATTGGATTAAATGTTTCCATACCAAGCTTGGTATTTGAACATACATACAAATGTATATACAGCACCTACATACCAGAAAACTAAATAAATAAATAAATAAAATTCACCACAGTAATCCTTAGCAATTTAAAAGTTAATGCTCAAGTACATAATAATAAGAAATTAGATCTCTTAAATTTGCATTTATATATTATTTATAAATGTAAATTTAAGAGATCTAATTTTCTTCTTGTCAAATTGAAGGGTAGCTTGTCGTCAATAACACCAAACAAGAATTCATGCATTGTCAAGCTAAGTATACCCACACTTGTAATTTAAAGTACAAGAAAACAGGAAGTATGTGTCTGACAAATACAAACTAGAGGCTCTTAAGAGCCTGTGTCGCTCACCTGTTAATGTGTTTACTGATGTCGGCCATCTTCGTTGGTAGGCGGGGTCATTAGACACTTTTTTTTTAAATAGATACCCTAGTATTATGATTGTGGCCAAGTTTGGTTAAATTTGGCCAAGTCGTTTTAGAAAAGATTTTTATACAAGTTACAAAATGACGAAAAGTTGTTCAATATTGACTATAAAGGGCAATAACTCCTTAAGGGGTCCTCTAACAATTTTGATCATGCTGACTTATTTGTAGATCTTACTTTGCTGAACATTATTGCTGTTTACAGTTTATCTCTATCTATAATAGTATTCAAGATAATAACCAAAAACTGCAAATTCCTTAAAATCACCAATTTTAGGCAGCAACCCAACAACAGGTTGTCCGATTCAACTCAAAATTTGTGAGGGGATATATCTTATTCTGATGGACATTTAAATCTTGAAGATTTGCCCTAAATGTCTTAGTTTCAAAGATATAAAGCAAAAACTGCATTTTACCACTATGTTCTAATTTTAGCCATGTCGGCCACTTTGTTTGGCAGGCTGGGTCATCGGACAAATTTTTTAAACTATAAACCACAATGATAATTGTGGCCAAGTTTGGATAAAAATTAGGCAAAGTAGTTTTGGAGAAGAAGATTTTTAGAAAAGTTACAAAAAATGACGAAAAGTTGTTAAAAATTGACTATAAAGGGCAATAACTCCTTAAGGGGTCAACTGACAATTTTGGTCATGTTGACTTATTTGTAGGTCTTACTTTGCTGAACATTATTGCTGTTTACAGTTTATCTCTATCTATAATAGTATTCAAGATAATAACCAAAAACTGCAAAATTTCCTTAAAATAACCATTTCACAGGCAGCAACCCAACAACAGGTTGTCCTATTCGTCTGAAAATTTGAAAGCAGATAGATCTTGACTGATCAACCATTTTACCCATGTCAGATTTGCTCTAAATGCTTTGGTTTTTGAGTTATAAGCCAAAAACTGCATTTTACCCCTATGTTCTATTTTTAGCCATGGCGGCCATCTTGGTTGGTTTGACGGGTCACGCCACACATTTTTAAACTAGATACCCCAAGGATGATTGTGGCCGAGTTTGGTAGAATTTGGCCCAGTAGTTTCAGAGGAGAAGATTTTTGTAAAAGTTTACGGACAACGGACGACGGAAGACGGACGACGGACGCAGGACGACGGACGATGGATGCCAAGTGATGAGAAAAGCTCATTTGACCTTTCAGGTCAGGTGAGCTAAAAAGGGCTTACACTTCACAACTCATGACCCCCAAGCTGTTGACCTAATATCAGTAGTACTTGAGAAAAGTGTGATGAAATATCTTTAGGTTCATTCAACATATTGAAAGTGTTCACACAATACAACTTATCAATGTCAAGATGCTATTGTTTAGTTTAGTTTAAACATATTTATTAACAAAGGATTGGGAAACAAGTTTTGCAAACTTATATTAATCCCTTTCAACTTTGTGGGTGTGAGTGCTGCCTTGTAGCGGCATTAGTCTGCTCTTTTTCAAAATCTACAAGAGTGTCTTTAACATGCAAGAGATATGGCTCTCTCTTAACACAGGTCAGTCATTTATCGTCCCCTTCCGACGGACTATCATCGTTTCCTCAAGACCATACTCGCAAATGGTGTCAAGGGAGAGTCGAAAATTCAGTCCTTGAAATTTTCATGTCAAGATGCTGACTAAATACAGTCATTCTATTCAATAGTACCAGAGAAAGTGTGATGGAAATATAATTGGGACAAATGGATGAATGGACAGAAGTACAGACAAACAGACAAAGTCACTGTAATACAGCCTCAATGGTCTTGCAGTCATTAAAATTTCTAGTACAGTCATCGTACTATATTTCATGTTTCTAGCACAATTTTCATATTTCAAGTACTGAGTACAGTTTTATGACTAATAGCCTGGGAACAGTGTGGGTATAAATTGTTAAAAGATGGTCAAGGTTTTCAATATTTTCAACAATTGATGATAGGAGGGGGTTTTGGCATGTTTCCAATACCCAATCAGCCAAAGGGAAAAGCAGCTGTGTTATGGAAGCATTATTGCTTGAACAAGGGTGACTGGGGAAACAATATATGGTCACTTGGTCTTCTCCTGACTGGCATTAAAACACTTGCCAAAATGGGGCGACCGTCTGGCTGTGCGGGACGTATCAAGTTCGCAGTCATGTCCGGTCAGAATGGGGATGTTAAATTTGATGCCTCGTGTAAAGAGAGTGCCACGCTCTTTGCACTTTAAGAACCCTTGCAACAACTCTGTTGAGGGGTTCATAGGTGGCCTGTTGCAAGGCAAAATTTCTGTCCCTATCCAATATACCCTCATTTTCCAGTGGCAGTCCAAATTTTGCCAACCATCATTCCCGATGGCCTCTATTATGACAATTCCTACCTATTGTATTTACTGTTAACTTGTTCTCATCCTTAACATGCATGAAAAATTTGCCACTGGACACTGCCAACAATCAATTAATCAATAGTATGAACTGTCCTTCAGGTAGAAAATCAATGTCTCATGCCCCATGAAATGGACATATAATTATTTGCATTGAGAAGGTCTTGTCGTAACAACCAAGAATATATATAAGGTACTGAGGAAATTGTACTTGTAATCAGAAAATGCATGATAACTGATTTCATGTGATTACACTCAAAATATTATTGATTCAAGCTGATAACCATTACTGATAATGCTTACCCCCTTGCCTGATTGAGGTGGACACACACATATTAAATATTTGACTATTTGACCTTCAAGGTCAAACAGCAGATATAATTCTTGTCAGTTCTGATTGCTTTCAAAGACCAATGAATTCAAGACAATAGTGTACCATAAAGTGTTTGCCGTTGATTAATCACATAAATATTGTACAATAGATTTACCCATCATCGTTTCCAATGGCAACCACTGAAAAGTCTGGACTCCAACTGATCTCACTTCTTACTGGTACCCTTGGCTGCGAAAAAAAAGAAAAGAGCATGTTGCACATGGTTAGGACTGTAGTAAATAATTGAGTGGCCACACAAAAATAAAACTCCTTAAGAGCTGTTTGTTGGTTTGGTGTTTTGTAATGTATATAAAATAGATTGATGGTTGATGTTTTATGCACCATTTTAGGCTATTTTCGTGGCGGTCAGTTTTTATTGGTAGAGGAAGCCAGATTGCCCAAAGAAAACCACTGACCTTCAATAGGAAAACTGACATTCCTTGGAGTCATTTGCACACACACGATTGGTCTTTGAACTCACAACATCATGTTGATTGTCTTGTGATTACAGTAGTGGAATTATATCACTTGGCCACTCCCCCATAAAAATATATGTCAATTGAATAAGCAGTTAATAGAAGAATAAAAAGAAATCACATTATTGATCAAACACATGTCAACTGAAAATGATACAAAAATTTCCCTATCCTGGCATGAAAAAACCCAAATTCTGGTTATTTGTCAATTGTATACCCATGTAGGTAAGACAAATTTCAGATAAGGTTCACACCAAGATACAATCCTCTGTTCTGGAATGAGATACAGTAAATTTGCAACTATGAGCCTAGTTTTTCTAGGATTTTTTATTTCAAGGGTTGTGTCCCCTTTCAACTATTCAGATTTCTTCAGTTTAAAAGGTAAGGATCTGTAGTATGATTCCCTTTTTGGTCCTTATTTTTTCTTACGATGAGACACCAAATTATGAAAAAAGCAGGGTATGGCCACAATATTTTACTCAGGGACTCCTTCTAATATTTTGTAAAATCCATCCAGTAATAGGAAGCAGAAAGCTCATAAAGTCATTTATTTATGAAGGGTTGTAACCAACTGAGAATTTAGTTTCAATGAAAAAGGTATTGTCATTGAAGCATTTTTTGTCAAAATTTCAAAAAATGAGTCATGAACCCATTTTGTTCTATATTTCATGCATGACATCAATGCAACATGTTACAATGTCTTGGAAACAGAAAAAAAACATATTTTTTTTTATTCATTGTACTTTACTTCATGAGCCTCATTTTCATTGTATTGATCATGCAGCAACTTACTTTTCTCCCATTGGACTGTTCTATAAGTTTATTGAGGTCATGAGCCTCATCTTCGAGTTTGTATGGATCATGTTGCATTACTACACCATCTCCAATACTGTATAGGAAGTAAGCAGCAGAACTGGTACCTTCTATCAATAAATTTCCATAAAAATGAGAACATCACACAATGCAAAGCTCAAATTAGAAAATCATTGAATTTGTATTGTAAATTCAGAAACTATTGTCTGCATTTTGCTCAGTCTTTTATTTTCTATGTTGTATTTTCTAGACGGTTGTTTGTCAATAGGTTGTTTTTCGTTATTTTGCCTTAATGTTGTCAATTCATTTTTGACGTCCGAGTATGAATCTTCAGCCTCTTTTTTACGAGTAATGGTTTGTGTAGTTATTTCAACAGACTTTATTTCTGTAAATTAGAAAATAAATGCCTGGGCTTTCCCCCTATGTTTACGATCAAGATCAACATGATGAAATAGTTAGAAAAAAAATCACTTTCTGTAAACTTTTTTTTTTAAAGATTAGAATCAGAGACAGGAAAACTGGAAACATAAACCTCCCAACCGGAAAAACAGGAAACATAAACCTCCCCAACAGGAAAAACAGGAAACATAAACTTCACCAACAGGAAAAACAGGAAACATAAACCTCGCCAACAGGAAAAACAGGAAACATAAACCTCGCCAACATGTTTTACATACAAAATTGCTTAATTTAATCTCCACAAAAATAAACCATTGTATAGGATTAACAATGATATTTAAAATTCAACTCTTCATCTATTTTGTGTGACTTATACCTACCTGTCTTTATACACTGTGGACCCCAGGATACAACATAGACAGTACGTTTGTGGTAGTTGGATGAAACACTCGGAGGCCTATTTAATAAACAATAAAAAACATAAGTGCCTTTATACATGTTATACAATAAATTGCTTCCCCGAGTGTAGCTGGATACAACCGTAGAGGTCCAACTCTGAACAGTTTGGCAAAAATGGACACAATATTTGCGCTTGATACAGGTCTGAATTTGGATTGTAATTAAAAATATGACACATAATAGGTTTCTGACACAGAATTACTGTAGTCAAAGAACTTAGAATTGGTAATATGAATTGAGTTTATATACAGTTTTTTGCTATTGTGCAATACACCATGCTGTTTTTTCAATTCGGGTCATATAAAAAGTTATAATTGAGGGATACATAGACAAATGAGCCACTACTATCATAAGTGAGGCAATAAAACAATTTAGTGGTCTGAGGCGCTGGAGCTTCCAACCTGAGCAGAGTTAAACAGAGTCTGTGTAGAAGGCCTTACTTTGACCTATAATGGTTTACTTTTACATATTGTGATTTTGATGGAGAGGGGTCTCATTGGCACTCATACCACATCTTCTTACATCTAACCAAGAAAAGATTTTGTTGTTTTTGCTATTTGATTTGTTAGGTTCAAAGACATAAAACATTTTTAGTGGCAAAATCAACTATTTTTATTTGTTAAAAGACTGATGACATATTTGAGGATAACAAAAATATGTCCATAGTACACAGATGCCCCACTGGCACTATTACTGTCTGTGGAACGTGAAATTGGGGTCAGAACCAAGGCTTCCAAAAAACATTTGAGCCAGCCGGACATTTTAAATCTGATCCCGATTTTAATCCCTTAAGACTTAGTCACAAAGGCAATTATGGTAATCAGATGGTCATTCCAATGATAATGACATTAGATTAAAAAACGATTTTAAACTTTACTTTGATATGAATTTGATGTTTGGATGTAAACTGTTAAATTGGCAGTGAATCACTCAAAGTGTGCTCATCAGCGTGCTCATATCTGCCATAGACTCTTTATTTGTGCAAAATGACATGTCAAAAACTTTATTTTCGTTTTTAAAATCACGTTTTTCTAAAACCGGATGTTGACTTGACAATGGTAAAACATGGACCATAAATGGCTACGTAAAATCCGTGTACGTTTACAAAGCATGACTGAGTGAAGAAGCTCTTTCCACGTTATTTCTTCAACAAAATACTTGAAATGAACGTTTAGATACATGTATCCATGATAATTTTAGCATTTTGAAGAAATAAAGGATGCATAATTAAATTTCCCACATTTGCACATGCACACACGTGTTCTAGTTCATTCAACGTAGTTCTGACGATTTTTCATTTAAACCTTTTAAAGTTTTTCATCAAATCATGTAGATAAACTAATTTCTTATAATTTTAATCTTTTGTGCTAAATCAATGAGCTACAAACCGCTGAAATGTAAGAAAATAATTGTGAATAGACCGATCAATTTATACGATGTCCGGTACTGAACATAGTTCACCTGTCAGCTGAACAGGTAGATATGATATCACCTGTCCAACAACTAATTAGCTTTGATTAAAATTAGAAAGTATTGAAGTAGGGGTTGTTTTGATAGTAATTAATCATCATGTCACTTTTATGACCGGAAATGTGTGGATGTTAAAGGCAAAATGTTGGGTCAAAAAGATCGTGAATTATGTTAAAATGACCGAAAAAGCCTTGAAAACTAAAATGTATATGACCGTTTCATGCTTTACCCAGCCGGACTTTTACCGGACATTATGCAAATGTCCGGAATATATGACTGTTTTGGAAGCCTTGGTCAGAACTCTTAATTTGGCATTAAAATTAGAAAGATCATATTATAAGAAACATGTATACTAAGTTTCACGTTGATTTGACTTTAACTTCATCAAAAACTACCTCTACCAAAATCTTTAACCTGAAGCGGGACAGACGGATGAATGAATGGACGACAAAAAAACAAACGAAGGAAGGAACAGACAAACGGACGCAGAGACCAGAAAAACATAATGCCCATAAATGGGGCATAAAAATCCTTAGGGCTGTTCCAGAAAATACTATGTCCCCCCCGGGGACGGCAAACCATCTTTTTTTCCATGGGTGGTCGTGTGAGGGAAGAAAATATTTACGTTGGTGGTACCCTTGAGGATAATTTTATATTTATAGGTAGTGGGTATTTAGGAGAAAATTGATAATATATATGGTGGTGGGTTATTCCGTTGTGTGTGCATATTTCCGGTGCACATTTGACACGAAGCGTTACTAGATAGTTGTAACGAAAAACAGCAGTTTTCCTATTATTTACTGTTTCCTTAACTGGTACCATGCAACCCTATCTAAAAAAGTAAAGACAGTTGGAGTTATTTCCCTTTGCGGTAAATATATATTACGGAATATATTTGTCTTTTAAACGAAGCGAATCAAACGGTTTTCCCGGTTTTACTAGTCGGTTTATTTATTAGATACGTGCAGATTGATACATTATTATTTTAAATGTAATATATTGTTACATCTTGTCTATTTATGACAATAAACACTTAAACATATAAACTTTTTTACGGTTATTTCGTTTCGTTGAAATCTGAAATATTAGCATGGTATAAACAGCAACATGGACAACCTCCCAGGAACGTCAGATGATGGAGTTCCCCATATTCCTAGCAGGTAATATACACAAACACGATACACAAAGTACCTAAGCAAACAAGTAAAAAAACAGAACAAACATTGCGTTTTCCCCTATTTTTTTTTTAACTTGGAACGATCGATCAAATAACGATGGCTATGCCACAAAAAAGTAAAACCAGAAAAGATAAGTGGTCTAGTATTTGTAGAGGTTAGCCTTATACTAGACAAATATTTTTCAAAGACTAACCTCATGTTTGATCCAAGAAAAGTGCATAGTTCGATGTTTTGATCTGGACGTTTAACTAAGGGAGGGGGAGAGGTAAAAAAAAAAAAACTGAATTCCAAAAAGAAACCTGCAATCCCTGTTTCCAAAATATGAAATGTTAAATCCTGTCTCCCCCAATTAAAGAAAATGTAGAACTTGAATTGCATGATAATTTTGGGGTACAAAGCTAACAATACTTTGTGGTTTAATCTGTTAGGTTCATTAAATCTTTGACTTTGTTGAAACGGATTCAAAGAACAAATGGATGAAAGGCTAGCAAAACATACGCTGCCAAGGCCTACAGGACTGTTGTGACAAATGGTTTAGCCCTACTCTGAATTGTGATTTGTAAAACTGATCTCAAAGGTGATTTGCCAATTGTCAATTACTGCATGCATGTTGAATTTGTTTTGGTAACTTGTCGCTAGCTAGGGCTGTAACAATACACCTACCTAACAGTTTGGTTTGATTTTCTATACAAGGGTTGCGGTTCGGTTCATTTTGGTTGGATACATTTCTGGAATTTTAAGTTGAAATATGAATATGAATGGGTGTAGACAAGGGACACGTAACACATCCAAGTGCTGAAACTGACAACCCGACCACTAGGACTGCACATTTTCTCATGCTGATAGCCAAAACATTGTGAAAAACCTTTAATAATCTATGGAAAATAGCATCATTCCGATATTTTTCTAAACTGACAAAAGTATCGAAAAATCAAACTGAACGGAAAAAACACGGTTCAATGAAACTTGGGTGAATCATTTCACCCCTACTTGTCACCTTTCGAACCAGTTCTGACCTGTTACTTGCGGGACACATTGTAAATTCAGTTTTTATACCCCACGCTACAAAGTAGCGGGGTATATAGTTTTTGACCCGTCCGTCAGTCTATCTGTCCGTCCGGCAGTCCTATGTTTGTGAACGCAAAATCTCAAGAAGTATAAGTGCGAATGAAGTGAAACTTTATAGGAATCTTTCTTGTGATATGTAGTTGTGCAACACCAATTTAGATTTTTGATAAAATTGATTTTGGGGTTTCCCATAGCAAAACATGGACTTAGCCATTTCTTCATATAGGAAAGTTTGTGAACATTGTTCTCTTACAGTTTACTTTGGAATGATTTGAAACTTCACAGCATTGTTGCTGATTTTGGGGTTTCCCATAGCAAAACATGGACTTCACAATAACTTTCAAGTCCTTTCTAACATCGATCGCCAAGCGTAAATTCCTATTCTTTCAAGCACTGTGCAGAGTTGGATCGAAAAATACAACTAAAAACCAAATTAAATTTTTTTTACAGCAAAGCACCGTGGTGGGCAGAAAAAAAATCGTTGTTTTCCAATTTTATTTTTTTTCCAATTCGGCAAAAGTTAGGGTCGGCGGATTCGTAAAACTAGCCAAATTGAACCAAAACTGGTCTGAATCTTCCTAGGAGTATTTACTTTCAAAATTGTATCCTGATGGCCCCGCCTGTCAACCAACATGGCTGCCGTTACTATAAATAGAAAATAGGGGTAAATTCAAATAATTCAATTTAAAAAATCTGAATAAAGGGACGTATCTGCCAAACTTTAGGGAATTAGTACATTAGCGATCCCCTTTAAGAATTATAGTTGGCAACCGCAAACAAATATGGCTGCCAACAAAAAAATGAAAAAAGGGAAGCTTGAGGCTTTACTAACAGTAGGTAAAAATAATGTCCCCCTACTCCCAAACTGTTCAGTTGACTTGTCGAATCATGTTGGGCTTTTGTAGCTTTTAAAGCTTCAGCTACATGTATATAAGTTTTCATACTAAATGTCGATTTAAATTTGTATATTGCAGCTGTTCAACATGTTTTAAGCCAGTAAAGTTGGGCCAGAACTTCTGCTGCAACTGTGGTGCTAAAGTTGAACTGCATGATGTGTGTAGTGATTGTGGGGCAGATCTGTCAAAACCAGAAGAAAGTCCTTAAATGATGGAATTTTAAAAATGGAAACAAATCTATGACTATCTGTCAAATTCTGTCAGATACTTGTACAACTTATGATGGCATAAATTAAAGAAGTAAAGACTCAAGTTTAACTGACAAGTAACCTTGCCCAAGTTGCTGTCAGTTGTCTGGATTCCTGGTTCAAAAGAATTTGTTTCTCAAACCGGAGCACATCAGAAGTTTATAAAACAATTTGGATTACTACCACATTGTTTATATTAAAATAAAAACAATGACAAAACTTCACAGTAGTTCAACTTTATTCTGTTTTAAATTTGATATATTAAGGTTCACTTTAATTTAGACATTCAGTAGACCAAATACATTCTCACATTACAATATGATATGAATGGTGAAAAAGGCTTGTATTAAACCTTGAAATATTTTTTGACCATGTTGACAATACATTATATTATAATAATTATAATAATAAGTTCAAAAGGATCACTAGTGTTAACATGAACAATATATATTACTCTTTACCATTAAGTTTTAAAGTAGGGCCATAGAGAGCCTGTTGATTACATTTTACAGAATAACATTGTAATAATTAACTCAAAATATAGGTGAACTCCATAAGCAATCACTTTAACTGAACACCAAAAAACACACAAAAAATATTAAATTTCTCAGCAAAGAGCAAAGAATTTCTTTATGGGGCTTGGTCTCTCTATACTGGTACTATTTAACTTAAGATTTTTATTGCTGAAAGCCTAGGTTTTGCAAAAAAAAAAAAAATCTATGGGTGGTGGGTTTCAATAATTTTTTTAAGATTCCATAGGTTGTTGGTCTTGACATAATCTAAATTCTATTGGTGGTGGTTTAAAAATTTAATTGATTTCTATGGGTGGTGGGGTAAAAAAAAAGTGCCATCCCTGGGGGGGACATAGTATTTTCTGGAACAGCCCTTATAGATTATATCAAAGTGTTTAGTAAATTATCTCCCTTGATTAATTATCTGTTGATGCTAATAATCATATATGTTTTCAATGATCAACAAAATACAAACATTAGTGTATATTATATAGATTACACGACTGCAACAAGTGTATTACGATATTTCTCCACTCCAGACAGTTAAATTTTAATATCTAAAGCGTGAGGGTTGCCGAGCTTGTTAAATTATTAAAATTGAAATGTTGAGAGTGGAGATATATCGTAATACACGAGTTACAGTGGTGGAATCTGTTTCTCTTATGATTTTTTAACCTTTCTTTTCAAAGATTTAAGGAACGTTGTGTACTTTTGATGTGACATCATCAGGCACGATAGCCTTTTTCATGACGTCACAATAAGAAAATTCAGAAGAATACAAGAAAATTTGAAGTCACAATTAAATTTCAACCAATCATTTGCTGAGAAAAAAATGTTCACTAGAGATTAGAAATATTTTTCTCACACCGGTCAGGAAATGTGAAAAAGCACGAAAATTAGAGAAATATTCATAAGAAACAGAGCACAAGAAAATAAGATACCTTTACATATTGCTGCCAGAGTAATAAGCTACAATTCCTGAATACAATTTCTCTCTCCCTACACAAATGCTATCAGTGATTTTATTTTCTAGATTTACAGATTTTTATTGGTAGATGTGAAAAAAAAGGAGATATGGGATACATGCCAATTAAACGGTATCGCAAAATTAACATAGCCAAAAGATATCTAGAGGAGATTTCTCCTTCAAAAATTGTCAGTACAGATAAGAATATTATAATAAATGGGAGATAACTCTGAAATTATTAACTTTTAAAATCTATGTCAGACTATATAGCATTTATTGTGATTGATAATTGTTACAAAATCTGTTTACTTCACATCTAACTTCAGGGCTATTCCAGAAAAAACTTATCAAAGGAGGATTGGCAGTCACTTTATATAAATATAGTTATAATTGGGTGTTGGGACATAGGGCAACTTTTGCATTAAATTGCTGATTTCTAAATTTGTACTATTGGCAGGACTAGAAATAAAATGCCTGCCCTGCTGCAATACATTTTTTCCTGGAAAAGGCCCTCTTTTTATTTGCCATTAGCAATGATTAGAATCAACATACATTTATTTTATTTCTACCTCCATCACAAATAAGAAACCTTTACTCCTTTACAACCTTGCTGTAATTTTTCTAAAAGAACAAAACATATCATATGGAAAAATTTTACCTTTTTTTCTGTGGAAAAATGAAATTATTATAAAAAAGAAGATGTGGTATGATTGTCAATGAGACAACTCTCGACAAGAGACCAAATAATACAGAGATTATAGTAAAGGTCACCGTACATACAGCTACACAAAACCCCTTACAAATATAGATTTATTTCGTCTTCAAGCCATTGTTCAACTACTAAATTGTCTATTCTTCTTACCAGCACACTTGGTACAATTAAAAACCTGATAATAAATTGTTCAAATAAGGCCTTCGAAAATAGTGGAATAAATTACTTTTGGAGTGTCAAGAACTCGTTGGAAGTACTTGATAAATTGCATGCTTATATTGGTGATTTTGAATCTGTTCAAAGTTTTGATTTTTCTACCCTGTATACCACATTGCCTCACATTCTCATTAAGAAAAAATTCACACACCTAATTAAATGGGCATTCAAAAAATCAGAATGTGAATATATATGTTCAAACTCTTTTAGGTCATTTTTTAGTAGCAATAAACAAAAAAACTATGTTAATTGGACATGCTTTGATACTATATATGCCCTTGAATTTTTACTAGATAACATTTTTGTTCGCTTTGGGGATTCCGTATATCGTCAGATTATCGGAATTCCAATGGGGACTAACTGTGCACCACTTATTGCGGACCTGTTTTTGTATTGTTATGAGTTACAATTTATGACAAAAATAAGCAAAGACCCATCGAAACAACATCTGATAAACAAATTTAATAATACTTTTAGATATTTGGATGATATTTTGGCTCTAAAAAATGACGACTTCAGTATGTTTATTAATGAAATTTATCCTGTTGAACTTACTTTAAATAAAGCTAATACTAACAATGACCACTGCCCTTTTCTCGATCTTGATATCTATATCACTAATGGAAAGCTGAATACTAAAATTTATGATAAAAGGGATGATTTTTCATTTCCTATCGTTAATTATCCGTTTTTAGATGGTGACGTTCCCTTGTCACCATCTTACGGTGTTTACATATCTCAACTTGTACGATTCGCTCGTGTATGTAACAATGTTTTAGATTTTAACGAGAGAAATTTATGTATGACTGAAAAATTATTACACCAGGGTTTTCGATATCACAAACTAGTCAAAACATTTACTAAATTTTATCATCGGTATAAAGACATTATTCGTAAATATAGCTCAACATGCAGACTTTTAATACGTTCAGGTATTTCACATCCAATTTTTTATGGTAATATTCTTTATAAAGCACAAAGGTGTCAGTATTCACCTCAGAAACTTACAAAACCTTTGAATAGACTTATTAAGAAGGGATATAATTACGATACTGTTGTCAAGTCATTAAAGATTGCATATTTTGGCGTGAATATTGAGTCATTGATAAGGTCTTTGCATCGGAACTAAACACATTTATTCTAAAAACAGTTGTTGGCATGACACGGGTTATGTTCTTCTCATATATGTTATGATGGTATGATACTAAACCCCTAACGGGAAGGATTGTGCCTGATGTTCATATGATGAAATCATAATCTTTCAGTCAGTTTAGTTGAAGTCTGGAGCTGGCATGTCAGTTAACTGCTAGTAGTCTGTTGTTATTTATGTATTATTGTCATTTTGTTTATTTTCTTTGGTTACATCTTCTGACATCAGACTCGGATTTCTCTTGAACTGAATTTTAATGTGCGTATTGTTATGCGTTTACTTTACTACATTGGTTAGAGGTATAGGGGGAGGGTTGAGATCTCACAAACATGTTTAACCCCGCCGCATTTTTGCGCCTGTCCCAAGTCAGGAGCCTCTGGCCTTTGTTAGTCTTGTATTATTTTAATTTTAGTTTCTTGTGTACAATTTGGAAATTAGTATGGCGTTCATTATCACTGGACTAGTATATATTTGTTTAGGGGCCAGCTGAAGGACGCCTCCGGGTGCGGGAATTTCTCGCTACATTGAAGACCTGTTGGTGACCCTCTGCTGTTGTTTTTTATTTGGGCGGGTTGTTGTCTCTTTGACACATTCCCCATTTCCATTCTCAATTTTATTCAACAATGAGCAAAGTCCGAACAACATAGTCAGCTATAAAAAGGCCCTGAAATGTCAAAAAAAAGCCTGTTACTTACTTATTTGCCAAAGTATCATATATTCCCACTCTTCCATCATCTGTGCCGTAGGCTAACAATCCCTCTTTCTTTGGATGCCAACATAGCTAAAATTTAAAAAGCACACTTTTTGTGTTTTTTTTGTTTTTTTTTAATTGATTTGAATTTTTCTGACAAGGATTGATTCATTGATTGTTGTTAAACAAATATTTCATGCATATTCATGAGCTTAAGGATCTCACAAAAGTTTGAATCTTAACAGCGGAAACAATCAAACTTTTGGTATTTTTTCTTCAAATTGATTCAATCAAACTAAATTTTTATAGAAGCTGTCTAAATCTTTGTTAGCTGCAAATGACGGTGACATAATAATTCAATTTGAGTAAATCAAGAACCTAGAACAAATGAAACATAGACAAAAAGAAAATAATACTGTAAATTCAGAAATCATTGTGTGCATTTATTATTCTAATTTTGTCATTAGGACTAAAATGCAATTTTATTTTTTGTGATATTAAGAAAAATCCTTTTTAAATCATATAAAATATTTCAAAATGCAACTTTATATTTTTGAGATTATAGTTGTTCGCAATAATAAAAACATTGCATTACTTTCTGAATTTACAGTAAACAAGATGTCAGCGTTCAGGAGTTTCATTCAGCTCAAAATAAAAATATAAATTGCCAGATGACATTTGAGTAAAGAATTATTTGTAACATATTTACTGATGGAGATCAAGCTCAAATGACTACTGTGGATTCATTATTAATCATGGGACACACAGGCAAATTTTGCTCACATGAATCAATGTGAAAATTAAATGTGAATTTCATGTGAAATCACTTCACATGAAATTAACGTGAAATTAATGTGAAATTCATGTGAGCAAAATTTGGCTGTGTACCAGTTTTCATGATTTTCTGTAGTACAGGTAAATCACAAGTTCAAATGTTCAACAAATAACATATTTTCAATAGGCTTTGTATACAGAAATTGGCAAAACTATGAAATCAAATATCCACGAATATGCAAGTTTTCAGCAATGCACAAACATTGATACACTTGAAAACAAATAAATCCCCAGTATTGTCTTACTAGGTTATACATAACTGATATGGATTGAATGGACCATCATATCAATGTCAATAAACTTACTGCTGTGACCTTTGACCTAATCCCCTGCCACAAAGTGACAACATCAAAAGGATTATTACTGTTGTTAAGGTTCCAAACTCTAATCATATTGTCCCCAACTCCTAAAGCTATTCTTCCTGAAAAATAAAATAGATTAGAGGACGAGTGAATGTAATATAGTTTAACAAATATTTTTTTTATAATGCACATTTGCGCTTGTCCCAAATTAGGAACCTCTGGCCTTTGTTAGTCTTGTCATTTTTATTTTTTTTATTTTAGTTTGATTTAGTGTGACGTCCACTTTTGCTGATCTAGTATACATTTTTTTAAGAGGCCAGCTGTACCCCGCCTCCATTTGGGATTTTTTTGCTGTGTGGAAGACTCATTGGTGACCTTTATCTGTTTTGTGATCTTTGATTGAGTTGTTGTCTCTTTGACACATTTCTTGTTTCTATTCTCCATTTTATACTATACTGTTCTATTTCAGAATTTTTATTCGACAGTCTGCTGTCAATTCTGAAGTTAATAGTTCAAAGTCATAGGCAACAATACAGGTCCATGTTATTAAAAAATCATCAAAAATCATTTATTTTAACATTTTACTCCTATTGCATTAAGATCAGAATAGCAGTATTTTGTTTAAATAGAGACCTCTGTCAATAACTGATTTGACTGTCACACAAATATGTTCTCAGCACTCTGCTCCACAAAGCCATAAACCCCTCATTTGTAAGCAACAAATTCACAACAAACGGTTGCATATTTTCAACACAATCCTTTTTTTTTGCATCATAATAGGTCTAAATCAAACACCTGTGTAATCTCTACAAAATCTACAATTTCAAATTTGCCTTATTTGGAATCTAATGGACTATGGGTAATCTCATTGTTCATACAACAAAATAAAAATCATATTACATCATTGGTTGAATTTCAATTATTTTGAATGCTTTAAACCAATCACACATTTTGGTATACCTTTTGAAAATGTTACCCAGAATGCATTAGATTCTGAAACAGCCATTTTGGTTGGTTCAGATAGATTTCATTTCAAACCACTAACCTGGATCTATTGGGGATGTCCTGGCACAATAAACGTATCCTCCTAGGGTTGGCTGACAGTGAACTGGTCTGCGCTTTTTCACATCCCAAATTATCAACTGTAGTAATATATCAAAATAAAAATATAATGAGAACAAATGATGTAATTCCCAATGTCAACAAAAACAGTTATCACAGTATTTCATTGAAATGGAATAAGTCTAATTAAACCTTCTGTAAATCCAGATGGTTGTGAAAAACTATATGAATTCAAAGTTGCACGATTCTTATTAAAAAAAATAACAAATAAAAGAATATTTTGATGATACAATTATTCATGGGGTACATGTAACATATTTTCATGATACGCAACCAGTTATTAACTTGGAGATACATGTACAATTTTTTCCAGAAAGTGTTTATCAAATTCTGTGGCAATAATTTGAATTAAACAAAATAAATTAGAACATAAAAAAAAACATCCATGAAAAATATGGATATCTTTCGTTCAAAATCTTAAACCCAATCAAATTTCTTGAAAATATTACCAAGAATTTTTCGTTTTTAAACTTAAGTGTTACGGCCAATATTTACCTGTCTGTCCATAGAAGTTGTTGCCATAAGATTGTTGTCAGTGAATCCTAATCTCAGGTTAAATATTATTCTGTTATGTTGTTGACGTTTGTCTGTGGCAGAAAATGGCTGCCATTTCTGTTGTCCTGTTGCTGCTAAATCCCATAGCAACAAGTCACCACTACAATGAAAGATAGCTCACAATATTAGGGACGACATCAAAAGTTCAATGAAGGATAAAAAACTTAATTCACATAGTTTTTTCACTGACCCCCACACCCCCCCTCTTAACTTAATTTGGGAAAAATTGATTGACCTATAGGGATATATGTAAAATCGATTTTAGATTAACAAAACTTGCAGCAATGTTGATGCCCCCCTACATAAGGATCACATCTACAAAATGAAAAGAGTGATCCAGAGCACCTGAGATCACCCCTAGTTTTTTGGTGGGGTTTCGTGTTGTTTATTCCTTAGTTTTCTATGTTGTGTCATGTGTGCTGTTGTTTGTTTGTCTTTTTCATTTTTAGTCATGGCGTTATCTGTTTGTTTTAGATTTATGAGTTTGACTGTTCCTTTGGTATCTTTCGTCCCTCTTTTGAAACTATTGTCAGAAGCATAAATAAACATAGGTGAAAAAACTGTCGAAATAGGTGCAATTTGATTACCCTCAAGTTCAATTTGTTTTTTTCAAAAGATTCAAGACAACATGGACAGATGGTTATTGTAAGACTCAAGCAAATTTAATTAAAAAGCCTTAAAATATCAAAATTGGAGGTGCCTCTCTCTTATTTACCTTAAATTTGTGTGTTGGTTAAATTCTCTTCCATCCAGATATTTAATCACAGGAATTAATTTTTTTTATTCATATATTCGAATGGTGGAGTGCTTTTCTGTGATAACTCATTTCTGTGATTTCCAGTGACTTATAATTTACATGAAATTTACAATTGCACGCATATTTTCAGAGTACCAATCATTGAATGTTGTCCTGAGATATGTTGCATTATCCAATCAAAATGAACTTTCATACATAAGGGCATCAGAATGAGAATTCGTGTTTATATTCCTTTTAAGATAACATTTATTTGACAAAAATGTTCTCTACTAATATGGAATACAGTTTTGTGTAAATTAATATTTGTCATTTATCTCATAACTAAGATGTCAAACCTACCCAAAGGAACTAGAGACAATATTGTGTGGATCAGAGTATGACCAAACAATGGCTGCCCATAGTTTGCCTCTTCCTGAATCACCTGGTGGGCCTCCAGTTTTTGGTAACCTCATTGAAGCAAGTTGTCTCCCTTTTACTGTACTCCATATTCTAATAGTTCTGTCTTTACTTGCTGAGGCCAACAGGTGTCCTTCTTCCCCAAAGTCATTGCTTCTTTCTGTTTCATTCACATTGGTTTCTACAAAGAAAATATATCATACAAGCTATAATTTTCATTAAGATGAGGTGAGAGGTCTGGTAGGTTTAGGTTGGGTTTTTTTGGGAGGGGGACAAAAGGAAGTCAGGAGCAGGTACTTCAGTGGTTGTCTTTGGTTTCAGTCTATCATATTTGTTTATTTAGAAATTGTTTTGTTATAAATTAAATTGTCAGTTTTCTCAATTGGATTGTTGTACATTTTTCATTTGGAAGGTTTTTAATTGCCAACCATACAGTAAGGGTTTTTTCAGTGTTGAAATAATGTTTAAAATTGAGAATGGAAATTGGGAATATGCCAAAGAGACAACAACCCAACCATAGAAAAAAACAAACAGCAGAAGGTCACCAACACAGTAAGTCCCCATTGGAATTCCGATAATCTGATGATATACGGAATCCCCAAAGCGAACAAAAATGTTATCTAGTAAAAATTCAAGGGCATTTATAGTATCAAAGCATGTCCAATTGACATAGTTTTTTTGTTTATTGCTACTAAAAAATGACCTAAAAGAGTTTGAACATATATATTCACATTCTGACTTTTTAAATGCCCATTTAATTGCCTATAACTGCTTACATTTATTTCATTTAATTTTTGGTCGATAGTTGTCACATACAGGCAATCATACCCCATCTCCTTTTTTTCATATTAAAATTCATGATTAATTGTGTTGTCATAGGAACTGTGTAACGAAAGTTATAAAACTTGTATCCTACATGTATACCAGAAGTGTTGATGAAAAACAAGTTTACTCATTTCATGTATTTCCATCACATTAACGATTAATCTTTAGATTTCTGTAATTGTTTCATGTTCTGGGTTTAGCTTTTCTTATCTTTTTTTTAAGGCATGGAGTTATCTATCCTTCTTTGACTTATGATTTGTTTATTTCCCCCATAGTCTATCTCTATGTAATTTTTTTTATCATGTTTATCATAGTTATCAAGTCTATTTCTGTATGTCATGTTTATCACGATTATCATGTTTATCATGTTTGGACAACTTTGTACAAAAAAAAGTGGTCAATTAATTTCAGTATTGTGATTATTACCATTCTCCTCCTCAGGTCTGTCCAGGTCTTTGTATGTTTTCTGTGGTTTAAAATTCTCCCCTGGTATAGGACACCATGCAATAGAATGGACCTCATCATCATGTCCTCTCAAACGATGAATTAAACTTCCATCTCGAATATCATACAAGATCACAACACCAGACTTGTACCTATAAAAAAGGTGACTCTATTTAGAATATGACGAATATAATTTTTTAAACATTTATTAGGCGATTCTTTTAACCAGGTTTAATCCACCATTTTCTGCATAAGAAAATACCTGTACATAGTCAGGAATATGACAGTTGTTATCCATTTGTTTGATGTGTTTGAGATTTTGATTTTGCCAATTGATTAGGGACTTTCTGTTTTGGGTTTTCCTCAGAGTTCAGTGATTTCGTGATTTTATTTTTTGTGAGACCATTTGATAAATATATATATCACTAGACACCATGTATAGTTTATTGAAATTTCTGTCTGGTTCTGTCTTTACTTTACATGTTATTTTTTTCAGTTTCCAGCAGCCATGTTAATTGTTTGAATCTAAGATAACTCTGATGATCTTTTATTCCTGCGGCTGCAGAAGTGGGTCTCATTGGGGTCTAAGCGTGATGCGGGATTGCTGATTTTTTGTAAGCGTGACACGTGAAAGTCAAATTATTGTGTCGGGAAAACGGGAAATGAGGTCTTGCGGGACCCAGGAAATGACAAAAAAATGAGAATTGTTTACGTATATAGTGTAATCATGATACGGGAATCTGACAAAACATTAAGCAGGATCCAGGATCGGAACCCCCCAATGAGAACCCCGCAGAACACTCAAGTGAAAATTGAAAATCACTTTTGATGATAATCTTCTACATGTTCTATTGAAACGGGGTTCTCACCAGAATGTGAACCCCACTAAAGGAATTATGCTTGTTGTTTGGTGTGAGCGAAGGCTCCATGTTGAAGACCGTATTTTGACATATACCGGTAATGGTTTACTTTTATAAATTGTGACTTGGATGGAGAGTTCACGAGTTGGTTGACCGTTATGAAATAACCGTTTCACAAATGATATCGGATTTGTTCCTTACGTCGTAACTACAATCCCCTTCCCTTTTATGAATGTGACCTACCGAATTAGACTATTTACCGGATTTGTTATCACATATGCAACACGACGGGTGCCACATGTGGAGCAGGATCTGCTTACCCTTCTGGAGCACTTGAGATCACCCCTAGTTTTTGGTGGGGTTCGTGTTGTATATTCTTTAGTTTTCTATGTTGTGTCATGTGTACTTCTATTGTTTGTCTGATTGTCTTTTTCATTTTTAGCCATGGCGTTGTCAGTTTATTTTAGATTTATGAGTTTGACTGTCCCTTTGGTATCTTTTGTCCCTCTTTTGTCTCATTGGCACTCATACCACATCTTCTTATATCTATCTGCTAAATAATGTTCATCCAGCTATATAATTCATACATGTAACACCAGATTATCTTTTCCATAGTGGATTTGTTTTGTTGGGATTCTGTCACAGTAATGTCCATCTTACTCTATTTTGTTTTGGAACACATTAACTTTTTATTCTTTCAGTTTTGTTGAAAACGCAGTTCTAGGAAATCTTAAAATATTAATTTCATACATGTACACCATGTGACAAAATAAAATGTGATACAAACCCAACAGCTAAGGTAAATTCTTCTAAATTTGAAAATTCAGTTGTCAAAACAGGTGACTTCTCTCCCTTGAAACTTGCAATTCTGTTGTCACAGAAGTTCCAGCAAGTTACCTCCCCTTTATCATCTCCAAATACAATAAGCATGTGGTTGGAAGCTGACCATGTAAGTGCTGTGACCTTACTCTGAAAAAAAGTTTGTAATATTCGTCTTTATTCATACACCATTTACACTGTACATATATGTTATGTGTTTTTTAATCTCCTTTAATGAAATTGGTGTCAACAGCAGGTATTTATTATTGTCTTTTAAATTTATACACAACATTGTAAAAATACATACCACTAATCATGTTATCCATTAGATATCATTAAAAAGTATTAGACGACAGGGGCTGTCATAGCTTATAAATTAATGTTAATTGCAACATTTTTCCTTTTGAGACAATAGTCCAAATGAAAGCTAAATAAAAGTTACGGGCTTACAAAAATTTATTTATTGAAGACCATTAACTTTAATCCAGACAATGTAATAACAGTAATTACATGTATTTAAGTCTTTGAGTAAAATGTGCCTTTTAAACAAATGGGGGTCTCTTCATGGTGATAAACTGTAAACATTCTTATATTTAACAAATGATGTTAACGGTATTGTTTGGAGCATGACGATAAAATGTACACTTTCCTTCACTATAGACGGTAAAAATAAACGGCTGATTTTGAGAAATCAGGCAAAGTTTTTTCCAAAAATGATTATAACGATAATTGTTTGAGATCTCTGACAAATCATGATAAGGATATTTTGACTGTAAATCACTGAATTTGTTTTATCAGGTTGACGCTTAAGGTAGCCGAAAATGACCGTTTGACACCTGACAATAAAGGGCATTAATACCCTTATGTACATGTAACATATAGAAATGTTTGTGCCACAGAAATCAATAGTTATCACTCAATTTTGGGGAATTGATATTGTTGAATACCAGAGATATACAATACAATACATGTACTAAACATTTTGATGGGAACAAAATGAATGCCCTTTCATTAAGACATGCAGCCTGAAGGGGACAGGTTATGGTTGTTATCTGATTTGAACACAGGATTATAATATTTGTTTAATATTGAGAAAACTCACATGGGCTTCAGTTTCATAGAGTAACTCGTACGAGTTGACATCCCAGATAAACACTTTACCATCCTCTGAACCACTGCAACATAGCATCTGATTTGGATCTACTGCTGTAGATGGTAATGTGACACATGTCACTTTTTCTCTGTGTCCACAATAAACTCCTTTATGAGCTATTGGGAACGTTGATGCGTCGTATATGAAAACGTCATGTCGAGCAGCAAAAACTAGCAGACCACTTTTATTGAAGCCCACTGTATGGCTAATGTACCAGTTTGGTGACGCCGGTAAAGTCAATAATGCCATGCTATGATAAGTTTGTTAAGGTATCAATATTCAGTAATATCTTGTATTTTAGTACATTTCCCGCAAAATCGTCAAGCGCACGTTGATTTATTTTTCCCAAGTTGCCATAAGTTGGTCGCAGCCAATAGCGACAACACCGTTTTTGCAACTTCTCATAATTATATATCACGCTTGCTTAATGTCTGTGTATTTGATTACTGAATGTACCTAACGGTACAGAACTGAGTACATAATAATTTATAAAACATTTAACATTTTAACAGATTAAGTTGCAAAAATCAACAATGACCAAATCTTCCTGACGCTTAAAACAGGCAATTTGTCATATGCAATTTCAAGCATCTACATGACCAAGGTCAATTAGAAAATGAAAAACTGATGATGAGCCTGAAAAGTAATGATCTCAACTTTAACTAAATACACAAATTACACTGAAAACTAACACTAGGTGCATTTAAAAACAAAACTTTTTTTTTAAATTGATTTAAACAATCACTGAATCAGGGAACAATAATTTAACTACCAGGGCAGGTGGGGGTTATTTATTTTTTTTCCAAAAAAAAAAATATTCTGATCCCTTGCTGAAAAAAATATTCTGGTCATGCAGATGACATAAAAATCATTCTGAATGCAAATTCCCCCAATACCTTATATTGTTTAATTTTGGAAAAACTAATCTGGTTGATCACCTTGAAAAACTGAATAAATTTGACTAAGATAAGAAAAGAAAAATAGGAAGCAAGTTAACTCGTACCACCGAAAACTCGTACTACGTTAACTCGTATCAACGTAAACTCGTACCACTGGGAAGTTGTACCATTAAAAATATATTAAAAAATATGAATGTTTTATGGGGTTTTTTTTGTAAACTTTATATGGGGACAAATTCGCGAAGTCCACAATAACAGTAAAAAAAATCAATAAAAAAAAAAAATCGGGGAAAAATTTTCCCGAAATTTTCATTGTAGTGTACTTATGAACTCAAAATCGGGAAATTTTTTTGGATGTCATGTTTTGAATTCCTGCATCTGCGCAGAAATCTACAAAGTACTTCCTTTTTCCGGTCTCGTTTGTATGAAAAAATATATATTTATCAGTCTAGTATAAAATAGGAAAGAACGCAATACCAATTTCATTTTTAATAATTCCTTGATATGAAAAAGCGTTACCTGATGATAGCCTTTCTTTGTTTACATTGCATATGACGTCATAACTTAAATAACATCACAACTAAATTAATATATAAAATCCCTAACAACAGAACCAAAATCGGAAACGTTACGATATTTCCGTTTCTTTTTTTTAACAAATATTTAAGTTACAAATAAATAATTCATACAGACTTCGTCCCCATTTACAGGTAATGCCTGCCTCATATTAAAAATAAAGTTGAATTACTTGAATTTTCTACTGGATTTAATGAAAACTTTGACAAAAATACGATTTTTTTAAGCTTTATTTTTAAACTGATCTTTCAAAATAGTTTTAATCCAGAAGAAAGTAAAACATTGCTTTAACTGTACCTTAAGTTGAATATCTATATCCAAAATAAATTAATTAAAGCTGTAATCTATGATCACAAATTGAATGCTACATTGTATGTTTACAATTGTTGAAAGCCAAGTGCTTTTTGGCGGGAAAATTCGGGAAACCCCTAAACAGGAAACAGTTACATTTCATTGTTACACAAATGTATTTATAGACAGTAAGAATTTCATTTTGGAAATCATTTTGATTAACTGCTAAGATTTATTCATGAAAAATTAATATTTTCTTGGAGTGAAACTGCTAATACTTTAATAATCTACATCAAGGGGTATGGAAAGGGGGGGGTCTGTTTTTTTTTACTGTTTTTTCCCAAGATAGTACAAATATAAGTTTTGCTTTATCTTTATTACAAATTTAAGTTAAAGAAACACTAGCTACGAGATGTATAAAAATTTAAAGTATGATTTGTTTTGTTCATTCAATAATGAAAGTGAAATAGTGAAATAATAATTCGCTTTTAGCAGCCAAAAAGGTTCAATTTTGTCAAATTAAGCTAAATAATATTGCTTTAATTTTATATATTGTTGAATAAGTCAACCTCATTAAATCCGTATTCATGTGAACTTCAATTTAACCCCTTTACTAGAGATGTACAACGCATGCTTAGTACGTGTACTGTTTATTTAAAGGAAGAGAATGTCAACATTGAAAGTGAAACAAAGGTAAATCTGTTGATGACTGATTCAATCCACTAAAAATCTTTCTTCTACATGTAAAAACGATGAGAAACATATATTTTTAATCTATAAAATAAAATTAAACAGACCTATAAAAATTCACCTGCACGTGTTGGCTTAATCTATTTATATCTAATCATAATTCTAATATGACGTGCTTCTTTCGCTTTGTAAACAACACCGTGATAAAATTCTCGATATATCTATACTTAGCGCAGACTCCAAGATGTACACAAATGGCTGTTTAAATATGCCTCCCACGTAAATCCACATGTATCGTAACCTATGTGTAAACGGTTGTGGATTTCGCTGTGTTAACAATTACAATTGAATAAAACCCTACAGAACATTTATTCTGATTCTGATGCATAACAAAAAGAATTTACACATTAGAGAACGGAAAAATGGACAAAAACAAAACAAATTAAAATTCCGCGAAATTCCAGTAATGATTTTTGCGCATTAACGTCATTTCAAAACATGACGTCATACGAATGAAAACGTCAAAGCTGAAGGTTTTTCTATTGCCTTTACCTTCTAAACTCGGATACAATTGCATTAAAATAAAGTATTGAGGTAGGTGTTGCTTGTTTTCTGTTCTATTGCAATATTCGCACATTTACTGATTTCAGCAAGTCAACATGGCGGCTCCTTGGTTACAACATGTCAACAGTGAATTTGACAGTAGCTTACGATAAAAAATGCAAATCTAAAATTGTAAATGTTGGGTTTACAGAGAAGTAAAAAAAGTAATCACATTTTTTTTAGCGGTTAGTTAAGAAATCATTCATGCAGGTTTATTAGATTTGTTTTACATTTATCGAACAGTGGGTAAAATAGAACAGCCACGCACACGGTATACCCATCATCGCTTAAGTTTTTTAATGATCGTATTTGTCCTATTAGAATCGAAATAATTCATGGAAGCCATAGATTTGTTGTAAATTTACACATGGCCTGGGCCGTGATATTCGTTAATTTTATCCCTCGCTAACGCTCAGGATAAAATTCGAATATCACGGCCCAGGCCATGTGTAAATTTCCAACAAATCTATGGCTTCCATGAATTATTTCTTAATTAGTATATGTATGTTTACATCGCTTATATGGTCATCTAAGGTCAACTCGATATTTAATTAGATGAAGTCTAGACTAAAATACACACGAAACGAAACTACATATTATTGATCCTACATATGCTCTGTAAACTGTTTACTTCATACTTCTGATAGTTTGGATAAATGTTTTTTATTGTTATAAATAAAATATGAGAATTTGAGTCAAATGGGAGACCATGAATTTGACAGCTAGTGCCCCTTTAAACAGTCTGAAACGACATGGTTAACTGGATATACATATGAAAGTGTTTAACGATCTTGACTGGCTTATGTTAACTGGATTATAATGCTGAATATGATATATATACCGGTAATAAATTTCATACTTTATAACTGTTGGTCATAAACAATTTAAAACCTTTAAAACACAATAAATAAATTCTTTCAATGAATAAATTTCCTTTGAGAAACAATAGAAAAGTACCCAAATCTATTCAATGTTACTAATTCGGAATGATTAAAAATTAAATCCAATAATTATCAGTAGAAGTTTAAAAAAGAGTATTCAAGGGAGACAACAAAGCAAATCTGCCACGGTATTTTCTATCCAATAGACAATGAACATTAGCTACAAATTGGTCATTGTACTTTCAAATTATATACATTTTACAGACTTAAGAGATATTGAGTGAAAGTAAAGTATATATTCATCATTAAACACCATTTATTTTAAATAGTTGGTACGAGTTAGTGGTGGTACGAGTTTGCATTGGTACAAGGTTTTTTTTAGTGGTACGAGTTGACGTTGGTACGAGTTTACAATGGTACGGGATAACTTTAATTCGAAAAATACACCCCCATTGAACAGTCAGGGGCATTACTTAAACAAGTAACAATTAAAATTACCTATTCAAGTAATGTTGAAAACGAGGCTATTTTAAATGTTACTTATATAAGTAACTTTTCTGAATATTATTTTTATAGGTGTCCAATAATACAGATTTTACTAGGTTTAACAATTTTTCACAGTCATCTGGTTATTTTTCCCCTGACATATTAAATCTAATCCTTCTGAAACACTAATTGCCTTTCTGACGCACTTATCTTTCATACCAACGCTTCTTGGTCAAAGATTGGTATCTTGGGACAATTAAATTCTCATTTTTCTCCAAAATCTTGAAGGTAGACTGATATAAATAGATAGATACTTGTGAATTGATTAAGACTTGAAGTTATTTATAATTTGTAACCCAAACCAAGTGCACATGTTCCTTAAATAAGTTTTAATACTAATTTTATTAAAAATGTATCAAATAACTTATTCGAGTAATATTTATGTCATAATTTTTAAAGAAAACCCTTCATCTCTATAATCCTCTCAAATATAATGAATTCTTAACTTTATGATATGAAATTATGTAAAAACTCATCAAAACTACATTTAGTCTATGTTTTATTGAAATTTAAAATAACTCTATTAAGTAATTTTTTTATTTTCAAAAACAAAAAATACTTATATAAGTAACTTTAAAAAATTACTTGTTTAAGTAATGCCCCTGAATGTTGAAGGTAAATGGTTGCTCCCTTATATGAACCTTTTTTAGAAAAAAAAGTACTTGTCTACAGTCTTCTGGCAGTACTGGAAAGTGAAAACCTGACAACAAAACAATTGTTACATGTACATAAGTCCAAATATTTAATATGATGTGTTGAAAGGCTGACTCAGGAAGGTGTCAGAGCCAAAACAAATAATTAAAATTTAAAGACGTCATAATTATTTAGATAAATGTTACATGTGGTCAACATGGTCAAAATATGTCTGTACTATTTTGTTTCCTCTTACCGTACATACACCGCTGCTCTGTGTAATTTTCCACTGAACTGAAGATTGCTTGTTTATAGCCAAGGTCAGAATTTTAAGGTTTACCAGTCCTTGAAATTGCCTTGTGGGGATAGTATTAATTTTTGTATTGCCAGCTGTGATAGAGGACATTGTCTGTAATATGAGGGAGACACTTGTGTGAAAAAAAGACAAAGTCCGTAAAAACAATAATTTTGATCAAACCGTTTTTGCAAAATTCAAAATTTATAATTTCCTAATTTATTATGAATATACATGTACATACAAAAAAGAAGAGTGGTATGATTGCCAAAGAGACAACTCTTCAAAAATGACCAAATGACACAGAAATTAACAAACAGTGTTCCCTGTATGGCCTTCTACAATGAGCAAAGCCCATACCGCATAGTCATGACTGTCAGCTACAAAAGGTCCGAAATGACAATGTAATTTATGTACAAAAATGAACGAAAAAAACAAATATGTAACACATAAACAAACGACAACAACTGAATGGCAGGCTACTAAATTAGGACAAGCACTTACATGTACATACAGAATGTGGCCTGGTTATACATGTTAACAGGATCCCATGTACATGTTCATACACTATTTGAATTGTAGAAGACTATATTACATGTATATATAAGTTTGATTAACTTGTGTCTCATCCCTTTTGCATATTTAAGCAAATAAAATATGTTTAAACTACATGTAACTATTTGAATTTTTTTCTTATATTTTATGCACTGCTTTTCGATTTTATAAAGTTTATACATGTATATGTTTTCATATCTTATCAAAATATATATCTTATTAAATCCTGTCTATTTACTTTTTATTTTACAGATTTGTGTAGGCTTTTAAGGCATGGGTCATTACAAACAAGGTAAGTAATGTATGTATGGTTAGGGCTACCCTACTTCTGGAAACTGATCTGACATTATGTGTGGGTCTCATTGGGGTCTAAGCATGACGTAAGATTTGCTGATTTTTTTAAGCTTGACAAGTGAAAGTCGAATAGTTAAGGGTGAAAACTGAACAAAGTTTGGCAGGACACAGGAAATTACATGCGCTATGATGGCAACATAAGCGGAATACAGGATCAAACCCCCTCCCCTAATGAGACCCCCTCATATAAATATCTGACTGATGTCTACTGGACTTATGCTCTTTGTATACACATCCGAACCCTTATCAAATGAAATTTGAAAGAAATTTTTATGAAAAGAAAAAGGAAGGATACCACATATGTACAGGGGACATTCAAACTCATAAGTTGAACATAAACAACAGTACACAAAACACTACATAAAAAAACAAATACTCCACCTAAAATTCTCAGGTGCTCTGGAAGGGTAAGCAGTTCCTGCTCACATGTAGCACCTGTTGTGTTACTTATGTCACTACAACCCCAGTGATAAGTCTAAGGAAGTCAAACAACTTGATGCAGAATTTATGATGAATGTTCTGGTATTATTGCCATGTGGGCATCAACATTTTGGTTTTCAGACAAAATCTTTTGTCCAATTTATAACATGATTAGGAATATCTTTACAGAACTTAGCATAATATTTACTGCTAAATGAGAAAGGGAACATATTTTTTTCTTTGAAGTCAAGGTCATAGCAGCAATTTTAAAATAGACAAAATTTTCATTAATTTTCCTGCTACAGATAAGAAAAAACACCCATGCAAACCTGTTCTGTTTATTTAAGAAAGAATTTAAAAATTCAGGTCAACACCTGTTTATGGGGGATATCCCCTTAAATCTGGATAATTGACAAGCTAGTCTGAGATTACTCTGACATCCCTTGGCACCAGCTTGTTTGGCAAAACAGCTGTTTGATGTCAGAGTAATCTCAGACAATTGACAGGCCTGCCCTGTTATGATACTTCCATAACTTTATGGTTTACTTTTTACCATACATTGTAGCTTTAAATTAAAGGGATCTGGGGTTGAAGTCATAAAACTTTGCTCAGTGCTTGGAGCACAAAAATCATGCTCGAAACATGAAATCCATCATTTTGATTGGTTGATTTTCGAGTACGAGTTCAAAAAACTGACTCCAAAGTATTATGACCGCAAGGCCTGATTTTAATTATTTATCTTTACTCAGATTTTATTGTTTCTCCTGTACATGTACTTGTCAATGTGTATAAGTTTTAAAGTGAAATTTGTTTATTTTCATGTTTAGACTACTAGCCAATGAAAGCTTAGGATCAAGACTATCATCTTCTGCTATAAATCAGTCTGTCGTCTGCTGTGGTTCATCGGTCAACCAATCAACTCACAAACTATCAGGATGTAGACAGTTCCACACCAGTATTCCAAGAAATGATGAAAATGAATCTATGCCAGATCCAGAAACTGGTTGGCCTAAGCTCAAAGAAGAAAAAGAATGGTTAGACTATAATAAAATTGTTTATCCTCCACAGAAGCCTGGAGACCCTAAAAGACCAGCCGTAAGTATTGTTGTTGTTAAGGGAGCTATCATTTGATTTTTAGGGGGAGGGGGGCAAATGCACCCTCTATTGTTCCCTATTCTATATCTCATTCTAGCCAATTAAAGATAAAAGTCTTACCTACATTAAAGAACATAAAATAGTCAATTAAACTTAATCTACAAATCTGAATTATAAAATCAGAATGTTTAGTTGTTCAGCAATAGGGCTTAATTTAAAATATTGTTTGTTTGCCCTTTACCGACGACCCTATAATTCATTCCCCTTCGGACTTCCACTTTTCAAAAACTTTTTATATGTATATGGATACTATATATTTTTATTGCAACTAGCTTTGAACAAATTTCAAGTATTGCAAATACTCTTAGTTCGATGCTTTGAGTCTATTGTTTTAATGTTATTTAGCCGATTTCTTTTGTGTCTGTACCGAAACTTTTGAGTTAATCTATTTGCAACTGATTTGCGCAGGATGTTCTTATATTGTACAGCTACACTACTGTTTCAGTTTCAGGGAGGATTGAGCGCTTACAAACAAATTGCTGTTCTGTTACATCACTGTCCCAGGTTAGAAGATGGTTGGGATCCCGCTTACATATTTAACCCGCCACTGTCAGGAGCCTGTAACCCAGTGGTTGTTGTTTGTTGCTGTGTTACTTATTTGTTTTTTCGTTCACTTTATTTTGTACATTAATTAGGTCGTTTGTTTTCTCCATTGAATTGTTTTTCATTTGTAATTTCAGGGCCTTTTATACTCACTATATGGTATGGGCTTTGCTTATTGTTGAAAGCCGTATGGTGACCTATGGCTGTTAATTTCTGCATCATTTTGTCTCTTGTGAAGAGTTGTCTCATTAGCCATCATATCACATCTCTTCGTTTTTATATTATATAACCGTCCGACTTTTAATCTTGTCTTTTCCTGAACATGCATGAAATATTTGTCACTGGGCGTTAAAAATTAGCATCAATTTAAACTTGTGTTAAATAAGAGAAAAACCATCTGATCAGATATTTTATTTATTGATTAGCAACAAATTAAAATGAATAATAATGCCCTCTTTCCTTCTTCATTCCTCATCTCAGTTGAATTAAACTGACCGTACTAGCCCAATCATGAGTGTTGAAAGTAGCGTTAAACACCAATGAATCAAAATCCTTCCCTAGAATTTCAAATAGTTGTCCTTATCTGTTATTGTCCGTGTAGTTCTTATATATCATCCAGCTTATCGTCATACAGAGATGTCCTACTAAGGCTGTCATACCATAAAAACTTTTATAAAACAGCTCACAGTCTAATATATCTTCATTCATAAATTTATTAATGTCATTAAGACTAAACGACGCCATGTTTGTTTTTTGCCTCTGACTTCTAAACCACCTATTTAAAAGAAGAGGCGGAAGAGAGCCAGAAGATCTTCCCAATACAAAAAAATAGAAATGGACCTCTTCTGGCTCACTATAGCTACAGAAGAACAAAAAAACACGCCCTTACACTTAGAGTTTCAAAGCATTTGTTTGAAATTGATGTTGAAAGCTTTGAAATCATGATATGACGAACGTTACTCTGTGTCTCTATACTTGAAGAGTAGGGTTCATTCAACTTGTGTACAAAATATTTTGTAAACAGACGTTGTATCCTATATGTAGGAATGGCCTTTGGTGATCTGTAGATCAGGATGATTATGTTAACGATGCCTTCGACTAGCATTGATATGTTATTTATATCTGACATGAACCAAAGGTCTGTAAGTAAGTGGAGAATATTTGGCAGTAAAATCGCCAAGTTTTCCCATACAGATAATTTATAAATGCGATGTAAAGATGTAAAATACGTGACAATTGAGTTTCAAGTCTTGTATTATATTTATTGGAAACCCAGGCATACACGAAAATTAAAACACTAATTATAGGGACTTTTTCTACTAGTAATGTATGTCTGCACGGACATATTTTACCAGGTCAAAGTTATCTCTCACAGAAAACCTTTAGGTCGAGGTAAGCGTACAAGGTACGTAGTACAGAAAGTTAGTGTAAGTTAAAACTCTTAAAAGTTCCAGGCATATTAATGTTGAAAATATGCCGCACAGCCTTATATTTTGATATTTGAAAACAAAATAGTACATGTAGTGCAAATGAATTAATTTCACATTCTACATGATATTTTTTTTTCAAAACTTCCTGGGACTTTATAC
Source organism: Mytilus edulis (assembly GCA_019925275.1). Lineage (NCBI taxonomy): Eukaryota > Metazoa > Mollusca > Bivalvia > Mytilida > Mytilidae > Mytilus > Mytilus edulis. The sequence goes on from CM034361.1 coordinate 83,359,198, forward strand.
TAATAGTCCCAGAAACTTATTAGCAAAAGCATACAGACAAAAATGACGTCATGCAGATTTTGTATCTATAAAATAAAATATTATACCTACCTGCCTACCCATGACAAAAAATGTCCCGAGCTAAGTTATTTTTTGGGAAAGAAAAATAAAATATTTTACCTACCTACATTTGTACCCTGTTTCAAAACATGGGGTTGGAAAAGGGCAAACAAACAATATTTAAATTTAGGCCTAATTTTTTAATGAAACTGATAGCTTCGCTCCATGAGTCATGATACATATTTAGGAGAAAAACCAAAAAGAAAGAAGATTTTTTTTTTGTAGGAAATATGTCATTAGAAAAAACACATAAAATAGCTAATTAAACCTAATTTACTACATCATATACATTATAAATAAGATGATTTTGGTTTTTTGTAGGAAATTTGTCATCTGAGAAAGCACATTAAATACAGTCCCAAAAAACTTTGGTATCATGCACTTATGGTAAGTAGTTACTATCATGTTATATATATAAATGACAATTGACTCTTGTTGTCTGTTCTATGGTCGGGTTGTTGTCTCTTTGACACATTCCCCATTTCCATTCTCAATTCCATTTCTCTAATTTTTTCCCAAGTTATCCTTTTCCTGACCTATTGATTATTTTAAGTTTTGTTTGTTTTATCTTAGTAATAGTTCTTTATTTGTTGAAATTCAAATATCAGGTCAAGTTGTCTTGCTTAACTCAGGTCATAAAACTTTCGAGCATAATTTTTGTACTCAGACTCGAAAATCAACCAATCAAATTGCTGGATTTCATGTTTCGAGCATGATTTTTGTGCTTCGAGCACTGAGCAAAGTTTTATGCCTTCAAGGCCTGAATTTGCTTTTGTGGTGTCATAAAAAAAGACGATCTTGTCTGATGACACATATATATAACATAGAAAGAACATATTTTTTCAGACCTTGGAACAGAAGTGTTACCTGTATATATTGTTTAAAAGTTATGATTGAACCAGATCCACCACCAAATTTCATGCAGTAGGATATTTCGCCACTTATAACAATTAAATTTCAAATGTTTAAAAGCTTTGCTTAAAAATTTTTGCTTTCCTGGTTTTAAGCAAATACAGTGCAATATTTGGTGGAATCATTTGATCGTTAAGTTTCATAAGTTTGATACAAATCTGTACAAATCAACAGGCTATTATTTCAAAATTATTTTAATTATCATGATTATGGAATTTGCATAATTTCTTGTGCTTGAAATTTTTAATAAATTCCATAAAGGTCAGAATGATCTGTCACATGTACAGAAATAATTGTCAGTCCAGGAACACCAAGAGTTGCCTGTAAATTAACTCTTTTACAGTTACTATATATTCAATATTATTTGTTGGATAACAATTTTGAATTTTTTATGGATTTGTGGGTACAACAGGAGAACCACGAATTTAACTGTTCAATGAATTACAAGTTTTCTGAAGGAATGTATGCAGAATTTGTCAAAACATAGAATAACATAGAACTGAATATCCATAAAAAATGGTTGTTTTCCTCAAATCATGAAAATTGTTATCCACATAAAAAATAAATGAATCCACACTCAACAGTCTCTTGTGGTGTTTGTTTTAATTGTGTTATGTAAAATTGTTCTCATAGATTGACTTTAAAAGAAGGTTTACATTAATATAAACCAATCAAAATGCATATTATGCTATCAGTTATTTAAATTCAAATATCATATTCTATATTAAGTCATACCTCAAATATCATATTCTGTTTATATTTTTTCAGATTCGTGGAATGTCAGTTGATGAAGCCATCAAACAGTTATCATTTCAAAAGCACAAAGGGGCACACATCATTAAAGAGGTATGCATGGTATTTTTTTTTAAACTGCTAACTTTTGATTTTTCAAACTTGGTTGACTCAAATTTTTCGAGGGGCCTTTGCTGAAGGCCATATGGTGACGCATAGTTGCTGACCTCCATTTCGTTTGGTCTTTGGTAAATAGTTTACTCTTTGGCAAGTATACCACATTTTTTTTTAAAGTTGATAGATTAGAATATTTTGTTATTATAAGTTGAATGTACAAGGTTTTAAGACAACTTGGGTCAATATCTTGTTTTACATAGGCGGTAATGGTAACGTTTTTTCCTGTAGCTCAGTCCATTTCATACTTGGATATGTATGATAGCTCGTTTCGAAGCTGTGACATTTTCCCTAGGTGGTTAAATTTTCGGGGTACAAAGCGAGATTACTTTTTCCGTAAATTAGCATACCCAGAACATCCTTTAGTGATGCGGCTCCTTGTGGTAAAATATCCCCTTTTTAACACAATAAGTTCTTTGAAAATTTAATACTTTGAACACATTTAATAGCTCCATAGTTTTTACACATTTATTCTATGTTCCTCTTCTTTTCATATCTCCACAAATGGTTAAGCTCGGTCATTTGTTAAAAATAGAAACATATCCATCTTGATAGGCTACCAGCCTATTTTGCCAAAAGATTATTAGGCAGGCTAGACTTATCTTGACTTTCATATTCTTGCCATATGCTACAGGACTATTAAGTGTTACACTTTATAGTCTGACTTTCTGTCCTTACGTCTTTCTGTCAGTCCCATTTTCTTTTCTGCTCTGAAACTTAAGTTAGCCTCATGCATATTTAATGAAACCCATACACAATATTAAAAACCACAATACAGTTTAAATTTGGGCAGTGATTTAAATGTATTTACCATTCAAGAGTGATGCCCTTTTAAGTTGGAAAATTGCAAGGAAGGAGTACCATCCAGATCCTTATTTGAAGCAAAATTATTTAAACAACTTCTAGAAAGCAAAGTGGTATATGAAAACCCCTTAAAATACATGAAAGAAAGAAAGGTTGTTAGAATGCACCCAAAAATAATTTAATCAAACATTTATTTAGTTCATTGAAATGAGTATATTTCTTTTTAATAGACAATAGAAGAATGCCAGGAAATTGCTGTCAAGGATCATAATGTAGAGTTTAAATCAAATATGTGGGTTGGTAAGTATACAATATTTAAGTTAACCAAGTATTTCTGGGAGTCTAAACTGAAATAAATCTATGGTAGATATCCTGGGTTCAATTTTATCCTAAAAACTTTAAGATATTTCTATTTGTCAAAATAAAGGATCTTTGTTACATGTGGGTCTGACAGACAAGGCTTTTTCTATTTTAAAAAATCAGGCTGTACAGTTGCCTATAATTGCCAACATCTACTTCATTTAAAATTGATGGAAAGTTGTCTCATTGGCAATCATACCACATCTCATTGTTTTTTTATTGATCTTTACTTTATCAGTTGATTGACAGATTTAAGAATATTGACTACAATATATTGCCAAAAAAAATAAAACATGAATTGTGAAAATATCATGCAAATAGTTAATCTTTTTCAAACTTTTTTTCAGAGGATTCTTTTATGAAACAGTCTGCAATAGTGAAAGGCTTTCGTATCATGGGTCGAGGTCGAGGATCTAGAGTCCGATATCGTTATGTTCATTACTTCCTGAGATTACGAGAAGGGAAACCACCCAAGCATTACTATCCCCCGCCAGAAACAGGATATGAAAAAATGGAGAACTATATTAAAGACCAGAGAAAAAGGAGAATTTTTCTAGCGTTATGATATCTTTAACCAATAAAATACTTTAAAAATAAAGTTTGTTCACCAATTTTTTTTGCTTTCCATACAGATGTTCACCTATTTTGAAAGAATTCAATCAGTAATATTTCAACAAGCCAAAGTCGTATGCAAAATTTTACCAAAAGCTATGGCATAACCCATTTTAAAACTTTAATTTGAACTTGTAACTGTTGAAAAATAACAAATAATTCATAGTGCTTCTGTTTTAATGATTTATTAAAATCATTTATGCATTGCGACCTTCTTTTCTCTCCAAAACAAGTCTTCAAAATGGAATGCTCCATTGCTTAAACTTTTGCATGATCTTGATTTGAAGCAATTTCCAAACTAAGACGGTTTATTCTTCCACAACAAGTCCTGTGGAATGGAAGGTGACATTGTTAAAATCTTTGGAATATCCTCTTCTGTCGTAACATTTGGGATTCTTTTTCGGCTGACTACATTTTCAACAAGACTTTTCTTATATTCCGTCCACTTCCTGTTTGCTTCAAACTTCAGATACAGATTTTGATTAGAGGGTATTTTTTCCTCATTCTTGTTCTTCATCTCGTCCAGTTGATCCGTCATTAGATTTATTGCAAAGAATGCAGAGTTGATCACCAAGCATTCTACTTTACCATTTGTAATGATATAAGTATCCTGAAGATTTTCACCTGCGGATAGAAAAATTAGATCAGTGTCTGGCTGTTTGTATCTACTGTAAAGTAACCTTTATTTTTTGTACTAATAGTAATAAATTCACATAGCAACACCAAAATAGATGTTAGGGTTTAGAGACAGGAATGTTTGTATATACTTTGTTCTATAAACTCACTATTATTTAATTCACATATCAACACCAAAATTGTAATCAGTATATAGAGGATAGGACTGTATGTATTTACTATAAAGTAGATATTAATGTATGTACTAAGGGAACGGTTTATTCCTTGAATGCCAACATCCTTTGATCTACCGACAATTTACCTGTAAAATTATGTTGGCATTCGAGGAATAGGTGCAAGAAGTTATCACAACAAAAGTGGATGCTTTTCAAAACAATTATTCTAATTAAACAGAAAATTAAATTCCAGGTAGTTAAATCACATTGAATTTCATGTTTGTAAAATTGTTGAAAATTCATTTGTTTTGCTGTAACTGCTTGAACAATATGCTCTTCTCTAAAAATGAAACTTTGAAATTGTTGCATTACTTAGTTTAGACTTTGATGGTTTTTTTTTTCAATATTTCTATAGTTTTGTGTGCTGTGATTTTCTCCTATTTTATTTGATGGAATTTCTCCAAACTTTGTATATTCTCATACTTTTTTCATAGCATAAAAAGAAGAATATTTTGAATAATATGTTATTTGTTCACAGACAGAGAACACAGAAAACAATACTTATAACATAAGTAAACATAAAAGCAGATTGAAAAAAAGCACTATAAATCTTCATATGTGAATATTATAGAATATTTTATACAAACAATTTTCATTTAACAGTCTATTACAAGTGTAAAATTTAATTAATTGTTCAATCAAAAAAGTAAATATAGTTTATATTTACTAATAAAATATTCAATATGATATGGATTTAGATAAATCTCTAATATCCTTTTTCACTTTGAAATAATTGTATTTATTTAGAAATTCTTTTTTTTTTTTAAATATGTCTTATGTTAAGAAACATTTCCATTTCCAAAATATTGTTTTTTAATGAAAAAGTAATAAAAATATTTTTATTTTCATTAATTCTTTAAATTTCATGATAATTTTAACCCCAAAATCTACTATATTTTCTTATCAAAAAGTGATAAAATGTTGCAATTTTAGCAAGTTCTCTAATTAAGTTTTACATTTAAATACTTATAAAATCATTTAGATAGTTATAAAAACACCTATTGTTCTTATATAAACATCTATTGAAATATTTTTGTTGGCATTCAAGGAATAGGTAACATATAAAATGTTGGCATTCGAGGAAGACACCAAGGGAACAACCATTTGATGTTTAAGGGGGTGGACTAGGATGAAATGTTAAAAAAAAAAAAAAAAAAAAAAAAAAGCAGGATGAGACACTTTCCAAAAAAAATGTAGGATTACAATTTTTGTAGAGAAAAATATCAGGTTAAAAATTAAAAATAATTAAAAAGACAGGACTGAATAAAGTGAAAAATAAAAAGGCAGGACAGAGATTACAACACAAAAAATGTAGGATAAAAAAATAAAAATCAAATGGTAACTCCCTCAGTAATAGTTATAAATGAACATACCAACACCAAAATAGTCACCAGGATAGAGAGACATGACTGTCAACATGTGGTTTTCTGTTCTACATATTCTTGTGTGTTTCCCGTATGGCTTGTTGAGAAATTCAGAGTGATCTTTCTTGTTATCAGACAAAAACAGGGATGGTCGCAGATAAGGGGACTGAGTCCTGAGCAGTGATATTTTCTTTATCATGTCACATTTCCCTTTACGTATGAAGTAGACAGCTTCTGTCAACTGTGTTTTGTCTCCAAATATCACCTGGAAAAGTACAAGCAACAAAGATGAGGGCCCTCATGGGGTTTTTGATTATGTGATTACTTGGCCGTTTTTTTAATGATTATTTGATTATTAAGCCAAATATTTCATGATTATTTGATTACCTAGGACTGTATTTTTAGTTTATGATTATTTGATTACTAAAGATAAGCAAATATTTAATGATTATGTGATTATATTGGCAAAAAAATGGTGATTATGTGATTACTAGGACCCCCCATGAGGGGCCTCAAAGATATAAATCAGCATTTTTCAATTTCTATTAAGATTGTCTTAGCAGGAGTAAAGTGACATCAGAGGCGGATTTAGAGGGGGCGAGGGGGCCCCCCCTTTTTTTGGGGAAAAAAATGGTTGCTTATAGAGGGAATCATTGAAACGTGACTGGAGTGGGCCCCCACTTATGAAAATTTCTGGATCTGCCACTGGACATGACAAGTAACTTATCACCAGATTTGCACTTAAATGAGCATCATGACAGGTGCCACATATGGATCAGGATCTGGCTTATTTTTCTTTGGCATCTGAGTTCATATCAAGTTTTTGTGGGGTTACTGTTGCTCAATAATTAGTTTTCTATGCAGTGTTTTCGTCATTTTTCAATTTCTGCAATGGAGGTGTCAGTTTTTGTGAGTTTTAAATTTTAGCTTGGTATCTTCCTAAATCTTTATATTTTATTTTGTCAAGATGTTTTATCATACCATGGTAAATCATGTTTCACCTTTTTAACTGTAAGAAAACTGGGAAAAGGGAGATCTTTTTTAAAATAAATTATTGGATTTTCATTATGTTTTATGAAAACAAATTTCGTGAGTAAAAAAAAATTACAAACAACAATGGTTTAATATAATGAATGATAGATATTTGCGATATATAAAAAAAATCGCACAATATATGTTATAAGAAGTTCAGTAATTGCTTAACTGATAGTTTTGTATGTTATCAATCTTTGCTTCATATTGATAAACATATTTTTTTCAATCATGGATATTTCAACAACAAAGGAAATGAACAATGGGAATAAAGCTGAATCAGATCATTAAATATGACTAAGTTTTGTTTGACCAATTTCGGGTTTGATTAAGAAAAAGACAACACTAGACCAAGGACTACTATACAAATCCTTCACTGGACTTGTCTTATCAATATGTGATCAAATATAATTGTTAAATAAGCCCTAGTCAGTGGGGCTAGAAATACCCGAATGGAAGGTCAAAATCAATAACATTTTAGCTAAAGAGCATTGAAATAAAGAAGTAAAATTGCTATGATAATCGATGCCTGTGGAAATGAAACATTGGTATTGTGCACTATCTTCTTTTGATATTGATATTTATCTTTCTATGAACAGAGACCTATAATACAATATGTCTATGCTATTATATTGTAAATGAGTGAAAATGAATTTATTTTCTATTCTTAAATTTAGAACTGTCCTTTTTACGCAAAAATGAGTTCAAATGCGACCGGGTGTTCTACGTTCTTCAAGTTCTCTACGTCCAATTTTCCCCGCTTAAATGTCACAACTATTGGTTTGCATCAATGAAGGCAAATAACTGGTAAACCAAAATAAGCGGAATGTGTAATAGGGCTTACTGTGTTGTCCGGGAATGACTTCATATCTGACATGTCTGTTACGCTCTTCATCTGGTCAATGGAGGCTCCTTCGAAACTTTGTTGGTTCCTGATAAATGTATTTCTTTGCTGCCAGTTCTCTTCATATTGGTGACGTAAAACATTATTAAACTCGGACTTGCTGAGACTTAAAAACTCGCTATCACCTAAAAGATGTAAATAAGAAGAGAGAAAGGGACGAAACAAACGAAAAAATAATTTTAAGGGGGTCACTAAACAAGAAGCAGTAATCAAAGTGTACATTGAGTAAAAGAAAGGCTCGTTTATTATTCTATAAATATAAACACAAATCAAATTGTATAGAGAGAGAGATAGAGATATATTTTATTTCCAATAGTGGACCCATTACAGGCATAGTCAGTACATTGATTTTTGTCGAGCCTTCGACTTTAGTCGAAAAAGCGATCCTAAGCGATCCTATACATTCCGTCGTCGTCGGCGGCGTCCACAAATATTCACTCTGTGGTTAAAGTTTTTGAAATTTTAATAACTTTCTTAAACTATACTGAATTTCTACCAAACTTGGACAGAATTAAGCTTGTTTATGATCATAAGATAGTATCCAGATGTAAATTTTGTAAAAATAAAATTCCATTTTTCCGTATTTTACTTATAAATGAACTTAGTTTTTTTTGCGGGGAAACATTACATTCACTCTGTGGTTAAAGTTTTTAAAGTTTTAATAACTTTCTTAAACTATCCTTGGTTTGTACCAAACTTGGACAGAAGCTTGTTTATAATCATAAGATAGTATCCAGAAGTAAATATTGTAAAAAAATAAATCCATTTTTTCCGTACAGTATTTTACTTTTAAATGGACTTAGTTTTTCTGCGGGGAAACATTACATTCACTCTGTGGTTAAAGTTTTTTAAATTTTAATAACTTTCTTAAACTATCCTGGGTTTGTACCAAACTTGGACAGAAGCTTATTTATGATCATAAGATAGTATCCAGAAGTAAATTTTGTAAAAAGATAACTCCATTTTTTTCTGTATTTTACCTTTAAATGGACTTAGATTTTCTTCCAGTTAACATCACATACAGTCTGCAGTTAAAGTTTTCAAAACATTTATTAGATTCATTAACTATCCTAAATTTTTACCAAACTTGGACAGAAGCTTCTTACAATCATAAGATAGTATCAAGAGATATATTTTAATTGATTTTTTCCTCATATTTGTTGAGCCTGCGATTTACAGCAAAAGTAGGCGAGACACTGGGTTCAGAGGAACCCTTACAAAATTTATTTTATCACACAATTGCAATAGACAATAAACAAACATAAAAATAGAAATACGTTTGACAAAAAACATGAAATATAAATTGAGTTTATAATATATGTAGTCACATATCAAAACCTGTATGTTTAGTGATAATTGACCATGCAACAGAAGCAGCATCACATCCATTATGTATATATTTGCATTATCACTGAATCGTACCAGTATGGATGGTCTACCATTAAAAGAGGGTGGTAAAGGGTTATTTTCGTGCAACGTGTTTTGCCATTTTTATCAAGTTGACGTTCAGCCGTGAAAAAGGTTCGTTATTCACCGTGTTTCGTGAAATCGGCTAAAAGATCAACGTGCAAGACATTTTTTATTGTTCGTTCATCGTAAAATTTACAATTTTATTTCGCGTTCTTCCATGCAGATACCACCCCCCTTTTTTTACACCCTCTTAAAAACATTATAATGACCCTAGGACTATTTATACTAACTTAATAAAATAGTCCAACAATGACAAAATTATTTCTTGAAATGTCAAAGTAACTAAATGACTCAACACTGTCAATGACATGATCAGAATGCCTTTTATTCGTTTCGAGGTAGTCTAGATGAGCATAGGCGGATTTAGGGGGGGGCAGGGGGCCCGGGCCCCCCTTTTTGGGAAAAAATTTGGTTGCTTATATAGGAAATCACTGAAGCGTGACTGGAGCGGGCCCCTCTTAGGTCAGTCAGTGGGCCCCCACTTATGAAAATTTCTGGATCCGCCACTGATGATCATATGACCCAACCAACAGTACCTCAAACTTTTATATATTTTTTATAACAAAATGCATACTGTATTCACACATTTATATTTTTACAAAATACGGTATACATACTAAAGCTATCCTGATTAAGCTAATTCATAGAGAGTCAAATTTACGACTGTGATTTAAATTTTATCTTTGTAAAATATCGAAATCTTGACCATCCCTACCATTCATAAAATAAAGTTACCCCCCCCCCCCCTCCCCAATGGTTAAGGGAGGATGACTGTTCTTATCTATATATCCCTCAAAAGATAGATTCCTGTTGTAAGAGTTATTTACCTTTGCAAACTGCCGTATAGTTTCTTTTCATGTCTCTTATGAGAGCAAGTTCTCCAAACGTAGCACCGGATTTAACATCTTTCAGATGAATAACGTGTTTGATGCCTGAAAGAATAAAGACATTACGCGAGAGACCGTGCATCATAAATATACCTTTCAAATGAATGTTAGTGGCCACAGAACACAGTAACTTCGCTGTGCATTTCTTTTAGACAATAAATTAAAATAAAAAAAACTGCTCTATCTCATAAAGATTTTTACAGTGCAATGTACTAATATTGAAACAAATAATATAATATCAAAACTATAGAAGAGACTACCAGCTCAAACTCAAAATATGGACAATTCTATGTAAAGGGTGTTTAAAAATTCAGTTTGACAGCTTCAGATGATACTTTTTTTACCTTTTTTAACTTAACCAAACCAAAATTTTAATCATGTAATTTCATCCCCTTACAGTACTTTATATTTCATGCATAGAATATCATGCAGCAAATAAATTTGGAAAGTGTATGAAAAAAATTTGTAAGTTATACAGCCTGACTTTTCACACTATGACAACGAAAACCAAAGGACGATAACTGTTCTCGGAACTATTATGCAGCATCGCATAACTAGAGGTCAAGCTGCATTTCAAGCATAGCAGCAGTCTCTTCAACTGTCGATGCACCTTGCACATCTCAATCTTGTTGCGGTTCGTGCGCTCAGTTAGTGTTTATTTCCTGGATTTGTCCTTTTTATTTAATGTACCAAAATTTAAAAACCGTTAAACAACTTTCGGTTTTATTAGATTTTTATTACTTAAAGAGTGATTTGAATAAAAGAAAAGCCCGTGATGAACAGCAAACGTGGACTGTAAGCCAATGAAACAGCAATCCAACTACGCCATTAAAGGGAAACTTCGTAAAAAAAAATTGATATTATGTCCATTCTGTATAAGAACGCTCAAATTCATAAATACAAAAAGTCATCTGAGATCATCAGACGGTTTCTTGATATTTTGGCAAGCGCTCAAGATTTTTCAGCAGCAAATCAGCCAGTCATGAGTTGTAAATAGCGGGTGTGCGCTTTTTGGATCTGTCAGCCTTGTACTCCCTGTTTTTTTATACTTTGGTTTACGATAATGAGTATTCTAAGCACGAAAACACGTACATCTTGTTTTCTTGATTTACTTTTAAATTAAAGTGTTCCGTTCTTCGAAAAAACTACATCCAATATTTGATGACTCTTAATATGTGTACCTTAATTGCAATACAAGTCATGATAATGTAGGTGTGTTTATCTGATAAAAGGTGCGCTGGAAGCCTGCATATCAAAGTTGAAAAGTGTAACTTAAATTGAAAACCTAAACACATGTGTTAGGAAGCAACAATTTAACTTTAAAAGGGGATATATGTTTTTTTTCCTATAACATCTTCTGATAACTTATTTGATGAAAAAAAAATATTGTGGTCGAAAAGATGATAAAATAAACAGCTGCGCCATGAGCGCATGATACGCCCTACGTCTTGTGTGGAAGTTTTATGCAATAATCATAAATAGTTTCTGAGAAAGTTTTAAGCAATAACCATATATTATTTTTGAGACATGGCGGGACATGTGAAACCCCTCACCTGGTTTTTTTTTTACAAAAAACTAAATATCACTATAATAAAATTTTGAATCAAAACCAAAAAGTATACAGATCTTTAGATTAATATAACAAAGAAGTGTGAAAAGTTTTAAGCAATAATTATAAATTATTTTTGAGATACAGCGCGACATGTAAAAAAAAAAACTCCCCTGTTTCTCCAAAATAAAATTTTGAATCATCACCAAAAAGTAAACAGATCTTAAGATTAATATAACAAAGAAGTGTGTAAAGTTTTAAGCAATAATCATAAATTGTTTTTGAGATACGGCACAACATGTAAAAAAAACCTCCCCCTTTTTTTTACAAAATACTCAATAACTCAAAAATGGAATTTTTAATCATCACCAAAAAGTATACAGATCTTAAGATTAATATAACAAAGACATGTGTAAAATTTTAAGCAATAATCATAAATCGTTTTTGAGATATGGCGCGAGATGTAAAAAACCCTCCCCCTTTTTTACAAAATACTCAATAACTCAAAAATGAAATTTTGAATCATCAACAAAAAGAATACAGATATTAAGATTAATATAACTAAGAAGTGTTTAAAGTTTTAAGCCATAATCAATAATCGTTTTTGAGATACGGTGCGACATGTGAAAAAATACACCCCTGTTTTAGTTACAAAGTGCCGTTACTCAAAAAGTTTTAATCTTATTTTCACCAAAAAGTATACAGATCATTTGACCATCATAAGAAACAACTGTATTAAGTTTAATGAAATTTGAATAAGTCGTTCTCAAGTTACGATGCAACATGTTTACCGCCGGACAGACAGACGGACGGACAGACGGACGGACACCGGACATTTGTATACCATAATACGTCCCGTCAAAATTTTGACGGGCGTATAAAAATATTCTGAATCTTTATTTTTCCCAAATATTATAGTGGTGCTACATTTTGGAAAAAAAAAATTCGGTTGATAGCGTCGAAAAGCAACAAAAAAATGTTCCCGCTTTGCGAAGAAAAAAACTGACCATACATTTTTTTTAAAGTAAGACAGTTGCTCCCTTACAATTTACAGTTCCATCATATATATGTTAAAACGTACCACTCCTCGGATCTATATCTGTCGTCTGCAAACTTACACACCCAGAAACAACAAAATACATCCGGGTTCCGATGTCGCCCTGCTTTATGATAATTCTCTGGTCTTCAAATCGATCATACCATAACATTCTGGCCAGATCTGCTTTTATCGACTTGGGATACTTGTGAAAGAAGGGGAGACGATCCATAACTTCCTGATAAAAGACCATGGAACAATTAACTGTTATAAGTCATAAGATTTTTAACTAAGAAATTTCACTTTACTTTAAAAGCATGCTTTTTATGCCCAGTAATACATGCCTCATTCAAACTCAAACATTTCCAAAATTAAACAATCGTAGAATTATTGAAAGAAGAGGCAAAAGATACCTAAGAAACATTTAAACTCTGAAGTTGAAAATAAACCGACAACTCTATGGATGATTGCTTTAAGTTCTTTGTAAAGTTGCTTCAATGAAATGGATTGACTGTCGTTTAAAACGACGAATTAGCATTGTGTCCTGCACGCTAATTAGTAATGACTCTAAATTACTTCGGACTCCTATCAGAAGAGCCCGAAGTCTTATCAGCGAAACCAGTGACACTCTTACGATTAGAAATTGTATTTGACCGTAAGTTATACTGGAATGATAAAATGGTAAATGACTTACGAGTATTTTTACTTGTCAATTATTTGTAAAAAGAGTTCAAGGATCCCAAACTGGAGTCTGTAGCCAGGAGAGGATCCATCCATTTTAAATTGTGGAGGTTCCCAACACAGGATAAAATGGGGGTGTGTTCCAACTATATGTCCCCATCCAAATGCATTGATCGGCCAAAAAAGGGGATCCAACCCCGGACCCCCCCCCCCCCCCTGGATCCGCCACTGGTAGCCCATAATGTTCAACCTGGACCCCAACAATAAAACTTTACATGATCGAGCTGTGCTATCCACAGGCACTCGTCTCTGATTTGTTTTCCTTTGTACCTTTTAATATCACATGTTATATCAAGTTATTTAAGAAAACAAAATCTGAGCCTGTTGTGCTTTCCCCTTATAACTACCTCAAGAGTTTTAATATCTCTTTCTGTACGCTGATGTACCATTTTCCATAAGGCATCCCTAGCTCTATGAGAGAGTCCACCGTATGAAGTTGTCGCACTTCTGAAATAGCTAACATCAAAATCCAAAACATTACTTTTGTGGCCCTTTTCGTCTTCTTTCTTTACCGAACTAATTTCTTCTCTTGTTTGCATTTTCATTTTCGCCTTCACAGCATTGAGAAGACGAGACACACATATAAATTTATTCGTAAATCTTCGAAACCTTTCCAAAACAACCGCCTACAAAAAAAACACCAAAAATAATAAAAAAATAAATGGATAAAAACTTGTTCATTCGAATTCATTAATTACTTCGTTCATCCATTCATTATTCATCCACTCGAAGCTTTCCTACATATAATACTAGTACATCATTTAAAACAAACGTGTATAATGTGGTTTCAAAAATAAATCGAAATGATTTCTATTTGGTTCAGTTCAAAGGCGCAGGTCCAGGATTTGGAGAAAGAAAGGGTAAACCAACGTTTGAAGTAAATTAAATTCTTGTTAAAATTATATACATTTATCATGTACATATATATGTAGCTTCGTAAGGGGGTCTGAAAAAGTAATGATTCCGATCTGCACAAATTTGAGCCGTTAATTGGACTGTTAGTATTCTTATGCAATATCGGGTACATCTAATTGAAAAACCGGTGTCCAAGCTTCCATTACGGGGCGCCGAATGGGACTCTTGTGGTTTTGTACTCAAAATTCAATTTTGTACGGACAAAAGTGACTTTTGTTCAACAAAAATAAGTTCAGTTTAACAAAATTTGTATCATACTACAAATTTAAAATTTTGTCATACAAAATTATCTATCAGCGGACAAAAGTCACTGTCATGACAAAATTCATTTTTGTTACACAGACTTGAATTTTATTACCTAATTTGAAAATTGGGCGACAAAAGTCAATTTTGTATTCAAATTAGTTTAGTTTGGTTTCTGTGAACTAATTTGCATACAAAATCGACTTTTGTTACACAAAATTGACAAAAATGAATTTTGTCTCAACAAAATTGACAAAATTGACTTTTGTCTCAACAAAATTGACAAAATTGACTTTTGTGAGACAAAATTGACTTTTGTCACAACAAAATTGACTTTTGTCTCAACAAAATTGACAAAATTGAATTTTGTCTCAACAAAATTGATTTTTGTCTCACGAAAGTCAATTTTGTCTCACGAAAGTCAATTTTGTCGTCACAAAAATGAATTTTGTCGTCACAAAATTGACTTTTGTCTCAACAAAAATGACAAAATTGACTTTTGTCTCAACAAAATTAACAAAATTGACTTTTGTCTCAACAAAATTAACAAAATTGACTTTTGTCTCAACAAAATTGACAAAATTGAATTTTGTCTCACAAAAGTCAATTTTGTCTCACAAAAGTCAATTTTGTCTCACAAAAGTTAATTTTGTCTCACAAAAGTCAATTTTGTCTCACAAAATTGAATCTTACCTCACACAATTGACTTTTGTGATTTAATTTCCATATCAGGTAACAAAAGTCAATTTTGTATGCAAATATGTTTATATTTGCATACCTTTTAGACAAAATTGACTTTTGTCATGACAAATATAAATTTTGTCTACAAAAATGAATTTTGTCATGACAAAAATGAATTTTGTCTACACAAATGAATTTTGTCATCACAAAATTGAAGTTCTCACAAAACAAGTCTGTAGCACATAGTTTTGTAAGACAAAAATGATTTTGTTATGACAGAATTGAATTTTGTACAAAACCACAAGAGTCCCATTCGGCGCCCCGTATCCATTGCTTATAATAATGATCTGACAACGCCGAGTTTTTTTCTATTTTAGCTGACACGACTTTTTGGGATCCTCTGGTGTTGTCGAATAAATACACACTTTGATAATTTGAAGGCTGCAATTTCATTGGCTGACAAAAAAATTAGAATTTTAATAAGATTCAAGTCTTACCTTTCTGTCGTCTGCAACAGAGACATTGGTTGAACTTGGAACTCCGCCTGGAAACCTGCGACTGACAGTTCGTGACAATAACTGAAAAGAGCATTTTGAAAACGTGTCAAGAGGGTCTGGATGGGCCAGATTAGAGAACAACGGTGTACTACATTTGCGCGCATTGCCATTACATGCATTTTAGCGCAAAAATCCTTATATTTGCACCAGTAAATACAGGTAGAATGATATTCATGTATTTATCGTCGCTGGGCTTCCAAAATGTAAATTACAAATTTTTCAAGAAAAAAATATTTCAAACAAGCTTCGAAAATTTTGACAAAATGCATGCTTCCAAAATGTCGTATGTGAACTTGAACATTTTTGTGAATAGCAGTGAAATAAAAACTTTGACATTTCTGGATTATCCGAGAACTTAAATTATTTTCACAGAAATAAAGAAATGTATAATTATTTTATTCCCAAAGCCATTATACAACGATTTTCAAGTTTTCATACAACATTTTGGAAGAAAACTTTACAAACAACTGACATTGGCAATTTTTGTAATATGTCTTATTTTAAACGTTTTGATTGGTCTACTTGTATGCCTTTTTGTAATACCAAAGATTTCCTCCCGCCCAGAGCATTGGTGTCAAAAAGAATTTTTAGCCAAAAAAGTTATATACGACATTTTGGAAGCCCAGCGACGTTATTTAACTATTTTTCGAGCGTGACAAGTGCGCCAGTCCTATTTTTATTGTGCACAAGCACTTAGTCCTGGAATTAGATACAGATACAAATTTAAAAACAGTAAATGTTAAAAAAACAAAAATTAAAGTAAATTACTCGTTGTAATGAGAATGGAATGAATCTGGTTCGTTTGCAGTACGCCTGGCCTCACGGTCATAAAACTTTCAAGCATGATTTTTGTACTCAGGCTCGAAAATCAACCAATCAAATTGCTGGATTTCATGTTTCGAGCATGATTTTTGTGCTCCGAGCACTGAGCAAAGTTTTATGCCTTCTGCTATTCGGTTAAATTATGAAACAGAATAATATTTACTCTGCAGTATTCGCAATTAAGTTACATGTATGTCTTAAGCTATTACAGATTTGTCATGGATTACTGCATACATTTGTTTTTAAATTCAAAACGCAAAATAATATAATACTATAGTCATATTTAAAATAAATTTTCTTTATTTCACTTGTGTTACCTGTAAAACGAAAGCGCGCAAATGTAAGCAAAAGCTGTGCGCAAATGGGTTTTGTTTTAATACCCAAATATAAAAATAAGTTAATAAAACGGGACACTGGCTTTTCTATTTGAATCGAGGTTGATGGAACGATTTTAATTTCATTTGCAGATCTTGAACGTTTTGCATTTTGCATTCCATATTCCCCTCCCATAGACTACCGGGTTTTTTTTTTTTATTCTAGTGAAAATGTGTCAACTTTATGTTTAACCCACAATAACGTTTCCCCTTTTTATTCTGGATGCACGACTATTTTTGATGAAGGATATACATATCACCTGCAGAACCCTTTTTATTATTTGCATAAAGATTTACCGTAGATGATTTTCCCGTGCGCAAGATGGAAGAAGGTGTCGTAGATAGATTGATACGGCTCAGACGCGATTTGTTTCTTTTCAATCCCAACGATAATGGAGCTAGCCCAAGTTTAAGCGATTGTTTATGAGTGTTTATTTCACTTCGCGATGGCCTCAGTGCTAAAGGAGATGTTGTCGGAGACCACAATGCAAAAGATGAGTGTGCTCTTGTTTCGTCAGCTATTGTTGATGGTTCATTGGCAAATGGAGAATTCGATCTTTTAACGTATTCATTCACAGAATTGGTGTCTATGGTAAAAGTCACGGGGATTTGAGAAAATAACGTTGAAGGTGGTCTAGACATAGAACCGGGTGGCGGCGTCTCTGTAGATATCTGTATGGTTATTGGTGAAGTACATGTACGATTTAGTTCTTTTAATGGAATATCTGTTGAAATTTGAATAGAGGCCCTTGGCATTCGCATTGATTCTAAAGTCCCTTCCGAACTTGATCTGTCCTCCTCTGATATGCATTCAGTTCCGGGTGGCATCTTAATTTTCTTACGTTTATCTTTATTTCCTACCACTTTACTCATTCCTGGTTTAAAATATTCACTTTTGTCATATTCATAAAATGTTTTTTCTGCCTTTGCTATTGTATTTATATTCGATTTTTCAATCTGAAACCTCTTTGGTAATTTCAGCGGATCAAACCTGGACTTAGTACCCATCTTTGTTAAACAGCCCTTCTTTGATATCTTCGTTTTTGTTGTATCGGTAAATTGCAGAAAACTAAGGTCGGATCCTTTAAATTTATCTAATTTTCCCTGAAGATGAAATCCACCCAAATTATTCTCTTTAGGCTCGTCACACATCAGTGAAATAGCATCCATACTGCAGACACTGCTTTTGAATGAACTTCTATTATGCGAACTTCTGTTGTTCATTTCTCTAAAAATTGATGCACTATCTCTGTATTTTCGTGTTGAATCTGATTGGAAATCCATGTTATGCCGACTGATAGAATCCTCCCTGCCTTTGCTACTTTTGGTGGACTTTCTTGGGGATTTCTTGTCTTCTTTATCCTTCTTCTTGTGATCGGTTTCTCTTGTTCTATTATCGAAAGATTTCTTCTGAATATCGACATCCTCTTTATGTTTCAACGGTCTCAATCTTGAGGGAACTGTATTTTTTTCTTTTTTCTGTGTCTCATCTTTTTTATACTCTATCCTTTTAAAATTTGCAGTTCCATATTGGTCATAAAGGCGAGTGATTCCAGCAGTTTGGCAACTTTCAATCCAGTCTGTGATTCTTTCCTCTGCTTTGATCTTTACTTTATCTAATTTATCTTTTGTTAGATCCATCTAATTGCCGACTTAAGACATCACAACACGTGTGGTATCCACGTGCTATTGTTTACGTTTTGTGTCAGAGGTCAACGTCATGCGCACTCAGTCTTTGCTACAATTTCGTCAACTTCCGGCATAAGAAAACACGAGGAACGAAGGTTAACATGTTAATATATATATGATAAGCTAGTTTTATATGCATGTAGAGTCAAAGTTTAACAAAACTTATGCAACTTTACACCTGACCTGGTTGAGGTCTTCAAATAACGACACCTAGTATAGTCCTATATATTTTTTCTATTTCATGGAGTGTGTCCATAAATTATAAATTTTAATTTTTAAAAAGTACAAAACGTCAGGACTCATAATTATTCGGAAGCGTCCCAGAAAAAAAATCTTTTTTTTTTATGCATAATAGAATTCAGATTAAGATCGAATTTACCAGGATCTGTGTATTTAAAGAAAAGGTACAAATATGAGTGGGGATAGGACCTTTATTGGGATCCCGGGATCGGGGATATGACCTTTATCGGGACTCCAGGATCAGGTGTTTTTAAGCTCTGGATTTCAGGATTGACCCTTTTTGGGATCCTGGAATTCTTTTTAAAAATTTCAGGATGTCGGGATTTTAATTTATTTAAATTCAAGACCTCAGGATTTCGTGTTTTTAAGCCCGGGATTTCGGGATCAGGATCCATTCTTACCCCCCTTACCCCCTCAAATTAATGTTTGTATACACATATCCAAAAATCAACACCACTTTGCATATTTGAATATTATACTACTAATAGAAATTATATTGAAATGATAGGGAATTTTGAAAAAAATGTATGTTTTAACTTTATTTAAGTGATAGACAGGTTGCTGGGACAGAAAATAAATATACACAACAATATCCACCATTTAAAAGAATCATAATGACTGTTGTTACAGAAAACAAGGTTCCTGAGCTATTGTAAAAGATTTAAGCGAGAGGGTTTTAACATTCTAGTATAAAGTACAGGCTAAAAAGGCTGAAACGTCAAATTTGCAAACTTTGTGTTTTGGAAATTGGCTTACAAGGTCATTAAATAAACAGGTTGCTGGGATAAAACTTGAAACTTAAATGTCCAGAGAATAAGCAAGTCCAAACCTTGATGCCTTGTATGTGTAGTCGTTGAACTTTAGATTCCCATGTAAAGTTTAAATGCCCCTATTTTAAGAAGAATAAACCCACGAAAACATGAAAAATTCACTGAATTCGCGTTTATTGTTTTGATTTTGACCGCCTAACAACTTTATGGAAATATCAGAGTGATTATAAACAAGTACTCTGGGACAGGCAACTTTAATATAATATCTGTGTTTTAAAGATTTTAATGAAATCAAGCCAGTCCCACTGGCGGATCTAGAAATTTTCATTAGTGGGGCCCACTGACTGCCTAAGGGGGGGGGGGGGGCCACTCCAGTCACGCTTCAGTGATTCCCTATATAAGCAACCAAATTTTTTCCCAAAAAGGGCCCCCCCCCTAAATCCGCCTCTGATTCCATTTCAAACTATTATAATGTGGTACAATTATCATTTAATTATTATGAATATTAATTAGCAAAAGTACATGTACTACTAGTTTCTGGCTATGATTTATATTTGTGCATCTCTTTCATTCCAAAATACAGTACTCACAACAACATTTCTTGTGAATTTATGTTTATTTTTTCTCTTCAAAACTGTCTTTTTGTGAATTTAATCAGCAACAAATTTAACTATTCACTTTTTAATACCATACTAGTTTGTTTTTTACACGGAATGTCATAGTTCTCAGTGATCTGGAAGGGTTTTTTTCACTATGGGCCCAGGGCCCTCAAAAATGAATTCAATGGGCTATTTAAAAAAATAATGGGCCATGTTGTCAAATGAGTGGGCCATTTGAATTGACTTCTGTAAAAAAATAAAAAAGTATCATTATTTTTTGGCAAAGAGGTGATGGTACTTACCTTTATAATTTTAAATAATATCATGGATATTGTTCCTGTGATTCTGTAATTTCAATGAATTTACAATAACTTCTTCCAAAACGGACAATCTTTATTTACAATGTTTAAACTGGTACTGTTGCCTTGACTTGTTCATGTTCATGGTTTTTTTTTACATCAAATTTGGGTCTTCGTCGATACCATACTTATTCCAGATGTTCCGTATTAGAGGACATTTCAGGCACTTCCTCTGCACTTCTTGTATTATTATTATTACTTCATCACGATGACAAGAATAACAGTAAAGAATACCATTAATTGATAGAACAAAACAATATTTCGCTGAAGTCAAGTTTACAAAATGTCAAAACGAGCCAAAAACCAAAAAATGACAAGAACAGTTAAGCGCCTTTTATGGAGACAAAAACCATATTCATAAAAAGGCTTCGGGGGTTTTCAATCGAAATAATAGCAAGCTAAACTAAATTAAAAGATTATTATTAGAGTTAAGGTAGCACAATACAAAGATTTGTTCACTCCCAATCAGACAGCTTTAAACTGATGTAGTTCATTTAATCCTTCTTTATATATTATAAATGAGGTACCAAAAGAAAGAAGAAAGATTCATCTTTCAAATTGTGTCAATTTCATTATGACATAACTATTGCATAATTAATTATTATGTAATAAGTTGCTATATTGTGATATCCAAACTTGAATGAATTTAGCATCTTTGTTCCTCATAACATCCCAAAATATTTAATAGATTCTTGTACAACACAGCTTGGCCTCCAAAACTGTGTCTCAGATTTCCAAAAACATCAATAGAACAAATTTTATACCCAATTGAATTTAGTGGTCTCTTATGAATTATTGTTGCAAATTTCATTGTAGATTTATGAGAGAATGAAATACAATAGGAAAAATCTGAGACACAGTTTGGGAGGTCAAACTGTGTTGTGCAAGAATCTATAAAATATTTTTGGGATGCTATGAATAACAAAGAAGCTAAATTCATTCAAGTATGGACATCACAATATGGCAACTAATTACATAACAATTAATTATGTAATAATTATGTCATAATGAAATTATCACAATTTGAAAGATTAGTCCTTCTTCTTTCTTTTGGTACCTCATTTATAAAATTAAAAGAAAGATGAGTGGAATTACATCAGTTTAAAGATGTCTGGTTGGGGATGAAAAATCTTTGTATTGTGCTACCTTAAATCTCATCTGTAATAGCCAAATTTCACAAATTTAAAGTTGCTAATAAAAAATTATATCATGAATGATGGTTAATTACGTTTTTTGGGTTATCAGTTAAACCGCATGGTTCTATTATATTACCATAGGAAAACACCCAAGACTTAAACCGCATGGTTTTATTACCATAGGAAAACACCCAAGACTTAAACCGCATGGTTTTATTACCATAGGAAAACACCCGAGACGTCATAAAAATATAGGTGCTCCTATGATTGGAGGAACATTATACAGTTGTGTATACACACATGGCGGCACGGAACACGATCGTAAATCCATTTGACATTATCTAAACGTTTCGAAACGATGTGAAAAATATCGTGCGCCATGTGGGCGCTTACATTTGTCACTTTATGCGCCATTTCTGGTCAATATGCGCTATAGGCGCAGGGCGCACGTTCTTCCCGATCACTGAGTTCTGTCTTATTTTCAAGTGAAATCAACAATTTGTTTTACATTTGTTCTTTAAGAATCAGATTAGATGATTTGAAGTGTCATATGACTATAAGCATGATAAGAAGGAATTCAGACTTTTAACAGAGTGCACATAAGATCCTACCAATTGCTCCATCAATATAAATTTTAAAGCCCGCTATATATCAGCCACTGACTATTGTTTCATTAGGCCAAACAAAAATATATATGTGTTTCCGCTAACATGCTGAAAAAAATTAGGGTAGCTACATGTAGGAAGGCAATATTATTTTAATTAATAAACATATTTTAGCTGGTTACTAGAAGGGAATCAGTCCGAAATTTTATAGTGCTTGTTACAAAATGGCATAAAAAGTGTTAGGATCTATGCACTAAAATTAGGGTAGGTAGGGTTTCAGAGCGGAAACACATGTTTTTAATTTTGTTTGGCCTTAGTACCAGAGGTACAATGTAATTACATTTAGTTAAGACTACCACTGTCAAAGCTTCCAAGGTATAATTTATTTATTTGTACACAAAGTAAATATTACTTTCTTTTTTTCTTCTTTTTAAAATGCCACATGAATACATTTTGTACATGATGAATATCATGAATATACAAATGAAGTAATTGAAGAACATGAAGAAAGATATATTTACCTTGAGATGCAATGTATATCCAGGGTTGGCAAAAACCCGGGTTTTATGAGTATTGCCCAGCCCAGTGGGAAATACTGGGAAAACCCGGGTTTTACTGGGTTTTAGTGGGTAATACTGGACAATGCTGGGTAATGTAAAATATTTGTCTGAATTTTAAAGAGGATTCAGTGATAAACACAAATGCAATACATTTAATAAGATATTTATACCCTATTTTGTTTGTTTAGCATTTGTCTAGATTGGCAAACTGTAAATAGAAAGCAAATAAATCAAATGAATATAGCTCCTATTATTAAAGAATTAACAATTACATGTATTTAAGAAACATCACATTTAAATAATGTATATATATGTACTGTCACTAATTAATAAGTAATTATTCAGATTAGAACACAGATTTGTTTATGTAACAATAATCTTAAGTCCTTTCAATTTTATAAGTGTTAATGGCATGACCCTGTAGGGTGTTTATTTAGCAATATGAATGTATAACAATTAAAATTAACTATTCACTTAAACACTGCAATAAAATGCATTTTTCAAAGTTTGGATTATTGAAACAATACTTGGTAATTAAAAGGTATCTTTAATTGTGCAAATCTTGTATTCTACCTACATATAAAATTAATAGAGAAGAGAATGAAATTGAATTTTCTAGAAATGACTGTCAATGGTTATCTGTATAAAAAGTATATATTTAGCTGTTATACTATGAAAGTATAACAAGTCTTTACTATTTTGTGTTAAAATAAGCTTTGAAAATCATATTGCCCAGTAATGCCCACTAGTACTATTACCCATTTCTGGGGAGTATTGCCCAGTTTTCCCGCCCAGGAATTCCCGGGTGGGTAATACTTTGCCAACCCTGTGTATATCACTTGTAGGTTTATATGGAGATAGGAGTTGTGGTAATGCTCACTTTCTTTTCATTCACATGCATAGGCAAAATGAGCAACAATTTTGTGTTCAGATCTTAACAAACTTTTTTTCGTCTTTCAGATATAAACCTCATTAGCCGACAGAATCAAAAGTTGATTTATAAGAACTATGAGCTACGATACAGGTTTTGGTGCTTCGTCATTTGGAAAGCCACCACCATCATCATTTGGTGCTCCACCACCTGGAGGTCAAGGACAAGTGGATTCAGAAATGAAATCATTCTTAGAAATGGAATCCCAGAAGGCACAACTTCAGCAACAAATACACAAACTAAATGACGTCTGTTGGGATTTATGTGTAGACAAACCAAGAGAAAAAATGGACGGACGTACAGAAACATGTTTATGTAATTGTGTGGATAGATTCGTAGACACTTCATTATTAGTTGCAGGACGATTTCAGAATTTGATAAATAAACATCAGTGAGGATAGATTCTATTAAGATTTATTCACCAGATTCATCATTTAGACTTGATTTTTTTACATTAAAAATGTTAATTTATAGTGAGATGTTTAAAGCGTGTTAATCATACGTTTTTTGATTGAGTTAAGTCTGCCAATTGATATTTTATCGTATGTTTTTCTATGTTGTGATGTTATGCTATTGTTTCAGAGAAAGGGAGAAGGTTTGGATCCATTAAAACGTTTAATCCCGCTGCAAATGCATGTTTGCACCTGTCCTAAGTCAGGAATCTGATGTACAGTAGTTGTCGTTTGTTTATGTAATATATACGTGTTTCTCGTTTCTCGTTTTGTTTATATAGATTAGACCGTTGGTTTTCCCGTTTGAATGGTTTTATACTAGTAATTTTGGGGCCCTTTATAGCTTGTTGTTCGGTGTGAGCCAAGGCTCCGTGTTGAAGGCCGTACTTTAACCTATAATGGTTTACTTTTTAAATTGTTATTTGGATGGAGAATTGTCTCATTGGCACTCACACCACATCTTCCTTTATCTATAGCCATTTAATTTACAGTAAAAATACATTTATAAAAACATGGATTTTAAATTAACATGTTCTTCTTAAAATTTCAAATCAGCAAGAAGCATGAGAAGGTTTGGAAGGGACAAGGGTTGCTCTTTTCCCCATATATACATTTACCAGTCATGTGCAAAGTATCAATAAACAAGACCACATAGTTTTAATTTCTGATAATTTCTGATAAATCTTTATTTTACTGACATATTTAATGCTACCCTGAGAACAATCAAATTCTGTTTATATATATCCAATGAAATTGCAGAGCGTAAAACGGTTTGATCTGTCAGTCCATCATTTCTTCATGAAGTCTGTCTGTCTGTTATTGTTTTTACCATGCTCCTGCCAATAATTTTTTTGTCTGTGTGCTTCAAATAAGGATAACATGGAAGACCATCAATAAAAATGATGCTGTCCATTGGTTGTCATTTGTTATTGTAGTTCATAGGCGTTTCTCTTTTTTAGTGCCTTTCCATAGGAAAAGTGAGCTTTAACCATCACTTGGTGTTCGTTGTCCTGTGTAAACTATTTCAAACATCTCATCTGAAAGTAGTAAACCAATTCCAACCAAACTTAGGCTGAAGGATCCTTAGGATATCTAGAATAACGTTTGTGGCTTATCTATATCTCAAGAATTAAAGCATTTAGATCTAGAGCAAATCTGACATGCAGGAAAATTGTTCATTTGGTCATGTTCTATCAACACAGAAACTTTCACATAAATTTTGCAACCGATTGTTGGGTTGCTGCCACTAAATTGGTAATTTTAATGAAAATCTGCAGTTTTCAGTTATTTATCTTAAATATTAATTCAGATAATCATAAAGATAAACTGTAAACAGTAAAAATGTTCAGCAAAGTAAGATCTACAAAAAAAATTATATGACCAAAATTGTCAATTGACCCCTTAAGGAGTTATTGCCCTTTAAACACAATTTTTATGCAGTCCGACGTAATTGGTATCACGTCGTTGTTGTCAGCTTCGTATGAAGACATTTGATTTCGGGACAATTAAATTTAGAATAAGTAAATAGAAATCTATGAAATTTTAACACAAGGTTTATTAACACAAAAGGAAGGTTGGGATGGATTTTGGGGGGGTTAGTGTTCCTAAAAGTTATGGAATTAGGGTCCAAAGGGGCCCAAATAAGCAATTTTCTAGTTTCCAGACAATAACTTCTGTACTTCAACCTAAAATGGTTAATTTTTACAAGTTGTGACTTTGATGCAGAGTTGTCTCATTTGCACTCCTACCACATCATCTTATATATCTACGGGCACTTAGGGGCTCAGTGGTTTAGAAGTTACAAAAATGTACTTTTGTAACCACTAGCCAGTTAACGCTGAAGGTTGCGAGTTTGGACCCCGTTGATGCAGGTGCACTCGACTCCAATCTTCATTGGCTATAATTGCCAGTTTTCCTATTGGCGGTAATTATAAATCTAAGAGGCTTCCTCCACCAATAAAAACTGGCCATCACGAAATAGCCCAAATGTGGCATCAAAACACAGAAAATGAAACCAAATGTATGGCATTCTTGCTTAAAAAAAAGAACATAAAAAAATTATGAGTACAAAGAAGATTTTAGCAATTTCTTAAACCAAATATAAAAAACCAAAGCAGTAACAGCAGATCTGAGTGTAAAGATAGAAGTAACAGTTTGATAAGGTCTATAGCCATGCTAGCTATCATACGCCATAATTTTCAGAAAAATTAGATTACCCACTTTGGAGTTGAAGCACTTGTAATGTCAGATTGTTTTTGCAATTTATTTTATATCTTGTTAAATATATCACAGATGAAGATAGGTTTATTTTAAACAAAACAATATGCAACTTGGCAAACGTCAAATGACCCCTTATTGTAGTTGTGACTCACAAGTCAGGAGCCTTTGTATTTATGTGACTGTCCAAGTTCAGTGGTGGTCGTTGGTTCATAAGAAAATAAGGAGATGCATGATTGCCAGTGAGACACCTTATTGACATAGTAATAATAACAAAGATTTAGCATCTCATAACGACACAGTTTCCAAAGACAAATCAGGTCAGGTGCATGAAACAAATGATATAAGTCAGTCAGATATGAATGTTGCATATTTTCAACCCGACCAGATGTTTAGTAGGATGGAGGCCAGTTTCACATTGGCGCTTGACAAAATTTGTACGCAACAATCTGATTTATTCAATTCGAAATTTCAATTGATGGAGCATTATTACAATCAATCTATAGAAACAAACAACAACAATTTTAAAATGTTGCAAGATACTATCACTACCATACTTAAACCTACAAGTGATAATGACAAACTAGCTGCTCGTATTGAATGTTTGAAATCTAAAATTGAAACTCAAAAGTCCCAAATGGAGCTACAAAAAAAATCTCAGGACACGAGAATTAAAGACCTACAAGTGACATTTCTGATCTACAAACTAAGTTAAACAATAAATAAGATCAGTAAAATTGAAGAGATGGCTTCAGCTTATAATTCAGTATCTGAAAATTTGAAACATAAAGAAGATGAAGTACTTAGTCTAAAATTACATTTGAGTCAAAACAATACAAACGATTTTCAGGAAGTGAAACTAAAACATCCTAAAACAAGAAATTCAAAACATGTTCTAATTGGTACATCCAACATTAAGGGGATTGACCCAAATAAACTTTCTTCCAAATACTCTGCAGAAAAACATGAGGCATTCACATTAGAGCAAACTGATCATGTTATACAGGAGCTAGAAGTTACACCGGATATTTTAGTTTTGCATTCTTTATCGAATGCTATTCGATCTACCCCAAATGAAAAGAGCATTGAATATCTACATACAATTATTGATAGTGCTAAAGAGAAATTTAATGATACCAAAATAGTAATTTCTCTCCCAACTCCAAGAGCCGACGAGGAGTCCTTAAATAATAAGGCACACATTTTGAGTTTAATGGCAAAGGAAGATCTCAGGAATGAACCAAATGTAGAGATATGCGACAACAGTAATATGGCATTTAAAGGCAGTGCTCTCCAAAAATAGTTGGATCCTAAGGACAATTATCATCTTTCGTTAAATGGCACTAAAATGTTGGCATCTAACATTAGAGACACAATAGACCGGATTCTTGGCCTCCCCCCGAGAACTCCCATGAAACGCAACGTTAACCAATACAATTATACACCGCCTAGAGTCCAACGTGACAATACAAATGATTTTGTGCCAGATGATGATTCACAACAGTATATGTACAACAGAGGCCGAGGCCAGAGATATAGAGGCGGAAGAGGGAACAATCATCAGTTTCGAGGCAATCGTGGTTATCACCGCAGGGGACATTAACATTTAAAGGCAAAGCAACTTTTTTGCGTTAATTTCTGCCAAATATATACAAACATTTATATTAATATTGTATTGTATTATTAATTTGAATTTAGTTTTGAACTTAACATATCTGTTTGGGAATTTTTAATTTTTTTGTGTGTTTATATTTCATACATGTATAACATCTTGTGAATTACACAAGGTTGATTTTATTTTTTTCTCCCAAATTACTTGAATAGTTTAGTACACATTTTAACAACACTATTTCTTAACATTAAATAGAAGTAATGAATAAGCACAAGAATATTCTATAATCTAATTTATCTTTTTGTGTTTGGAATGTTGGGGGCTTAATTTCTAAATCCTACAATAAATTACATGACCCCTCATTTCTAAAACAGATCATTCATTATGATATTATACTATTGACAGAAACACATTTGGGATATAACACCCCTATTAGTGTTGAGGGATACAATTTTTTCCCAGTTTGTAGAGTACAGTCCTCTAATTCAAGATTTTATGGGGGCCTTGGTATACTAATAAAGAATATTATCCGTCCAGGCATAAACATTTTGCAAAATACCAGTAAAGATTATCAGTGGATTAAACTGAATAAGAACTTTTTTAATCTAACAAATGATATATATCTGTGTCTAGCCTATATAATTCCAAGTACTAGTATGTCAAGTTATTTACATCAGTCTGATGATGATGTATTAGATAGTATTGAAAGGGATATGACATGCACTTATAAACAGTTAGGAGATATTATATTATGTGGTGATTTGAATGCTCGGTCAGGATCAGAGCCAGACTTTATACAAAATGATGTTTATGATACTCATTTACCTATATATAATGATTATGATTGTGATACTATTCAAGATGTAAGACATAGTTATGATAGTAAGGTTGATGTTAGAGGTAGACAGTTATTAGATTTATGTATATCTACAAAAATGAGAATTTTAAATGGAAGAGTATTGGGAGATTTGTATGGTAAATTTACATGCCATAAACCCACAGGATCTAGTGTTGTAGATTATGTTATTGTTTCAGAGGCACTTTTACCTAAAATTTTATCTTTCAAAATATCAGATTTCATCCCAAATTTTTCAGATTGTCATTGTAAGTTGTCTTTTGGAATTTTAGCAACTTATTCTTCACATTTATCTATTAATAAATTTAAAATGAATGCATTTCCAGGTGGTTATAAGTGGACAAAATCATCAACAAGTCAATTTCAAGATGCACTTTGCCACCCTGTTTGCAAATCTCTTTTAAATAATTTCATGAATCATGAATATGCTAATGAAGATTCAGAGAGAGCAGTTCCTGATTTTTTAAACATTATAAATGTTGCTGCTACAAAGGCAAATATTTTTCGCCATAAATCATCTAAAAAAAGAAAACCTAATTGTAAATGGTTTGATTCTGATTTAGGTGTAAAGAGGAAAATTCTAGTATCTAAAGGAGAATTATTGTGAAAATTTCCGTATGATCCTATTGTCAGAGGTTCATATTATAAATGCTACAGAGAGTATAATAAATTGCGTAAATATAAAATGCGCACATTTAAACAGTCCATCCTGAATAGCCTTGACAATTTAAGAGATTCTGATCCAAAACAATACTGGAAACTTATTAATTAACTTTATTTATTAATGAAATGCACATTTATACCCCTGGGGGTTGAAGGCATATACAAACAATACAATACAATATACACAATATAAAAATTAACATATCAAACATCATATATAAAGTGGTAAAACAGTAATATTTATGCAGGCGTTGTGTCCACTCCCCTCAGTGCAAATGACTTTTTAATGAACGGAACAGTAAGCTGCATAATATCAAATGAAGATAGAATTAATTGTAATTTATCTGTTTCAGACAAATTAAAGTATTCTGGACATATATTATTTATATCTTTTTCAAGCTGATTACGTAAAGATTTATTAATTTTACATTTTAAGAAAAAGTGGGTTTCATCTTCAACCGCATTTAAATTACAATGTTTACATATTCTATTTTCTCTTTGAATTCTTTTATATCTACCCCTCTCTATTTCCAAGAAATGGTCACTTACTCGCATTTTACATAATAATTTTCTATTTTCAAAACTATTTTTAGAAATGTATTTGTCTATTTCATATTTTGTTTTTATTTTACTGTACAAGAATATTTTACTGGTTTCATTAGTTAATTTTAATTTTTCAAAGAAAATATTTTCAAAGCTATCTTTAAGTTCTTTTTTAATATTTTTTGAGAATGACCTCTTCTCTTGTTTATAGTTTATATCCTGAATTTTATTTATGTCTAATTTATTTACATTGGCTATATTTTCTACATATGAAAACCATGAAAATATACCGTTAGTGCTAAGCCATTTAGATAAACAAAATGCATCATATAATAAAGGGTTATTTTCATCACTAGAAATTCTTGCTAAGTACTTAATTCTTTAAAGGAGTCTACAGATGATAGTAAAGGAAAGTCAGTAGAACCAGAAGTCTGGTTTAATCATTTTTCAGATTTGAATAAATCTCCTTCAATTAGTGAGACAAGAATTAAAGAAATTAACTCTAAAATAGAAAATATGGAAAAAAAATAAAACTTTTTGTGAATTAGATTATAGATTCTCTACTAAAGAAATATTTGAATCAATATCTAAACTCAAAAGTGGTAAAGGCCTTAGTACAAATTTTCAGGTAAATTTGTTTATTTAATATTTTTATCTAAATTCACATTTCACCTTAGTTCAATACCCATCTGGCCTTAGTATATTTTTTACCTTTTTTACCTGGAATTCACAGCTAAGCACAGAAATGAGAACACACCAACCAAACGACTTATGAGACACTATCATTAAAACAAACATCTAATACATACATAAAAGGACAGCTGTGTTACATTTAAAAAGTATTTCGAAAATGAAAAAAAATAAAAAACATATATAATTTTTAGATGACATGTTTTCGTCGATAAAACCAGTCATAAAACATATGATAAAGGGAACTAGATAAAAGAGGAACCCTATTCTCATTACACATAAGATAACGAAGTTTTTCAATATCGCATAAATACTAAAAATCAACATTTAAAAGACAGGCTTTGGCATATAATTCATGTCTGATATCAGAGTAAAAACATCAATTAAAAAGAAAGTGTTTTTCATCTTCAATTTGGCAACTATCACAAAAAATACATAAACGGTCTTGTAGAGGTTTTGGTGGTCTAGCATATCGAACTGTTTCAACTTTAAGTTGTAACGAACCAGCTCTGAATAGTGACAAAATACGTCGGTGGCATCTATTATTAACTACCTCTACATAAGGCTCCGTACCAATATACGTTTTAAACAATCTATAATTAAATTATAAATTTATTACCATTGACATTATTTTTATCATTCCATACTTTTTTTTACTATTTCCGACTTTGTATGGTTTCAGACTGAGAGGAGTTGCGGCTCTATGAAATCGATCTCTTCCCGTTTATTAGTATAGAAGTGTCAGCCAAAATCTTACATATGTATTCTGTGGAAGTACATAGTTACACGTTTTCATGTTCGAACATATAGAAAGGACCCTGTAGTCCGAGTCTTACGAATCCTTAGACATGCATTGTAAATGATGATAAAAAAGACAACAATCTGTATTATTTATATTATTTTAATATACGACAACTATAACTTCAAATGTCATATAGTTTATAACTACTTAAAGTTGACCAACT
Organism: Mytilus edulis; assembly: GCA_019925275.1. Taxonomy (NCBI): domain Eukaryota; kingdom Metazoa; phylum Mollusca; class Bivalvia; order Mytilida; family Mytilidae; genus Mytilus; species Mytilus edulis. Next base: position 83,391,204 of record CM034361.1, read on the forward strand.
TTCACCATGCATATGAAGTCCAGTAAATCCATCAATAATCCTTACGGAAACTTTATCGTCCTTTTTAATTTCAAGTACAAACATTCTGGGTTCCTGAATCGTATTCTGTTACATTCCGTGCTCCTGCGAAGTTTTTTGCTATCAGGTTTCCGTTAAGAGCGAGATAAGTGAAGAAATACTTGCTTCTTTCACACATAACTGTCTAGGAAAAAATGTAGACACCACTTGAAGGAGCGGTAAAAATCCCAGTTGACGTATCGTATCCATTGCCTACATTTGTTACAGCTATATTGTACACTACAACTGATTTTGTAGGGATGTTTTTTAAAGCACCTGAATTGTTAGCCATAAACGCAACTTTATCTGGTCCTGAAAGAAATTTAAAGTTCTATAATACTTTTTCATAATCTGAAAAATATGTGAATCTGAATCTGAATCTTAATCTGAATCTGAATTAAAAGCAACTCATGAAAACTGTAGAAATGTAATTTTATTCACCTTGATTAGATCCTGGAAGTATTAATTAAATCAATCATGTATACGTTTTGTAAATATCATTAAACGAGACGAGATCAATTTAATTTTCGAACCCTTCCTCGTGATTGACAATCGCAAAAACTTTTTTATTATTTGTAATTTTAAAATCTTTGTAATTTTAATTTGTAACAATTATTTCAGCTCAAAGAGGGTTTCGTAATAGGTGAATGTCAGTGACCGCTGTGGATAGTAAACTTGGAATTGATAGAAAATAGCAAAAACAAGTTATTTCTAGTATATTCATGTTCATATAATACTGTAAAACACCAAAATTATTGAAGTAATATAATAAATAGCGGAATAAACGGATTTGGGAAAAAAAGTAAGAACTCTTAGACCCCCCCCTACTTACAATCCTTGATAAAAATGTAAATTATTTTGCTTGTTATATATTGGCCAATTATGGGCCGAATACCTTAAGAATGCGAATGACGTGCATAATATCGACGGCACGGTGTTTAAAGCTTTTAGCTTTCTTAGTATGGTAAATAAAGTAAAATTGGGTATTTTCTATGAGTCGTTTAAATCACTCGAAACTAGGCGAGACATGCACAGTAGTGATATCTGTTTCATAATATTACACTGCATGTTTATAATGTATTGAAAGTTCTTTTTTGATTTGGTGAAGTTTATCAACCGAAGACATTACAACTTTAAAAAAAATGTTACTCCCCAACCGTGTACAATAACACAACGTGTAGCTAGATATAGAGGGTTTTTTTTACATCATAATATCGACAACACGATGAAATTCTTCAAGCCCTGTCTGATGAAAGAAGGGAGAAATACTCATGCGTCAATTTGTTAAAATAATATACTGAACCTCTTTCTTTACAATCACATTTTCCCTCATTGCCTTCAACGAGTTTAAGCTGGTATTGAATACTTTTCATGAGATCAGCATTTCTGGAGCAGGATCTATGTCCCGTTACCATAAGTGTCATAACACAAGTTAAAAGGATTTACCTGGAATAAACTGAACACGAGGCTCGACGTTAATTTGTGTATGTGTCACATCCATATGTGTAATATTTTCTTTTATAACTTAATTGATGATATAAAAGCATTACATATTATAGACATTGACGGCGAAAAGGTTGCTTTTTTATTATATGCAGATGATCTGAAAATACAGAAGATATGCAGAAATTGATTAATGTATTAAAATGTGTATGGTCAAGGATTTGTATAGTGAGACAATACACTATACAAATCCTTGATATGGTGTAATGATAATTGTTTAAAAGTTAATTCAAATAAATTAAAAATCATGCATTTTAGAAATCCCTCTGTGATAAGATCAGATTTTGTTTTTAATATAAATGGTCACTGGGGTAAAGCTGATGGCCGTAACTGCATTCACGGTCATCCCAAGATGTCGGATGAAAAATTAGGTCAGTATTTCTATTGTCTGTTGAGTGTTTCTATATCATTTTCTTTAAAAAGCATACATTGGTATACGATGTAAACTAATAAAATATTCACACGGAAATCGCAAATTACTACCGAGAAATGTGTATGAAACAGGAAAATTGGATTTGAAAAATCGCTGAGATGACCGTTAATCGTGATTAAAATATTTTCAAGATGACCGTAACATATAACAATGATGACCGTGATTGGTAAATAGATGACCGTAACTTGTAAAGGATGACCGTAATTTATTAAAGATTACCGTAACATTTAAAGGATGACCATCAATTCTAAGAAATATCCGTATTTGTATTTCCTTTTTTGTATCAAATAGTAAATCTCCGGGTGCGGGAGTTTCTCGCTACATTGAACACCCATTAATGGCCTTCGGGTGATGTCTGCTCTATGGTCGGGTTGTTGTCGCTTTGACACATTCCCCATTTCCTTTCTCAATTTTATAATCTACTATCATTGACATAAACTCAAAATACAGCAAATAGTTAAAAGAAATTGAGTAAATATATTTAGATCCGATAACCGCGCCCCTATTGAGACAAACTCATCAAAAAGCTATGAATATATGGATATTTCTTTTAATAGACGTTCATCCTTTAAGAGTTACGGTCATCCATTACAAATTACGGTCATCTTTTATCCAATTACGGTCACCCTTGTTATGAATCGCTGATCCTGTTACGGTCATCTTGATTATGATTTACGGTCAACTTAGCGATTTTTTCAAATCCAATTTCCTGTTTCATACACATTATTCGGTAGTAATTTGTGATTTCCGTGTGAATCTTTTATAACTTTACATCGTACCAATGTATGCTTTGTAAAGAAAATGATATAGAAACACCTAAACCAACAATAGAAATACTGACCTAAATTTTGATCCGACATCTTGGGATGACCGTGAATGCAGTTACGGTCATCAGCTTTACCCCAGTGCATGGTGAAGTCATTGATTACGTTTCTAGCTATCAATATTTAGATTTTGCATAAAAAAGTCGTCAAACTTGATTCATACGATAGAACAATAAACAGAGCATGCATAGGCTATATTTTACTTAGCAACAGCTTTACTACAATAGGGCATACGCATAATTTGATTTATCCAATGTATAATTGAATAAAGCTTTTGCTGCATAAGTAAATTAATATTAAGCTTATGCTGATCTTAAATTGAGCACATATATTTTGAAATGTATAGCATACTAGTATGTTAAAATCGTTCACAGAATTCCAACACTCATTCAAAGTAGTCACAAACATTATAAAACGATATAAGATTACATGTAGTCATCCTTATGGTACCATGCTTAATTTTTACTTCAAATACAAAGAAGTGACATATACAGTCAGTTACACCGATAAGACGCGGGAAATTAAAGGGGTAGGGGTTATCTCCAAACTCTTGAAACCTGACTTACTCCTACACTATCAGACTATAAAAAATCTCTTTTAACACCCCCCCCCCCCCCCCCCCCCCGCATAAAAAAATAAACCCAAACCAAACCCAGCCAATCCCCTGAATAATGTGAAGACATGGAGGTTTATTGAAATTTAGCAAAAACAAATTTCTATGGAAAAAATAAGTAAATAAATTACAAACTATCATACCTCATTTCGATCTGTGGATTCGCTAACTAGACCAATTCTGATCAGTTTTGATGATTTTTGGGAAATATATCAAGTGTATCTCTATATTACCACGTATGCTACTTTAATAACACGCAAACTGGTCATTTTGTAATGTGAGTTGAAATCGATTCTTATAAGGAAAAATCTAAAAAAAAGGCTTACAAATAGCAACATTGGTTAATTCTGGTATGTCCAAAGTTATAATAGAACATGCTACGGTCCTCCTCTTTATTACGGTGTATATCTCCCAGTTGATACGGTATTCCCGGGCTTGTATTTCCTATCATGATTTTCTTGATAGAGGATTGCTACTTACAAGGATTCCTGGAAGCTATTAAACCAAGAGTTCCAAATGGTGAAGTTAAAATCATCCCTTCGTAAATTTTACGGACGCCATCACGAGTTGGTTGCCTGTTATTGAATAACCGTTTCACAGATGATATAGGATGTTCCTTAAGTCGTAACTTCAATACCCTTTCCATTTTCACGAATGTGACCTACCGAATTAGACTATTTACCGGATTTGTAATAACATGAGAAACACGACGGGTGCCACATGTGGAGCAGGATCTGCTTACCCTTCCAGAGCACATGAGATCACCCCAAGTTTTTGGTGGGGTTCGTGTTGCTTATTCTTTAGTTTTCTATGTTGTTTCTTCTGTACTATTATTTGTCTGTTTGTCTTTTTTTTTTAGCCATGGCGTTGTCAGTTTATTTTCTATCTATGAATTTGACTCTCCCTCTGGTATCTTTCATCCCTCTTTTGAGATACATGATGAAGGTGGTAACCTGCGTACATACATGAGCATAAACATTTTCAAAAATGTACACCTGCTAAACTAGAACCTGAGGACTGATTTAGTGGTGTTACATCTTACAAAGTCTATCAAAATTATTTGTGCAGGGAATTCCGCCCATGTAGGTACTACAGGGCGTCTTAAACTTGCAGGGAGAAGAGATTTGTTTTGCTCCGTTTTGAAGACCTCTCTGTAAGTTTCAAAAGGACAGAAATAAAGCGCTGTTCCTTTGCTCTCTGTGTGTGTTTTCTTTTTGCTATGCATGGATGGATACACCATAACTCTTGTTTTTACTATGTTTTTGTGTTTATCATACTATATAGAATGTCAGATCTCATAAATATAATGATGTTAGTTTTGCAATACCCTGATTTAAATAATCTAGCATTTGCTATAATAGTTTGAGCATCTGGATTCACCTTAAATAAATTATCATAAGATTACTGCAATAAAGAATAAACTAAGTACAATTAAGGATATGTCTATATTTGAAGTTTTTTGGACACATATAAACTTTTTATTTCTAAATATTTTCTGTATATAATAATTAACATTAGTCGTCCAGGTAACAGATTAAGGGTCCCTGTTTACAAAATGAAGCAATAGAAGGCTAAAAATGTAGTCCAGTTTATACCTTGAATTTCAGTTAGTTTCAAAAATATATCCACATAATGTTTAATAGAAGCATCCAACAGATATATACCTTAATTTCAATATAGTCAGTAATTAATAAGATACCCAAACCGTGAAAAGATGTGCTTTTATTACAATACACATGAAAGACTAACCAGTTTTTTTTTCTTAACATTTTTGTAGGTATGTATATAATGATAAAATATATATTCTTATACAATAAATGAGAAACAAAAATGACTTTGTCTCAAGTTGTTACTAACGAAATGTAAAACGACAAAGAGACAGACATAAGCAATCCAAAGTGTTATTAGAGCTTTCTTACAAATTGACGAAAGGTATGTACGCTTGACGAATCATACGTTAGACTCGTTTTAGGGATCCTTTATTTTGACATATTTAAAGAATCGTCGTGGAACTTCGAATGCTTTTTACCTTAATTTTAGCCTAGCAATGTCCATTATCATCCATGCAACGACACTTATTTTTTGTGAGATATAGGATATCGGGACGTACAATAGGTAAAAATAAAATACCACCAGGTGGAAGGCGATAACTCGATCTACAAAATATTTTTGCAAAATAGGGTAGTCAGTTTCTGAAAATAAATGCCCCTATAAACTAAGAAAATAAACTCCCCATAAAAAGTCCCCCTCCTCTTTTATTTCAATTTTTTTTACAACGTTGCATTATCTAACCCGTAAGAGAATACCAAAGCAAATAAATTGTCCTCTTACCCCCACGGAAAAAATACGATGTAAAAAAAAAAAAAAATCTCAGTTCAAATATTTTTAACGCCCAAAATAATAAAATAAAGAAAAAAAGATGATCTTCATACTTTGCATATATGCTGGTGCTCGTTTAATAACTTGTGAATCATCGCCTCTCCCTGGGTAATATTCATTGACCCCCCCTTTTGTATGTCTATATGATACACCGGCGTTAGGCTCTCCAATGGAACCGTTATTTTTAGCATATAATTTTCCTTAATCTATTATATATATAATTAAGTCAGATAGAGAGAGACTTTTTCGTTTTTTGTTTTACTTTGAGTGTAAGGGAACAAACAATTCACTTCAAGAGGGTTATGCTTTTTTTCATTTAAAACTATTCTGATTCCCAATTTGACCAAAAAAATATTGTGGCCAAGCAGATAACAAACATAATATTCTGAATACAGATTTTCCCTTCACCTAAAAGTGTTAAAATTTTGAAAAAAAATAAAAAATAGATTGATTGATTGCGTCGAAAAACTAAGAAAAGGAAAAATCATAACCCCCTCCCCTTTTGAAGTTCAATGGTTGTTCCCATGACTTGTTTGTTTTTATTCTTTCCCCCCCCCCCCCCCCCCCCCATTTTATACTTGTTTAACAGTGTGAATTTAAATTTTGTAACGTTCTAACTTCATATTAAACTGAATTTGCAATTAAAGTTATAGTTTCACATTTGTCGTCTGCGAATGATCACAAGAGTTACATTATCATTAATAGAAAAAAAAACTTGATCACAAAATCTGTTTTTTTCTAGATTTATTTCACATTATTTTTTCAAAACATTGTAGCATCATTGTTTTGCAAATCTCGATATTCCACGCTGACCTATAAAAATAAAAATAAATGTGAATATTATTGATTATTGTCGTTTAAATTAAGACTAATATACTTCAATAATGCTATTTAAATTTTAATCGAGAAACTCGTGCCTAAACAATTCCCGCGGAAATGTGTGTACTCGTGGTTTACGTAAGTAACGTATCGGACGTAAGTGTATTTTTCTTTGTTTTCTTATATTAAAAGCGTGTATTATTTGCGATATGCTTATTTTTGAAAGATAAATTTGATTTGGAAAATAGAATTGAGAATGGAAATGGGGAATGTGCCAAAGAGACAACAACCCGACCATAGAAAAAAACAACAGCAGAAGGTCACCAACATGTCTTCAATGTAGCGAGAAATTCCCGCACCCGGAGGCGTCCTTTAGCTGGCCTCTAAACAGAAAGAATGTTGTTTTTGCCGGATAAAACAAAGACTCTAAATTGTTATTGTGGAAATGAAATACGTGCTCCCTTTACGTTCATTCGTACCTTTCGTCAATTTGTAAGAAAGCTCTAATAAACGACGACGTGACACATACAACACCATGCTGAAATGTAAAACGACGACGTGGCACATATACAACACCATGTCGAAAAGTTAAAAAACCCCAGACAAATGTAAGCCAAAATCATGTAAAAAGTGCAGTGATGCAAGCAACACCATAAAAAAATGTAAAAGGAATACAATTATTATAATTGTTTATTTATCAAATGTCGACAAACAAATTACAATGGGGCTTCTATTGTAATAAACCAACTACAGGTGAATTTAAGGAAGCAGACATTGGTTCAGAGAGATAACTCTTAAAATCAGTTATGCGTTTGTAACAGTCAGTTTCATCAATATATTGTAAGCATTTACCTGAAACAGATTAAAAATTATCTTTGTTACCTAGAAGTTTACAATATATTCTTGAGAATGGTTGAGACAAACGTACTGATGATTTTAAGAGGCGAGCAAGAGATAATTACAGTAATTCTTTATTTCATATTTTGATACTTATGTATGACTAAATATCATTGTTCTGTAACAAAAAGAGAAAGAAAGAAATGAAATCAGTAATTATTTATTTCTTTAAAGTCATATTTATGAGGAACCTCAAATTAAAAAAAATAATGCATATGTTTTTTTTTTATAACTCAATGGATAGTTTTCATTATAAAACTTATGTACATATACTTTTTTCTGAAGAAAATTCTTTAATTTGTTCATATTCAGAAGAAGTTTAAAAAACTAATATCTGATTGTACATGTCAACCACGTGCTCAATATCCATGCTTTTTTGTTGATTTTTGACAACCAGGTGACAATCGTTAAACTTCGTCTTCAAAACACGGACTTTAATTACCTGCCATATTTTCACAACAACACTGACCGATTGAAAAAAAAAATTGACGATTATACGAAATGTATGCGAAAAAAATGATAAAATCGTGCACAGAAGACTTAGTTTTGATGTTTGTATGCACTGGTTCAAGATTTGGAATAACATTATTTTGCACCGGTCATTCGTTTCATATGACTATAAATCAGAAAATACATATTAGTATTATGAAAATAAAACTATTCATAATTTTACATTAACATAAAAAGCGATCTGTAAATTTTTTAATGCAAAACAAACTGTTGTTGATATTTTGTTTCTTTTTTTCCCTCTTCATGAATTTACAGGTATCATATATTTATCGCGTGGTACAATAATCAACCAAGTAAAATAAATTAGCATAATGAGAATTCTATGAAAAACATGGATTAAGTATAGCAATTAAGATTTTCATGAATATAATAATAATAGTAATAGTAGTGCAAGACCATTATGTACATGCACATTGTATAACAGTATACAAAAACTTTCAAATACTCATATACAAACATGTATACATGTATGAATATGCATTATCCTCATTCAATTTAATCAGTGAACTTAGCCCAGGAATTCCAGTACAAGTTGTGTTCTTCATATAAAAATATTTTGAGGAAATATGTTTCTCTAAAATCAAGTTTTCTTTTAATATGTAATTTTGAAGTCCTTTTACATGTTTTATATGAGTTTTTACAAACTTATAATAAAAATCTTCAATCTTAATCTGTAAATGAAGTTTTTTGTCTGTAAAATAACTATTTTTTGTATAAAATTCAATTAAGAAGTATCGTTAAGGCTAAAAATGACAATTTTCAAAATAAGTGGAATTTCGAAATATATTAAAAATCCAAGAATTTATATAGTGCCAAAATAAATTATTCTATGGTTTCTGGCTCTTCCTTACACAATGTACACAAATTACAATAAATAAGGTTATCAACTGTTGTTTATATAAGTTGTATCTAATATTTATTAAATAACAAGTTTTAAGAATTGAAAGCTTTTTTTTTTGTAATTTGTTTCGGATGTAAAAGCGTTGAGCAAAGTACATTTTGTATGAAGCGGGGAGGCGTTTCATTCTAAACATGTGCGCACAGGCATTTTGCTGGGTTCTTGAAACACAGGCACTTGTCTCAGAATTTTTTTTTACTATATGCCTTAATATATTATATTAAGGTATATAGGAATTTTTTTTTTCTGAATATATTATATTAAGGTATATAGGAAAAAAAAATTCTGAGACAAGTGCCTGTGTTATATTAAGGTATATAGGAATTTTTTTCTGAGACAAGTGCCTGTGTCTTGAAAACACGATTTTCATCAAGTTTTTCTTTTTTTTTACCTGTGCACTGTATTTAGGAAGCTCATGTCATTATGAATATTGCATTTCATTTAGAAAGAAGGTTAATTTCAGAATGACGTAAGATCGTTGCTAGCCAATCAAAAGAACGTATACTAATAAACCATACATGTTACTAATAGAATGACACATTTATTTAACTTTAATAATAGTCAGACATGAATATTCACCATGAACTGGCATGTCAATATACCCTACTGTGATATATAATGTATCGTTTGTATTTAATTGAACAGCCACAATTTCTGTTCCTATACCAAACTTGCTATTATCTCCTTTTTTTAAGACTGGATTGACAACAGTCCATTTTTTCTAATTTCAGATTGAACATAATTAATATAAGACAAAATCTTCACCCCAACCAAATAAAGTCCTGGCTTTTCGCAGGTTAATATACCAGATGATTTGAAATTCTCCACATTTTCAATTCCATTCGACAGTTTCACAGCACTGAATTTTATCATGTAACCTTTATAATATGTGAGGGCACGAGGAGCACACGATCTATCTCATTACAACTGAAACGAAAAAGAATGATAAATCCAATATGTTTGTTTTCGCGATTGTGTATGTGTGTTTGTGTGAATAACAGTCATATCAAACGTACGACAACTCAATTGCTGTTCTTTTTCTTTATGGTTTTAATTCGATTTTTTGACCATACTCAATATAAATGAACATACTCTCAAACTTTATTAAATGTTCGAGTGATAAATTATAATCAGTGAAAGAGTCGTGATTTACAAAAGGAGACAAAAAAAAAGTTATATCACAAAAATACTGAACTCCGTGGCAAATAAAAAAACGGAAAGTTCCTAATCAAATGGCAAAAATCAAACGATACCATTTACACCGAGCTTTCTCGTTTAATACTTACGTTATTTAATGTTATGAATGGCAGACTCAATACGAGAAATACTTTGGGCGTGTAATCCTGGAGTCCAACCGACAACTTTTGTCATTTGTAAAAATTAAGATTTTACCCCTGCGTTATTAACTTTGAGGTTAAAAGATTTATTTTACAGTAATTATCACTGGCGCTTGTTGAATTCTATCCTTTTTGTATAAGTATATGTTAAATTGAAAATGAAAATGGGGAATGTGTCAAAGAGACAATAACCCAACCATAGATCGGAAAACAGCCGACAGCCACCATTAGGTCTTCGACTCCGTGGTGAATTAAGAGATAACTTTATTGTATTTGAAGCTTTCGGACGTCCATCGGTAGTTTTACTGTCGCAAATTTAGTTTACCTGACGACGCGTGACGAATTTTGGAAAGACAATTCAACATACTGACCTTTTTCGGTGGCTGTTTTAACCTCGGACTTCAGTTGCTCTATCCATAGGTCGAGTCTATTGCCCATTGTTGTCATAGAATCATGGATCTCTATGGCGGAACTGTTCTGTTTTGTCCTTACATTTTATCATAATTCGTTTCCATTTTCATTTGTAGTTCAGCTGAAATAAGTTTGATTACATTAGAATTGGAGAATGGAAAATTAGTAGAAAAAGAAATGTAGGGTAGAAGGAATCTAATGTGCAGGGAAATCAAAACCTACCAGCTTAACAAAGACAGCTAACGCAATGGTCTACACCTAAAAAAAAGGACGAAGAAACAGTATTAATCCCCAAAAGACAAACAGAAAACTAGAGATTAAAAAATAAATCAATACATGATTCTCGGAAGGATAGACTAAAATTAAAAAAAATTGATACATGTATCTATTAACCATTTTTTTTAATGTCTTGTCAGTAGTGCATGAAAGACGACTTTGGGTGTAAACAAATAAAACAACAATCCAACGACATAATAAGTAGCAAATAAATTATAGAGTTAACATATGCTTTTCCACAATAATAATAGATACAATATCACAGTTCCGTATCATCCCCATATTCTAGAGAACATGAGAGAAGATTGGATCTAACATTCATTTGCAAAGACCGACCATCGATTTCTCAAATGAGCAAACACATTAAATATAACAAAAGAAGACCCCTCGCAAGGTTTTGTTCTGGGAAAGGCACATGGCAATATTTGCTAGTTTTGTTTCTCTCACGTGAATCAAGTACACTAATAGAGCGAACAAATGAAACCGCCCCTTTATTAATAAAAGCAATACTGGTCAATTATAGACTAAATGGGCATCGATACAACACAATAATGAATAAACAGGGCTACTATGAATAAAAATTCCCATTCTAAAAAGCTGGGCTAATATGAAAAATAGGGCAACCAAAACCCAAGGCCGTTATGAATAATCAGGGCTATATTACGTATACGGATGTTCAGTTGTTATCAATTGAAACTTCGAGAAATTGAAAATTCCCTAGAATCATGACGTATCTTATTTGACCCGATGGCTAACAATACATTATTTGATGTGTATTAATGTTCATTAATTAAAGTTTATGCAAGTGTTTATTTCCTTGCAGCTGCCATTTGTATCTTTATGTCTTATTCTTGACTTATTTATGATGTCTGCAAATTGTTTAACCCAGTGTTTTGAAATTCTACTTTGTCATGTTATCTGATAAATCAGACGCGTCAAACTGGAGGTCACTCCTTCCCAACATCGTCTATAGCTATCCGAAATTTTGTTATAGTAGCAGTTGAAACTTTGTATAGGATAGATATACATGTTTATTTTTGTTATAAGTTTATTTGTATTGATTGACCCGCCAACCGCCCCTTTACACCTCCGAGATTGTGGTTTGTGCTTTGGTAACGTGCTATGAGGGCAATGCAATAATGGATTTTACCCATTCTTTACTTGTATAAAACGGGTGACTAGGCAGCCCTCTCGTCGGGTGAACGAATCATTTGTTTGTCCATTTGACAGTTCTTTTGGATACATGTTTTAGTGTGCAAATGTTTTTTTCACTCGAGGTTATCCGTCTCAGGTTGCAAAGTGAGCCCATACCCTCTAAGCATGGGCTGGGCCAGCGCTCAACATGCAGGTATAAAATTTAAGAGTAGGTATTAATATACTTGAGTTACCTATGTTTGACATTGGATGGGCCAGCGCCCAACATGTCACGTGTAGAGAGGTATAATATTTCGAAGTATTGTAACAAGTGTTCTTCGAATTATGCTTCAAGCTGTTGTCAACACTCTCTTTTAAAGGCTCTCTTTGCTATAAAGTTCACATTGTTTGAGGTTTCATTCAAAACTCTACGAGTTATGTTTCTGATAGATGTATAATCAAGCGGCTCGTAACTTTCTCCTTATGGTCTAAGTTATTTGAAGTCACATTTATACATCTACACTCTATCGTCTATTGCAGTTGCAGCGATAGATGCTCGAATAATGTGAATTTAATTTCTTGAATATGTATTTTATTTATTTTTTAAATACATATCAATCATAAGCATGTTGCCCGTAACGCCAATTTTTATAATATTTTATATTCGTATTTAATGTGTTTTTATTTTGTTATGTATATATATTAAATATTTTTCATTTTTGATTTATTTTGATTTTCCATCGGATAATTATAATTTATTATTATTAATTATTATTATTATTATTATTATAAATTATTATTATTATTATTATTATTATTATTATTATTATTATTATTATTATTATTATTTTCTTAATTGAATTTACTTCATCAGTCGTTCTGGGTCTGTTTACATAACAAGTTTGATTAATACAACGGAGATGCTTCCAACATACATTTAATCTTAAATCAGCTGGGGTAAGGTCATTGTTCGTTCATATCTTGGATTGAAAGAAACACGGCACATAAATTTACTTATTTATGATCTTAAAGATACGGAATGAATGCCGTTAATTGTTTTGAGTAGGACAACCATACCACCATATTTACGTTTACATAGTATTCCAGCACATTGCTTAAACAGTTTCTTTTTAATACTGCATTTGGTATAATTACGTAATAGACATATTATACACAATTCCTCCATACAAAAAAAAAAGTTGTTAAGAAATGGGTGTTTTTAAGATTGTCCTCGGTCAGTTATAATGGCTTCGGAGACTGTGATGTTCCTCGGCGTTGCCTTTTGAAATTACAAGCCCATTATAACAGGCCTTGAAAATATGACATGGTCATTATGTAACATCCATTAATTAATACTATAATATCAGATGTCATTGATTTATGTACGATAAAAAATAAATACATATTTTTACATATGTGACGACATTAGGTGTACATTTTTATGACGTCAAAAAGGAATTCAGAAAAAAAACAAGAAATTTTGACATTATAATCAAATTTCGACCAATCATTTGCTGAAAACAGGTATTTTACTTGTGAAAAGAAATATTTTTCACATCGATCAAGAGACGTGAAAAAAGCAACAAACAATTGAGAAAAAATATACAAACAATGTACAGTAAACCTGACTGAACCGAACCCTTTCGGGACTTGAGATTTTGTTCGGTTTTGGCAGTCATTCAGTTTCATCAGGTTCACAATGCATACAATGGGATATGATTGGTTTTCAGAACAAGTTTGGATTAAACTGGCTTCCGGTTTATTCAGGGTTCGGTTTAAACAGGTTTCACTGTATTATCATTTTGTTCTTACCTTCCATTTTCTTGCGATATGTTGACTAGAATTCTGCATTCTGTCCACAGCAGTTTGAAATCTTATATCAGCAATATTTTCCACAAGGTCATTCACTGCTTTTGAAACCGCCTGTTTCACCTCTTTCCCTATTAGATCCTTAAGTTGAACTGTTAGACTTGTAATATCTTACTCAGCTTTAAGGCGTGCATTAAATTTTGATATCAACGGTATGTCAATTGCTGTTTCACAATTATCATGCCCACAAGCATTAGCACACACGTTTTTAATCAGAAAGAGAGTAAAAAGAACGATGGCATATCTTCGCAAAATTCTGAAAATCTTAGTTGAAATGAAACTGGGTCTGGAGATAAATCGGGTTTTATACTTATGACTTAAATAAATGTTCAATTATATATTTTTATCGTGTATATATTGCTATGATTTGATACCAGCTAAATCTACATAAACATTAATATTAATTAAGATTAAAAATAAATATTTCCTAGGTAATATATGATAATTAACCCGTAAGTCTGCATTAACATAAACGTTTACAATTTCTATTTTGTTTTTGTTAGCATAGGCCTTACTATGTAAACTGTGCAAAGATAGAACTAGTAAGTACATATAAATAAATATATGTAAGAGCACCTGTTTAACAGTATAGGTATAATCTATAAGAAAACATATCTAAAATTCAAATGTCATCTAAAATATTGGCCAATTTATTCTTCTCCAGACCTCATGACTGTTTGCTCATAATCAACATTGGATTCTTTTTATCAATTTATTAATGGTCAAAATTCAATTATGACGTCAAACCGTTAAGCTTTCCTTTGCATTTGCTAGTGTGACGTCACAAAAAAGCCGACTATACTGGATCACGACACATACAAAACCCTTTTAAACAATATCTAATGATGTCTTTTACAGATTCTTATAATATTTCTTTTATATAATGTCACACTACGGTACGAGAAACCTGACTGTTCCCAAAGCAGTGGATATCTTATAAATAAAGGCAACAGTAGTTTTTGCTGTTTGTAAGTCATACATCGATTGAGAGAAAACAAATCCCGGTTAAAAACTAAAACCGAGGGAAACACTTCAACTATAAGAGGAAAAGAAAGAAACAACAGAAACACTGAAATGCAACAAAAAGAAAAGACAATGCAACACACACAGAAACGAACTATAAAATAACAACTGCCGGACTTGGAACAGGACATTTAAGATAAAATTGTAAAACGTACACACAACACAACCTATGACAGCACACAAAAACAGCACAATAGAACCACGAACTGTCCGTCACACGACTCTATCAATGCAAAAAATTGTGACGTCACAGGTAGATTTCTAAAAAAAATATATAATTCAAGATGAAGTTAACTTGTAATTATGTTATTTGATGTATTTAAGGAAGCTGGTTGTCATGTTTTGGGATTTTTGTCAGATTTTCGGAATCCTCTGGTTTTTTCTATTTGAATGCCTTAAAATAAATTGCCCATTGACCCCCATTTTTCTTTTTATAAATCGTTTACGTGTATAATGATAAGCCATCTGTATAAGTCTTATAATATTTGAATTATTTTTTAATATTCTTTATTTCCAAAACAAACAAAAACCAATTTCGGTTATGGCAAATACATAGACAAAACAAACATATTGAAAACTCGACAAAATTATAATGAATATGATAAAAACAGTTATTGGTCTCCTTTCATCAGTTCTAATGACTCTTTAATAAAAGAAACAACTGCTTTTACATCATTTGGTGTTGATGGATTTAGTATGATCACGAGTTTATCAATAAAATTAAGTGTATTAAAATTTACATATTTTTGTATATAATATTTTAGAAAGATTTCTCTTATTTTTATTAAAGAAGTTAAAGAAAAAATGGAATTCATCGTCTAAGATATTACACATTTTACATTTTCTTTCATTTCGTGGTATTTTTGTATATCGTCCAGTTTCATTTAAGAGACAATGATCGCTTATTCTAAATTTGGTTAACATTTGGTTAACATTTTTCTTGTTTCTTTATTTGGGTGTGATAGGTAGTATTTCATTTGGTCATTTATATTAGATTTAAGAAATTTATATAGATATATTTTATTATTTTCGATCAAATTATTTATTTTATCATCAATAAGAGTTTGATAATAGTTAATATAACCTTTCTTTAATTGGAGTTTTAACTTTTGAGTCTGCTTTAAAGTTTTAGTTTCCTCAAAAAGTTTGATGTCAATATTCATGATATTATATCTTGTGACACATTTTTAGCAAAAGTATACCAAGAGTATGTTCCCTTAGTATCTGAATTTTTAGTCAATTTAAAGGCTTCATTAAGAAATGGGTTTAGATTTTCACTATTTAATCTAGATAGGTACATCATAGTTTGGGTTTTTATGAAAGTTTCTAATGGCAGAAGTCCTAGTTCATTTCTAACAGCTAGATTTGTTGATCTTCTTTTTGTCCCCAGTACTTGTTTAATAAAATGTAGCTGGTTTTTTTCTAAAATAGTTTTATCAATAAAATGAAAAGCAATTTAATAGTTTTAAAGAGCTTAAACTTGTCAATGATATAGCTATGTAAAGTCCAAAGAGAATATTTTCCCGCCAAAATTTCAATGGCTAATATCTTGAAAACAAAAGCGGTGACCTATATATTTTTTTTGCTCTTTTGTTTCCTTTATTAGTACTCCCCTATCAATATAACCTAGTGTTTTGAAAAGGTAATTATTTTGAAACTGAGAAGTGAACCCTTTTTTAAAATAACAATTACAAGAATAATAAGTTTTATTACACAATAAATAACTTGTATTTTTCTAAAATTTACGGAAGCGTCGCTTACAACGTCCACATCATGTTTTCCTGTTTTTTTTTATTGAAAAAAGTTAATTGTTCACTATATTTCTGTCATATAAAATAAATATGTTGAGGAGAAGAAAAAAAAATCATTTTCATCTTAAAGACAACAGATCTAGTCACGCTCTTCGCGTGTGTATTCAATGTTTCCAGAAATGGCAAATCAGGATGTTTATAAAGCTATACGAAAAAAAAATCACAAAAGAGGAAAATTCAAAACGGAAAGTCCCTAATCAAATGGTAAAAAGAAAAGCTTAAACACATCAAACGAATGGATTACAACTGTCATATTCCTGACTTGATACAGGCATTTTTATATGTAGAAAATGGTGGATTGAATGTTTTATAGCTAGCTAAACCTCTCACTTGTATGACAGTCGCATCAATTTGCATTATATTGACAACAATACAAGGACAAAACAAACAGACACAATAGGTAAAAATGTCAAAAATAGGGCTAAAGCAGTCACAACTGTGTTATAATCTTAATCATAATGAAAACAAACAAATATTTAACAAAGAAGCACAAAAAGGCATATATCGAATTAAACAATCTCATTCATTGCTTGCTTATTTTTGTAAGCAAATTATCGTCGTGAAATGTAGAGCATACTGGTATGATCTGAATGAAATTGAAATGCCAGTTTCACACGCCCCTCATGTAATCATCTATTTGCTATATCGACGATCACACATCCATTCAAAAAAGCATTTTGTAAGCAGTCACTTGGAACATTTCAAGTCCGGTAAACGAGTCGATTTGTAGATTATCACAACTATAAACAAAAAGATGTGGTATGATTAACAATGAGACAAGTCTACCCAAGAGACAAAATGACACAGAAATTTACAACTATTGGTCACCGTACGGCCTACAACTATGATCAAAGCCAAAAACCGCATAGTCAGCTATAAAAGCCCCCGAAATGAAAAATGTAAAACAATTCAAACGAGAAAACTAACGGTCTAATTTATGCAAAGCTCATTTCTTGTCGATCTCATTGATATAGTGCCTTTCAAATTACTGTTTCCTTTCGCTTCTTGTGTTTTTTTTAGGTATCACATATGATTTTTCAACCCGAACCTGACATATGGGTTGTTGAAGGTTGACCTGTAATCTTTTGTAATTTGTTCTTTGATCATGGTCTATGGATAATTGTCTCATTTGCAATCTTATTCTATTAATGTAGAAGGCACTTCTAAACGGCACCACTCCAGATCATTTTACATTGGAGCTTATAAAAGGAAACTGAGTAACTCAGATTTGGATAATTCAATTTCAAGGTAAATCAAGGTTAAAAACTTGTGAAAGAAAATAAAATACACAAACAAAAAGAGTTGAACACTGCAGTTATATAATAAAGATATTATTACTTGATTACAATCTAATTGAAATATAGGTCTCTGATTTCGTTATACTACATATGTAGTGTAACACAATCAGAGATCATATGTAGTATAACAAAATAAGAGATCTATATTTAAATTAGATTGACGTGATTAAATCTTCGCCCTACGCCAATACAGCGAGCCTCGGACCAATAACAAGGTCAATACAGAAATAATCACGTAATACTATCATATTACTTTAGCTAAAGCTTAACCAAAATTGATATATGATATGATCTAGTGCATAATGCTCATTCAACATTTCCCCCAAAAAAGTGACTTAAATATCAGTGATTGTACTTACATCATCAACATGACAGGTGCCACATGGGGAACAGGATATGCTTACCTTTCTGGAGTTTTCCTCCGTTTTTTTAGTGGGGATTTTGTTGCGTAATATTTTATTTTCTATGTTGTGTTTTGTGTGTTTTTGTTTTTTTTTTGTCTTTTTCTGCATCCAAACCTTGTAGGTTTATTTTCTACGAATGAGTTTGGCATCCGTCATGATGATGAAGTATCGATGTTTATGGTGTATCTCAGGACCGTATCATAAATTTGGATATAACAGAATTTAACACTGTTGCTGTCTTGTAAGCCTTTTTATAATTCCTCTTTATTCAGACCGATTTCTGCTAACATTACAAAATAATCAGTTTGCGTGTTAATAAAGTAACATACGTGGTATCTTTTATAGCTGACTATGCGGCTTTGTTCATTGTTGAAAGCAGCTGACCTATAGTTGTTATTTCTGAATCAAGTGGTCTCTTGTGAAGAGTGTTCTCAGTTGCAATTCATTTTTATATTAAATGTCCCTTTGGTTACTTCGCCTCTCTTTTATGACTGTGCTTCCCCGCTATCGAATGTTACCTGTTGGACAATATTGTAGTATCCCTTAACAAGTTGGTCAACGGGTCATTGTTCTTTATAAGGTTTACATCAGTTTTCAGTTATCAAACACCAAATGACCTCAATTATATAACTTGGTGCGAAACTTGAATGTTAAAAAGGCAATAGACATAGAAAGATGTTGTATGAGTGTCGATGCCACTGCTTGTGGACGTTTCGTCCCCGAGGGTATCACCAGCCCAGTAGTCAGCATTTCGGTGTTGACATGAATATCAATTATATAGTCATTTTTTTTTATAAATTTTCTGTACAAAACTTAAATTTTTTTCTAAAACCTTAGGATTTTCTTATCCCAGGAATAGATTACCTTATAATTTATAAAAGTAAACCATCATAGGTCAAAGTACGGCCTTCAACACGAAGCCTAGGTTGACATCAAACAGCAAGCTATAACGATCCCTAAATAACAAGTGTTTAACCATTCAAACAGGAAAACCAACAGTCTAATCAATATAAAAAACCAAGAAAAGAGAAACACTTATGAACCACACCAACAAACGACAATCATTGATCATCAGGTTCCTGACTTAGAACAGTTGAAAAGAAATGCAGCGGGTTTATAAACGTTTTAATGAACCCATTACAAAATTCAGCATTTTTAAAATAATCTGTAAAACCTAAAATTAAAACAAATTGTTGCAAATATAATAAAAATAGATTTGAAATAAATTATAGAATGACACCTTTAATTCACTTTAATAACAGTCAAGCAAGAATATCCACCAGGATACACTTTCATTGTGTGACTGGATTTGATGTTTATTGTATCGTTTGAATTCAAATGAACCGCTATGATTCCTGTTCCTGTATGATAGTTGTCATTCCCAGTAGATGTAAAGGTTGGGCTGACTTGTACACGACTTACTCGAATTCCATTCTTTATAATTTGAAATCCAGCGAGAGTGGAATAAGACATAATATACGCCCCAACCAAATAAAGTCCTTGCTTTTCACAGGTAAATGTCCCAGATGATTTGAAATTTGCCACATTTCCAATACCACTTGACAGTTTCACATTACTGAATTTTATTATCTCAATACCAGCATATGTCCCACCATTGGAACACGATGTTAATGCAACTGAAATTAATGATATTAATAATATACTATCCAATAAGTATGCGCGCATGTGTGCATTGCGTGTGTGTGTACATATTTGTGTGTGTGCGTTAAAATAATAGGCATGTCAGACATACGACAACTCTCATGATTGCCGTTCATTATTTTCGTGATTCCAGTCGATTTTCTAACTGTTACAATTCTTATATTTTCATGAATATGTCTCAAACTGTCGAAAAGGTTCGAGAGTAGATCAATTGTATTCAGAAGCAGATCCATTAATTTGAAAAGGAAACCGGGCCAAAGCAACCGTTAGTAGTGGTACTTATAAAAAGGTTCAATGTATAGTTCCTTGCCCCCTCTATATCTGATTATGATGATACATTAAGAGGCGACGAATTCGGGAAATATGTATGTGCCTGCCTCAAGTAGTTCAGTGGTTGTTGGTGGTTCATGTCATATTTCTAAATTTTTTTTGGTAAATTGTTTGTTATAAATTATAGGCTCTTAATTTTTCACTTGAATTGTTTCATACATCTCATGTCGGGGCGTTTAATGGTCGAATGTACCTTTTATATGGGGTTTCTCATAGTCGAAGGCCGCATGGTTATTTTAATTCCTTACATCCACTTCATTTGACAATCATACATGTACCTAATCTCCTCATTTTCATATTAAATAATTAAATGATATAAATGCAATTTAAAAATCAATACGGTACAATACTTTAAGATAACATTGATGTGGATTATGGTTTTATACCTAAAACAATCCTGATCAATAATGTTATAATTTTAGTCGTGGGATACACAGATTTTTTTAACCAGTATTAAAGGCAGTCGCTTGAGGAATGAATACACCTTTATACATATAGATTTGTTTAGTTTATTTAAAAATATATATTATTTTAAGTTCAACTTGTGTGATGCATGTGTTCTTGCTATTATTCATACGATATTATAGTAGTTAAAGAATGAATGGAGAAAAATGAGCAAATATTTCAAGAATAGAGAATAATTAGGTGCAACATTGTAAAGAATAAATAAGGAAAACAAGGTAATTAGATAAAACACTACAGATTTACTTTTATACGCTCTATAAGAAAATATTAGCTTTGAAAAAAAAAGTTGCCGGATCTAAGGCTTCCTGAGTTACAGCTTCAAAGAAGTATGAGTAATGAAAGAAAAACCACACACACACACACACAAAACTCATCATTAATTTCGGAAAGATAACAAATTGAATGTTTAATCATTAAATAAATATATTACGTGATTTCTATAATTTCAATGACAATTACATTTAATTAAAGTTTGCTTGGGTCAGGTAATCTTTTGGGAAATAAATTTAACATACTAACCTTTTTCAGTGGCTGTTTTAACCTCAGATTTTAGTTGCGTCATCTCTGCATCGAGCTTATTGCCCAGTATGGTCAAAGAATTGATCTCAGTGGCGGAAATGCTCTGTTTTGTCATAAGAAGTTCATGATTTTTCTTTATTTTCACTTCTAGTTCAGCTGAAATAAGTTGGATTACATTACAAGCAGAGAATCTAATACCGGGTATTCGAACACGAAAAACAAACAAACAAAAAACCTAAACACATGAGGAAAAGATAACGCATGAGACAGACAATCAAAACTGACAAGCTTAAAAAAGACAGACAACACAATGGTCCAGTCTGCATTCATTGTGTTCGTTGTTATTTGAGTGCAGTTAAGACCAATATAGAACTTGATACATTTATATCGTTTAGACACCTGTCTATGGTTGAACACTTTGTGTTGCCCTCTAGATGTGCTTAGAAAAAGTAAAACTACAAAAATGCCGAACTACTAGGAAAAATCAAGTCTGACAAATCTGGCAAAATCAAATTACGCTCAAACACATCAAACGAATTGAACTGGTACCCGCATTTCCTTATGAAAAAAAATATGTTGGATTAAACCTTGTTTTATAGTTAGCTAAACATCTGACTTAGGTAATTTTAAATTGATGTATAAAAATCATAAATAAAAAGGTTATTGAATATAAAAGGTTATTTTTTTTTCTTTTCCTCAAGAATATTCCCAGAGGAAGAATAATCGAAAATATATGTTCCTAATTTATAGTGCAGAGTAAACTACACACAAATATTTTACTTTTTGATCTTTCACTACTCCCGTCCCCCCTTATTTGCATTTTTCTTCATTCAGAAGGCATGTCCAATTTGAACAAATACGGGTAGATCTCGAACTTAGTAGTTTCTTAATCTGGTAAGTAAACTCATCATAGATACCAGGATTAAAATTTTATATTTGTCTACAAAAGAATCATTAGTGACGCTCGATTAAAAAAAATGTAACAAAAGGCAAAATGAAGTATGAAGTTGAAGAGCATTGAGGAGCAAATATCCCTTAAAGTTTTGCCAAATACAGCTAAGATAATATATTCCTGAGGTAGAAAAGCCTTAGTATTTCAAAAATTCAAAGTTTTGTAAACAGTTAATCTAAAATTATGACCATATTTGATAATTAATACTACTGGGTTGGTGATACCCTCGGGGAATAAAGAGGTTAGACTGCTTTGGTACATACATGTACTTGAAAATAATACCTCATTAATTCAATCCCAATATAGGCACTTGAAAGGAGTTTGTGTTTAAAAGGTGGTTATAAATTACATTGAGAACAAAATTAAATACACCCAAATCAGTTTTCAGCTATTTGGATATTTTAAGAAATTACAATTTTTTGTTTATCTTATTTAAGAATTGAATGCTTCTTTTTGTAAATTTATTGGGGTGTAAAAGCGTTGACCGAAGTACATTTAGTATGAAGCGCGGAAAATAATAGTGTATGCATATTGTATGCATGATAAAAATATAATACTGTATGCATACTGTATGCATGATAAAAATGTAATACTGTATGCATACTGTATGCATGATAAAAATGTAATACTGTACGCATACTGTATGCATGATAAAAGTGTAATACTGTATGCATACTGTATGTATGATAAAAATGTAATACTGTATGCATACAAAAATGTTCTACTGTGTGCATGATAAAAGTTGTAAAGCAATTACATGTACAATCTTTAGGACCATTTTTTTTTAGAATTTGATTCTTATATTTTATGATTCTATTGGGAGTAAAAGCGCGAAATCAAGATTTATAAAATGTTTTTCGTTTTTTTTTTTTATACATTGTTTTTACATTAACACGCATAGTACGTGCAGTCTATTTTACATAGAAATAAAATTGGATGCAGGAGCGTATCCCTAATGTTGGCCAATGAAAATGACGGACTCTTCTGAAACATGCATACATATAATGAATTTATTATTTTTTTTCTCTTACCTTCGATTTTCTGTCGAAAAGTAGATAAAGTATTATCATTAGACGTCTGTAGTTTGTCCACGGCTGTTTGTACGGTTTTATCCAAAATGTTTTCCACGAGATCATTCACTGCTATAGAAACAGACTGGTTCACGTGTTTTTCTATTAATTCCTTTAGTTGTAGGGTTAGACTTGTAATATCTAACTCTGCTTTAAGGGGTGCATTGAGTTTCGTTATTAATGGTATGTCAATTGCTGTTTCACAATTGTCATGTCCACAAGTATTAGAACACACGTTATCAATAATAGAGAGAGTGAAAAGAACGATTGCATATCCTCGCAACATTTTGAAATTTTTGATGAAATGAAACTGTGTCTGGAGAAGATTCAGGTCTTATATCTGAAATCTTTTTTTTTTTTTTGTATAAAACAAATGAGGGTCTAAATGGGAAATCTTCATTTCTGTATGAGTTATAAATCTAGTACGGCATTTTTTTCTCCATTCTTTGAGGATTTTTTGGTTGGTCCATTATTCTCTATACTTTATATTACTCCAGGATTCTTTCAGTATCGTTATTCTTGTCTACGTGCCCACTTCTCTCTGTATTTTTTACCATTATTATATCTATTACATAAAGCCCATCCATACCCTCTTACATATTCGTTATCTATGATCATAGTTTTTTTTAGTTTAAAAAGAGCAATGAAGTAGATAACGGCTGGTTTTGTTGGCAAGATAAATAAAAGGCGTTATTTTAAACTTTTTCTTTTCAAATTACAGCAAAATAATTTAATTGGTACGGAAATTAAACAACAAATAAGAGTGGAAAGGTCTCGTGTTAGTGGCTTTTGAATAAAAGCGAGAAGGAGAACACGAGGTTTTTCTATTAACTCCTAGAAAATGTATTTCTGAACTTGTGACCTACGAATAGTTCAATCTTCTAAACAACTATTCAGTTTTCCAATAATAGATGCCGGTCGATTAATTCCTTCTTAAGACTTCTTGAAGAAAAGAGAGGTCTTAAAATAATTATACAAAATCATATTCTGCCAATCTGATTAACTGTAGTTATATCTGTTACTTCGCTATACTTTTAACTTCGACGATTAACCGGTGGAAAGAGGTATCAATTCATATTAGATTGAATGAGAACAAAAAACGTAATGTTTTGTTATATTGCATTTGATAATCACAAAGTCCAAGAAACTTTCAAATTATTATTTTGCTATACTTTAAAGCTTCCCTTTCATTTTGTGTTCATGTGTTAAAACTTTTCTGAATTCTAACTTGTTTCTATTTAATCAACCAGGTGTACACAGTCAAATGTTTAAAAAAAGAAAGAATTTAAAAGGGAATTTGAAAGGACGTTATCACAATCGGCATTGGAACTCACCAATTTGAACATGTTGAATGTAATACTGTCAGAATATTTTGGGGTTTACTCAAGAATGTCCTCGTCTGAATATATGTGAAATATTTGCAACTGGGTCTTAAACACACCACACTTAACCAGTTATGCTTTCTTTCGTGAAATTATTACGAAAATATTGAAAACAATAAGTGGAATTATCTTTTGGATACATTTCATAAGACAATACTATTATAATATAATCAATAATTATCAATGGTAAGTTTCTTATGACGTATTTTCTTCATGGAATTTTTTAATTCATATGTGACGTAGATAGCTTAGTGACGTATCTTACGATATACTGGTTGACCAGTGAGACGATTCCATTAAAATTTTACGAAATGTTCCTTGTATTAACAGAACGCCATAAATGTTCTTTTAAATATAATTCAAATTCATTGGAATTCTTTAGTTACTGTAATATTTGGTACTGAGGCCTGACATTCTAGATAGGAATAAAATACATTAAGTGTAATTATAATTAAAATGTTTGTTTGACGAAGGACGTTCTGGACAGGGATTTATTCTGAAATCTTTTTTTTGAAAAGGTATAATAATAATATTATTTTACACCATATATATATTTATACATGTATCATTTGACAGTTAGGCTTAAGGTAAAAAAAAGAATAGATGTATAACGCATCAAATATTTACGAAAATCGATTGAAAAATAAGTAATTTTATTTATCAAAGAATATATTTGAAAATCAGGCATCATATATGTCGTGAATAATTATTCAGTTCACAATGAAAAGATTCAATACTGTTATGTACAATGTAGCTTCATTGATCTAATCATTATTGACCAATAACAATTGTAATGCTTAACAAATGAATGTGGCATGTTTTGATCTGTTTTAAATATTTGATGTCACGACTTGCCCGACACCCTCAATCTATTGCCTTTAATCAAAAGTATTTTTTTATATGTTATAGGTATTATGATTTGCATTGTAGCTTTGGTTTATTCGTTGATTTTAAACGATACTTACAGCACATTTGTGCTATTTTCTTGGCGGTCATTTTGTATTGCTGGGGGAAGCTGGAGTGTGCGAAGCAAACCACCAACCTTTTGTAAGAAAACTGACAATCCTAGTCGATTTTAGGTTGGAGTCGGGCGGCACTGATCCACTGGATTATAACTCGCAAACTACTGTTGACAGACTAGAGACATACATGAAGTAGTTTGATTACTAAAACCACAAGGCTACCAAGACCACATATTGTATTTTTTAAAATGAACTGCCACATACAAGATGACAGTAAAAGATAAAAACAAAAATAAATGTATTTCTTTTTTACAGGAAATGTTCAGACTTGTTATTGTGATGTCGCTTTGTTTGTTCATAGGAAATTCTACAGGTAAATATTTTAATTCATTAATTAATTTGTCTTGCTGTTATGTTTTGTCAAGAAACCCAGGGGCGGATCCAGCCATTTTAAAAGGGGGGGTCCCAACGCAGAGTAAAGGAGGGGGTTCCAGCTATATGCTCCCATTCAACCCCCGGAACCCCCCCCCCCCCCCCCCCCTCTGGATCCGTGCCTGAAACATGTTAAATTTTCGGATCATTCACATTTTTTTCAATTACATTTGCTTATCTTATTCAATCAGATTTATTTTATATACAAACATAATTAATTTCTGTGTCATTTGGCCTGTTGTGGAGAGTTGTCTCATGGGCAATCATACCATATCTTCTTTTTTTTAAAAATATATATATATATGAGATAATACACGAACACATTTTTCTTTTTCAAACTGCTTTCAATCTAAATAATGCAACGGAAGACTAAACAGCTACAATATGTACAGCAAAGACTTGCAGTTCAATGTAGAGAACGGTCAATCTGATTAAAATTCAGACCGGGCTATAGTAACTCGCGCGCTCTTCGCTTATGAGCATAAAGAAATCTGAGATATATAATTAGATTCAGTGAACGGCCATTTAAAAAAATGGATAAGATAGAAACCCATAATTATACAACTTTAAACAAAAGTAGTCTTATCACGTAAAAAAGGGAAATGATAAAACGGGACAATCGGAAATCTAACGTCGAGGAAAAGACCCGGACATTGCCGAAGTAACAGACGAATAGATCAGCAACACTGAAAACATTTTTACGTAAAGGCCGTTACCGCCATATATAAAATTGTCGTCGCATTATTCTCCGGAATTAAAAATCAAGGCACTCTGAATTTTGAAATCATTCAGGCCTCCTGTGAGCATGATAAATTGTGATACGTTGTATCACCCTTTAATCTATAACTTTATTTTAACAAAAAAATTGAAACGAGGATGTCATTAGTGAGCCGTCACAGTGCTCAGTTCATTTTGTTTCTTTAGAGAGATAATATCACATTTAAGATGTACGTTTCTACCCATTTCGGTAATACTTATTTCCCATCTAGCCTATAATATTTCAACTAATAATTGTCCTTTTCATTAATATGACAAACAGCTGGAAAAAAGTCTAAAATACTAGATAGTCTTAAAGTTGAAGGAGGAAAAGAGAAGAGCAGGGTACCAGATAGTCTTATAGTTGAAGGAGGAGAGAAGAACAAGGTACCAGATAGTTTAATGGTGGGAAATGGGGGAAGACCAGGGTACCAGATAGTTTTATTGTTGGAGGTCGGGATGCTTCATTAAGTTCATGGCCATGGCAGGTTGGACTAATATCGGCTTATGGTGTATTCTGTGGAGGTACACTTATAACGTATGACGTTGTTATAACAGCAGCACATTGTCTGGACGGATCAAGGTAAGCTTTTTTTAGAATTGAAAAATATGTAATCGGAAGTTAATGTTACGTTCGTTTTATAAATTTTCTGTTTACAAAACTTTGAATTTTTCGAAAAACTAAGAATTTTCTTATCCCATGCATAGATTACCTTAGCCGTATTTGGTACAACTTTTTGGAATTTTGGATCCTCGATGCTCTTCAACTTTGCACTTGTTTGGCTTTATAAATATTTTGATATGAGCGTCACTGATGAGTCTTAATAGAGAATTTTACGTTTCAAACGAAACTTACGTACGTAAACGCAAGTGACTTAGGCTTACAATAATAAGGACTTATAAGACATAAATTATTTTGTGGTTGTCTCCCTTCGCCGGTTTCAGCATGTCAAACTTCAGTTTAATTCTGAATAACATTCATGTACGAAGCAAGGACCGTTCGATATTGGGGGGAGGGGGTCATGCTGTGAATTTAAAAAGAAGATATTTCTGCCCATTAGATAATTTTCAAAACAAAATTTCCGAATCAATATCTCTCCCCCCTCCCCCGAAAAATTAAATGATCGATTAACAAAATCAAAAATGGCTGCAAAACATGTTGTTTGGAATATAGAAAAAATCACGTAGGCAAGCAATGACAAAATAGGCTCAATCGAAATATCCAAAAATGTTAGAAATAAAACAAATTTATCCATGTACCCCCTCCTCTAAAAATAAAAGGGTTGCTTCCTTATCAAAAACATGGACATGCATTTAGCTGAACGAAAGTAAAATGTGTACAAACGTAAGAATATAACACATTTACAGAAAAAAGGTTTACCACAAAGTTTTTTTGGTATTCTTTGTTTTTGAAAGTCAATATTTTCCATTCTTTTTTATCCGTTTTCCGTTTTCTCGGGACTGAGGGAATTATCGACCTCACTATACAAAATGTATAGGTCTGCTTCGAACTGTGCAGAAAGCTGTTCAACTATCTGACTATACCTCATAATGTCAGGTCAAGTAAGATAAACGATACGGTGACTGTAGTTCCATCGGGAAATCGGAGGAGTAAATCGGTTTATATGTTACAGTTCATAAGTTAACAAAGTAACAGACCGATAGGTTGACACTAGAAAGGTTGACAGGTTGACTCTAAAAAGGTCCATAATGTTGACAAGTGTTAAGGTCGACATGTTTAAAATTCGATAAATGCATAGGTCGACAGGTTGACAAGTCTTGTCAACCTGTCGACCTATTGAAGTGTAAATGTTAAACGTCGTGTGAAGTTAAGTTATGTGTTTGACTTGGAAAGAGAAGGCCTGGATTTATAAATGATCCTGATGAAGAACAAGATGTTCCTACGGTTGCAGAATAAAGTCATGCAAGATTTTTGTCAATATTTAAAAACCTTTTTTGTCCATTTTTCAAATTACAGTCCTTGTGGTTAATTTTAGTAAGGACGGGTCCTTTTCATTTTTTTTATACCAAATCGTGTAGGTGAGTGAGACTGTAACATACTCAACTGATATACATATTACATATACATGCAAGGACTGTGATCTGAAAATTGAACTGTATACACTGAAAAATCTAAACTTTTCAGTTCGATTTGGTCGTTTCAGTCTGATTATTTAAAATAATTAGTGGCAAGTTTTACGTCGTCACTACGAAAACATTTATGTGCATCATGTTTAATATAGAATAAACAAGTTAAATAACTTAAACCTTTGTCTCATGATTATATGACTTGAAACACAATAATTGTTAGATACATCGAGAACAAATATATACTGAATATTAATGATATGTATTATCTATAAAAAAAGAAATATGACTCAGAAAATAAAATAAACTTAATAAAACCTAAAATTGTCAAGGGGCAGGGTCATGGAATTCTGCGCATCAATTTCAGTTGAACAGAAGAAAGTCAAATATCGTATGTCATACTCGGTAGTTTGCCTCCATGCAGACCATCCAAGCTTTTACAGTGTACAACAGATAAAAAGTTACAAATAATGAACTCAGTGGTTGTACCAGGGGTGCGGGTCTGTGATTGGATATTTTTTTCTTCGGAAAATTCGAAAGATTACGGAAAGATTACAGAAAAGGAGACAACAACTGTTTTTTTCCCTCTTTATTCTGTAACCCCTATTTTTGAAATTTCTGGATCCGCCCCTTTTACTTATCTACCGCCATAAATCACGATTTTGCTATGTATCCAAGTTTCTTGTAGTCTGTATGATCATGAAGCAGATTTATGAATACGAAGATGTGGTATGGTTGCAAATGAGACAACTCTCCACAAAAGACCCAAAATGACACAGAAATTAACAACTATAGGTCACTGTACAGCCTTCAAAAATGAACAAAGCCTATACCGCATAGTCAGCTATAAAGGGCCCCGAAATGAAAATGTAACTACAGCAATCCAAACGCGAAAACTTACTGTCTTATTTATATAATAAAAAATGAACGAAAAACAAATATGAAACACATAAACAAACGACAACCACTGAATTACAGGCTCCTGGCTAAGAACAGGCACCGTACGCGTACATACATACATACATACATACATAATGTGGCGGGGTTTAATAGTTTAAGTTAGCGGGATCCCAACCCTCCACTAACCTTGGACAGTGGTATTACAGTACAACATAAGAACGAACTATAAAAATCACTTGAAAAAATATAAACTCATCAGATGAAATAAAATACTAGTGGATGTGGCCGGGTACTTGTACATCCCAACAACAAAAAGACACTAGGAACAGATCTAAGAGTACTGACGGCTAGTTCAAGGCCACTAACAACTTATAAAATAACTAGTCTGATAGCTACCCGAATTAAAACAACAGAAATTTTAAACAAATCAAATATGCTGCTTTATGCAGCTTTGATTGTCACTTATGCATAACTTAGTTCCAATATTTAAGGCAATGCAACAGGAAAAAAATATAAAGATTACTATTTCCAAAAACCTTACTTGGCACGGTTCACCTGTCATGGTAATGTATCATGCGACAGTCAATTTCTAAAGTTTATGCGCTGATCGTGGTAAAAGGGTCCAACAATCTTAGAATCAAGCCATGTTTCGTTGACATAAATGTTAGAGATATTATAACCCATTTTGAGTAATTTGATACCGTATCTTGTATTTGATAACTTACATGTCGGCTTGTATTTTTTTGTCGAAACGCCGAATTTTTCTCTTCAAGAGACAGCCTTCTTTTTTTCAGAGTAATTTACTGTCCCCAGCGATGCTTCGAGGGGTAACAGTAACACAATGACACCTTCAATCCCTTAATTCTAAACATGAAACATGGCAAATGTATAACACAGCGATCTGTTTTTTTTTTTCACTTTCCATAATGAACTTTCCAAGGAAAATAAAATTGAGAATGGAAATGGAAAATGTGCCAAAGAGAAAACGACCCAACCATAGAGCAGAAAACAGCCGAATGCCATCAATTGGTCTTCAATGCAGCAAAAAACTCCCCCACACGGAGGCGTCCTTCAGCTGGCCAAGTTTTCAAACTACTTTTCTTAATAGGTTATGGCACACACGACATAGATCATTCATTGAAAAAAAGAAAAGCTGGGTTATCAATAAGACAAAAAAAAAGTAAAGCCCATACTCATTTTAAAGGCAATCAAATAAAATAACTCCCAGAACGATCTGATAATCATATAATCATGTTATTTTAATATGCCCAAATATTAGAAAAACATTACAACCTTCATGTATATATATTCACCTAATTTACTGAACTTGTACAAGGTTTTTTATCTTTGATAATTTATCCTTTTTAGAATATATATGTTAAAAAAAACTAATTTTCCCGTATACTCTTTGAACGCCATGTTAACAATTTGGTTGACCTCAGAAACTCGTTTTGCACGAAAACATGAAGCATTTGTAACTGTATATATTGAGAGCCGAAGTGACCCCCTCCCCCCCATTTTCAATTTTCCAATAAGAAATGCATTAAAAATAATTATTCGACGTCCTTCAAATTATCGCCCGCAAATTATCATTATTCCAGCCAGAAAATTTCAAAGTATATACCTGTGGCCCAAGCGAACAAAATTTGGCCTTTTTGTATAAGACAAGTGTATACACAATTTTACAACGACCAAGTTAAGGTGTAATACGTACGTCAAAATATACGATTTTTGTTTAATTCAGAAGTTAAATGGTCAACGGGAGATAACAATGAACATATTTTTGAAATGTTAAGGTTTGTTACGTTTAAGTACGTCAAAAACTTAAAATTCTCTATGTAGACGAAACGCGCGTCTGGCGTACTAAATTATAATCCTGGTACCTTTGATAACTATTTACACCACTGGGTCGATGCCACTGCTGGTGGACGTTTCGTCCCCGAGGGTATCACCAGCCCAGTAGTCAACACTTCGGTGCTGATATGAATATCAACAATGTGGTCATTTTTTTAGAATTGAAAAATATGTAATCGGAAGTCATTAGTGAGCCGTCATAGTGCTCAGTTCATTTTGTTTCTTTAGAAGAGAGATTATAAATATTTTGATATGAGCGTCACTGATGAGTCTTATGTAGACGAAACGCGTGTCTGGCGTACTAAATTATAATCCTGGTACCTTTGATAACTATTTACGCATGTGGAACAGGGTGTGCTTACCATTTCGGATCGTTTTATATCGGTACCAGGTTTTTTTCTCCCGAGAGTCCGTATTGTCAAACATTGTTTTCAATAGTACTATAAATCTTTGTGATTTTTAACCGAATTTTCCGATGGAAAATCTGTTATTGATTTGGAAATGTACGGAAGGCAGATATCCGTGCGGGAAGCGCACAGGCGACTGCCAAAAACAATGTCCGTGCATTTACTCATGAACCGTTCAACGAAATCTTTTCAAGTTTTAATATGTTGCTTCTTATGAAAAGATGAAGGTCAAGTTATATTTAAAAAGATTTTCTTTTTTACCGTTCAGGAGTAATAAATCTTTGAAAGATTGAAAAATGGTGTGTCAGTCGTGTCCGTGATACAGCAGTTCGACTTCTAGGTCACCGAGGCCCTATATTTTAATTTTACATGAAATGCCAAAATTAAGGTAGATGACACTAAAAGATTGTTCAAGCTATGTTTTCTTTTAGGAGACGTGGGTTAAGTGTTGTAGTAGGAGAGTACAATAGGTATTTCTGGGAAGGTTATGAACAGTATATCCCAGTAAAAAGCTTCAACGTGGTAAGTAATAAATTACAAACCTTTTTCGTTTGCAAAAATATATTTATACATATAAATAACAGTGATTTCCAAAAATGTTGAATAGTGCATCAGTCGTCTCATCCGAGAAATCGATTTTAGACATTCAACAACGAAAACAAGTGGCGGTCAAGATAAGGCGACTTGGAACAAACCCTAAATAACGAAAATTATATGTGGCCAAGATTAAACTGGGACAGGCACAAAGATGTTAATTAGTTATAACAGCTAAGAACTGATAAATATCTATAATACTAAAATTACGAGGTCCAATTTGTGAGCCGTCATCACGTAAAAACGACGAATCAAAGAATTCAACTTTATATATAACAAATATAGTATTCTTAATTCTTTATTAACTTTGAGCCTTACGACTCATCAGTATAATCAAGTACATGTAGTGTATACATATGGCATATTACAAACAATATAAACAATATGTATAATAAACAATAGGTGACGTCAGAAGTTTTATCAATACAAAATATCTTTTATTACAATAAACTGTTTCTTAATTTAAAGGAGAAATGTATAAACTTTCCCAAGTTACAAAGCTGTTTTGTGTTTTCACCTGACAATAATTCTATTAATTTAAAAGTTGATGGCCTAGACCAGTAATATTTAAGGTCTTTCCTTTTTCTATAAGGAAAGACCTTACTGTATTTCTTCTGTTTATTATTATTATTCTTCCGCCAAACTTTGACAAATTTATCCGCGTTAACCGTAAGACGTGTCGCTTTCATATTCACACTTTGTATCTGTGTCATGAATACCTATCCGGAACTCACCCTGTGAGTCGAAATATTTTGTCGGTTCGGAGTAATCCCTCCGAAACCCAAAAACCTTGTTATCGTTCCAACACCATAACCGTAATAGGTAGAAAAAAACCAAAGGGTGAAATTTGTTCAGGACCAGACCCCGGTTCTTCGTTACATTTGGATCGAAAAGATTCAACGACTCATTGGTAGGGTTATGCCCCTCTGAAAATTAACCGGTGTCGGTTGGCCACCAAAACTCAGAAACCGTAAGTCGTAGACACCTAGGATCTTCACCATTCATCATCAATTCATGTATCTTTGAAAAATACCTCAAGGTCAAATTTGTATGTTGACCTTGACCTTTGACCTAACACCTTGTTATGGGATAATCTCAGAAACCATTATACTTACAGAAGTTTTGAATAGTGGAAAATGTTTGGGTCATTATGGCGCAACTTTGTTACATTTTGACCGAAGAGATTTGACCTTTCTGTAAGGGGCATAACCCCTGATTTAGGTTTCTGAAAAGACAAAATCAGCTTTTACTATATAACCAAAGGTCCTAGACCCGTGGGGTCTTCAACAATGACATTGGGGACTAATGACCTTGACAAAGGTCACAAGGTCAAGGTCATGTCCCAGATAGCGAATTATGTGTTTTTGACCTTATTTTAAGGGTTTTTAGTGTGTTTTAAATGTTTTTAAGGTTGACCTTGACCTTTGACCTTTTGACTTTTTAGTCGATATCTCATAAACGGTTAATCTTACAGAAATAGTAAACAGTGAAAAATGTTTAGGTGACTGAGGCACAACTTTTTTACATTTTGACCGAAAGGATTTGACATATTATTAAGGGGCATAACCGCCGTTAACGGTTTCTGAAAAGGTAAAATTAGCTTTAACTCTTGAACGAAAAGTCCTAGACCCATGGGGTCTTTTACAATGACATTGTGGACCAATGACCTTCACAAAGATTACAAGGTCAAAAGTCAAGGTCATGTGCAAATTATCGAATTTATTGTTTTTGTCATTTTTCAACGGTGTTATGTGTGTTTGAGAGCTTTTCAATGCATTCTACGACTATTGGAACATGTATTTTACATTTCGAAAAGGAAAGACCTCTCAATTGTTAAAGAACAATTGACATTTTAATTTTTTATATATTTTTTTCGCAAATCAGTATATCTACTACATTGAAGGATAAAATGAAATCCATCCTCTATTACTCCTAAATCACAAAAAAATACAATTTCTTTCATTTCTATTAGTACCAACATAACGTCCAGTTTCAATACAAAGGTTATGTGAAGACAAACGAATCCTTGTTATACATTTACGAAAAAGTACAGGAATGCATTTCTGTAAATAAAATTGCAAAACTACATTTGTTACAACATACTTATATAATCTACACTTTGAAGAAGAATCTAATAAAAATTGTAACTCTTGGTTAGCTTGATCAAACAAACGCTGTCTTATCAAAGGTAAATATGAGCTGTCTACATTTAACAACCACTGATTATCCCACAAATTATTCATACCAAGACTATATATCAATCTTTTAACATATGTTGCCCAATTCATACATTTTGAACAATTTAACACAAGTTCTTTATAACAAGACCTTAATATACAATTGTCACTAATTAAAATTTTGAACCAAAATTTAAGTATTCTATAATTACGCTCATACTGCAGTGGAAATCTACCTAATTCAAAATAGACCATCACATTTGAGGTCGTTCTTTTGACATTTAATAACATTTTGCAGTAGTCCAAATGGACCTTTTCTATCATAGGAGATTTGTGTACTCCCCATATTTCACACCCATACATTAATATGCTACTAACATAAGTATCAAAAAGACTAAGCATTGTAAATACATTTAAACATAATGATGATGTAGTTCTTCTCATACTGAACATAGCTTTTCTACCTTGTTCTGCACTATGTTTCTGTGTTTTAAGAAATTTACAATTATACCATATTAATACACCTGAATAACAAAATTGTTCCACAATATCCATTGTTTGACCGTTATAGACCCATGTCTCATTAGGCCGTACAATTCCACCCTTCCTGAAAACAACAATTTTTGTTTTTTTTGTATTAACAGACAAGCCCCATTTTTCTGTGTAAATTGACAAAGTATTTAACATTTCCTGTAAACCTTCTACTGTTTCAGACATCAAAATCATGTCATCAGCATAAATTAACAAAAATAATGTTATATCTTGAAACTCTAAGGCACAATTGCCATTAGCGATAAATTCATTTTCAAAATCATTCACATAGAAAGAAAATAAAATTGGAGAAAGAACTTCCCCTTGCATTAAACCAAGGTTGTTACAAAAGTAATCAGAGTTTAGCCCATTGAATCTAATACAGGTTCTAACATTATTATACATAGATTTTAAAACAGTTAATAGTCTTCCCCGAATACCTAATCTGGAAATTTTGTACCATAAACATAAGCGATCAATTGAGTCAAAAGCTTTCAAGTAGTCTACAAAGCAACAATATAATCTTTTATATCTAGTACAAAGGTGTAGATTAAAAATTACACCACTCCAGGCCCTTTTGTTTTCCACGTAATTAATATTGCCAATAATTAAGAAGTTCCGGGTCGAGTCCGATACCGATACCATGCAATAGTATATTCACCTGTTACCTATTACCTTATCTGTACGTTCCGCATCTGACAGGCACACCAACAAACGGTGTATTCAGGATTAATATGCTATATACACGGGTCATAATCACAGCGTTGACACTACTAAATTGTCAAATTGTTTCTTATTGTAGCATTTTAATCAGTAAGACTTTCTAAGATAACAATACGAATATTAAAAATCTGGACTAAAAATAAGGCGTATAGGTACAGTTTTCAATTTGTTAGCGGGCATGACGTAAAACAGCGAATCAAAGAATTCAACTTTATTTACAACTAATATAGGACAATGCTGTTGATTAAAAAATAACTCCATTCTAGGACCTTTTGTTTTCCAAATAATTAATATTACCAATAATTGATAAGTTCCAGTTCGACGGGTTCAAACAGAAAGATTTGAAAGCAGAGAAAACTGTGTATCCTATAATCGGCATGACTTTATCAGATGACAATACTAATACTAAAATAAGGCTTGCGCATAGTTATATACTTTAATTCAGTCACGGACCCGCGATATCACGGGTGTGTTCTAGTATATTAAATTTATCCAAGTTTTTGTCAAATTACTTTTTTTATATACTTAAAAACATTGCCTTGTGATAATTTTGTGTAATATGTAATGTATCTGTTGTATATATAGATGTTGAAGAAATGAATAAAGATTAAAAAAAAAAAAAAAAAAAAAAAAAACACAGCATGTGTGTGAACAACATTATAATATCTTCATATTCTTTTCAGCATCCAAATTATGACAATAACTTTCTTAAAGGATATGATATAGCCATATTATTTCTAGAAAGAAATGCTACGCCATCTTATCGTGTCAAGCCAATTCCTGGCATTGCTCACAAAACGCTGTATTACACAAAATGCAAGTGTTTCATTACAGGATGGGGAATCAAATCAATGGGTAAATATATTTATACGATTACAAGATGTCCGCGAAATCGCGGTACAATTTGGCTAGTGTTGAAATATAGAGTGTGGATATAGTTCTAAGGTGAACACAGATTATCTCGGAAATAATTTAAAAGTACCACTGATTAAAAAAAAAGTAATGTAAAGTAAGCACTTCTTCTTTGTTATAACTATGTACTGCACACCAAAAAACATCAAAAAAATCATCGTCTCTACGAGTAAAAATAGTAACACGATCAAGTCAATTTACATTTCATTGCGGTCCCCCTTTTATTTTAATAATGAAAGATTGATGTGATACGATTGGGGCTTTTCTTTAATTTCATACAGCTATATATACCAATTTTGTAAAGAAACAGAAATTAAAAAAAAAAAATGAGAGAATAGTTCTGACCATGCAGTCCTACTATATACAAAGTAAATGTTAACGTAGGAAAAGAAATGTCAAAATATAACGATTTGTTTCTGGAAAACACAAGAGCAGTTAGTTATCTACGCCATGGGATCGAAAATTTGAACGGTGAATGTGTCATAGAGACAACAACCCAATCAAAGAGCAGAAAACAGTTCAAGACTACTAATTGGTCTACAACGCAAAAAGAAAACCCAGCACCCTTAGGCGCGCCTCAGTTGGTCCCTAAACAAATAATGTATTTTAGTTCAGAGAAGTTGTCGGAACTCTCAACTCCGAAACATAAAAATAAACTTTAATTTTAATAACACAAAACGAACAAAGGCTAGATATCCCTGACGTGGCGTGGTTAAATGTGTTTTGTGTGATCTCAACCTTCTCCCTATACATATAATCAATATGGAATTAACAAATTCAGCTTAGAGATAAAACCTGTATCCTTTGGCTACAAACTACATGTATTTATAACGTCAAGTATGCTTATTGAAAATATGACAATGATTCCGTATGATCTATTATTTATTGCATTTTAGTACGTCTTCCATCTGCAGCATCTAAGAACATTGAATCAAGTAAGTAAATTTTCAAATCAGTAGTCCTTGTCAAAATGATAATTTAGTAGATGAATTTCGAGCGGTAAATGGGTTGATGGCGGAAGCAAAATTATCTTATAATAATGGATTTTTACATTTTGCGATAGGTTACACTAACACGCAAATTTTCGTGCACAACAAATGTCACTCCGCGCACTATGAAAAACTTAATCGTTCATATGGTTATTGGAGCTTGGGTGTCCGAGTATTCTCAGAATTTCATCTTCAGTGATCAAAAGCCTGTGGTGTTTTGATTCGATCTTTTAAGACCACGTGACCACTGTTCATAGTAGTCGACCGTCTGCAAAGTTCGTTGTCCTTCATTTTACATAGATCTTCTCCCACGAAAATACTTGTCAAAATGGTCCTAGTGGTATCTTGATTGAATAACGTGTCCCACGATTCCGAATTATAACCAAAACATACGTGTAAGATGGAATGAATGCCTTATATCTTAAAAATCGTTATAGATAGAGAAAGTAACAAAAACATTTAGAATGTAATGAATTCCTCAATTCCCGTCATCAGTCGAATACTCACAAAAGTTATTCCCCTTTAATGACGAGTTGATCGAACCCTTTCTCCTTGAGTTTTGAAAGAAAAAACAATCAATTAGTAAAGATGAAACCGCCAAAAAAAAATTAAAAAATCAGGAACTATTTAGGGAATAGAAGTTTGTTTAGCTTTCTAACTTAAGTTTTGATTATTTTAATTGCAGAAACTGACGGTTATGGTCATTTAGCAGTAATGTTACAAGAAGCGGAGATTGAAGTTATAAGCAATTCAAAATGCAACTCTAGACGGTATTGGGATGGCTTAGTGAAACCAACAAATATTTGTGCCTTTCATAAAACGACGGCAGCTTGTGAGGTAAACTTAAAACTTCTAACAATTCTAACAACATTTTAAGACTTTATGATTTGGTACTGTGTGACTATAGATATATATTGTTGCTGTAAACGTGCCGATTTGTTAGACATTGCTGTCAGTTTCTTATATTCGACAAAGACAAAGACACTTTCTACTGTTTCATGTCATAGCGAGAACGTGACTCATTATGTTTATGATAAAACAAAGATATGATATTAGCAATTCAAAATGCAACACCAGACGATACTGTGATCATGGTGATAGATTAGTCAAACGAACTCATGTTTGTGCCTTTCATAAAAAAAAAACTAGCTGCAGTTTGTGAGGTAATTTAAACTTCCAACAATCACCACATTTAATAATTTGAATCCTTAAATTACGTAACTGTATAATAGATTAAAATAGTTGCTGAAAACGTGACTATTATATGTTATACTTCGCTATCTGTTTTATAATCGGCAAAAATAATAAAAAAAAAAAAAAGAACCAACTGTTTCATGTTATCGCAGAACGTGACTCGTTTGGGATGATTTAAAAAAAATATCATGATGTTATATTACTTATTTATAAAGCATTCACTACATCGCTTATCTCAAATCATAGTGTTGGTATCAACTATACGATGCTGGATCAGAGGGATTGGAAATAAAATACATTAAAACAGCTAAGATAAGTTAAACGCACTTTCTTGTGTTTGCCAAATTTTTAAAAGTATGTACAAGACCCAAATACACTGCGAATGAAGGTACTGTTTAGGAAAAGATTTGGTATGAATCTTGCACTCTTGACAACTCGTTCTCCAAGTAATATTAAAATAAGGAGATGGCATGGTAAAATTTACATAAAAAAACTGTCCACCTTAGTCATGTTAGTCCAAATGACGTAGATGTCAGGTGGAAATTAACTTGCCTTAAATTGGAACAATTACAGTAACAGGCTAACCTGTTAATTGCATTTTTAAATGCAGTGTATTATAGTATAATACATATTTGTTTTATTAAGCCAATGAGTGTGAGCGTTCCAGATAAGTATATAAAATATATAATAATAAAACAGATTGATATTTTACTAATAATAATGAAATAATAACGTTGGATTTCAAAATTAAAGTTAAATGAGTTTCTTTTTTTAGGGAGACAGCGGAGGGCCTCTGGTTTGTAAAGTACAGAACCAATACATTCTAGTTGGAGTGACGTCGTGGGGATCTTCTTCGTGTATGAGCTATCCTACGGTGTTTGCAGACATTGCTAAGTTCTGGGAGTGGACTCAAGACCGAATATTACAATACCGCATGCTAGTGCGTGAAATTAAAACGGACGATACAAAACTCGAAATGGAGATGAATATTTTTCAGGAAAAATAATCATGACTCATATGGGATTACATGTTTGAATACTCTTATATATGCAATATCATCAAGACCACCCTAGTTTTGGCAGTACGACCGTCAGAATTGGTTCAATATAGTTTACACAATAATACAGCAAACTGTCAACACAGGATAAAAAGCCATTGGCATTCTTATAAACATTGTCATCGATTCAATCATGGCAACATTTGTGAAATCCTAGCATAATAAAACTCTTGCAAAGCTTTCTGGAATCGTATATTGATTTCTCATTTAGTCATGAAAGAAGTATCATCCGAGTTTGTTCTAAAATTGATAAAAATGATCTTTAAATTTGATAATTTTCATTTCGTAATCGGCTAACGAAATATATACAAAATATATTTCTCAACAGTTTCTTAAAAGTTAGAATAAAAACAAGTATCAACGATTATTATTCAACATATTTTGTAGATACCGTCAAACCTGCTTAAGAGACCACCTGTATTAAGCAAAA
Source organism: Mytilus edulis (assembly GCA_019925275.1). Classification (NCBI taxonomy): domain Eukaryota; kingdom Metazoa; phylum Mollusca; class Bivalvia; order Mytilida; family Mytilidae; genus Mytilus; species Mytilus edulis. The sequence continues at coordinate 83,432,086 of CM034361.1, forward strand.
ACCTGTGTTAAAAGACCATGAATTTTAGATCCCTCTGTAGTACGTTTCATATATATTGAACCTGTATTAAAAGACCACCTGTGTAAAGAGACAACTTTTTTTGCTCTAAGGGTCTCTTAAAACAGGTTTGACTGTATATTATAAAAGGGTCCAACGAAAAGTATATATAGCTTTATTATTTTATTGTGTGACGAATGCTGTTAGAAGCAGGATTGTAATAAATTAACAAAGAATTAAAACATTTTGCCGATATTTGCCTTTGTCTATAAACTTTGGAGAGTGTATAGTGTACTTATATCATATAGATCAAACATTCTGTCTGTGTAGATTTAGTATTACGAAAATATATTTACTGTTACAGTAATTCAATGTTAAAAAGATAACACGTGATCAACAGCAATCCGAAGCGCTTTTCTGGATTTACCTTCATCGTGATAGGTCGATCAGAGTAACATATCAAAAACAAAAACAAAAAACATGCAGATAACGAAATATTTGAAGAGTTATGTGATCATAATGGACCTAGTATCTTTAAAGATCTATAATAATTTTATGAATGTGTAAACATTTGATTTTTTGTGTTTTAACGCCACTTTTCAGCACCGCTTTTGGGCTATTTCATGGCGGCCAGTTTTTCTTGATGGAGAAGGCCGGAGTGCCCGGAGAAAACCACCGACTTTCGATAGGAAAACTGACAATCCGATAGTCAATTAAAATTCGAATCGTATGCACTCGCATAAGCGGGTTCGAACTCACAACTGCCGTTTTGACTGACTAGTGATTATACAGTAGTAACTATTTCGAACACACGGCCACCGAGGCCCCTTGAATAAGTTAAGAAAGGTATGTTATAAATCTCGTCCGTACCGAAGCACTGACTACTGAGCTGATGATGCACCCGAGGACTGTAAGTTCACCAGTAGCGTTAGTTGTCGACCCATTGATAATTGTGACCGATGAATTAACGTAATTAATGAGAATAAATTACTTTTGGAGTGTCAAGAACTCGTTGGAAGCACTTGATAAATTGCATGCTTATATTGGTGATTTTGAATCTGTTCAAAGTTTTGATTTTTCTACCCTGTATACCACATTGCCTCACATTCTCATTAAGAAAAAATTCACACACCTAATTAAATGGGCATTCAAAAAATCAGAATGTGAATATATATGTTCAAACTCTTTTAGGTCATTTTTTAGTAGCAATAAACAAAAAAACTATGTTAATTAGACATGCTTTGATACTATATATGCCCTTGAATTTTTACTAGATAACATTTTTGTTCGCTTTGGAGATTCCGTATATCGTCAGATTATCGGAATTCCAATGGGGACTAACTGTGCACCACTTATTGCGGACCTGTTTTTGTATTGTTATGAGTTACAATTTATGACAAAAATAAGCAAAGACCCATCGAAACAACATCTGATAAACAAATTTAATAATACTTTTAGATATTTGGATGATATTTTGGCTCTCAATAATGACGACTTCAGTATGTAATATTCTTTATAAAGCACAAAGGTGTCAGTATTCACCTCAGAAACTTACAAAACCTTTGAATAGACTTATTAAGAAGGGATATAATTACGATACTGTTGTCAATGATCAATTAAAGATTGCATATTTTGGCGTTAATATTGAGTCACTGATAAGGTCTTTGCATCGGAACTAAACACATTTATTCTAAAATACAGTTGTTGGCATGACACGGGTTATGTTCTTCTCATATATGTTATGATGGTATGATACTAAACCCCTAACGGGAAGGATTGTGCCTGATGTTCATATGATGAAATCATAATCTTTCAGTCAGTTTAATTGAAGTCTGGAGCTGGCATGTCAGTTAACTGCTAGTAGTCTGTTGTTATTTATGTATTATTGTCATTTTGTTTATTTTCTTTGGTTACATCTTCTGACATCAGACTCGGATTTCTCTTGAACTGAATTTTAATGTGCGTATTGTTATGCGTTTACTTTACTACATTGGTTAGAGGTATAGGGGGAGGGTTGAGATCTCACAAACATGTTTAACCCCGCCGCATTTTTGCGCCTGTCCCAAGTCAGGAGCCTCTGGCCTTTGTTAGTCTTGTATTATTTTAATTTTAGTTTCTTGTGTACAATTTGGAAATTAGTATGGCGTTCATTATCACTGGACTAGTATATATTTGTTTAGGGGCCAGCTGAAGGACGCCTCCGGGTGCGGGAATTTCTCGCTACATTGAAGACCTGTTGGTGACCCTCTGCTGTTGTTGTTTTTTATTTGGTCGGGTTGTTGTCTCTTTGACACATTCCCCATTTCCATTCTCAATTTTATTTGTCTGTATCTTAAAGTAACTGCAAAAAAAAACAGTAATTTATGAATCAAGAGTTTAATGTGAGATAAAAACTTAATTCAAATAGAATTTTCCTTGACCCCCCTCCTCTCCCCTCTTGTAACCTAATTTGAAGAAAAAAACTTGGTTATTAAACCAGTATAGGTATATGTGTTGAAAATGTTTTGAATACATATGTAACATGAAAAATCATGAGTGTTGTTACCTCAACCACGATTTGTTGATTTAATCATAATCGCCTAATGTCCAGTGGCAAATATTTAATGCACGTTCAGATCTGATTACATTGACAATACATACACTAGATAGGTTTTGTAATAAAATGCGCCGGTTTTGACAAGCTGCAAATTTGAAATTCAACTGGAAAATGAGGATTTATTGGCTAGGGGAAGAAATTTGTCCTTGCAAGAGGTCAACACCGACCCCTCAAAGAGTTGTTACAAGGGTTGTTAAAAGGTAGAGAGCGTTGCTCTGTCTTTACATGAGGCACCGAATTTATCGTCCACATTCTGAATAGACATGACTTTGAATTAACAGGTCCGGCACAATCAAACGGGCGCCTCACTTTGGCATGGATTTTCTTTGGTCAAAACGAGACCGAGAGTGACCATATATCGATTTTGTTGGTCACCATTGGTGTTCCTGTACAATGAATGATAGTTTTTTTTGTATTGAATTGGAAATACTTGTCAGGAAATATTAATATGACTGAATATTATTCTTTAGGTATCTAAATAAATGACTCTGGAAATGTGAATTATTTTCTACATATTCATGCACATGTATACACGGCATACTAGTAGTTAATATGGATCCTGATTTTTCTATTTGACTACTAGCTTCGCTTTTCTTATGAGTTTTTTAACCCCAAAAATTACTATCCTGTACGATTTATTATTATTTGTTAGCATGAAGCTTCCAAACACATTTGGAATATAACTTTAATATGTATGTCTTTAATCAGAAAAATCAATGTAGGATAACAAAACTTGAAATCAATGTGACTCTTAATCCACCCCCTAACTATTTGATTTAAGTTTTTTTTATCATGCATTTGTATTTAAATGTTGTCCCTATAGGAAAATGAAAAAAAGCAAATTTTCAAAATTTGCTATGGATAATATGGATACTGTCTGTTGATCAAGAAGAAGCTTCTGTCCAAATTTCATAAAATTCCACGAAACTCGGAAACGCAGAAGGTTAGATGTCTGACAAACTTACCATGCAACAGTCGGGTAAACAGACACAAGTCAGAACTTGATAGAATTGTACATTATAATTTTCATGAATGTCCGAGTCAGTTGTCGATGATCATATATGCACAAATGTAGTTATAATATAAAGTAGTTACATTTTCACTAATGAAAATATAGGTCAAAACCAGTGAAGAGAAGTAAAACATCGACATGAGCTTCAGAAGGAGAAAAACCCGGCACGTCGACTGGGTTGTTTTATTCAAGCATCGCCCGACCGACAGCCTGATTCCATATCCCGTAAAACCAATCCAAAAACAGTGACGGATCCAGAACTTTTCATCAGGGGGAGGCGCTGACTGACCTAAGAGGAGACCCACTCCAGTCATGCTTCAATGATTCCCTATATAATCAACCAAATTTTTCCACAATGGGGGGGGGGGGGGGGGGGGGGGGGGGGGGCGGGCGGGCACCAGGACTCCTTCCTCCCTGGATCCGCCTATGAAAGATATGGGAAAATAATAAATATATATATAAGTAACTAATACATGTAATACACAGTTACAAATTAAAGGAAAAGAATTGTTTAAATTTGATATAAGAATCAATATAATTACTTAAAATATTAGGTGTGTAAAATAAAACAAAATATCAATTGTCGTAAAATTACAAGGTGTCAGTTAATCATCAAGCACAGCCAAGTAGTCTTATAAGGCATATCTGCCAATGTAGAATGAAGTGGGTATATTTGATTTCACACGAACTTTATAAAAAAGTTTGGCATGGATCATTTGTTTTGTGAAAAGTAAAATTGTAGACATAGGATAGTGCTGTTTTCAGTAACATAAATGCGTTTGTCTGGTTTGTAAGCTTGCAAGACAATTCATTAAACTTAAAAGGATAGAGGTATAGGGGGAGGGTTGAGATCTCATAAACATGTTTAACCCCGCCGCATTTTTGCGCCTGTCCCAAGTCAGGAGCATCTGACCTTTGTTAGTCTTGTATTATTTTAATTTTAGTTTCATGTGTACAATTTGGAAATTAGTATGGTGTTCATTATCACTGAACTAGTATATATTTGTTTCGGGGCCAGCAGAAGGATGCCTCCGGGTGCGGGAATTTCTCGCTACATTGAAGACCTGTCGGTGACCTTCTGCTGTTGTTTTTTCTATGGTCGGGTTGTTGTCTCTTTGACACATTCCCCATTTCCATTCTCAATTTTATTTTCGCCCATCAACATTTGCTCCAATTGAGAAATTCTCAACTTAGAAGAATGTCAGTATTAAAATTGTCCTGGTGGCTTCTATTAAAATAATTCCAATAAATATTACTATTAAATATAATTGTACAACCCGGTAACTTCAAAGGTAGATGTATAATAACTCACCATGACTTTGATGAGATACGTTGGTGTGTCTCAGTAAATAAGGGATGGATAAAAAATATGCATATTGAGTTTTGAAAACGTATAGAATTAATTGCATAACAGTGTGGTCGACAGTAAAACGTTTGTAGGTTGTAACTTGTTTGTCAACGGCTATGATTTTATGCTCACCCAGTCTGTCAGAGGCCTTCCAGTGGGGATTGAAATATTCACTTGTTACACATTCCGATACAGAAAATGAAACTTTCTTTTTACAAAGCTTGAAAGGAATTTGTTTTAAATATTTATTATAATCATCACATACAACCGTGTCATTTATAAGAATAATAATATTCAGAGATGATATTATTTAATAATAATAAAAAAATAGGTTTATCAATTGTAAAAAAAACTATTAAGTTGATGGGGTTAATTCACAAAATATCTCCTTGATTAAGAGCACAACTACTTCTACGCGGTGATCATTTAAGAATGGCCTACTATTTATTCAATGCGTATACATGTGGGTTTTGTTTGTGAAGAGTTCTGGATAATTAAAAAATCATTTGATTTCTTTGTTTAATACCATAAAACGATTCATTCTTTCAGATATTTGTCACTTTGCCTTATCTTCAAGTCCAACACAATTTCTCACGTTTCTTACAAAACTTATATTCTTGAGATGTATTCTTTTGTTGAAAAAAAAATGTATAGATATAGATAGATATAGGAAGATGTGGTATGAGTGCCAATGAGACAACTCTCCTCCCAAGTAATAATTCATAAAAGTAAACCATTATAAGTCAAGGTACGACCTGCAACACGGAGCCTTGGCTCACACCGAACAGCAAGTTATAGAGGGCCCCAAAACTACTAGTGTAAAACCATTCAAACGGGAAAACCAACGAGAAACGAAAAACACATATGAACTACATAAACAGACGACATCATGCATTGTAACTTTTAAAGCCAATTAAGTAAAAAAAAAATCTGAAAGAACGTGCGATATCATATTAGGAAAATTGATGGTCAAACCATAACAAAAAATCAAGTAAAGAATTTTAAGTATTCAACCTTTATAGCTTGCTGTTCGGTGTGAGCCAAGACTCCGTGTTGAAGGCCATTTTTATTTATTTTCAAATTACAAAGGTTATTCCTGATTAGTATTTTTAATTATTTTATTTAGGCGTTTAGAACCTTTGGTGACCTCACAGTTTAAATTTCTATGATAAGTACGTCGTGATCAGTGGGCATTACAGACGAACGTTCACCTAATTTTCCCCAGTCAATGAATGGCCATAGCTACACTGTTATGAATTTCATTCTATATAAATGTACTTTAATTAATACTGATGATTTAATTTATTGACGCTAAAATCGTGATTTTGTCATCACATTAGCCGACATCATTGTAATTTTTGCAGTTCGATTTGAAAACGATTGAAAATATAAGGAAATTCGATTTTTAACTCATTACAGTACAGTTTGGTGTCTGTACACGTATCTGTAGCTACAGTGAGTCTCCTCGTGTGGGTTTTCAATATCTGATTACTCGGCCGTTTTTATAGTGGTTACTTTGATTATCATACCAAATATTTCGTGATTATTTGATTATTTCATAATACGGACTATATTTTTGATTATTTTATAATTAGGGCTATATTTTTGATTACTTAATTATCTTGTTTGAAAATAATAATTAATGATTATGTGATTATATTGGCCAAACAATTGTGATTATGTGATTACTTGGACATCCCCATGAGGGACCTCTATAGTAGGTCGAAGATATAAATTCTTGATTTTACTAGATGGAGTAATGCAGTTGATAAACTGTTGATTCACTTACAGCAGATTTTAGTCAGTATGTAGCTAATGGTAATATCTTTGGTTAGCTTGCTTGTTAGCTGAACCGTGAAGTCATTGTTAGGTAAGGTATACTACCTCCTTTTAAAGTAGCTTAGTCCTACATAGAGATAGATTTTTTATCTGTTGGGCTAGTCTACTATTAAAGGAGGGAAGTTTACCTTACCTAACAATGAATTCACGGTTCAGCTAACAAGCAAGCTAACCAAAGATATTACCATTAGCTACATACTGACTGAAATCTGCTGTAAATTAGAGAAAATAATAATGTCTCTGTTTATATACAAATATTTTTTTTTGTCATATAAGCGAAGATTTTTTATAAAGACCGTGTGTGTGTATTTTTATTTCTTTGCTCTTTTGGTCTGTAGTCATACCTTTCAGACGCGTTCTCCTTGAGGGAGTTTGTTTTGGTGTAATTGTTTACGTTTGGAATTTTTTTTCTTTTTCTCTCAAGAAAAACAGCAATGGGAACTGTATTTCAAAGCATTTCTGCGGAATTATCCGCTGAATTTGAAAATTTGTTGTCCAATAATCACGCAAGGAGCTTTTTAGAACGAGTATGCGATTTGACAGGGACCCTGATGATCAGTAGTTCAAACAATCCCCTAGTCGCACCCAATTCTTTGAAAATCTGTGGTTCGTGGGCTTCTGTATCAAACGCACACAATATTCTTTCATCATACACTATTGTACGTGACTTGATGAAGACAGATTTTGACGATAATGATAATTCTTGGGGTGAAATTACTTCAAGTGAATATTTACCCACCCCTAAAAGAAGAAGAAAGAGTCGAAACCGAAAAATTTGTAACCTAATTCGAGAAAATGATGAGTTTAGTTCAAGTATGAAGCTGAAAACATCCCCTGCTAACCCTGATATACTTGATGTTTGTCCTGATTCTAATACAGTTTCACCAATACCTGTTCTCTTGTCATCAATTGGGAACACTCAGACATTTCCGGTCAATTTGTCCAAACAAAATGAAGATATTCCCGGGGAGCCTGTTCCTTTAACACCAGAAGATGGCGACATGTATTTCATTGAAAATACAAATAACCAAGTTACTGATTTTCAGAACAGTGACAATCAAAGTACCAACACCGAAGAAGGGGGTAAGGGTAAATATCCCTGTACATTGTGCAAACATTACTCCACAACTAGTGCAAAGAATTTAGAAGCGCATTTGGATCGATTCCATTTTAAACCTGTTACTTGCCATATCTGTGGAAGAGGATTCGGTTACGAAAGAGACCTCAAAAGACACTTGTTGAAAAATAAATATAGCTGTTCCACTGCAAAACGATCCTTAATAAACAAACATTATGTCACTATTACCAGATCTGAATACGATACTGATGAACAATCAAATTCTGGTGTTGGGAACTCAATTGAAGATTTGGTTAACTTATCAAAAGAAGGTCAAGATGAAAGTTGCAATAATTCAAACATCCATCATGAAGATTTGCAGGCTTATAGCATAAAAGTTTTTGAAACAGAAGATTCTGGCTTCAATTTAAACCTTAGAATTAAAGAAGAACCTAAAGAACTAGAAGAACCAAATCGGTTAGAAGTTATTCCTATTCAAAGTTTATCAACAAATTCAACATCGCCACCAAAAGAATGCACTGAAGCATTACCATCACCAATAAAGCAGAGCCGAAATTTGGATAGTAGTACAAATTCACCTGAAGATGAAGATGAAAGAAATGATTCGTATCAGGATTCTACCATTCAAAGAGCACAAATGCCTCCTCAGGATCAGTTAAAATTAATGGAACAAGAATTTGGTTCCAGCAATTTTGACTTCAATGTTGAGGAAGATTTCACAACAGAGACAACAGGAGAAGTGACAAATTATTACTGCAAAATTTGCACTTATATGGCGCACAAGAAACAACATATGATCGATCACATTTGTCGTATGCATAAGAAGCAGTTTGCCTGTGAGCATTGTAATTCAATGTTTGGTCTAGTAAAAGATTTAAATAGACATCTTCGTAGAACACATGGTGTAGATATTCCCCTGAAAAATTCACGAGGGACAATTGTTAAACCACTTATACCTCTTTGATTTTAATTAAATGTATTTATCACGTTTATGTAGGTGTACATTTTATCTTTGTAAATTTATATCATTTTTATATTGTTAGTTATAAATTTTGAATTTTCCAATTAACATGATTTATGACGCACATTACATTGGGAGCATAAATTTAGCATGTTTAGGAACATGATAAAGAAAATATTGAGTAACACCATGTTTATGAATACTTCTGAAAGCTAATCTCTAGATTATCATGATTATACTTCATTAATGTACTGTACATGAATATTTTTGCAAGTTTTGTTACCTGGTCACAGTGCAATTAAGTTATCATTTGCCATAACCAAAACAATAAATTGTTATAGATTAAATCTGAACACATACAAAATGACATATAGAGTATAAGAAATGACCTTTCCCAGTAAGAGAAGCTTACATACTTTCTATTTCAGTCAGGGGTACTACTTGTACAAGTGTATTTTATTTACTTGAAGAAGTAAAAAAAAATATACACATATAAGTAAATTTGTAGGATACTTATACAAGTGAATTTTATTTACTTGTATAGGTAAAAAAAAAATTGGCTTAGTTATCTCCCTTAGGCATTCAGAATTTTTTACTTGTATAAGTAAAAAAATCATCCTTTCTTCTTTTCTTGAATTCTTAAGATTTCTTTGCTCTAATAGAATTTTAAATTGTGTACCCTTTACAGATGTCTTTACTAATCATTTAAGTGTAATTTCATGGACAATGAAAATCCCATTTGTCTGTTATCTTCATACCACTGATCATTTACAAGCCCCAAAGGAGCAATTTTTGACTGCCTTGCGCAAATATACAAGATCTTTGCTCAATCAGTTTCTTTGATGAATTAATGAGATGAAACATTGAACTTTAATGAAAAAATTTGAGCAAACCTGGGAAAAATCATTAAAGGCATGATTTTACATCTCAAAACTTGAGGATTTTTGTGGGATTGTAAGAAAAATTTACTTATACAAGTAAATTTTTTAGAAAATTAAGGGGAGATTATTCAAACATTATTTATTTACTTATATGTGTATATTTTTTTTACTTCTTCAAGTAAATAAAATACACTTGTACAAGTAGTACTCCTAACTGTATTTTAACAGAACTTTTTGTATTGAATTATTATTTTTTTACATCTTAAATTTATAAGTCTACATGCACGAGAAACACTGGTCTTCATAAACAATTATAGAATACATGTTGTACAATTCAAAATCTGCATGCAGAAGAATCACTGCATGGTCTTCAAATACAATTTTGAGTGGCCAGAGTGGCACAGTTTTAAGATTAAGGCTGAATAAAAAAAATTATGTGTGATTCCACTCATTCCAGTTACATGTAAGAAAAGTTAGGGTATGTAGTAAAGGATTTGTTTTTTATTTTATGTTTTTTTTTTTTACATTATGGCTATCGGAGCAACATTCTGACTTTGACAGTGCTTATCATGTTTATTGAAAATGACAAAAAAATCTTTATGGTAGGCTATTAAATATTAGGACTAAAAAGTAGGATAGGTAGCTATAGGGTAACTGGAACCACACATATGTTTTAATTTGGCCTAAGGATCGGGACGTACAATTAAGGACATTTTTTATTATCTCAAAGGTTTATGTTAATATTTTAAATATTGAAGTAACATATAATGATTTACATGTACTTTTGCTAGAATTTAAGTATTTTTGGATTAAAAACAGCTTTTCCAACTTCATGAACATGTTAGAATTAAACAAGAATAATTGTATGCCCCTGCCTCAGGATTTAGGGGGCATTAAGCCTTACCCTTGGTCATGTTGGTACAATGTACGCCTGTAAGTTATTGCATCCCAAAAATTGGTTCCCATTCTTTAATTTTAGTTTTCTTCAACTCAATGTTACAAAATGTATAACACAATGCTTATTTCCACAAAACACAGACCAAGTTTGAACTTACAAAATGTAGGTGTCATAACTTTTACAGTTCCAGAGTTATGCCCATTTACAAATAGAAAAATAATTTCCATTCTCTAACTTAAGTTTGCCCCAACCAACTATTGTTAAACTATTATATTATAAATAATGTGGGTTTACACAATGCCTATTACCACAAAACACAGATTAAGCTGAAATTGTGGGTGGTATCATGGGGGGTTATGGTTATTTTCCTAAAAAAATTCTGACCCCCAATTGGATGAACAAAAATATTGTGTTCAATGAGATGACAAAAAATAATTATTCTGTGTTAAAGTTTTGAATTTTATTCTGACACAGACAAACAAATCATAACCCCTCCTTAAAGTTATTAACGGTTGCTCCTTAAGTACAAATGTAAACTAAACATATTTTGGTTGTAAATTTAACATCATCACCTGTCACATTGCATTGTTGACCAAGAAATACATGTGTTTTCATAGTGGGTCTCATTGGGGTCTAAGTGTGACACGGGATTGCTGATTTTTTGTAAGCGTAACACGTGAAAGTCAAATTATTGTGCCGTGAAAATGGGAAATGAAGTCTAGCAGGACATGGGAAATTACAAAGAAATGAGAATTGCTTACGTACATAGTGTAATTGGGATAAGGGAATCTGACAAAACAGTAAGCGGGATAAGGGATTCTGACAAAACAGTAAGCAGGATCTGGGATCAGAACCCCCCAATGAGACCCCCTTCATACTAGAGCTAGTAACATGATTAATAATTACATTTAAATGTCTACAGTCTGAACATTTTTTGATGCTTTAATATATTATAACTGTTTAATAATATGGGTTATTGAAAATAAGGTTAATGATTATATAGACTCTTAATTTATCTCTCTACTGTACATGTACTGTGAAGTGTGTGACTAAAATTACATTGTATTTATGTATGATTAGTGTATGCAATGCTATTTACAATCTTGAGAATTGACTTTCAAAGGTCTTGTGGTGTATATATATGTTGTACATGTACATGATGCATGTACATGTATGTATATGTTCATTTATATATAGAATCAGTTTCATTTTTGACTTTGATGTTTAACAGTCCCAATTTCAGTGTTCACAATCAATGTACATGTTTTATGCCCTGGCATAAAGTGGTCAGGCCATATAGTTTTACCTTTATCCATCATTCCATCATTTTGTCAATGTCTGTCATTCCCCTATTCTGCAAGATACGGAACTTTATCATTGGTTATACAGACTGCTTTTCAACACATCTCACATATTGAGCAGATTTTTAGTTTCTGCTCTTTGGGTGGGTTGTTGTCTCTTTGACATATTCCCCATTTCCATTCTCAATTTTATTTTATACTATGATAAGCATGATGAGTAACAGATTAAGTATACATGTTTTCTCGTTTGAATTGTTTTACATTGTCTTATCGGGGCCTTTTATAGCTGACTATGTGGTATGGGCTTTGCTCATTGTTGAAGGCCGTACGGTGACCTATAGTTGTTAATGTCTGTGTCATTTTGGTCTCTTGTGGACAGTTGTCTCATTGGCAATCATACCACATCTTCTTTTTGATATGTCCCTATACATAAGGTTCTCCTCTAATGACTTTTGATGAAATTAGCATGATTATAAGGGGGTTAGGACTTTGAAAATTTGTGAGTGGGGCTAATAATCATGACATACCAGAACACCTACATTGAAGCATAATTGTCCCAATTTTTTTTCTCTTTGGTCAGCCAGGCCAAAAATACACAGTTTTTATACATCCAACCTCTGAAAAAATCCTGGATCCGCCCATAGTCTTATATAATTGGTTATTTACATTGCCTCATGTATTTGAAATTTATTAAGTGTTTGTACTTTTAAGCCTTATTTTTCCATACATGTAAATGAACATTTATTTATATATTTGTTAACCTGAATCAATTATGTCAAATTTAAAAACAAAACTGTTACGATTGATATGGTTGTGATTTTTACTTGTATTGGGCTACACTTAAAAATATTTTGGTTTGCCCAAACCCTACCCAAAGGTTGAGACAGTGGGTAGGTAGGTAGGCATTTTTTTTTTTTATTTTTTTTTTAAAGAAATTGAAGTATCAGAGGTTTATTAGTCATGCCTATTTGATTAAAAAAACAATAAAAGAATTTGAGTAGGCAGCTTTTTTCTGGGTAGGTAGCGTTTGGGCAAACAAACCTATTATTTATTATGGCCCTGTTAGAGAAGATAGTATAAGATCAACAGGGATCACCACCAAAACATAATTTCATTGCATTGTCCAAGAAGTCAAGACTATATAAACACATCAATTCTTTTTGAATATTTACTTTTGGTTTACCATTTGAAACCTGTTTGGTCGAAAGGAAAATTGAATATCATTTTTCTTAATTTTATACAGATTAGAACAAAATATGATAGAATTATATATTTAAAATTTTACTGTTACATAGGTGTTTTTTTTTTGTTAATCTCAATATTCAACATCAGATGTTGCTATACAAAAAGTGCCCTAACTTAAAGGAGTGCAACTACAAAAATAGGATTTGTGGTGATCCCTGATGTTGAGGGAATTTTCTCAATTTTAATAATACATGTATATACATATTTATTTATACAAATGTATAACATTCAGTGTCCCTAATTGGGAGAGATCTGTTTGCGCCAAAAATGTGTCCTTTTGCTCCACAACTTTTTTTTCCAATGCTACGTTTGCGCTACCTGTTTTAAAATTACATGGTATCATTTGCGCCAAAAATAAAGCATACGATTGCGCCAATTTAAAGAAAAATGACTTCCCTCCTCCTTTATTCGGGCTTGGGACCGGCAGTTTTCACTGGCAGAGTTAAAGTCATTTTAAGTCATTTAATGATTAACTTTAAAATATAAAACTATGTACAGTCGGACATCATATATATCTGTTTAAGAAGTTAAAGGCTGGAATTACCAACAAGAGTAACAATTATTTAGCGAATAATAATTTATAAGACAAAAATGATACTAAATATATATTAATCTTTAATATGTACGATTAATATGTGTTCAGGTTAATTGGCGCAAATGAGTTCCAAAAAGTGGCGCAATTGATACATTTGAAATTTTTTTTTTGGCGCAAATGATACCCCTAAAAAACAGTAATTGGCGCCAAAGGAGTGCTGCCCCCTAATTAACTGTGCAATGAATACAATGTATTTAAGGTCATGGGTGTGCCGTCATAAACAGTTGAAGTACAATTATCATACAAAGAATTCAACAAATACTGAACTTGTTGTTTTGAGGACAAGTTTTATACTCTGAGCGCTGAGTTATATGACTGAATGCCTAGGTCTGTAATCAGATTTTGAATTTTATGTAGAGTGCATTTAAAAATTGCATTGAAAATTATTGTCTGTATAAGATTTCACTTGATATCAATTTGTGTGCATGCTAAGACTAACAGAGTATCACCTGACCACAGATGCAAATGATAGGGGGTGTTGCATCTAGTGTCAAGCCCCCCTCATGCTAGAAAAATAATCTAGATATTTATTGACCTGAAACACTTCAAATTATTTTTATTGAAATTGCTCCCCCTGTAAATTTAAATAAATTTTGGGTTTGTAGCTGGTTGTCGTTACTTAATTGATAAATGATCTTGATAAGATTGATCTCAACAAAAATCGGTCTGGGTTGGTTGCACAATGATTGAATAAATGTTAAATTCATTTAAATTTGTAGTCTTAATTATTACAACTTATCAATAAACATGATAAATGTTTTTCTTCTTCAATTTTTTGGGAAAATTTATATAATAGTGATAAAACTTTAAAGTTACTATGATTAGTGAAATACAATTTTGTTTTAAAAATTGCATTAACATTAATTAAATATTTAAGGATGTACTTAGGTGAGGTTTTTTAAAATTTGTGTCAGATATTTGGACTGCTTGTTTTTACCCCCTATAATACAGGGTAAAATATTTTGCCCCAAAACACCCATTTTTCTTTGCATATAAGACTTCAATAGCTCATATATAATTAAAGGTCATTAACCAAATTTTTTAGCAGATTCTAGATTTCTTTCTTTCAATTTGATACCAAAATGATACCAATGCAAATATAAGGCAAAAGGCATAGTCGTGATCATGATAGTCAGAATTTACTGCTATTAAAAAAAAATGCTCCCATTCAAATGCATTGATCGTCCAAAAAAAGGGGGGTTCCAACTATATGCTCTCATTCAAATGCATTGATCGTCCAAATAAAGGGGGGTTCCAACCCCTGGAAACCTCCCCCCCCCCTTGGATCCACCACTGCTTAAGCTAATAGTATCAATTTTAAATTTATTTTCTTTTAATTTCACCTAAATTCATCATTAGGCTACAAACAAGTTTATTTATCTGTATACATGTATCAATTAAAAGGATAGACATAGGCTATATGTAGTCATAATTGAAATTAAGGGTCTGGTTGGGGTTTACAAAATAGAGAATAACGGAACAAATTATATAAAACAGGAAAAAGAGGTGCTAAAATATGAAGAAAAGAGAAAAAAACCTGGAAAATTAAAAATACACAAAAAATGAAGACCCCTCATCTTGAACTTATTAAATGACTTTGTATTTTATTAAAAAAAACTTTCATGTTGTAGTTATGTAGTTATTGTTGCTACTGTTGTTTTTGTTTAGAGCTTGAGATAATAAATATTACACAAGTATCATTTAGTTAGGTTTTTTTCATTCCAGTGCAAAAAATTTTGCATTTTCATATACATTTGTATTTCAATTATTGAAAAAAAATGTGAGCTTTTGTCATCACTTGGTGTCAGTTGTCTGTTGCGAATGTGTTGTCTTGAAATTTCAAAGGAGAGTTTCATATGAAACTGATTGCTGAGGCGGATTTAGGGAAGGGGGTCGCCGCCCCTTTTTGTGGGAAAAATTTGGTTGATTATATAGAGAATCACTGAACAAAATTTGGAGAGGGCCCACTCTTAAGCAGTCAGTTGGCCCCAATTTTTGAAAATTTCTGGATGCGCCACTGGATTGTGCTCATGGGCATTTTAAGCAGAGAATATCTCACAGAATCAAAAAACGGTCATATTTAAATCTACCTGACCAAAATAATCATTTCTCTCCTTTTCAACTTATGAGTTTGAATGTCCCTTTGGTATGATTTCGCATGTCATTTACATGTTAAGGAGTTATTGCCTTTCCAATTTTAGCTGCCACATGAGGTTTATTTTCTCATCTCTTGGCGTTGGAAGATTTAAGTTTGCAAAAAAGTAATAACAAAAATACCGAATTCCAAGATAAAACTCAAAACAGTAAAGTCCATTACAAACTGTCAAAATCATCCATTAGACTTTTATCAACAAATGGAAAACAACTGTCACATTCCTGACCTGGTACAGGCACTAAATATTGGCTTCTTAGTGTGAAAAGGTACTAATTGCAGTGTATGGCATCAATGGTAATTGAATAGAGGCCCTGGAAAATTAGTCAAACGTTGTTAGAGCAACTTAAAAGTTTTAAGGCTTTTCTGATAGTCTATTCCAATCGAAAAACTGTTCTTACAAAGAAAAACTGTTTATTTTGGCCATGTTTACTAGACAGGGATGCTCAGAACATTTTAAAACCAGGAAGTAAACAGGGGTTAATAACAAGAAATGTAAAAAGAAGTATAAAAGTAAAGTACAGTAAAACCAGAAGATTTGGAAATATGCAAATTTTGGGTTAACTCCTATTTATTTCCTGGCTAAATTATTTTCTACCCTTTTTATGTCAATTCTATCCGACTCCGGGGTAGCGTATTCTCAAGTACAGGGGTCTTTGGTTCGATCCCTGGCCAGGCCAAACTAAAGACTTGAAAGACTAAGCAAGTGAAAATCAGACTTAGCGAGTTGGTCTTGTATCATCATAATGTGATATTAGTGTAAACCCTGAAAATGCATTTGATTTGATTTGACACCGGATTTTAAACATCAATCCGTCCGTCCATAATTTGATCAGATTGGTGTAAATTGTTACTTTTGTTGTCCATGTTATAATTAGCCGCCTCCAGCCCACGTCTAATAAATTTCCATGCATCTATAATTGTGATAATTTTTGGGCAATGTATTAAGTGTTTCTCTATTACATATACCACGAATGATACTTTATTAGCACGCAAACTGATCATTTTTGTGAAATAGAAGTTTAAATCAATCCTGCAATATTATAAATAAAATAACATAGATCTAAAATTAATTACAATTGGTCCAGATAGCAAATCAACAGATCGAAATGAGGTATGAAAGTTTGTTTAATATTCATAGACATTTGTCGTTAGTCAGTTTTCATAAAGCTCAATGTATTTAGTACATAACTCGGTTACGTAAGGACGGACTGAAAAGTGCGCGTGTGTGTGTGGTGGTGGTGTTGAGTGGGGGATTAAGGGATTGTCTAATAGGGGGTGGGAATTACCTCTTTTGCCATTAAAAGCACGGACGGGAAAAAGATGAAACAATTCAAACGAAAAAAATAGCCTACAAAAAAAAAAAGTACGGCAGGCACAAAAGTACGGACGGGAAAAAGATGAAACAATTCAAACGAAAAAATAGCCTACAAAAAAAGTACGGCAGGCATAAACCATCGACAACCACACAACTACAGGCTCCTGACTTAAGTCAGGCACATGCAAAATGCGTCTAGGTTAAACATGTTTCGCTTTGTGAAGAATCAACCCTCTTTCTACCTGGGACAGTGGTGTGTAAGCATAAGAATAAACTGTAAAAATAAGTACTCAAAAGATCGGTACGCGGCACAAACCATGAAGGTCGTACGGTGACCTATAATTGTTAATGTCTAT
Organism: Mytilus edulis; assembly: GCA_019925275.1. Lineage (NCBI taxonomy): Eukaryota > Metazoa > Mollusca > Bivalvia > Mytilida > Mytilidae > Mytilus > Mytilus edulis. The sequence continues at coordinate 83,449,663 of CM034361.1, forward strand.
GTCATTTTGGTCTCTTGTGGACAGTTGTCTCATTGGCAATCATACCACATCTTCTTTTTTATATAGCATTAAATCAGCAGACACAAAGCATTAACATAAACTAATCATAGATACCAGGACTACATTTTGTAAATATATTACGCCAGACGCGCATTTCGTCTACAAAAAAATCATCAGTGACGCTCGAATCCAAAAAAAGTTAATCAAAGTACTGAAGTACTGAACATCGGATGACCGCAGGTTCTTGTGGATGGTCAAAAGCGCATGTCACAGAAACAGATCACATCTCTATACCTGAAACTTGGGTTAATTTACAGAGATATTTTTTTCTGATAGAAGTTCGTGCTTGGATGATGAATAAATGACAGGAAATTCAACCTCACCGTAATAACTTTCATATTGTAGTGCAAGAAATCAGTATACCTTGGACTATTATACTTATATAATAATATTCGTAGAGAATACACTGGTTTGTTGTTATATATATTATTAATATTACGATTGCATGTATATATAATTTTCATCTATTTGTATATGATAATTGTATTCTACTATTATTATAGTGCAGTGCAAGTGCATGGTGGACACTCTTCTGTAAAAAAAACCAAAGCCTTAAAGGCTGTACAGCAATTGCTGCCATGTTAATGTTTTGGGGACTTTTATTTTTCATCTACATATATAAGAATTAAACCTGACAGGACATGGTTGTCTAGTGAAAAGCAAGAAGGTTTTGACTTTATATCAATAAAAGACTTAAGCAGGAAATCATTTTTAATATGTTTTGTATTTCACAAGGAGACAACAAGTTTACCAGGCTAAAGTTGGGGGTAATTATGGATTATCCCCTGGTAGTGTTTGTAACTGGGCAATAATTACTTTTATTTATTTAATTTTAACAATTTTCATAATTAATTTAAATTAACCATTCAGTTAAAACATTTCACCTTTCGAGACGCTAATGTTGAAAAATGGGACAGAAATAAAATAACTTACAAGACATAAACATGTAAAAACTAAATATATATTTCAGCTTTCTAAAAATATTTTCATAGTGTTACTTTTTTGACATCATTTCTTAAAACTAAGTCCCACACATAATTGTTCATTTGATATGTGTCATCCTCATGCGATACGAGAAGTTTTCATGTCGCTAAATAGTCTTCTTGTCGCTTAATTTATTCTTCTTGTCCGTTCTTGACGCTTCTTGTCGCTAAAATTCTTCTTGTCGTTATTAGTGAGACCGCTATTTTTAGATTACAGGTGGTCATTTACACTACACGTATCACGTATAACCTGTGTAGTGATTTTTATTTTACGATAAATTTATGAATGAACGATAATTTTATGAATGAACAAGAGCACCTGACCTCTTTCTGAAACACCAATTAAACATATAAAATCGTATTTATTAAGATATAATTCAGTCAAATTTTCACCACTAAATCAACAACTGAAATGATTCCATATTTTGTCGAAACATCGTACAACTGGAGAACAGAAATCGCAGGTATGAAAATGCACTTTTTTCACTGGTGTTGAAAACCCAAAACTAATTTGACTATAATTTATGAATGACGGAAATTTAAGCGATAACAATACATCGGAGTGAGGGCCCTCATGGGGTTTTTGATTATGTGATTACTTGGCCGTTTTTTTAATGATTATTTGATTATTAAGCCAAATATTTCATGATTATTTGATTACCTAGGACTGTATTTTTAGTTTATGATTATTTGATTACTAAAGATAAGCAAATATTTAATGATTATGTGATTATATTGGCAAAAAAATGGTGATTATGTGATTACTAGGACCCCCCCCCCCCCATGAGGGGCCTCCGGAGTGACCTCAAGGTCATCCTCTGTAAAAAAGCCAAATAAAGTACGAAGTTGAAGAGCAATGAGGACCTAAATTCCTAAAAGTTTGGCCAAATACAGTTAAGAGTATTCATAATTACTGAAAGCTAGTTTAAAGCAATTTACAACTGGTGAATACATTAAGTATCAATCAGTACACATCCAATGGCTTTGGTGTAAAGACGTCATACACACTTTTAGAAAACAATGACCTTGTACAACCCAAAATATAAGAGTAGTATTAAGAGAATGTAAGATAATGAATTCTCATAGCTCTACACATATAGCAATTTGTAACTAGTAAATAACAGTGGCGGATCCAGAACTTTTTGTAAAAAGGGGATGGGGGCGTTGACTGACCTATGGGGAGATTTTTTCAGAAACAGAAATTAATTTATGTTACCAGTACCTATATTCGGGCAATGAAACAATATTTGAGAACAAGTTAATGAACCGATTAGGTTAAAGGGATCGCATCTTAATTTACGAACTTTTAAACATTAGGATGAGATATCCCGTTTTTTTTTTCTGAAAATCAACAGAACAGCCAAAGTTCCAAACTTAACATTTGTATCTATGAATGAATTTGGTAAAGGTTTTACTAGTAATTAACGAAATCCTTGACTTTCTAGTTTAATAGCAATACATATGTCTCGCTCATTGAAATCTAAAACGCGACTAAAAAGTACGAAGGGTCATAATGAACACTACCGTCAAAGAAACTTCATAAATAAACCCTTTCCAAATGGTTTAAAATTATATATATAGTTAGTTCTTATGTTATATGCTGCAACACCACTGTGTTGGGTTTATAAGGGTTTAGTGCCCGCACACATGTTTAACTCCGCACCATTCTGTATGTGTCTGTTCATAGTCAGTAATTCAGATGCTGTCATTTTGGGGCCTTACTTTGCTTGCTATGCGGGATGTTGTTTTATTTTGGACCGAAAGCCGCATGGTAACCTATAGTTGGTATCTTCTATGTCATGTAGTCTTGGTTGAGAGTTGTCTCATTGGCAACCATACACAATTCCCGTATTTTTATACAAACAACTTATTGGTGTGACACAAACACAAACGTTTAGTCGAGCCTCTTTTTCAGTTTATTCCAGGTTATCTTACTGACTTGTATTATGTCAATCATGGTAACGGGGCAGAAATCCTGCTCCAGAAATGCTGATCTCATGAAGAGTATTCAATACCAGCTTAAACTCGTTGAGGACAATGAGGGAAAATGTGATTGTAAAGGAAGAGGTTCAGGTAAAATATGTTTACAATATGCGTCCAATTACAAATCGATCAGCAGAACGTACGCCATTCATTTATCAGAGAGGACTGCAGGAACTCATTCCGTCGTGCTGTGGAAATTATTAATTCCAATCGAATCCGGTTATACATATCGTGTTGCTGTTATATTGTCGATGGGTCGTGAAATTAGGACTGGGACATTTATTTTCATTGATCTTTTACCTTTATTATTTTCCTTTCCAGAGATGCATATAAATACTTTATTCTAATATGACGTGCTGCTTTCGCTTTGTGAACAAACTCATGCTCTAAATCCAATAAAATTGTTTGCACATGCGTATATTGACTTCTTCAGAAAAATGAATTTGATCAAATTAGCATGCACAGTGCCAGCTGTTTGCTTCTTCACAAACAAAAAAGGGAGGTTCATGGAAGAGCATACACAAACGCTTTTACACATAGATATAACCTTAATTGTCCTATTCAGAATCGAAATAATTGATGCAAGCTATACTTTATTGTCGCTTTAACATGGGTAGGCATTATATTCGTGTTATTTTAGCCCTCACTATCGCTGGGGCGAAAATAATCAAGAATATAATGCCTACCCATGTTAAAACTACAATAAAGTATAGCTTGCAGCAATTATTTCTTTAAAATGATCAATTTATTATCTTTCTGTGGATTTTTTTTATCGGCGTAATTTATGCTTATGTGCACAAGATTCACTGAATTATGATACAAAATGCAAAATACTGTTTATAAAGATTTTTGAAAGATGAACATTCAAACATTTGTTTGCCATTTTAAACCACGAAGAAAGGATAAAAATATAAGCAGATGATTCCATTGTCTCCGATATATAGAAATTGCATTTAATTTACATATTACTTAAGCTTGTTAAAATATATTGTAAAACTGAATTTATTTCAGGATCAGAAAAAGTGGCGTTTATGGTTAAAAATTCAGTTGATTTACACAATATCCCTTCGAAATCTGTTGTAGTTTACAATACAGTTATTACAAATTTAGGTAACGGATACGATACGTCCACTGGGATATTTACAGCTCCTTCAAATGGTGTCTACATCTTTTTCTGGACAGTTCTTACTCTGCATGGAAAATTCTTCTTTACTTATCTCGCTCTCAACGGGAATCTGATAGCCAGAAACTTCGCAGGGGCACGGAAAGAAGCAGATTCCGCATCAGGAAGTCAAAATGTTGTTATTGAAGTAAAGAAGGACGATAAAATATACGTAACGATCCAAGAGGGATATACCGGACAGTATTTGTTTGGTAATAGTTGGTCAACTTTTAGCGGTTATAAACTATAACAGTTATATATAACATAAACATGATAAAATCAGAGTTGTCAAATATTTATTAAAATTCTTACCAAAATTATGTTTTATAATGATAGTTTACAATGTCAAATGATTCCTTAAAAATGTGACAAACTGAATTAGACTATTTACCGGGTTTGTAATATAATATGAGCATCACGAAGAGTGCCACATATAAAGCAGGATCTGCTTACCCCGGTATTTTGGTGGTATTCTTGTTGCTTAGTCTTTAGTTTTCTATGTTGTGTCTTGTGTTCTATTATTTGTTTGTTTGCCTTTGTTTTTTTAGCCATGGCGTTATTTGTCAGTTTATTTTCGATCTATAAGTTGGAATGTTCCTCTGGTATCTTTTCCCCTCTTCAAAAATCCGTCTATCGAACGTATGACTATGTACTTTCACACTGTAAAAGCAAAAGTTTAACACATGCATTTCTATTCAAATATTTACGGTAATATACATCATTTCCTAAAGGCGAAAAAAGGGTAGTAATGCTTAGAAATCGATAGGAAAAATATATTAAATTTTCTGTTTATTACGAGAAGCTAAAACAGCCTTAAGTCATATACATTTGCTCTGGGTTGTTGAGGTTGTAAATACAGAATAGTAACTTACGATGGCCGACAGCGACGAACGCTTAAGTGATGCATAAAATGTATATTGCGTTAAGGGAAACGTTGTAGTGATGATGTATGGCATGTCCCCTCTTCAAACTATCCTTATTGTTATTATAATTCTATCGCCACAACAAAACACTGTCGCAATACTGCTGAAATTGGATTATATCTAAAAAAGATAAATGTTACCCATTTAGGAGTAATTGCAACAGGTGTTAAATATAAATCAACAGTTCTCTTCCTTAAATGAAGAATTTTTACACATTTTCCGCAAACAAGATACACCCTCATCAAATGATACATCCATATACAGCCAAATCTGATTAAGAGACCACCTTTATAAAGCAAAAACCTTTGTTAAAAGACCATGAATTTTAGATCACCCTGTAGTACATTTCATATGAATTAAACCTGTATTTAAAGACCACCTGTCTTAAGTGACAACTTTTTGGCTCTACCTTAAGTGGTCTCTTAAACAGGTTTGATTGCGTTAAGTTTGGTCTGTCTAAGTTCTTTATTATTCAAGTTATGACTTGGATACACTGACTATCATAGAAGCAAAGGGTCAAAGTCAAGGTTAAGATGATCTAACTTTGGTAAATATGAGTTCTAACGTACAAAGTTTTTACTTGGCAAAATGTTACTCATGTTATTAAATGTATCATAGTGGGTGAAAATCAATAAAAAAATCACAGAATACTGCATGTTAATACCAACTGTCACAGATGACGACCGAAAATTGATACAATTATCGTCAGTTCCTTCCCTTTCCCGAATGGTGAGTTTTGAGAGCTCGCGAGTATGTTAGGTATGTGCCTATATCAAGTCAGGAATCTTTTATTCAGCGGTTTTCGTTGGTTGCTGTTTATGAAAATTGCTAGTCATTTATTCTTGCATATATTAATCAGAGCGTTAATTTTCTAGTTAGAATTTCAAATTGGTAGTTCATTTCAATGGAATCTTTAAACTAAGCTTTGCCGACACAACTTATAGTTTAAAGTGCTGTGATAACTGCATAGAATGTTGCTACCATTGCATGTAATGTTCCAATAACTTAATATAATGCGGTGGTTACTTTCGTTTTTTTTATATTGTGTAGTTTTTGTCTTATCTTAAACCGACATTTGGATAGTTATAACCACGATAATTGGGAATCTTTACTTAAATATCATCTTTTTTAATCGACCGTATGATACACAAGATGCATGTAAAAAAGGTTACACTTTTCAGATGACCTTCCCTACCACTCTTTACATAGTAGTTGCCCGTTACAACCCTTCAAAACATCACTGAGGACAGAATCGGTTGATTCTAATCGTTAGGACACTAGTATTTGTCTCTCAACACAGGAGACACCCAGCATAAACACATTCTATCAATGTTTCTCCCTGTCGTATGGGTCTCAATGAAGTTTGCAAAATTGAACCAATAATATATAAAAAAAAAAACGCAAATAAGAAATGAAGAATAGTGAGATATAGTTATGTTAAGAATAAAGACCAATGGGCAATAATATAAAAGAATAAACCAAAATGACATAAAGAATTTAGGAATGAAGAAATGACGGATTCCTATCTAGATTTTCTGTTATATGTTTGTAACTTAATAATTATCAGAACCCAATCTTATCTTAACGCGTCCACTATTGAACTGAATATTATAAATAAACCCATCATAGATACCAGGACTAAATTTTGTATATAACAGACTCATACAAAATTACAAAATATACACATCAAGCTCTGTAACAGATCATTGATGGGAGAAAAAAAAACAACAACATAAAATCAAAATACCCCGTCAGTGAAAAAAAACCCCACTAATCATGTGAAGGCCTGTAAAAAAATTTCCTAAAGGTATTTGGCTTGTATCTTGAAGTCCTTTTGGGGATATACCTCTTCAACTATTTGGGTTGTTTTCACACATGGCTTTTATATATTTAATATTGAACGTTCCGTATGAAAGTAAATTTCGCAAAGCGTTTCGAAAGCTTATATTTATAAATAAAGGCAACAGCAGTATAACGCTGTTCGAACTTCAGAAAACGATAGAGAAAAAAAAAATGCGAGATACAAACTAAAACTGAAGGAAGCGCATCAAATTTAAGAGAACTACGACACAACAGAAACACAACATCAAAATGTAACACACACAGAAACAAACTATAACATAACAATGGCCATTTCCTTGACTTGGTACAGGGCATTTTAAAATAAAAATGGTGGGTTGAACCTGGTTTTGTGGCATGTCAAACCTCCTGCTTTAATGGCAATGTTAATTACAACATTAAAATGACAACATTACATGACGGGACTACAATACAAATAAATGGGAGAAAATATAGGAAAGAGAAACAAACGATTAATAGCAAACAGGTATTTGGTTAAAATCTAATACGCCAGACCCGCGCCACGTCCACACAAGACTTACCAGCGACACCTAGATGAAAAAAGTTTGAAAGCAAAACAAGTACAAAGCTGAAAAGCACTGAGGATCAAAAGTCGTTTAATGTTTTTCTGTTAAGATACAAGCATTCAGTACAATAGTATTTAACAATGTCAACAGTTGATACTTAGGTTCAACTCTGTTACAATGTCCATGTAATGTAAACGTCCAATTACCAGCCCACTAGCAAATTACTAACGAGTTAACTAGTGATTAATATACTCTTCAAACGCTATATTTAAACCAACTACGTCACATTTCAAGATACTACTGACAAACTAGAATTTTTGAAATTATTTTCTAGCAAGAGAGATTGTGTTAGCCTGCCTTTAGGTTTATATTGTTGTACGTTGCAAAAGGATAGAAGTTCGATCGGAATTGTTATCAGATTTGGGTACAACAGGGGGAGGGGTGACATCATCACAGATTAACAAAATGATACACGTTAAGACTCGAGACTAGTATGAAAAAATGACATTTGATAAACAAACCAATATATTAAGCAAACAATAGACAAGAAAACATTATCAGATAAGCAACACGACGGGTACCACATGTGGAGCAGGATCTGCTTACCCTTCCGGAGCACCTGATATCACCAAAGTTTTTGTGGGATTCGTGTTGCTTATTCTTAAGTTTTCTATGTTGTGTCATGTGAACTTTTGTTTTTCTGTTTGTTTTCTTAATTTTTAGCCATGGTGTTGTCAGTTTATTTTCGATTTAAGAGTTTGACTGTCCCTCTGTTCTTTTGTCCCTCTTTTATACATACGTAGGAAGGAAACATTATAAAGAAGAACATTTACCACTGATACTTATATCTAAAGAATTCGATGACGAATTTCTTATAGATAAAAACGATTTTAATGTAAAAACACATGAAGTAAACACTATCAGGAAGTAAACACTATCAGGAAGTAGAGATATAACAGTCAAAGGTCAACATTTGATAGTTTGATATCATCATTCACTAAAAGCTAAGTTCAACAGTAATGAACATCCCCGTGGACAAATAAATGGCAGGTAAAACAATACTAATATAGCTGCTACTGATTTTCAATAGTCATTGTATCATGCTTTCTAAAAATACTGTATTTACGCACAACAAATTATATATATGTATTCGTTTATTAACAACGCTTATTGAAACAAATTTGAGTACAATTCTTAACTAAAAGTTTTAGTGTGAATTACAACTATGGATAGTTAATGGACATATACTTGTAATACCGGCTGATTAAATGTAAGTGTAATTTTGTTTTTATTTAAACTTACCAAAAAGCTAGGTTTAACAAAAGGAGAGCAGACCAGAGTGAGGAGATCCCATCCGACGAGAACGTGACGAGAAGATAGGTTTTCGTGACAGTTTGATGATACACATATTCTTCAAAAACACATTCCTGAAGTTTTTTCACTTAGCTTCAAAATAACAGAAGGACTGACAGGTCGAGTTCGACTGCCTGTTATTGTTCGAGGTTGTCGTTTATCTCCCATGTTTTGTATCAGTAGATATTTGCCCAGGCAGATATCATTATTATGAACATTCCACTAATGGTTATTACATATTATGGTTGTTTAATTTCCTTAAATGCATGAACATACAAAGAAAAAAACCCAATGCAAACGAAAAAAGAAATGAACGTTTAAATGCAAAATGATCAAAAATGAATCGAGGATACAATTCTCCATTAAATTCAAAGTATACAAAAAGATATAGCAAAAGTACTGAACTTAAATGTAAATTCAAAAAGGGAGAAAAAAAAACCCTTAAAATTAAATATTCGAACTTATCAACGACTGGACGAATACATAACTTTTAAAAACTTAGGTAAATGCACTCGTATATTTTATTTTACGCCATACATTTTATTACTGTATAATATTTTAGCACACTTTCTGCTACTTAAATCGTCAGTTGTTTTGAATGTTCGAAATATGGAGCAACATTAATTGTGTCATTCCCGACATTTCAAAGAGATAAATTAAGAAGAAAACAAAGCAAAAACATTATTGGTTTTAATCAATATTTCCTCATAAAATTATTTTCAGTCTCGGAATTAAACATTGAAAAGTCATATATGGTTGTACTTTGGCACAACATTTTGGAATTTTTGGGTCCTCAATGCTCTTCAACTTTGTACTATTTCGCTATATAACTATTTTGATTTCAGCGTCAATGGTGAGTTTTATGTAGACGAAAACGCACGTCTGGCGTATTAAATTATAATCCTAGTACCTTTGAAAACTATCATAAGGAACATGGCTAAAACGACAGTCATATAATATGCATTACTATCCTTTAAAAAACAACATTATATATACACTTGCGTCCTATCGAACAGGAACAATACAAGTTATGCTCTGAGTAGAAGTTATTGACGTGCATGTTCTCAATTTACCTTGCTCCTTATAGCGTATAATTTATCATTTTGATAAATGGAATGGCATTAATTAGGGTCCTCCATTTCTATCTTTATTTTATCTTATTTTCAAGGCAATTCTCTTTCTTTTCGATATATGTTTTGCCTATTAATCTATCTTCGTGTTACGCATCTAATAAAATAAAATAAACATGTTACAAATTACAAGCACCCACTCCGCTTTTGTTGATTCACGTTCACGATGCTTCCCCAAGGAAAGCTCAAAGCCGACAATATCTACAGCCGTAAATTAAAAACAGGAAGTGGTGATTAAACTGTGCAGATCAACCACGTACTGAACTCTGTGAAAAGTTACTTGAAAATACGAAATTGACTGCAATCGAATTGTAAGAACTATACTGAATTTTCTGTAGTTGATGAATCTGATTATTGATGGAAAGACTGATAATTACTTAATAATTTATTGTTAAGACTTTTCAGATGATTTTAAGATCAAAATGACCGTTTCAGCCTAAAAATAGCTTAACAGTACTAGTCTCGCAGTAAATATACTTGCAATTTTTATTACATTTGTTACCTCTGATCGGCCGGCTGTAATTTTGCTATATGACGGGAGTCGAAAGATATATACCAAAGCGAAATCAAACGTATAAGTTGAAACCAAACAAATGATGCAAGTGTTAGTTCTATAATACATATCAATTGATTAAGTTTCATTTCAGAAGAAGCTACACATGATGTATCAACATATCTATATCAATATATGTGTCAGAAAATTGTTGGAACAGAAGGGCATGTAAAAACTGTCAGAATGATGAACTCTATTAGAGATAATTTATCGAGTCAAGACGATTTAACAAAAATAACCAGTGGCAGTTTTGGCGAGGGACTGGAGATTAAAGGAAGTGATATTGACATTATGTATGTGAGTAAATGTGCTGAGGTTCGTGAAAGCTCATACACTCGTTTTAATCCTGCTAAAACGTATTTTACAATGGCGACAGAAGACACACATCCAGGCTTCACCCATTTACGTGTAGTGCAATGCAATGATCCTAGCGTCTTTAAATTATGCGAAATGAATGAAGGTTATCTGTACTTTTCCAGCATGAGATTAAAAGAACGCATATTACACATGCGTACTCCACTCATTCACGGTCCTTGTATGTCAGACACAAATGGAGAATATGATATTGCATATTGCTTACATAGTAAGTTGTGGATAACACAAGCAAAAAAATGGATGACACGATCACAGAACGCATGGCCAGGGTACGATGTTAAACAATCTATTCTAAGACATGGCGTTCTCTTTGTACCAATAGGTGTTAAAGGATCTATTAAAGAAGATTTAGAATGGCGAATATCGTTTTCCGTTGGAGAAAAACTTCTAGTCTTTACATTTACACATGCACAATTACTTTGCTATGCCCTATTGAAAATTCTTCTGAAAGATGTAATAGATATTGACATAGATTGCAAAGATTTACTTTGCTCATATTTTTTAAAAACAATTCTTTTTTGGATTTCGGAGGAAGTTTCAGTAGCAATATGGAGACCTGAAAACTTGATTATAAATTTTATGAGATGTTTTAGGAGACTAATATACTGTGTTGAATATGTAGTCTGTCCCCATTACTTTATTCCTGATAACAACTTATTTGAGAATAAGATAAAAGGAAACGCACAGAAAATTCTCTTAAATAAGCTAAGTGTTTTAAATAGTTATGGTTGGCATTGTATAGCATTTTCAAAACAAATCCCAATCTTCAATAAATTAGCATTTCACATTAGAAAAGAGCCAATTTCTTTATATGTTAATAGTCTTAAACAATTATTATTTTCAAAAATGATTTTTGTGGATATTCAGTCTTCGTCTTGTAACTTTTTGTTGGAAAAAGTTTTACATATAATATTATCTACAAAGAATTCCAAAATAAAACACTTTTACTTGTACTATATTTCAAAGACGTGTTGCTTACATGACACATTACAAGGATGTAAGGATATTATTGGCAATAAATCTACATATACACAATACAATACCTGTATAAGTTCTTTGCTACGAAACATTCGCCATAATGCTGTAACTGGATGGCTGAAGTTAGCTTCTTTCTTCTATTATACCGAACAGCATATAAAAGCCATTGAACTTCTTCAGTATTCTCTACTAAAATGTTCATCTGAAAAACTTTACCCGTTCATGACTTTGTCGCATATTCATTATGATTTATTCAGTTCGTATTTGTTTCGGCAGATGCCTGTGGTTATTGTGTTTAAATATCTGCTATTAGACCAAGTGGTGTTTCTTGCAAATTCTTTGTTGATACCGGAAGAATTAAGAAAGGTAGTAAAAACTACTCCGTGTATAATAGCGCCAGTAGTATTTGCGCATATTCTTCTATTTCTATGTCATTATCATCTAAACAATTCTATAAAATGCCTTATTTCTCTCCAAGATTTACAATTGACTATAGGAGAAAAATATTTTATTGCATGTTCCTATCAGGAAGCTATATCATACAACATCATAGGAATAGCTTATCAGTTAGTAGGTGATTTACCATCAGCAAGACACGCATTTAAACGATCTATAAGATTATACGCAGATCAGGATGAAAATAGTGCGTTTTGGAGATTGTCGTCGATAAGCGGACTGTACCAGAGCTAATGTATAATAAACTTAAGAAACTAAATACTTCATTTTTTCTTCATGATTTTAAACTTTAATCATGCATATTTGTTTGATGTGAACTCCAGTATGAAATATTTCATCAATTGGGATTCTTTAATTTATGTCCTATCATGCGATTTGTTCTGTTTATGCCAATAATGTTATATATACAACAGACCATTTTACTTTGATAACGGACGTAAAGTAGATAATGACATAAACATATTATATTTGTTATTCTCGTGGGATTTTGTCTGATAGTTGGTCCGTTTCTGTGTGTGTTAGTTACATTGTAGTGTTGTGTCGTTGTTCTCCTCTTATATTTATGCGTTTCCCTCAGTTTTAGTTTGTTACCCCGATTTTGTTTTTTGTCCATGGATTTATGAGTTTGAACAGCGGTATACTACTTGCCTTTATTTATAAACATAAAATTGAGCAAAACGCATAGCGGGAAATGAACACTTTAAACAGTATACAGAGATTTTACACAAAAGTCTTTTCAAGCCCCAATTTATTATAGCTAAATTTTAGTCAGCCATAAAACTAGGTTAAATCTACATTTTTTTACATAAGAAAATGCATGTATCAAGTGTGAACTATGGTACTGTGGATTCATTATTATTCGTTGGATACCAATTTTCGTGGATTTCGTGGGCACAGTCAAACCACGAAATTAAATATTCACCGAATGATAATTTTTCTGTAGGTTTGTATGCAGACTTCAGCAAAACCACGAAATTAAATATCCACGAATATGCAAGTTTTTCTTAATCCACGAAAATAAATGATTCCACAGTAGATACTTTCCATTACTTTCACGTGTTTGTGTTTTTAATTTTTCTATTAGATAAAGGACTTTCCGTTTTGAATATTTCTCGGAGTTCTTTATCTTTATAATTTTACTTTCCACCAGGATTTATTTGACAAAATAGAGAGAAGATCATAAAAGAGCGAAGAAAGATACCAGAGGGACATACAAACTCATAGATTGAAAATAAATTAATAACGCCATGGCTGAAAAAGAAAATGACAAACAATAGCACAGAAGACAAAAGATAGAAAACGAAAGACTTAGCAACACGAACCCTACCAAAAAACTAGAGGTGATTTCAGGTTGTCTGGAAAGGGTAAGAAGATCCTGCCCCACGTGTGGCACCCGTCGTGTAAAGGGGCATTTGTTTATCATCAATTAATATAAAGAGAGACAAGGATTTCAAACATTAAACCGAAAATAAATCATAAGTCTGTCAATAACGCAGATTTCTGCAACAAAGATCATTAAGACAACAGAATATCTGGCGATTTTCCTGACACTAAACAACCCTTCTAATATATGAAAAGTTACAAAAATACAAAATAGGATACATAGAAGAGCTTAAATGGTTCAGGTCAAATTTGTCACAGGGCTTTAGAGCCTTTGTTTGACCAGAAGCGGGATCAAACCCGTTCTAGTAAATTATACTATCCAATTTAAAGTTTTGAAGTGCTTTTCTTGATTCAACTTACTTACGGACACGCATTCAAAACGAATCAGTTAAAATTGAATGATATATAACTAAATGACGAAGTTCATGTATATGCCCAACAGAGTTCTTAAAAAACAAAACACATTGGTAAATGTTCATGTGTCGAAAAATATGAAACCACAATATTTCGACTTTGACTTGTGAGCCTTTTAATTTAGAAAAGAGGCGAAAGATACCAAAGGTATATTAAAACGCACTAAAACAAACTAAAAAGGACTAAACATGAAAAACGATCAAAATACAAACACTAGTACATAACACATTGTAAAACACAGCATAACACACTAAAGACGTAGCAATACGAACCCAAACCACTACCGAGGTTGACCTTGTTAGACTTTTTAATACCCAATAATTTTTCCCAACTTTGTGACTATTAATTGAATATGATTATCAAAGATAAAAACAATATATTCACAATGTAAATTACAAAGACAAGGTGAAGGTTGTTTGATTATCAGTACCAAAATAAAAGCATGATATTGTGTGCACCATTTATCTCATTTAACAATGTTTAAAGACTTCTGTCATATTGTCCTCAAACGATATCCTCTGATTAAATGTTTGTATCTATATTAAACATGATAACGTATTGTTTGCGTTTTGAAAACCCTGTTTTTTTTTCTTCTAAATTTCACCTTTGAGTACTAGAAGGTTTTAATAGTAACACTTATAGAAACGAAGTCATCATGACATTAGCTGTGGTGGCATGGTATATTCAAAAGGAGGTGGGACATTATTTGGATCAAACTGTAGTAGAGACGGGTCACTTTTATATGTTTCTTCCTGATTCGGATCCGTATTTATTGGCGTAACTACACAATCCTCCTTTTGTTCTTCTTCGAATTCCTTGTAATCTGGAGGTGGACTTCTTTGCTTCATATGGTGAATTAATGGAGGAAGATTTTTGGAATGATTTGAATTGGTGAATTCAGATTTTGATGTAAATTCTGAATCTGATCCGTTGGATACATTGTCTATTTCTTTCAACTGATGTCTACCAAGGGCTTTTTGAAGACGGTTTCTTTTTGTTGACCCTTCCATGTGTCCATTATATATTCTGGTTTGATTTTTGGTTGCCGTGCCTTTATGACAATCTGATTTGAAAATGTTTTCCTTTCAGGAGGATGCTGCTGAAAGTTTGTAGTTGATGGAATAGTCCTCCTTTGTCTAGAACGGGATTTCTGTTGACAACAGACACAGAAGAAAATAAAAAAAAAGAGTACAATAAAAATACCAACACCTAGACCAATTCTCCAATTATTGTTGCTCTCTGATGAATCTTCTTCCGTCTGAACTTCTGAAAATACACAAACACTGATTATTTGTTTGGTAGTTTTGTCCATAAAAAAATGCATAAACGTTTTAATTAAAATGATTAAGGAACTTAAATTTAATATAAGAATAGACATTTATATGATGATAAAATTGTGAATTGAAATGGGGAAAAGAGACAAAAACCCGACCAAAGAGTAGATAACAACCGAAGGCCACCGATGGGTCTTCAAAATAGCAAGGAAATCCAGCACCAGGAGAGTGTTCTCAGCTGGCCTCTAAAAAAATGTGTTCTTGTTTAGTAAAAATGGACATCATACTAAACTCCAAAAAATTTAAATGAACTTAAATTTGAAAAAAACCAACATACAAGACTAACAAAGGCAAGATGCTTCTGTTTGGACAGGCGCAAACAACAATACGCTTATTTTCAACTCATGATTTTTGAATTATCATTAAATGTGTGTTAAGGTAACTCACATGTTTTGATTACATATTAGTATATTTACTCAATGTCATTTATAACCAATCATAATGTTATCATACATAAAAGTGTATTACCTGACGTGTAATATTCTAGTTCCCATCCAGTATGAGTCACAGAATAATCTGTATGGAAATGAATTAAACTGTATCTTCCTTTTGTACTGCTAAAATACAGGTCCGTCATTTCTCCACAATATAATTGTATTTTATTATCTTCATCCTCACATGCACCTAGTAAAAATATGCAGAAGGTTATGATAGCATTCAAAACTGTTTTTGACAATTTATACGAAAAGAAAGCTGACGATCTTTACTAGAGACATTTTACACGAATAGCATTAGCGCACTGTGTTACAAACGAGATCATCACTTGCTTTCATTTCGCTTAGATTCTTAGGAATACAGAGTATAATATGTGTAAAAATTTTGGATTTTAAAGTCTATATTTACACCTCAAAACATCAACAGAAATTGTTGGTTGAAATGAATTTGGTTCGTGGTATCATATCCAGTGAGATAAATTATACGTCATATAGCTGAAATTTGCGCACTGAAAAAACCCTGTGTGTTTTAATGGTAAATAATTCTTATTAAATGAAGAATCATGGTCAAAAGACTAAAACGTTTCAATAATTTTTAAGCTACCATCTTTTATGACTTACCTGCATATACTTTGAAATAATCATATTGGCATGAAGTGGCGCTTTCTATATTAAATGAAGTGAACTTGATGTTAATAGTGTTTGGAGTTGACCCTGTATCAATCAGCCAATAGGAATCTAAGTCACTATAATGATATAAAATAATTATAACTAAAACATGTTTCGTTTAACTATGCATAATTGTAAAGAAAGTTATCATTCGATACATGAAATCAACAATAGTATATCGCTGTTCTAAAGTCATAAATCGATTGAAAGAAAACGAATCGGGTTTACAAACAAATAATCGAGGGAAACATATCACCTTTAAGAGGAAAACAACAAAACAACAGAACACTGAAATGCAACAAAAAAACAAACAACGATTCAACAGAGCACTGAAATGCAACAAAAAAACAAACAACGATTCAACAGAGCACTGAAATGCAACAAAAAAAACATACAACGATTCAACAGAGCACTGAAATGCAACAAAAAACAAACAACGATTCAACAGAGCACTGAAATGCAACAAAAAATAAACAACGATTCAACAGAGCACTGAAATGCAACAAAAAACAAACAACGATTCAACAGAGCACTGAAATGCAACAAAAAAACATACAACGATTCAACAGAGCACTGAAATGCAACAAAAAACAAACAACGATTCAACAGAGCACTGAAATGCAACAAAAAACAAACAACGATTCAACAGAGCACTGAAATGCAACAAAAAATAAACAACGATTCAACAGAGCACTGAAATGCAACAAAAAACAAACAACGATTCAACAGAGCACTGAAATGCAACAAAAAAACAAACAACGATTCAACAGAGCACTGAAATGCAACAAAAAATAAACAACGATTCAACAGAGCACTGAAATGCAACAAAAAATAAACAACGATTCAACAGAGCACTGAAATGCAACAAAAAACAAACAACGATTCAACAGAGCACTGAAATGCAACAAAAAACAAACAACGATTCAACAGAACACTGAAATGCAACAAAAAACAAACAACGATTCAACAGAACACTGAAATACAACAAAAAACAAACAACGATTCAACAGAGCACTGAAATGCAACAAAAAACAAACAACGATTCAACAGAGCACTGAAATGCAACAAAAAACAAACAACGATTCAACAGAGCACTGAAATGCAACAAAAAAACATACAACGATTCAACAGAGCACTGAAATGCAACAAAAAACAAACAACGATTCAACAGAGCACTGAAATGCAACAAAAAACAAACAACGATTCAACAGAGCACTGAAATGCAACAAAAAAACATACAACGATTCAACAGAGCACTGAAATGCAACAAAAAACAAACAACGATTCAACAGAGCACTGAAATGCAACAAAAAATAAACAACGATTCAACAGAGCACTGAAATGCAACAAAAAATAAACAACGATTCAACAGAGCACTGAAATGCAACAAAAAACAAACAACGATTCAACAGAGCACTGAAATACAACAAAAAACAAACAACGATTCAACAGAACACTGAAATGCAACAAAAAACAAACAACGATTCAACAGAACACTGAAATACAACAAAAAACAAACAACGATTCAACATACATAGATACACTGTTTTATTATCAAATATTAATTTTCATATCACGCTTTTTAAATTTGCAACACATAAGACTAGTTTTCATCGAGTTTGTTTTTTCGTTAGTCCATATGATTATTGAACACAACGGTGCTAAATGTGTAGAAGGATCCGTATGCCTTTTGGGATCATATGAATATCATCAGCATATGGTGAGTTGTAATAATAAATCTCTAGTGTTTTGCAAACTGTTGGTATTTTCTTTCAACCAAAGCGCTGACCACTGGTATTTTCAACACACATGTCATAACTAAACGTGGACATAATCATTTCATTCACGATTTAATATAATACTACTTGAAGTTTTTTTTCTCCAACTGAGTTAGACCTGGCGGGGGTTATACAAAAATATGGAGTACGATTATCGTAATCGGACTCATAATCTGACCAATTAAAATGCTGGAATTGTTCTTTCGAGCACAATGCGTGTGCCCCGAGTATTGATTAACGTATAATGAGAAAATGCCCTGGTGTCTTTATTGAGGTTTTACATCTGGGGTTGTAGACATAAAACTTTGCTCAGTGCTAGAAGCACATAAATCATGCTCGAAGCATGAAATCCAACATTTCGATAGGTTGATTTTGGAGTATGAGCACAAAAATCTGACTTATGTTAACGTCAAGATCTTCTTGTGGAGCACTATTTTGTGACTGTTCTGGAAACATTTGTCTATCGATAAATTTTAAGTCTTTGTTGATTAATTACTTTTTGGCCATGGTGTTGTTGAACATTCTCCAAATAACTTTTGTTGTTTTTCGTATTGCCCCATTGATATTTGTTCTTTCTTTTTCTCTTATTTGAATTCGTTGAAGCGTCTTACAATCTGGCATTATGAGAAAACCAATATCGCAGTGTATATCAAAAGTAGCGGTTACGTCATAAGCACTAGTAAATCAATTGTGATATGAAAAGGTCGGGTTGGTTCTAGATCTTTCAAATTGTGTTTACACATGTTTACGTCTTTCCAACTATTGCATGTAATATATAATCGTACCATAACAAAAATTAAGAAATGATTGTAATACTTTTCTGTTTATGAAGAAATAACATCAAAACTGTGGTGAACACAGAATAACCCGCGTAGTCATACCTTATATTTCTATTATAAATTCTATTCCAACGAAGCAGGAATAAATCATGAAATAAAAGGTGATGACGTCACGGTCATATGACAGAACTATGTCTATGAGCTGATAGGCAAAACACTTTCAACCAATCAGAACACGCGTCAAATCCAAAACTGAATTATATAGAAATAACACTGAATACTGGTATAACTTACTTCGAGTAAGAAGAAACTCCATAACCTACATGTGACTGTAAACTCTGTTCATTACTTGTAGCAGTTAAATATACATAACCAGTGGGTACACAAGTTGGAATAACTGTTGAATGAAAAGACATAATACTCTGGACATTGATAAAAGAAGACATGTGGTAGAAGTTTATACAACATACAAACAAGTCAACATAATTTATTTTTAGAAAAGCAAGCATGCTTTCGTGAGAAAATTCACATACATTGTTGGCTTTCAAATGTTGGAATTTGGACGTTTCTAGTGAAGATAACAAAGAAAAGCACTTTGGAAGCATTAAAGAGGGCCCTCCTGGGGTTTTTGATTATGTGATTACTTGGCCGTTTTTTTAATGATTATTTGATTATTAAGCCAAATATTTCATGATTATTTGATTACCTAGGACTGTATTTTTAGTTTATGATTATTTGATTACTAAAGATAAGCAAATATTTAATGATTATGTGATTATATTGGCAAAAAAATGGTGATTATGTGATTACTAGGACCCCCCCCATGAGGGGCCTCATTAAATTTATAACGTGTTGTTTTTATATTTTACATATGTTCCATGGCGAGGAGGGCGAGTTTATTCCTACATACTGGCATATTTCTATCTGTTGACTTTAAAAATATCCTTTACTAACATGGCAATAATACTGTCAAACAAAAAATGTTTTAGAAACAATGAACCGGAATTGACCTAAATTGACTGCAATATCTAACTGGATAAAAATTATAATTTGATGTGCTGATTGAATAAGGAATAAATAGTGAGAGCATACGTCGGACAGCAAATATCATATCGAAATATTGAAGAATTAGAAATTAACGTTAAAATACAAATAAAGTATTTTTTTCTTATTCTCGATAATTTTCTGACAGTTTATTTTAAGATTGATTTCAACTTTTACAAGTTTACGCCTTTTCTTTCGATCAAGTACAATGTGCATGGACTGCGAAAATAGATTTACTACGTATATGACCCGGTTGGTTGGTTATTAGTTAGAACGAATAATCCAAAATTGCTGTGGCATGAAAATGCAAGTTAGATAACTTCCATATTTAAATTAATTTATCTTCAATGTTTCTGTTCTAAGTTTTGTGCAAAAAGTACACGCGATTAAAGAATCGTCCTTAAGAACCTCTCTTAACTTATTTTTATAGGATAAAAAACTGCGCATATGCTATGAGTATATCTACCAGTGTGTATAAGAAACAAAATGATTTGCATTATGATTGTGTTGCACTCTAACTCCAGGTTTATAGCATGTATTTCTGGAATGGGGTTTAAAGAAACAAAATGTCTGGCTGTTTACCTGAAGATAAATTTTTTTTTTTACCAGACTGAGAACAACATATCAGATTTGCATATCCTTTGCTTTTAATGTGAACTGTGCTGCGACTGTGTCTTAAACAGGTCATTAAATACCAGGGTAATTTAAGATTACCCGTACTTATGTTTATTGTCATTGACAATTTTCTACGATTTCCATCAGAAAAAAACCTGGATATTTCAAGCTATAAAAAAGAATCTATCTTACCTGTTGCATTTTCCAAATAACCAATTGAAAATCCAGTATCTGTTGTTGATCCGTCAGTTTCGAATTTGATTGTGACGCTACTTCCGGTAGACAGCACAGATGAAGACAATGAACTATAAGTCCCTGAATACGACGCTAGAGAAACGTAACCTGAGTTTGGTCCTGTAAATTAAAAAAAAAATAATTAAAAATTAAATAAATAAATTTCATGAAATGACAGTTTGAAAATTAATATGGAACTGGTCATTCGACACAAAATAGAGTGTTATTTAAACACTTGGGAAGTAATTCTTATCAGGTATTGTTACAGCTAGTTAACCATCGAGAACTAAATTTAATAAAACGTAAAAAAAAAATTACCAAATAGCTATGAACACAAATGACGTGCTTTCTAACATAACATACATTTTAATCCCTTACTTTCATTTATCCTTTTCCTCTTGCCGGATAAGCCAATATTCAACCAAAATACATTGAATATGATATAACAAGGATTAAAGGTAGGGTGATAACCTCATTGTATCATAGCCAGTAGTAAATATCTGAGTATAAGGGTTTCAAATAATGTCTTCTGAATAGGTATTCAAACTACTCTTGGTGAATGCTGCTCAATGACATTAAGTCATTTTCATAGTCGTTATTCAGTTTTCAGTCTTTCTAACAATATTACATATTTTGTTTTATAATGATGATATTGCAGAAGTACTGACAACATTGAAAAAAAATCAAAGACAGAAGTGCCATCTTCGAATGCCCAATCTTACAACCTAGTCCTTGCTTAATCATGTTGCCCCTTGGTGGAGTTTAGACCACTAAAGATATTCATTCACCTTGTTATGTATTTGTTTAAGTCTCCAAAGATCATGCCATTTGTATCCTTCTTTCTCCATCTTGACTGAAACGTTTCGTTTTCAGGTGTATCTAAGTTTGCATCTACCACGCTTTCCATACAGAGTGTGGGGTCCACTGTAAGACTTGCCTTGTAATGCAGTAATTTTGCGTCGTCAGTGTGAGCCCTATCAGTCTCTACTTTCTCTTTTTTGAACTCTTCATCAAATGGGGATTCGTTTGTATTTTCCCAGGGGTTTTTGGTTTAATATCTGCTCAGGCCATTTGATGCACCCGAGACATTCGTTAATGAAGGCTTATTGTTTTTCAAGCATGTAACTTTGATTTTGTTTTTCAAGTCTCAGCTCCATATTAGAGTGTGGGTTTCCACTGATTGACAATGTGTGTTCTGCATTTGTTTCAATTTGTTCACCTATTATCCAGGTGAAACGTTTCAGGTTTTACATCGACGCCGGATGACTTCTTAAAAGGGACGAAAAACACTCCTAATCGTGTACCAAAAACTAAACCCCGCCTACTACCCGATATCAAATTTAGGCGATCTCCACGTGGTTGCTTTCTATCAATATTATTCTTAGAAACATATTGGAGGTAAGATAAAAACAAAATACATCATTCTTACCATCATATATTGTTAAGGTATCAGTACCATCAGTGTTTATCTGGTATGGAAATATTTGTACTCCTTCTGATGGAGCAGTGATAATCCACCAACATTCAAGATTACTGAAAAACAAATTTAAAGTATCACTATTGTATGTTTACTAGAACCTGTTGTTGAAATGGGCTTTGAACTAGTTTCAGTAAATAGTTATCAAAGGTACCATGATTATAATTCAGTACGCCAGACGCGCGTTTCGTCTACAAAAGACTCTTCAGTGACGTTCATATTAAAATATTTATAAAGCCAAACAAGTACAAAGTTGAAGAGCATTGCAGATCCAAAATTCCAAAAAAGTTGTGCCAAATACGGTTAAGGTAATCTATGCCTTGGATAAGAAACTTAGAGTACTCTACGTTCGGTACTTGAAAACTAGTTTGATGCTCTTCATTATTTATATACCTGCGCCAAGCCAAGAGACTATTCTTTATATTAGTCTTATATATATGTATTCTTAATGTTCTAGTCCTTTACTTTGCACTTTTAGTCCCTTATTCTCTATTCTGTAAACCTACTTGGCGTACTGGCCTGGATAACCTGGCGAAGTGACATACTGCACTGTAACATTATCAGCTGTGAGACGTGTTGGATTTGTCTCTGAACCACACGAACTAGACGAGCCAGCCAATGTGGGAATAGCACTACTGGCAATAGCACCTAGAGCATAAAGAGATCATTTGATATTAAAAACAAGAATGTGTCTATAGTACACGGATGCTCCACTCACACTGTCATATTCCATGTTCAGTGGACCGTGAAATTGGGGTCAAAACTTTGATTTGGCATTCAAATTAGAAAGATCATATCATGGGTAACATGTGTACTAAGTTTAAAGTTGATTGGACTTCAACTTCATAAAAAAACTACCTTGACCAAAAACTTTAACCTGAAGCAGAACGGACGAACGAACACACAGACAGACAGACGGATGGATGGACGTACAGACCAGAAAACATAATGCCCCTCCACCATCGCAGGTGGGGCATTAAAAAGTGGGCAACCTAAAATCGATAATTACACATTGTGTAATCAGCGGTTAAATCTGATTAATAAATTAGTAGGCCAGTCAATATGTTATTTAAATCAGCGTTCAAGTCATTAACACATGTGCGCGAGTCAATGTCATAAAAATTCGTACGGAAGTCACTATAGTATATAAATCAGCGGGAAGGTCAATATGATATTTAAACTAGCTTGACTTATGTAATGTTAATATGCTATGTTACATAGAGACATTGGCCTTCAGATAAACTTTTATAATTAACAGGCTTTGAATATGATAAATATGTTATCGTTGATTTCTTTTTCAAATCATGATCTTAACAGTCTCAACAAATTTAGGCAATATAGTCACTAACTGCAAATTCGAATTCATGCAGAATTTAAAAATGCATAA
This sequence comes from Mytilus edulis, assembly GCA_019925275.1. Taxonomy (NCBI): domain Eukaryota; kingdom Metazoa; phylum Mollusca; class Bivalvia; order Mytilida; family Mytilidae; genus Mytilus; species Mytilus edulis. The sequence continues at coordinate 83,473,533 of CM034361.1, forward strand.
CATGAAATAAAAGAGCTTCAAATAACTACATATTTATAGGAAATATTGTCAGAAGGTCAGAAGAAGAAATTATTTAAAAACAAGAATATCATTTTCTATGTTCAGTGGACTGTAAAAATGAGGTAAAAATTCTAATTTGGCATTATAATTAGAAAGATCATATCACAAAGAACATATGATACTACCAAGTTTCAAGTTGTTTGGACTTCAACTTCATCAAAAACTACCTCGACCAAACACTTTAACTTGAAGCGGGACAGACGAACGAACTAACTGACGAACACACAGACGAACGGACGCACAAACCGGAAAACATAATGTCCATAAATGGGGCATACAAAATAGCTTACTTGTTCCAAGGTATTTCAGTGTCAATATGAACCCTCTGTCAATACTGTTGATAATTGGAGCCTTAAATTTTACTTTGTTTGTAAGTGCACCAGATGCGTAAACAGAAACCACAGAATCCGGTAAAAATCCACATAGCTGGTAAGTTATTGTCGAACCTGAAAACAAATATGTGATTTAATAGACATTACCGATTTCTGAAATGTGAACTTAAGAAATCATTGCAGTTTCATCCAAAAAGAAAAATGAGTTCTGCAATGGCGGCCATTTTGAAAGACAGAAGATTTTATCACTAGTGAAAATATTCGAATGATCTTGTATAGTTATTATATATACTAGAACACACCCGCGAAATCGCGGGCATTCAGATCGTAGTTTAAAGTATGTATAAAGTGTTGTTTGAAGAATTTTGTAAAATATTGAATGACTGGAGAATTTCAGCAAACGTATCATGAGTCATAGGTTATTGGGGATAGGAAAATGTTTTTTTTTTTTTTATCCCTCCTCCTATATTTCCTAAATTCCTAATTTTTTGTTTTCTATCAATTTCAATATGAACATACCTTTAGTATGTTGTGAACATTTAAGTAAGGAGCCTGTAATTCAGTGGTTGTCGTTTGTTTATGTGTTACATATTTGTTTTTCGCTCATTTTTTTGTACACAAATAAGGTCGCTAGTTTTCTCGTTTGAATTGTTTTACATCGTCATTTCGGGGCCTTTTAAAGCTGAGTATGCGGTATGGGCTTTGCTCGTTGTTGAAGGCCATATGGTGACCTATAGTTGTTAATTTCAGTGTCACTTTGGTCTCTTGTGGAGAGTTGTCTCGACATGGCAATCATACCACATCTTCTTTTTTTTTGTAATCAATGAATTTTGTAAAAGATTTAATGACGGAGAATTTCAGAAAAGGTATCAAAAGTTCACATGAATAATTTTATCGCTTATCTGTATATTATGAACATTCATTACTATATAAATAAAGTGTAGTTGTAACAGTAAATTTGGTCCGGTAGGAAAATTAGTCCGCCGGACATTTTTCCCTAGGTAATCAAGTCCATGGCCATAATTTTACTAGGAAAATAAGTCCTAGGACAAATTCTCCTAGGAAAATAAGTCCATAGCTAGTAAAATAAGTCTGGCATTTATTTTCCTAGGAAAATTTGTCCTAATACATGTTTTTCTAGTAAAATTATGATCATGGACTTGTTTACCTAGAAAAAAATGTCTGTGAGCAAATTACATTCTGGAAGCAAAAGAAAATGAACACTTTTTACCGGATAAATGGATAAATACAGTGCAACAGATTGACTATGAAAAAATACAACTTTTAACAAAATGCATTTTAATTATCAGCTGCAAATTTATATACATATATATGTTTATTTGAAGTCAGAAAATACATGTAGATGTTTTATCGGTATTCATAAATACTGGAATCACGTCTTTTTCTTTTCCTTTCTTTTCGTGATTTCCTTTCTACTTGACGTTCAGCTTCGGATTCTGAATTTATACTGGATTGTGACAAATTAAAATTACTTGCAACTGCATTATCATCTGTTGTTTCATCATTTTCCTCCATGAATTTGTTCTGGGTTAGAAACACACTGTCATCTTTATCCTCCCCTCCGGCATCTTCACAATCCACATCCTCCTCATCCTGTTCTGTACTGTTACCAGTCTGGTCATCACCAGTCTGGTTATCCTGTTCATCATCTCCGGTGTTATCATTATTTTCGCTTTCTGGATTACTTATCCACAGTTTAAAATTCTTCTGGTTGTGAGGACCGACTGTCTTGGACTGTTCATTGTTCCAAAGAACAAAATTCCCTTTGCCATTGTACTGTATTATTTTGTATGGACCAATATATTTTCTCTGTTCTATAGTAGCCATACCAGCTTTCCTACGAAAATTTTTCAGCAGAACATATTGACCAATTTCATATGATTTAGTGTCAACATTATGCCGTCTGTCATATGCCTCCTTCTGCCTTTTTTGAGCTTTATCTACATTTTGTTTTAATTTTTCACCGACCTCTTGACGAACAACTTCCAGATTTGATATAATATTCTCAGCACTATTTTCTACAGCTTCATCACCTACATTTTCCACATAATTATCTAATGTCTCATTAGGCAGTACTGCCTGTCTTAAATACATGACGTAAAATGGTGTGAATTTGGTTGAATGATGGTAGGATGTTCTGTAATTAAACAGACATTTTTCAATATGTTGATCCCAATCTTGGGAGTTATCTAAAATTGTCTTGTTAATCATTCCCTTCAAGGTCTGGTTAAACTTTTCCACCATTCCGTTAGCTTGTGGGTGGTACGGAGAGGTGGTAATGTGCTTAATTTTTAGTGTATCACAAATATATGTTATTAATTTGCTATTAAATTCTCCACCTTGGTCAGATACAATTTCTCTCATGACCCCAAACCTGCAAATTGTACTATATAACTTGCTTCCAACTTCAGCTGTGGATTTTGAATATATAGGGAAAGCTTCAGGCCATTTTGATGTATAGTCTACACAGGTTAATACATACCTACAAAAGTAAGAAAAAATCAATAAAAACATATTTGAAGGAAACTTATATGTTTAAGTATATAAAGTATATAGCTATACTTAGCCACAGGTAATGTTGCATCAAAAACAAGAAATTATTTTAAGTCTACCGAATCAAGCACTCATAGTTCGTCATTCCCATGTTGGTCGAACATCGAGCAAAAATAAAAAAGATGCAGTATGATTGCCAATAATACAACTCTACAAGAGACCAAAATATCACAGAAATTAACAACTATAGGTCTCCTTACGGCCCTTAACAATGAGAAAAAGGCCATATCGCATAGTAAGCTATAATAGGCCCCATGCACAATGAAAAATGTAATGGAATTTAAAAGAGAAAAATACTAACAATAATGCCTCTCACAGTACAAGGATGCCCCATCCGCAATATTATTATCTATGTTCTTTGGACCGTGACAATTGGGTAAAATCTCTAATTTGGAATCAAAATAAGAAAGATCATAAGATAGGTAACATGTATTTTAGTTTCAACTTGATTGGACTTCAACATCATCAATAACTACCTCGACCAAAAAATTGCACCAGAAAAGGGACAAACAAACGGACGATCGAACGGACGCAAATACCAGAAAACTTAATGGGGATTTGATTGTTTAATAAAGAATTCATATTTTGTCAGGAGGAGACGATGTTGACCCTCCGGGACTTCCCCTATATTTCTTTTTATTTGTTTAATTGACCAATGCATTAATATGTATATGGTTGCGGTTGGGTATCCCTAGCGTTTAAAAATTTGTAAAAAGAAGGGGATGGGGAGTCTCTTGAACTTTAAAAAAAAATCTATATTTTTCTATAGAAAACCCCTACCTTCTTGAGTCCCCTCAAAATACATGAAAGTAAACCCCAATACACAAAGGAAAGATTAATAGCTCCCAAACACATTATAGTTTAATATTTTCTGAAACCCAAAGTAAATCTAAGAAGGTTTGGGAGAGCCTTTCTTCATGTTCGTCTTTAAAACGACAAAAAAAGAAGAAAAAGAGGAAGAATAATTCAGTAATAACAATATGAACATCAAAGACAACCAAACTTCTGATTTAATTCTAAAGAATAATTACGTTTCAAACCGTTTGCGAAACGAGAAAGTCTTTTACAAGGATTATAAATTATTTATTTTGTGATCAATTTCAAAGAGTACACTTTAAAGTCTTATGTTCTTGAATTTCTTTCATGTACTAATGTATGTACTAGGACTTCTCTTGAACTGAATTTTAATGTGCGTATTGTTATGCGTTTACTTTTCTACATTGGCCAGAGGTATAGGGGGAGGGTTGAGATCTCACAAACATGTTTAACCCCGCCGCATTTTTGCGCCTGTCCCAAGTCAAGAGCCTCTGGCCTTTGTTAGTCTTGTATTATTTTAATTTTAGTTTCTTGTGTACAATTTGGAAATTAGTATGGCGTTCATTATCACTTAACTGGTATATATTTGTTTAGGGGCCAGCTGAAGGACGCCTCCGGGTGCGGGAATTTCTCGCTACATTGAAGACCTGTTGGTGACCTTCTGCTGTTGTTTTTTTTTACGGTTGGGTTGTTGTCTCTTTGACACAATCCCCATTTCCATTCTTAATTTTATGTACTTTGGCGGAGAGGTTTTGGAATAAGTGGCAAATGTCCTCAGTGTTTTTCCATACGATACAAGGCAAAATAGTTTTCCCATTACACCTATTTATCTTTTAACATAAAACTTTATATCTAATAAAAGGTCATCTGACAAAATTTAAGCAAATTATTTATTTTCTATATTTGATTTAAGACTCAAATTAATAATACCAATTCAAATATAAGGTAAAAGTTCAAGTCAGCCCAATCCCGCCATATTTCATAAATTTTTATCTCGAAAAGGTGCTTCATGACCTATAAATATTATTTAGCTTATTTTGATCTATAACTAATGATCTTCCAGCTTAAAGTATCAATTTTGAATTCCTGATTTACTTAATTTAACCTTAGGTCTCCTAAGTACATCCTTAATTTAACAATGTAGTTAGATTAGGTATTTTGTGCACCTTTCTAAAATTGGTCCTTATTGAGGTCCAACGTATAATAAATGAAACTTATTTATATTGTTAACATGTATTGTCGAAATGCGCATCTGGTGCAAGAGAATTGGTACCGTTAATTTTTTTGAACATTGTTTTATAATTATAGATATTGAATCTATCAATGTATTTATAATATTCAAGATATTGGACCATAGTCACATGTAGAGGTTTAATTCCAAAATAATAATTTATTTTTCTACGTTTATTTTGTGTCTTAAAGAGTCAATATGTACCATAGAAAAACATGAGTGTGAATTTTTTTTTTGGACGGGTTAATCAATAATGAAAATGAGATAGTCCCATAATAATTCAAATTTAGCAACCAGTTGGGTTCAAATGCGTACGTAATCAGACCTTAAGTTTTTTTATACACAACATTTTACGATAAATACACAATTTTTAAATATTAATAATAACTTACCGATAACCATTGGCTGATAATGGTTTTTTCTTAGAGTTGAGAAACGGCCCAATAAGGTCAATTCCTATTTTCTCCCAAACTCTTTCAGGTACTGGTACTGGTGTCATTTCTGAGACAGATGTCTTTGTTTTCTTGTTGTTCCTTTGACACTCCTCACAGCACTTTAAATAATCTCCGACATCCTTAGTTATTGTATTCCAGAAATACCTACAAAAATTATACCATTTATAGTAAATAAAACTTCCATTATGAACAAGATGAATAACTATAATATAGTGAGGTATTGGATGCATATTATCCAGTGGCAAATATTTCATGCATATACTTGTATCCATAATAACAACAAATTGATAACGAATAAACTATGAACGTCTTGTAATAGAGATCAACTATAAATGATTGATTGTTGGTTGCTTAATGTCCAGTGGCAAATATTGCATGCATGTTCTGGACGAGAGACCAACTAGGATGAAGGTCATATAAATTCGTTAGTGAATCAACAAAATGAGGACGTGATCGTGGTTATTTTAATATTGATTATCTATTTATCTATCCATAGATTCTATTTGTTGGCTCTAGCGTTGTATTCAAGATAATAATGTGATTTTGATTTTGAAAAATGTTGTTTGATTGCTGCATCAATAACGTTAATAAGTCTAATTGAATATTTTGGCAGACAACATATTTTGCAAGATGTACAATAATTATTTTCTATTCAATTACAGCTGATTTCCTAATGCTTGCAATGTAAAACTTTGGTTGGCTTGCTTGCTTTGTTAATATAATTGTTTATACAAGCTTTGTAAATAAGATTGACTCATATAGGCATAATTTAACCTGTATATATCATATTTGAATTTCATTGGGTGTTATCATAATGATTGTACAATATACAAAGCAAGCAAGGTAACCAAAGTTTTGTTCTACATGCATTAGGAAATTAGCTGTAATCGTAAAATATACTGATACATATTATTTATTCTTACCTTTCTTTCACTTTATGGTATGTTTTGTCACGTCCTAAGTGTGAACCACAATCTACATGGCATAACCTCAATACAGATTTTAATCTTTCTTTGGTAACAACTTGCTTCTTTCTACTGTCTTTGGTGTAATATAAATTGTCATGGCTTCCTAACAAAAAGTTCTTTGCTTTTCTTCTTAAAATCCGTTTTTCACTATCATTTTTACCATCAACGTACTTGTTCTCTTTGAGGTACAGAAAGATGTCGTCGAATTCATCTTGTTCCATTTTGTTGAATGATTTACTTTGAAACAAGTGTATTATTTATATTGAACTTGTTAAAAGAGTTCACATAATTTTTGAAATTTTCTTGTATGAGTTCATTATCATGCAATGTGAAGGGTACTAAGTGAGCTTCAGTTCTATATAAAACTATAATAGAATCATGCATGACTGGTGATTTAAATATTGATTATCTTAAAAACAAAAATCTCTACTAGAAACAATGTTATGATGAAAACTATTGAATAAACAACCCCATCTTAGTTAAGAATTGAAAGTTTTGATAATAATTTCCAATTAACATAAAGAAAGTGGACCAAATTTCCTAGGAAAATTAGTCTTAGGAAATATTTTATTTTAAATCTAAATACATAACTCTTTAACAATATCAAAACAACACTTAAAAATAACAAACATGGACGTTTCTACCTAGGAATAATAAGAACATGGACATGATTTCCTAGAAATATTAGTCTGGGGAAATTTTTTTTTCTTCATAATATCAATACACAATTCTAAAACAATATTAAAACAAGACAAGCCATGTTAATTAACCTTTAAACATAATTATTATGGGTGTCTTTATCGAGGAATAATAATGACATTAACATGATTTCCTATGAAAATTAGTCTGGGGATATAACTTTAAAAAATATTAATACATAACTCTAAAACAATATTAAAACCATTTATGTAAATAAACCTTTGAAATTAAATGATATGGATGTTTTTATCTAGGAATAATTATAACATGGACATGATTTCCTAGGAAAATTTGTCTGGGTACATATTTTTTTCATATAATATTACATAACTCTTTAACAAAATCAAACATGAAAGGTACTGGAAAAAGTTAGTTTGGTTAAAAATAAGTTTTAAACCTTAATTAAAATTATAAAATCATGGACATGATTTCCTAGGAAAATTTGTCTGGGTACATATTTTTTTCATATACTATTACATAACTCTTTAACAAAATCAAACATGAAAGGTACTGGAAAAAGTTAGTTTGGTTAAAAATAAGTTTTAAACCTTAATTAAAATTATAAAAATCATGGACATGATTTCCTAGGAAAATTTGTCTGGGTACGTATTTTTTTCATATATTATTACATAACTCTTTAACAAAATCAAACATGAAAGGTACTGGAAAAAGTTAGTTTGGTTAAAATTAAGTTTTAAACCTTAATTAAAATTATAAAAATCATGAACATTTTGCCCTATTAATATTAATAACACGGACATGATTTCCTAGGAAAGTTAGTCTGGTTACTTACATTTTATCAACATGGACATTTTTACCTAGGATTATTAATGACATGGACCTATATTCCTAGGTAAATTAGTCTGGGGACAAAATTTACTAACATCAGACTATATTTACTAGTAAAATTTGTAACCATGGACATTTTATACTAGGAATTTGGGTCCGCCCGGACATATTTTACAAGGACAAATTTATCGCTTACATATTTACTTTCAATTCTAAGTTTACTAATGGTCATTGATATAGTATACAGACCCTCTATTTGATAAACTCTGTGACCGCCGTGGATAGTAAACTTGAAAATGATAGCAGATAGAATTAAAATACACTTTACAAAGTTAAATTTGTAGTATATGTATGTTCAAAGTATACAGAAAAACGCAAACCGGAAGTCTAATCTGACTTAAAATTTAGTCCAATGACGGGACAATATCCGGATGCCTTTTTTCTCGTTTTTCTCCCAAAATAACTCAATCTGAAATATCATATAAATGAATGACAAATGCGACTATGCACTGTACCTATAGGACACAGAGGCGTGTTGATTAATTGATTGTGGAAAGAAGAGAAGCGACACCCAAAATGAGGTCTTCTCGTTTAATAGTATAGATAGGAAATTAGGCTTGAAAATGTTTAAAACATTGACCCTAAAAGGTTATGTATGCACTAACTTTCAACAGTCAGGTATATATACTGATAATAATAACCTCGTTCTAATAACTGCATGTATATGCATATTTATTTTTTACGAATGGAGAATGATGGAGTATCTGGTACTAGAAGTAGCAATATTACAAACTTATCTTCAAATTGACAATACAACTTATTCGATCTGATTTTAACACTAGAGTAATTGATTCCGTGATTTATTGTTTGAGTTTAAAGTTCTATTTCAGAACAATTTTTCTTCATCATGGTGGCCAATATTTTATGAAAAAAGACGGATTACCCGGAGAGAACACTGACATTCGGCAGAAAAACTGGCAATTATAGTTTATTCAGATTAAAATCAAACGAATTTTATCACGACCGGGGTTCGACCATACAACCCGGGTGTTTACTAGAGCTCGATCGATTCATGAAGATGGATTACTTAGACCACTTCACCTCCGTGTATACCCACAGAAAGTGCAATCCGAAAGAAATACAATATAAAATTGAGATCAAAATGGGGAATGTGTCAAAGAGACAACAACCTGACCAAAGAGCAGATGACAGCCGAAGGCCACCAATGGTTTCTCAATGCAGCGACAGAATCCCGCAACTGAAGGCGTGCTTCAGCTGGCCCCTTACCAAACTGTATACGATTTCTGTGATGATGGACGTCATACTTAACTCCAAAATATATAAAAGAAACTAAAATTAAAAACCATACAAGACTAACAAAGGTCAGAGGTTCCTGACTTGGTTGGGACAGGCGCAAAAATGTGGCAGGGTTAACATGTTTTTTTGAAATCTCAACACCCTTCCCCTATAATTTCAGGAAAACTGTCAATTAAAGTTTATTCACATTAAAATCAATAATCTTATCACGACCGGGGTTCGACCATACAACCCGGGTGTTTACTAGAGCTCGATCGATTCATGAAGTTGGATTACTTAGACCACTTCAACTCCGTGTATACCCAAAGAAAGTGCTATCCGAAAGAAATACAATATAAAATTAAGAATAGAAATGGGGAATGTGTCGAAGAGACAACAACCCGACCAAAGAGCAGATGACAGCCGAAGGCCACCAATGGTTTATCAATGCAGCAAGAGAATACCGCAACCGGAGGCGTGCTTCAGCTGGCCCCTTACCAAACTGAATAGGATTTCTGTGATGATGGACGTCATACTAAACTCCAAAATATATAAAAGAAACTAAAATTAAAAACCATACAAGACTAACAAAGGTCAGAGGTTCCTGACTTGCTTGGGGGACAGGCGCAAAAATGTGGCGGGGTTAAACATGTTTTTTGAAATCTCAACACCCTTCCCTATAATTTCAGGAAAACTGACAATTAAAGTTTATTCAGATTAAAATCAAACGAATCTTATCACGACCGGGGTTCGACCATACAACCCGGGTGTTAACTAGCTATTGATTCATGTAGATGGATTACTTAGACCACTTTGCCTCCGTGTAAAAGAAATAAGACTACTTATACACTCGGGGTTTAATCCCCCATTTTCCACATAAGAAAATGCATGTACCAAATGCAAGTCCGGAATATGACAGTTGTTATCCATTCGTTTGATGTGTTTGTGCTTTTGATTTTATCATTTGATTAGGGAATTTCCTATTTGAATTTCCCTGGGGTTCAGTATATTTTTTTTTATTTTACTCATACCTTCCCAAATTGATAAACCGAATTCTGTTGTCTGATCACAATTGTAGGTTGAGAAATCATCAAAGTCTGCATAAACAATATTTATCGAGAACTGTGCATTTGTATTGGAGCTTATTGTCCATTCGCAGGTTGTGTAACTTAAACGAAAAAAATTAATAAGTGTACATAATGTATTCGAAATTTTTTTCATAAATAAAAATCTCCACTTTTTTATTGTATGAATGCTATAGCCTTTTTTCATTATTGCGAAATATGAATATGTTCCTGTGTCCTTGAACTATGTAAAAATTTTACATCTGAACTTTTGTTTTAAATGTAATCAAAGGACAAACCATCCTGACTGTAAACAATGGCTTCAGTCTATGTTTTTCAAATATAAAACATGTATGTTTATGTCTGTGTAATTTTGGTCTCTTGTGGACAGTTGTCTCATTGGCAATCAAACCACATCTTTTTTTTTTTTTATATATATGTAGTCTACTGATATTTATATCTATTTTAATTCAAAGACAAGTTTAACAGTTTACACTTGACTTTGAGCATCAAATTTTATATATAATATACCAATGCTTACTGAAAATGTATTTTCAAAATCTTGTCAATTTTCAGGAATTCAAAATGGCGGCTTGCTCTTAAGCTACACTATGGAGTAGGAACGAATGAGAAGCGCTAAAAGAAAGATGTACACAAAGTTTCCATTACAACATGTACAATTGATTGCTTGTGCATAATAGATTGAAAGCCACCCCTACTCTACTGAATGTAGAATAAAAAAATCCCTATTCGGCCCCAAAATAAAAATTGAACACACAACTTACAACGAAGTGCTGAGTGGCTGATTAAAGGTATTTAAAGCATACTTTTTTCAATATTTACTGATGTTTCATCTAGCGTTATGGTTTCACCACAGTTGGGTTTTATGATACTGTCTGAAAAAGAAGATAAAAAACATACTAACATAACTAAACAAATTAAGTGAGTGATGCACAATTTGAATATGACGTCATCACAACACGGACCAATAGAATCAGGAAGTTTTGCTACTTAGAAATGAATAAACAATTTTAGCTAGTTGTCTGTTCGGTTGAATAATTTAATGGTTTTACAGTTTTTGACATACTATTTTTTGTATACAAGAAGGTAATTTTTCTTTATTTTTAATATTTTACCACCCCATTATTCTCAATCTTTATTTTCACCCTATTTTTATTTTCTTTTGTTTGTACTGCTTGCTGAGGAATCGGTCGCCCATTATTCTCTGTTTTGATAAACCGCTTCTAAACACTCATACAAGTTATCAAGATGAAAAAAAAATGTTCAAATCAAACCTAAAATGAAAACCAATGAATGAAAGGCATTCGTCGAGTGGTTTAAACATATTGTATGTATGGAAAGACTTAACAGCATCTTTCTTACTTGATATAGCGATATACTGTATTTTAAATCCTGACCACATGACTGAAGAGTCCGACGTAAACCTCAAAAACAGGTATTGTCCACTGATATGTAAAATCTATCATCGTAACTTCCGGTATCTATGTTAGTACCCATATTTGACGACGCACTCTCTCCTAAAATATATTCGAAAATGAGACTCAGTACTGTACTAAACCACTGATCGGCAAAAAAAAAAAAAGCAAGGTACATACTAAATTAATGATTATAAAAAGACATCAGTAAGGAAATAATAAGGATAATGCTTATGACAATATGGATTTCAATGGACACCAGCTGTCAATTTCATGTTCACCGATTTTACTCAAATTCTCATATTCGACTTGTAACATATTAGAACATATATTGGAATAAAAAAAGTCTAAAATAAATAATTTACGATGCATAAACTCAAAATCTGTGTTTCGTCTGTATTTCAGTCTAGACGACATCTAATTAACCATCCAGATGACCGGTCGTCGTTTATATAACCCTTTGTAAACATAAACATAGATATAAATAGATAGCGAACTCGTGCAAGTTGATTTTTCTACAATGATAGGTGTTTTTCACATTACAGGTTTAAACAATATGTTGATAATCGTTTTTTCCAGTATAAGAATATGTTTTAATTTGTAGATCGAACCAGTCAGGGAAGTGGGGTACCCTTGTTTCACTTTCAATGTTGACATTCTGTTCCTTTTACTAGCTGAAGACGCCTACTTCATGCGTAACTCATCTCTAGCTAAGAAGTTCAATTAAAGTTCACATTACGGTTTTAATTAGCTAGAACTATTCACTTGAAAAAAAGTCCAAATAAGCTTGAAAACTAAACGTGTTACACTTGTATATAACTTTGTCGGCCATTACGTAAATCATAAAAGATCTCGTATCATGCTTACGGTTAACGCTCTACAACCCTATACAATTACTAAAAGAAGCATTTAATTCTTATAATTACACTTTTTTGTTAGGATGATGAAAACAGAATTTATATCAAGGTTTTCTTTTATTTACATGACTGTTTTTTATGCACGTTATTGTGAGAGCTCGTGTCATCATGAATGTTAAATTTCATTTTGAAATGAAGGTTAATGTCAGAATGACGTAAGATTGCTATTAGTCAATCAAAATATCGTATTATGATGAAACATACATGTACGTAATTATGAAGACATATAATTCCGTGTTGAAGACCGTAATTGGGCCTATAATGGTTTCCTTAAACAAATTGTGACTTGGTCTCATTGGTACCACATCTTCTTATATCTATATAACTTACCATTATAAACTGTCAATTTATCGTAGCTTGTTTCTAAATTAAAGGCGAGGTAAGTCATTGCAACTTTATCCGATGCTGATCCAGAGTCGATCTTCCATTCACACGTGAGAGAACTAGAAACATTTGAAGTGGTATAAAAAACTGCAATTTTTAACAAGTCAAGTACTTTAAAAAGTAGGTAATCCAAAGCAGAAATCAACACCATTAGGTAAAGAAAGACAGACATAAGGACTGCTGCTCTTGTTTTTGATTTTTTTCGTCAGATCTTCAGCATCCTCTGGTTTTGTCTCAGAAGTGTCATTACTTTTTTCCCCGCCAAGCCCTGCTTTCTTTTAATGATTTTATTATATGTAGTTTAAAAGGCCATTTTGAAAGTCTTATTAAATCTTATTGTTATTTCTTCATATCTTTTTGAAAAAAATAAGTGTGAATGTTAAATGAATGAAAAATCAAGAGAGAATCTTTTTCCACAAAATAGGTTATAATATCTATAAAAAATACACAAGGAAAGGGCCTATATTTGTTTATATAATGTCAAGTTATTAATTTCTTATAAAAGCTTTTTAAATTTTGAAACAGAGTAACGACTAACCTTATTGGCAAACAAAAGCAAAGATTTGTGCAGATCAGGGTCAACATCAATGCATGTTTTAAGCAGATCAATAATATTTGGCGAACAGGTATCGGTTGTTGTCTCTTTGACACATTCCCATTTCCATTCTCAATTTTATATACTATTTTTGTACTGTACGTGTAATACAGTTCACACCTCCGTAATTTACTATATAATCAACCATATTTTTTCCCACAAAAAGGGGGATTATATGGTACCATAGTAAGTACTTGGCAAGCTTTTAAGGTACCACTTACTTTGCATAATTTGATGGATAACCGTCAGTAGTGACGGTCTTATAACTGTTAAAATCCGCAGTTAGAGTCGATACTAGACCTGCACAATCTCCAGAAACTACAAAAATGAATTCATTATCATGTATTTAGTATTCTAAAACTCAAATGACCATTATAAAAATCAAATAGCTATATAGTAAAGCCAGGCAAGATTACAAACTAAGAGACATTCCGACATATCTTATAGAAGCAATCCATGTATTTTTCAAAAGCTTATCAAATATAAATTTCGCACATCTTTACCAGATTTCAATTTATTGTTTATTTTAGAATATTTCTACATTAAATATAATATTTTGTCTTTCATAATTTCAGTAAACTTTTAACATACTTTTTAATCAATATTTTCAATCAAAATAAATAAAACATGCATATATATGATTACCGTGTATAAGGCAGGTATCTAAAAGCACAATTAGTATCTCAAGAAGGCATTTCTTGCGGTTAGTTAATTCCATGAGTGTTCAATCTTGAGGTAAGACTGTTCAACACCAAAGACTGAAAGAAAAAAAATATATTCATGCAATATATAAAAAAAAAAAATACGTGTGGAATACTTGTTAACATTATTTGAGACAGAAAAACATTCAACTGTAATGTGTGTATTGCGAATTAAAATACAAAGCTTTATGGACCCTTAGGACGGGGATGCAATGTATCACACCAGTCCATCATGTCATGTCGTAAGGGATAATCTGAGAGATGGCGTACACCTGCTTAACGTTTTAATTTCGTAATTTATATTAGCAAGACGTTATAATACCGCAGTCCCACATGGCCACGATCTCACTACGATCTGTGAAAAAAATGCAAATTTTGATGATCGTAGTACGATCGTGTAGATCGCAGTAAGGTCGTTACACGGTCGTGGTGAGGTCTTCAAGATCGTGATGAGCGTGGTCAACTTTGAACAAGTCATGTTCAAAACAATCGTGGTGCGGTCGTGGCGAAATCAGGTCGCAGTAGAAGCGTAGTGAAAGCGCACTAAGATCGTAGTAAGATCGCAAAGGTCGCTGCACCATCTTAGCGAGAGTGTAGCGAAAGCTTGATTCTATTCGGAGAGACTGCACTACGATCTCATAGCGACGTTATTACGACCTCACTACGACCATCACGTTCTCACCGCGACCCAACTACGCTTCGACTACGACTATACCACGCTGTTCACGACCATAGTACGATTCTAGCACGCCCTTGCCGTCCTCATCACGCTCTTCTTACGACCTGGCTATGTTCTTACTACGACCATAATTCTCATTGTCATTTTTTCATAAAATGTATGAAAGAAGCTCCCTAGATATTGTTTGTCTGTATGTAATTATTCATTTGTTCTAACGGCTCAACCATGATTCTCGTTTTTATATAGATAAGACCGTTGGTGTTACCGTTCAAATGGTTTTACACTACTAAGTTTTAAAGCCCTTTAAAGATTGCTGTTCGATGTGAGCCAAATCTCCGTGTTGAAGGCCGTACCTTGGCCTATAATGGTTTACTTTTATCAATTGTTACTTGGATGGAGAGTTGTCTAATTGGCACTCATACCACATCTTCCTATATCTATGGACACATTTGTGTCATCTCTGCTATCGTTCACTAAAATATTTTCATTTGAGCTTCATGGACCAGTAACAGATTGTAATTTAGGTTGGATTGGTCGGTCCGACATCTCTGCTTGATCAGGATTCATTACATTGCTCCCTCTGCCTCTACATCAACCCCTACCACCACGCCCACGTGTTCTAGTAGATTTTGGTGGCATGACTGTTTTTCAAGAAATCTACGTATTTATTAGAAATAGAAGAATATGAATTGTATTGATATGGAACACGATGTTGACGTCATTGCTGAGAACGTAGTAAGTTCGCGGTATGAACTAGTATAATCGTGGTAATAACGTTCCATAATCGCAGTAGAAGCGTGGTAAGATCGTGTTGCAATCGGATAACTCGTGGTATGATCGTAGTGAGAACGTGAAGAGCGTAGAAAGATCTTGATAAGCGTAGTGAGGTTGCAGATAAGCGCGATGAGAACGTGGTATAATCGTAGTGGATCGTTGTACAAGCGTAGTGAGGTCGTAGTAGCATCGTGAAATCAACGAAAATTTTAATTTTCTGCTGCTCATACCGCGACCTCACCACGATCTGAATGTATTTTAGATCGCGACGAGCGTGGTGCGCTCGTGGTCTAGTGGGACTGGGGCTTTATCAGTGTTATAAATATGGAGACTTGTTAAAAATCTACACTCGGTTTCAGATCCACAAGTCGATTAAAACGATACTAAAATAACTTGATTGTATCTGAAATAAGTGGCGAAAGAATAACACACTAATTGTTTCGGCACTTGTATTTTAGTGAGTGTTTTGATACATGTTTATAAGAGATATTTAATGCATATAAAACAACTCATTATAGATACCAAAATTTGAATTTTGTACACCTAGCGCGCGTTTTGTCTACAAAATATTCATCAACTTTAAAAAAAAAAAAAAAAAAAAAAAAAAAAAAAAAAAAAAAAAAAAAAAAAAAGTCATATAAAGTTTACTGAGAGCATGAAGGAACCTAAATTCCTTAAAGTTTTGGAAAAAATCGCGTATAATTTAATATTGAATGTTGGTTAACTTATCGACTAATTAAGGTACTGATCGAAATGATCCAACTTTCAATGATGCAGTATATGATAACTGTAAGTGTATGATAAAGTGAAACGAACTGTACTCGGACCAACCTGACTTGTCTAATGAATTTTCCGATCTGTTAGCCATGTATGAATATAGCTTTTGTGTAATTAAAAACAATTGTACCTAGTGCTGTTCCCCTTAGACTTATAAATCTATAAATTTAACACATACATTTAATTTCTTTTAAAGGACTCCCATTGAAACTTGTAACGGTTTACTCAAACTAAACATGTACTTGTGATACTGTCACTGGACACTTGTCTCAATCAAATTTTTTTTTTTTATTAAATATACACACATTAAGAAGATTAGAAACATGTACATTACGCATACAAACACAAATTACTTACCAAATTATTTAGTGTATTTACATTGTCGTTCCATTTAAATACTAATACACAAAAAATTAACGCACATTTTTTGAAATCATTGCATTGTTTTACAAAAAAACATTGTTTACATCGCGACGACCATAGCTATCAATGGGTATTTTATGGATCAATTGGTCACCTGTGAATAATTAGCAATACAGGTAAAAATATAGATCAATAATCGATTATGGAATTGTTGATTGTAAATGGATTTCATGTTTAAAGAGACAAGAGATTTCATTTGTATGGCTATCGAGAATAATTAAAAAATTTTAAAATAATTATTAAATTCTTTCTAATACATGTATGTTCATGTGACGCAACGATTCAATTTAAATTACGTGTATTTAAAGTTTACTTTACCTGATCGTGTTATAAATAATTAACCCTACTCGTCGTGGATCGTATAGCAGTTGGTATTTGTAAACTTTTTTTTATTTTTTTTCTTATCTAGACAGAAGACGTCGTATTTTATATCGTTCAACTTTTTCTCTTTACTTTACTGTATATATTTTGAAAGAAATTAAAAAAAAAGCTATGCGTTGATATTTTATATCATTATCATTATTCTTTTAATCGTATATCACAATTCTTTTTAAGAAGTTATTATTATTTGTATGTCATGTTATATATTCGTATATTATGTTATGTTCTGTAATATCAATGGTGAGACGTAAGTAAACTTTTTTTTAATGTATTGAATATTTTATTAAATTTTAACTTATGAGGTATCCCGTCCTAATAAGTCTGTCGTAGTGAGAACTTACAGAGTTCTGAAAAAATATCAAAGTCTATAGATCCAACAAATTAATGAAAGAAGAAGAAGAAACTCAACAAACAGTTATTAACATTGTATTATTTTATAACAAGACGACAAAACTGACTAAGTATGCCTTTCGGGAGAACCGCAGTGCACTATTGTTAGCAACTGGTACCCCATACACCAAAGATACAAGTACAAATGTACCATACACAAATACATAATTAGACATAATTATAAAGATTCATAGGAATTTTCCTGTTAGTCTATCGCCAGCAAACATTCTACATTTCATAATTTTTGAACGACACTATTTGGTCTAGAGTAACCCCCCTTTTGTCGCAATGTAGAACGCCTTTTCTCACATATCGGCCAACTTCAGTATGTTATGCTGACCCACTA
Organism: Mytilus edulis; assembly: GCA_019925275.1. NCBI lineage: Eukaryota > Metazoa > Mollusca > Bivalvia > Mytilida > Mytilidae > Mytilus > Mytilus edulis. The sequence goes on from CM034361.1 coordinate 83,491,620, forward strand.
GACTTTTTTTCGGAAAAAAAATCCTTCAGTCCAACTCAATTCATCCCTACCAGGATTTCTTTTCAGCTCACCCTGAGCATGCAGGATGCAGCAATATCCGGTGTACGGAAATTTGAAAGAGCAAATTATAAACAGTCAGGATCTGATGTTCAGTAGTTGTCGTTTGTTGATGTGGTTCATAAGTGTTTGTCGTTTCTCGATTTTTTTATATAGATTAGACCGTTGGTTTTCCCGTTTGAATGGTTTTACGCTAGTATTTTTTTGTGGTCCCCATAGCGGGGTCGCCCCGATATTCCGACACCCCGTTAGTCCGACACCCCAATAGTTCGACACCCCATTAGTCCGACAACCCACTAGTCCGACACCCCGTTAGTCCGACACTTTTAACATAGATTATGACATTATATATAACTATGCAAATGCTTGAAATACTGAAAAACATAATTGCAAATTGCATTCGTACATTAAAAGATATATACAATTTACACTCAAAAACATGCTAACAAATCTATTCCTAGTTGTTATTTCTTGTTCGGATGTACAAGTACCCGGCCACATCCACTTGTAAGTTTGTCCATTTCATGAGTTAAGCCATTTTCAACTGATTTCTATTGTTCGTTCTTATGTTGTACTGTTATACATTTGTACCACTTTCCCAGGTTAGGGGGAGGTTTGGGATTTCGCTAAAATCTTTAATCCCGCCACATTATGTATGTATGTGCCTGTCATGAGCCTGGAATGCAGTGGTTGTCGTTTGTTTATGTGTTACCTATTTGTTTTTCGTTCATTTTTTTTTATAAAGATAAGGTCGTTATTTTTCTCGTTTGAATTGGTTTACATTGTCATTTCGGGGCCTTTTAAAGCTGACTATGCGTTATAGACTTTGCTCATTGTTGAAGACCGTACGATGACCTATAGTTGTACATTTCAGTGTCATGTTGGTCTCTTGTGGAGAGTTTTTTCATTTGTAATCATATCACATCTTCTTTTTTATATATACATATCGGCACGATTAAAACAATGTCATCACACAATTTTAGGGGAAACAAGTTCTATTTCAGGAAATCAACAATCGCAGTTGACTAATACATTCCTAAAAGGTGTTTCATACATCCACTTGTTGAAGCCTACCTGAAAATTAGCAAAATCGTAAAAACTTTAATTGAGGAACGTCGATTTTGTTACAGTACTATCTTCTGATTTCTTAACTTTTACTTCAAATTATTCTCTTTATGTTATCAACTGCTCCTTTATTCTATTCAAATTGAATGATAACCAAGCTGTTCGTTAGTCTCTGCGTAATATGACTATCATATGCTAATAAATAGGTACATTTCTAGCTCATCTGACTTGAAAGGTCAAGTAAGCTTTTCTCTTCACTTGTCGTCCGTCGTCCGTCTTTGTCGACGTCTGTAAACTTTAATAAAAATCTTCTTGTCTGTATCTAATGGCCCAATTTTAACAAAACCTAACCATAATCATCACTAGGATATCTAGTTTAAAACATGTGTCCGATCAATTACCACGCCTGCCAACCAACATGGCCGACATGGCTAAACATAGAACATAGGAATAAAATGCAGTTTTTGGCTTATATCTATGAAACTAAAGCATTTAGAGCAAACCTGACAGGTGGCAAAAATGTTTATTGGATTTAGATTTATCTTGCCTGACATTTTCAGACGAATACGACAACCCGTTGTTAGGTTCCTGCCTCTGAGTATGTAATTTTACGGAAATTTTGCAGTTTTTTGTTATCATTATAATATCTAATATTTAATACTATTAATTATGATTTTAACCTTATTTTACATGATTACTAGTATCTAAGCACCAGTTAATGCAGGTGAGCGACACATGCAGGCTCTGGGGAGCCTCTAGTTGAATTATTTAGTCATGAAATGACAGTATATATTGTCTATTTATGTTATAAACTACATTTTATGTACGAGGTATAAACACAAACTTTCAAAAGGAAAATGCATGTATAAGTACGTCCGTAATATTATGTTAATAAGGAGCATGCATACAATTCTTGTAATGCACTCGCGTGCATTATGACGAACTAGAACACACCCGCGAAATCGCGGGCATATACAGCTTGTGAACTGTTGTAGGATGATGTTTGTAAAAGATAATTATGTATCATGCCATGGAGAATTTCAGAAAAGGTATCAAAAGCCATCTCCCTTTTTCCAAAGTTCGATATTTATTTCCTTTCTGTTAATTTCAACTATTTTCGTGTTTCTGGCCTCAGACCACGATTATTCTTTTCCTTTGCTCAAATGCATCTTTTGGTAAAAGTCAAATTAAATTAAAAATTTGCACCGTTTCAAACATGTAATAAATGTAACTACTTATATATTGACCATTATTATTCTAATAAAATATGCTTCTATAGGACAATCGGATCCATCAGTGCTTTTTCTTTTGAGAGCCTTATTAACATGCCAATGGTAGGATATGAATCTTGTATGAATGACTAAGACCGACTAAGGCTTATTTGAGGGGTGGTCGGAGGGGTCCTGATCCCGAAATCCCTGTCTTAAAAACATGAAATCCCGAGATGCAGAATTTGAAAAAATTCATATCCCGAAATATCGAAATAAAAAAATATATTCCCGGATCCCGTATTGATCTATCCCCAGATCCCGAGCTTAAAAACACCCGATCCCGAAGTCCCGAAAAAGGTCCTGTCTCCCTCTAGTCTCTACCCTACTTTCATTTTTTCCAAATCACTTCTTTCACTTTCAACAATATATTTTTATGTCCCATTTATGTGCATTATGTTTTCTAGTCTGTACATCCGTGCGTTCGTTCGTTCGTTTGTGACGTCCGTCAGTCTGTCCCACTTCAGGTTAAAGTTTTTTGTTCGAGGTAGTTTTTGATGAAGATGAAGTCCAATCAACTCAAAACTTAGTAAATATAGTGCCGAGGTTGCATCTGTGTACTATGGACACATTCTTGTTTCCACATGTTTTACTTATTGTAATATATAGGCAACTGGTATGACCCCTTAAATATTAAACATTTCAAAGAAAACAGTAAACAGAATACAGAGAGGATCTATATATTAAAGTAGCATAATCGTAGTTTACATGTAGATAAAACGCGTAAAATAATTGTCCTCTCTTAAGCCCCAGTCCCACTAGACCACGATCGCACCACGCTCGCCGCGATCTAAAATAAATTTAGATCGTGGTGAGGTCGCAGTATGAGCGGCATGAAAATGTAAATTTTCGTTGCTTTCACGATGCTACTACGTCCTCTCTACGCTTCTACAAAGATCCCTCTACGATTATACCACGTTCTCATCGCGCTTATTCTGCGACCTCACTATACGCTTATCAAGATCTTTCTACGCTTTTCACGTTCTCACTACGACCATACCACGAGTTATCTGATTGCAACACGATCTTACTGCGATTATAACACGTTCTTACCACGATTATACTACGTTCATAGCGCGATCTTACTACGTTCTCAGCAATAACGTCAACATCGTGTTCCATATCGATACAGTTCAATTCCTTCCTCGGAAACAATACAGTCATGCCACCAAAATCTACCAGAACACGTGGGCATGGTGGTAGGAGTTGATGTAGAGGCAGAGGGAGCAAAGTAACGAATCCTGATCAAGCAGAGATGTCGGACCGACCAATCCAACCTAAATTACAACCTATTGCTGGTCCATAAAGCTCAATGACGATATTTTAGTGAACGATAGCAGAGATGACATAGATGTATCAATATATATAGGAAGATGTGGTATGAGTGCCAATGAGACAACTCTCCATCCAAGTAACAATTTATTAAAGTAAACCATTATAGGCCAAGGTACGGCCTTCAACACGGAGCCTTCGCTCACATCAATCAGCACGTTATAAAGGACCCAAAATATTACTAGTGTTAAACCATTTAAACGGGAAAACCAACGGTCTAAACTATATAAAAACGAGAAGCATGATTTAGCCGTTAGAGCAAATGGATAATTACATTCAAACAAACAAAATCTAGGGAGCTTTTTTTATATATTTGATGTGAAAATGACAATGAGAATGATGGTCGTAGTGTGAACGTAGTCAGGTCGTAAGAAGAGCGTGATGAGGACGGCAAGGGCGTGCTAGAATCGTACTATGGTCGTGAACAGCGTGGTATAGTCGTAGTGGAAGCGTAGTTGGGTCGCAGTGAGAACGTGATGGTCGTAGTGAGGTCGTGATAACGTCGCTGTGCGATCGTAGCGCAGTCTCTCCGAATAGAATCACGCTTTCGCTACGCTCTCGCTACGATTGTACAGCGACCTTTGCGATCTTACTACGATCTTAGTGCGCTCTCATTACGCTTCTACTACGACCTGATTTCGCCACGACCGCACCACGATTGTTTTGCACATGTTCAAAGTTGGCCACGCTCTTCACGATCTTGAAGACCTCACCACGACCGTGATACGACCTTACTGCGATCTACACGATCGCACTACGATCATCAAAATTTGCATTTTATTCACAGATCGTAGTGCGATCGTGGCCTAGTGGGACTAGGGTATTAGGAGCTCTATCATACGATTGGTTGTTTTAAACCGAAAGTCTTATTTATGACTGAAAGTCAGTCTTATGACGGAATCAATATCCGGACTCCTTTTTTGTCGGTTTTCTCCAAAAATAACTCAATCTGAATAATCATAAGAATGGATGACAAATGAGACTATGCATGTTACCTATAGAACACAGAGGCATGGTGATTAATTAATCGTGGAAGGAAGAGAAGCGATACACAAAATGAGGTCTTCTCGTTTAATAGTATAGATAAGACGACCCATGTATCTAGGTACATTGTACCTGCGAACGCTATTATGCGTTATATTATCATGACTATGATATGCATGATTTTTTCTGATATATATTTCTCAAGAAGTTTGAACATTTTGACAAAGAAATGTTGTATGCTCTTTGGTTGGGTGGTAGTCTCTTTGACATATTCTCCATTTCCGTTCTCAATTTTATTAAAACAAATTACTCTTGAAATTTCATTGGTTATATTAAAGTCATAAGAAACGAGTAACCGGTGTTTTAGATTTCTTCCAATTCTTGAACCAATGCATACAAACATCATAAACTTAGTCTTCTGTGCACGAATTTATCATTTTTTTCGTGTAAATTTCGTATAATTGTGATTTTTTTCCCAATCGGTCAGTGTTGTTGTCAAAATATGGCAGGTAATTAAAGTTCGTGTTTTGAAGCCGAAGTTTAACGATTGTCACCTGTTTGTCAACAATCGACAAATAATCAACAAAAAGGGATGGAAATTGAACACGCGTTTAACATGTAAATTCAGATAATAGTCTATTTTAAGGACATCCATGCGTATTGCGATCACCGGATTTTTACGAGATGGGTCACAATGAGGTCTCTTTGCATACGGAAAATATGTCGGGGGAATTGCTTGCTGGAATGCTGGAAGGAAGCAATTAAAATAAAGTAAACTTCTTCTAAATATGAATAAATTAAAGAATTTGCTTCAGAAAAAAGTATATGTACATAAGTTTTATAATGAAAACTATCCATTGAGTTATAAAAAAACATATGCATTATTTTTTTTGATTTGAGGTTTCTTATTACTTTAATATACCGTATATTTCCGCGGGTGTAACTGAGTTCACGATTTTCATTGAATAAGGTATACATGCGAAATATTTTGGAAGTTATTATTTTGGCGGATTCATAACTTTTATCATACCTTTGCATGTTCACTTGCGAAATTTAATTTGGAGATGTTATTCTATCCGCGAAAATTTACACTTCGCAAAAACAACCCGGTATATGAAGCGATAAAGATTCGATGATGTCAGCGTATGTTGATATATTTGCGCAGCAATACTTGTAAAATGAACAGCTGTGCCATGAGCGCGTGATACGTCCGTCGTCTTGTGTGTGAATTTTTATGCAATAATCATAAATTATAGTATCATACATATGGGGTGACATGTGAGAACCCCCCTTTTTTTATAAAAAAAAATCAATAACTCTAAAATAAAAATTTTAATTATCACCAAAAAGAATACAGATCATTACATTAATATAACTCAAGTGTATAAAGTTGTAAGCAATAATCATCAATTGTTTTGAGATACGGCGGGACATGTGACCTGCCTTCCTTTTTATAAAAAAAAACCTCAATATCTTTAAATAAAATTTTGAATAAAAACCAAAAAGTATATAGATCTTTAAATTAATAAAACTAAGAAGTGTATGTTAAGTTTTAAGCAATAATCATAAATGGCTTTTGAGATACGGCGCGACATGTGAAATAATTACACCCCCGTTTTAGTTGCAAAGTCCTGAAACTCAAAAAGTGTTAATCTTATTGTCATCAGAAAGTATATAGATCGTTTGACCATCATAAGAAACAACTATGTTAAGTTTTATGAAATTTGGATGAGTCGTTCTCAAGTTACAATGCGACATGCTTACGCCGGACAGACAGATGGACAAACGGACATTTGTATTACTATAATACGTCCAGTCAAAATTTTGACGTGCGTATATTAAGAACAATCACAGAACTGCCATAACATTACTTTCAATATTTGAACCTGCTTTTATTTTGTTGATATTTTGATACATTGCCTAGCTAGATGCTTTTTGTAATACCATACATGTACATGGGTTTTTTCTTGGTTCCGTGAAACTACTATTGCACAATCGAACACCGGTAACAATTAAGAATATAATTTATTATAACGATCTTCTGATGGGACTTTCTTTGTAGTGTTGTTTATATCCTTCAAGATCACCTAGTTACATTTCAGTTTGTGAGTGCGACGTTTTGCTTTGAACAACTTTTATTTTTCTTAACAGTCAGAATTGAGCATGGAAATGGGAAATGTGTCAAAGAGACAACAATCAGACTAAAGAACAGACAACAGCCGAAGGCCACTTATGGGTCTTCAATGCAGAGAGAAACTCTGGCACCCGGAGGCGTGTTTCAGTTGGCCCCTAAACAAAAATGTAAAGGAATTGTTTTACTTGAACATTTGTATTGTTCTGTTTTCTTTTCATTTTTTTTGTTGCCTTTGATATAGATACTCTAGGAGTACCTCTTGATTTAAGTGCAAAATTCCTGACTTTGTGTTCACTTTTATTTCAAATACAATAGATCTATATAGTAGGACAAACAATAAACAATCAAATAAATACGGAAAGAACTCACAGTTTTCGGTTTCAGTCAACTAACCAATGAATGCTTATCTTTAATCAACAATATTGAATCAATTCATTTACCAATAAATGAGTTGAAGTTGAAGATTGTTGTTTGCATCTCCCGTAATGGAGGGGTGAGGGGTAAGCAATTCCGTTCGGATAGCGGGTTAATCTTATTGACAAGTTAATTAATGTGAAAAGTATGTGGTCACAGTTTCGGTATGCAAGTTATTTTATGGTGTTCTTCGTAAAGATAAACATTTACATAATAGTACTATTCATGTGTCCCTGATTGCTCTCGAAGAACTGGCTGAACATTAGGTTTACAAATTAGTAAGTTTCTGTGAAGCAGCTTACTACTATTGGTCGGTATTGATTGTATTGTCGGACTATTGGTGTGTCGGACCAATGGTGTGTCGGACCAATGGGGCGTCGTACTAATGGGGTGTCGGACAAATGGGGTGTCGGACTAGTGGGGTGTCGGATTTACGGGGTGTCGGAACATCGGGGCTGCCCCTTTATAGCTTGCTGTTGGTGTGTGCCAAGGATCTGTGTTGAAGACCGTACCTTGACCTATAATGGTATAAATTGTGACTTGGATGGAGAGTTGTCTCATTGGCACTCATACCACATCTTCCTATGTATGAAGGGTGTTCCTTACAAACTGATTTCAAAAAGAACATAACTCTATTAATTAGAAACTCATTAAATCTTAATGTGATAGTTATTGGTTAAAAAGAAGATACTTATTATTATTGACTTTATTTTATTTTTTGTGTGGGTGTGTGGTTACACAACCCGTAATTTCATTCCATCTGTGTGTGTACTAACCAAATCATCTGCTGCACCGCCATTCTCCATTTCTGATTTATGTAAATTAATAATTAGAGTAACTGGATTCAGATCCATTACACTGTGTACCTTCAAAGTGTTGGACTGAGGTTATATTGTTAAAGTACATTCGTTAGTGCTTCTTTATGCCTTTTAACTTGTGTGCTTTTGATGCCAATTTTGATGTGCTCTTTTGGTGCCCCTTTTTGTCATATAACGCCTCGCGTATTATAAAGTAACTTCCTCAGTTTTTCAATTATGCGGTCCTGGTAAAGATGAATCCTACAGAGAGCCCCGAAGGCACAAGTTCAATTAGTACATGTATACTTGTCATTTCGTTTTCTATCTCAGGGCTAACATCAAAGCTTTTGGATAGCACTCCACCTCGAGCATAAAATCAGTTTTGTTATGGTACTTGGGTTGTCTATTCATGCATTTCTTCATTTATAAAAAAATATTAGGAATCCGAGATTCCAGGTCAACCAGGCTAGTAAGTTAACTGTAGCAAAAAAATGAAGGATCTACTAATATCTTTTGTTCCCCATTAGGACATCCAGCTCCTTAATATCGATCAGCAACAGGACTCCACCATTTGCTCATTTTGACAAATAGCACAAGCCACTGTACTCCCTTCAATACCCGTGGACAATATACAATTAAAAGTCCAAAGAATTATGCAATTTGATGAAGCAAAAAAAGGGGGAGCGGAGGGAGACAAATATGTCATGCATTTTCAGACCGAGCATATATTAAAAAAATACAACAGCAGGTCCTATTATATAATGGTCGACCGGGATGAAGGAAGGTGAAGCTTCTACTGCAACGGAAACATGAGGGTGCACAAGATAGGGATTACATGTATCAATGTAAAAATGTGATTTTTCTAATTAAAAAAGTAATTGTCAGGAGAGATGTGTGTGTTAAACTGTTTACCCGTGTTTTGGCCATATCTATTTTGTATGAATGAATGTTTTTAGTATTTTTTTATTTAAAAATATAAACAAGAGTAACAATACACTACTTAATGTTACAAATATATAGTATCTACCATACAGATTTAAATATAACAATGAATAAATTTGTTAAATGCTGATTTAGTGATGAACTTGTCTTTCAAAAATACTCATTCATGTTCACGATTTTGACATAATTTGATACTATAACCACAAGTAACAGATACACAACTCTCGACCACATCTCGGATGATTTAGTTCAACTTATGGCACTTCAGTATACTTTAACTTATGGCACCTCAAATACATTGCACATGCATGCATTTATGGAAAAAGTAAACATATAACTTGAAAATTATGGGATTGAAGTAGTGTGGCTCTGGAATGTCTAATATTCCAGTGAACTTGATCTCTGAACATGCACGTTAACTATGTCATAAAATCTGTCATTATTATGCTATTCTTAAAGTTGATTCCAGAGAAGCGGTTGTATGGATATATAAATAAATTTGGTGTATTTACTGTTTTCTGATTGGTTAAAATTATTAGTTTTATTTTCAATGTTGTCAATTTTGATGACGACACGCCCACTCTGACGTTGTGTATTCATACGCCAACATGTGTTTACGTTGTTATTGTTAATATAAATAATATAAAAAGTTCTTTAAGCCTTGTTTTTGATAGACATTTATTTATAATGAATGGCAATAATTTATTTTGATTTTATTGTACCATAAAACTAATTTTTAACTCTTCACATTTTACATAATCCGCTTCGCGGATTATTCAATGTGAAGAGTCAAAAATTAGTTTTATGATTCAATAAAATCAAAATAGATAATAGCCATTCATTAAATATCTTCATTGATTAATATACAATTATTTTGGAAGATACAAATCAAGGTTCCAGTTAATTCGCCGTTTCAGAATCTAATGCATCCTGGGTAATATTTTCAAAAATGTACACCACAACGTCCTGATTGGTTAAAAATGTCATAAACAATGGAAATTTAACCAATGACGTGGCGTTATTTTCATTTTGGGGTACGAACAATGAAATTACCCATGATTCTTTAGATTCTGAAACGGCGAATTAACCTTGTTTTTTTTTTGTTTAAAAAATTCAGAGTTGAACTGTGACCTTGGTTCACAAAGTACAGTATAGCTTCCATATAGCTCGATATCAAATTTCAGGGAATAATATTTATATTTCTCGTGGAAAACTACTTTGAAACATTAATAAGAGAATGGCAAACGGAATTATGCAAGACCTGAATGAATGACAAACTAACTGATGAATCAAGCATATTAAATTTACCTTTTCTTAAAAGCATAGGTACCGTATAACTTTTCTTTTTAATATCATACACAATAGTTGAAATCTTCATAAATGTATGAATATGACAAAATCAGAGGATGAATATAACAAAATCAGAGGATGAATATGACAAAATCAGAGGATGAATATGACAAAATCAGAGGATCCCGATATGTCTTTAACTGAAGTAGAACAGAGCGTCAAACCTGTGAAAGCTGAGCATTAACACAGTATCTGCATTTTAATCAAACTGAATGTTTAATACTTGTCTGTATACGTAAAAGGGGAGGGCACATTATTAGGATCAATTGCAGGTGCATAAGGGGGTCGATTGTACATTTCATTCTGATTTTGATTAAATGTTTGATCAGTATGTATTGGTGGATATGCTGGATCCCCACCTTGCTGAACGACCCCATAATAATTTGGAGGGGGATACGTTTGTTGTATTTGAGGCTGTAAGGCAGGTTGGTTTATAACAACATTTAAAGAGATATTTAAATTGATTGTTTCTTTTTGCTGGTTTCTCTTCTGTTGTCGCTTCTGCGTGTCAATTTCATAGGCGGGTCTAGTTTTTGGCGGACGTTTCGTTATGACAACGTGGTTTGGTATTGTTTTCCGTACAGGTGGTTGTTGGAAGCTATTAGCTTGTGCAGGAATCATCGCCGATTTAGCTTTTTTAGTACGACTTTTCTTTTTACAGCAAAAACAAATAAAAAAGATAAATGCAAGAATTCCGAAAACAACACCAACAACAATTCTCCACCAATCGTTACTACTATCGGCTGTACTCGCATCTGCCTGACCATCTGAAAGAAACAAAACAATTGATCAGTTATTCACTTAAGATTTTTTATTTCATGTGAATCAATTGCAAACGCTACGTCGAAAACGCTGCTAAACTTATTAAAAGCGACTATGACTATTTGACTTCAAATTTCCCTGAAATATAATGTATGTTTTTATATGAAAGAAATGAAGCTTATTTTAAAAGAAAACAACATAAATAAAAATCAAAGTAAATTGACACTCAAATAACATAGATGGATATAAAAAAACTTCTACAGCTTTCCCAAAAAGTAACAGATTCTTGTTATTGTTTACAATTACAGTGAAGGTACCAATTTTACTGCTTTTGAAGCGCATTTCGACAAAATAATATATCAAACTGACACTAAAGTCAGCAAATGTACTATGAATCAGAAACTTGTTTAGTGTAGGAAATCAAACGTTTTGATATTATAGATTACTGCAAAAATTGTAAACTTTGTGGTAGAAAATTGTAGAGAAGATCTTTAAATAATTCAGAATGCTCATTGGATTTACACGGCTGCATGAATACCTCCATATCATACATGCGTCATTTTAATTCTGAAGGCCATTTGTCATGCATAAAGAATGGTACTAACAATTTTAGAAAGATATTAAATCAGTTGTTTATAAGTATTTAGTCTAATTTATAGAACGATATGTCATCCTAGTTCAGGTTTTCTGCAATCGTCATTTACACCTATTATGATATATGTATGCGTATGATTGTGTATATAACGGGATTGTATATGTACTTTTTGTATAACAAAAACAAACTTATGAGTAAGGCTTATCTTACCAATGTTGTAATTAAATCTTTGAATATATTTTACATTGACACTAATATCGATTTTGTCATCAGCAAATATAAACATAACTAAATTTGTATTTTTTTCAAACGGAATGTATAAAAACACTCCCACGTTCATTTTTAATCATAGAGGGGTTACCTGCAACTCCTAACTATCCTACTGCCTGTCGGTACATTTATGTTTGCCATTGTACTACAAGTCATGTCTTGTTTGAATGGCCATGACGTTAAAATACCAAATCCCTTGGATGTATTTTAGTTGATACATGATTTTTTAATTATAAATTGTTTTTGGCTTTTAATTAGGTGTCAGTAACAGATTAGTTTTTTCCGTTTAAATGGTTTTACACTAGTCAATTTTGAGGCTCTTTATAGTTTGCTGTTCCGTGTGAGCCAATGTTCAGTGTTGAAGACCGGACTTTGACCTATAAAGGTTTACTTTTATAAATTGAAACTTGGATAAAGAGTTGTCTCATTGGCACTCATACCATATGTTCTAATATCTTCTTTGTGTTTTAGTTTATAATTTTTAGCCGTGAAACACACCTTTTGATGTTAACCCCTATGTCGCCCTCTCAAACTCATTTATTTTAATTATACATGTTCCCGTATTTTCACCTTCCTATTCTAAATATATGTTATTACCTGACGTAGAATATTCTAACTCCCACCCTTGGTAATTTACAGTACTGTCTGTACGGAAATGAATTAATACATATCTCCCTTGTGTACTGCTGAAGGAAATGTCTGTCTGTATTCCACAAAGAAACTGTATTCTATTATTATCATCCAAACAAGCACCTAGGTAAAAATAAACAGGTAAATCAGTAGAATATATAAAGTGAAAAAAAAATAATTACATTACATGTATATTTCATTATAAAACGTTATAATGATTGGCTAACAGGAATCTCGCGTCATATGTATTCTGAAACTGACCTTCATTTCAAAATTAAATGTATCATTCATAACGAACGCAATAAAGTGCACAGGTAAATATAAGAAAAACTTGATTTGAATCGTTTTTTTCATGATCGTAGAAAAAAAAAAGAGTAGTGATAAGTTTTGAATGCATCTTTTATTAAATCATAATCCTGGTACCTTTGATAACTATTATAATTTATAGGGTTGTCAAACCGTTGATCGTGCTTCATACAAATTGTACTTCGGTCAACGCTTTAACATCCCAAAGAATTTACAAAAAGAAGCTTTCAATTCTTAAATAATGCAAAGATTATAACAAATCACCAAATAGTTATCAAAGGTACCAGGATTATAATTTAATACACCAGACACGCGTTTCGTCTACTTAAGACTCATCACTCACTAACGCTCAGATCAAAATAGTAATAAAGCCAAAGAAGTACAAAGTTGAAGAGCACGAAGGACCCGTGCCAAACATTTTGCTTTGTATATTGGAAAAAAGCTTTTTTTCAGACATGTTATGTACCTCAACATACGATTGTTGTGTTTGCTAAGTGAGTTTTCTCAACAACAAATATTTTCAATTTCGTGTTCTGAACTGATGTTAGTGTGAGCCTTCATCCTTTAACTAAAAACACAATTTTTATAGATCATAATATGAAGTTTTTCAGACTCTTGCTGAACCAGCTGCAATAACCTTTAAAGAAAATATACATGATTCTTTTCGTCAACATGATGTGTAAAATTCTTTTAAAGTACCATTACAAATTATGTTAAACAGGATACAAATTTAAGAATTTCCAAAAATGTTTCAGTAATGTAGAATTTTGTTTTGTCATCTATTTTTCAAAAAATTCAAAATCAACAACGTTGGTCTTGAACATAGGACAAGACATCGGCTGTTTAATCCTGCTTTTTAAAAACGAGTCACATATGGAACACTAATTTAAAATTTGGAATGATTCAAACATTAAAATTGATAATGGAAACGGTATATGTATCAAAATGACAACAATCTGTTGGCGGGCGTCAGCTGCTCTCTAAACACAAATGTGTTTTAGTGCAGAACAAAAAAATCACATTAAACTCAGAAATATATAGATGAACGAAATTAAAAAAAAACCATGCAAAACCAACAAAGACCAGCTAATATGCTGTTTCAATCATTAAATGCCTACCTGCATATACTTTAACATAATCATATGCGCAAGTAACGGCTGATTCTAAGCGAAATGAGTTAAACTTGATGTAAACTGTTGTCGGTGATGGTCCTGTATCAATCAGCCAATAAGAATCTAAAGAACTGCAAATATAAAAAAAATAATGATGACTTTGATTGGCTTTGTTTAATATAATGTTTTAAGAAATAGAAATATTTCCTCATAATCGATTAGATTATATTTTGAAATATAATATAACGACGATAATAATCACCCGATTATTTGAACCAAAGTGACCATGAATATTGATATTTACTTCCAACTATTAGTTGTACACATAATTCCTCATAACCCAGGGACCCTATTCGATAATATTCACACATTCATTAGAATCCAATGTAACTCAAACAAGTTGATTTCACCGAATATGTTCGTCTGAGAAAAACAACTACTTAATCCTGTACAAAGTGCATAACGGAATGTTGTGATTAACCAAAAGTTCTCTTCTATTTAAAAGGCGAAAACCTCCTTTCCCATTCGTCAACATCAGCGTTTTGTTTTGTTGAATTTTTTCTTTTCAAATTAAAAGTCTTTTGTGGACTGGTACCTGTCTGTGTGTATTTTTTTTGTCTAATGCTATGCTTAAACTAGGAGAATTCATGTTCCAAATCACAGATTTGACATTTGTTGTTCACTTGCACGGTCGTTTGATAGCGTTTGATTTGAAAGTTTTTAATGACTTCCCCCCTTTTTGAATTTGCTATTGGAGTTCAGTAATTTTGTTATTCATTTTGGTGCTTCTTTTGCTTTTTTTATTTTTTATCTTTCTTTGAATTGGTATGCTTACTTTCCCAAAAAGTATCTTCTCCCTTTTTAAATTTAAAAACCTGTTCAAGCGGTTTACTGTTAGGCGATGTTGGGAACTAATATTGCTGCCAATATAGCATTGATTTTGAGAAAGTGGAACAATAAGTTGATCGAAAGCTACGTATGTAAAAGCAACAATAGTATACTGTTTTTCAGTAGTCATAAATCGAAACCAAAACCAAAGGAAACACATCAACTAGAAGAGAAAAACAACGGAACAACAGAAACACTGAACTGCTACGAAAACAAACTCCAATATACATCGAAATGAGCTAATTGATAACAACTGTCATATTCCTCATTTGGTACAGGACATTCAAAACCAAATGATTGGTTTAACATAGTTTTATGGATATCAAAACATCCCGCTTTGATGGCAATGTTAAAAACATATAAGAAATATTCTTTCAATATAATTTTTAATGTTACAATTTCTGTCGATAACTTTTCAATTGTTATGATGCCTTCTCTATTTTGGTACATGTTTTACATATTTCTTAAAGATTCCTATTAAGCTGTACAAAGTATTATGTAAGCACGGTGCATGATTATTTTGTCAACTTATTATCATTTGTCGATCGATGTCT
The DNA here is from genome assembly GCA_019925275.1 of Mytilus edulis. Classification (NCBI taxonomy): domain Eukaryota; kingdom Metazoa; phylum Mollusca; class Bivalvia; order Mytilida; family Mytilidae; genus Mytilus; species Mytilus edulis. Next base: position 83,507,080 of record CM034361.1, read on the forward strand.
TCCTTAAATCTTCACGTGTATCCGATCAATCATAAATTATACTAGTATAACAATGCAAACAAATAAACTTGTTGTAAATTACTGGCAACAAAGGTTTTCACACATCTCGGCAGTTCATCAAGTGAGAGGTTTAGGTAGCTATAACACCAGGTTTAATTACCATCTTATACAACATAAAATGCCGTCACCAAGTAAAGAATACGACAGTTGTGTTCTATTCGTTAGACATGTTAGATGTGTTCGAGCTTTTGATTACTAGTATGACATTTTATAAAGGACCTTCCGTTTAGAATTTAACCTTGGAGTTTGGTATTATTGTAATTTTAATTTTAACCGATGCTCAAATCTCATTAATTTATAAAGAAAGATTTCAATAAAATATGAAACAAAATTTGAGGTATTCGACAAAAACACTAAAATCAAGCAAAATTGGTCCGTCGTCAAGGTATGTTGTAAAACGACACTATGTAATTATATATAGAAGGAGCCTCGTTTGTTACAAATTTGCTATTAAAAATAACCATAAATAGTCTGTTTGCCAATTCCCGTAATTGACCCTGTTATTGCAGATCCCTTTTTTATTGTCTCTCTTATTATGAACATCATTTTTTATTGACAATGGAGAACTAGTGGAAAGAGTAAATTTATTTGTGAGTAATGTGTGTATCCACTTGAGTTTTTAAATACCGTTGACAATTTTTTTTTACAGACAATTTGTATATCACTTTCAAATGATCATGCTTTGTATGGGAAAGAACCAGTCTACGATTGATAACAGGGATAAGTTTGTTTTAAAAGTGTGCAACAAGCAAATCAAGTGGACATTGGCAAATGGACTTTAAAGATATAACTTACTCCATATAATCAATGATCCATATCCTGCATGCGACTGTAAAGTCTTTTCTGTAGAGGTAGCATTCAAAAGTACGAACCACTAGGTGCACAACTTGGAATAGCTGTTATATAATTATATATATGATTACATGTATGTTTCATAATAATGTTCTAATTTGATTGGCGTTCATCAGAAATTAACCCTCACTTTGAATACATAACTCCTTTATTTACATTCAAACAGTGCAAATGGTTGACCGCAGTACATTTTGTATGAAGCACTTCATTCTTAAAATGTCCTAACGGTCAACGATTTCACGACCCTATCAAATTACTAATGTAAGCGTTCAATACTTATAATTGCATTTGTTTTCTAAAATCATGAAAACACGATGTAACATTTATGAATGACAGGAGCTTTCACAATAAACTACAATAAAGAAGCAAATCGCAGAGATCGTGTTTTCATTTTCCAAGCAAACAGTGTGCAGTAGGTGAATGTTTCTTTGAGTAACGGAATAGTGTTGTAAACGCGTTTTTTTACCGTGCGCACATATTTTTTTAATCGAGCGCTCTTGCGCGTCATACAAAATGTACTGCGGTCAATGCTTTTGTAAACTTCTGATAAAGTTCAAAAGGAAGAAGCATTAAACTCTTAAATCAAGATAAATATGAAAGATGTTGGTTACAGATCAACGAGACAACACTAACAACTTAACATCATGACAAACAAACATTTTTTGAAAGGACATAATAGTTCTGAATAAGCAACGAATACCCACAAACATATGGGTGATCTCAGGTGGTCCGGAAGGGTCAACTAGCGTGTTCTTTTTTCTAATGAATGCAAACTGAACGGATGTCCATGTATCGTCAAAAGTTTCTTTGTGGTGAGCTGAACAAATCACGCCACGAATGCCAACACTTCTGTAATTTAATCTTTCTGTGTATTTAATCTTTTCTTTTAGTTACAGTTGTGTCTGCTTATCTTTTACCAATACCTGTTTTATAAATTCCCATGGAAATTCATCGGCAATAAATAAACTTTTTTTGTCAGAAATTAGTGATCATTGATTAATTGTTAAATTCATAAAATAGAGTTAACTGAGCAAACGGATTTCAAATTTCAAACAACAAAATCACCCCTTGATATCAAACATTTTGGTCAACGCTTTAATTACGAACATAATAAAATACAAGCATAAGTCATTTATTCGTCAATAAAACAAATCATTGGTCGTTCTCGTTCTCGACAATTTAAACATATTGTTTCAAATACGAAATTGCAAATATTATTCAAGCTTTAGTACATTAGTCTCACCTGGTAAACTTCCGATACAGCCAATAGAAAAGCCAGTGTCTGTTGTTGATCCGTCGGTTCTGAAATTGATTGTGACGCTACTTCCTGTTGACAGATAAGTTGACAAATGCGAACTGTATGTTCCATAAAAGTACGCAAGAGAAACGTAGCCTGAAGTTGGTCCTGATAAATTAGAAAAAGAAAGATTTATAGTAATAGATTAACTGATTTATTTTAAATCGAAGAGAGCTAGAATGAGAGCTGGAATGCAAGAAAATAAATGAATAAAAAGATAAAAAAAATCAGGTAAATTAACTAATGTTTGATATATTAACGGATTATAAATGCTCATTAAATAAGCTTATTGATGTCATAAAAATAATTGAGGGAAAATATGTTCTATTGTGACTTTCCAATATTTTTAAGACAATTTTCACATCGAGGATAAGTGGGGTTTGCAGAATCGAGAATTAAGGAATCATGGAAATTGCAAAATAATAAAGACAACATTATAGAAGGTTGTTCAATTAAGGCGCCATTGGTTAACCAATGTTCAAATCTTGTTACTTCATTTTAAAGAGACTACTTGAAAAAATGATAAAAAAAAATATCCCTTTGCCTCATTTGACATGGGCATACCTCCTTAAGGATGTTCTCTACTCTGTTTCAAAATAACAAGCTTTTTAAACGACTGTTATAATTTGAAAGTTTATAAATAAAGGAAATAAAAAAGCAGAAAAAAAAAATTAAGGGTCCGTGTGCTTGTTTTCGTTATATTAGCCTTCGAAAATTTGGTGGGAACTGATTCTCTCTAGATTTTGTTATATATTTAATATTGGCACCTTTTTCTTTTAAAAAACTACCAGAACACACCCGTGAAATCGCGGACATTTAGTGCGTGGTTGAAAGTATGTTAACTGTTGTAGGATGAATTTTCGTAAAATATTTTATGGCTGGCTAATTTCAAGAAAGGTATCAATAGTCTTCGCCTGCGGGTGCCGTGTTGACAGGACAACTTTGTTTTAGCCCTCCCCCTTTTTTTACAAAGTCCGTTATTGTTTGTTTTCTGTTTTTCTGTATACTATGAACAAACATATACTAAAAATAAAGTGTATTTGCTATTTACTATCAATTCCTAGTCTACTATCCAATGCAGTCACTGATATGGTATATATAGAGACTCTTTATATTATATATCAGCGACCAAGTCAGCGACCACCATGGATAGTAAACTTGGAACTGATAGTAAATAGCAAAATATTTTATTAGTTGTAAGTTGTATATGTAGGATGATAATTTAAAAAAAAAAAACGTAAAAAATAATTGTCCTGTCCCTAGTACTTTTGAAAATTATGTGCAATTTTAAAACAGTACTAAACGGAAGTCTTGTTTAGGACCTAAAAGTCCGTCCGATGACGGAAACAAATTTCTGGATGCCTTTTTTTCGTTTTTCTCCAAAATAACCAAACTGAATAATTATAAGAATTAAATTATAAGAACTTAATTTTGACCACATTAATCTCTAAAAGTAGCACACGAAGGTAAATTTTTATTACACAAAAAGTCATTTGAATTGACTAGATGAAAATAGATTGTACGCAAATTTTCGTAAAACATGTGAAACTGCAGGCTAATGCCCATTGATGATACCCCCGCCGCAAGTGGATAATTTTAATAGTGTAAAAATATGCAAGTGTCCGGTAAACAGGAAGTTGATGAGTGATGAATCTGAAAACGCATCACACAGTATGGTAGCAATAAACAGTTAGGAAAAAATATTAAAATTTGCCCTTATAAATTTTACCATCCCCTTTTCATTGCTTTCTTGCAATATCAAGCTTACTGTTTGTGTCATATCTGGGCATATGTATGTAATCAGAATCTTCCATAGATTTTATATCCAGTATATAAAATGGTTAAATATAATTTCTTTTGGGTGTATCCATGGCAACAATCTGCATTTATTTGTTATGAAATATTACAAAAAGAGGGAAAAGATGTCACATATTTCCCAAAAATTTGGCTAAAAGTAGAATTTCAATCGCTTGAAGTAATACCTTTTCAGAAACTGTGTACATATATCATTCAGCAAATCCAATGAAAATCATATGTCTTTGATCTCAGTTTTTTGTAAAATTGCGTCAAAAACTTCGTGTAGAAAAAAAGTGTTTGTAAACATTACATTAATTTCTGGACCGATGGCCGGTCTAGCTATGAAAATACGGATTGTCAAACAGAAAACAGCCCATAAAACATGTAAAAAATCATCTTGATGCTCTTATAAACCATCTTTGAAGGCTAAATTAGCACTCAGCTGTCCAAAAATGAATGTTATTACACAATAACTTTCCTATTTGAAAAATCCACAGGGGCCAAAATGCGAAACTAAACTCCTAACTGTGTATTGCTACCTATAGCTGACTTATTTAAACCTGAAACCAAATTTCCGAAATCCTTGTACTGTAGTTCCTGGGAAAAATGTGACGAAAATTTTCAACTTGGCTACCATGTGTAAAATCATACAAGTGTTCGGTAAACAGGAAGTTGTCAAGTGATGAATCTGAAAACGCATCACACGGTATAGCTGACTTATATATCCCTGAAACCAAATTTCAGAAATCCTTGTATTGTAGTTCCTGAGAAAAATGTGACGAAAATTTTCAACTTGGCTATAATGTGTACAATCATACAAGTGTTCGGTAAACAGGAAGTTGTCAAGTGATGAATCTAAAAACGCATCACACGGTATAGCAGACTTAAATAAACCTTGAAAGCAAATTTCAGAAATCCTTGTATTGTAGTTCCTGAGAAAAATGTGACGAAAAATATTCATGGGACGGACGGACTGATGGACGGACGGACTGATGGACAGACAGAGGTAAAACAGTAGACCCCCCTTTTTCAAAGCGAGGGTATAAAGATCACTGTGGGATCAAAACTGTATCGTATGCCCTTAATTTTATCTTCGCGATTCTTACCATCATATATTGTCAAACTATCTGATTCCTCGATGAAAATATGGTATGGACGTATTCGGATGCCAGTAGAAGATGTAAGAATCCACCAACAATCAAGATTACTGAAAATAGGTATCAAATATTTACAGTTATTTATAATATTATCTAATATTATGGTACCAAACATCTCGACTAAAACTAATTTGGCTCGTTGAATTTTCATCGAATTTTGACAAAATATTTTGATCTTTTGACAAAAATATAGAATTTCTAAAAACTTGAACCACACACCTTATCGGAAAAAATCATTGGATAGTACGAGAAAAAAAAACATTGTAATGATAATTATCTTTAATTCATAACAACCGAGCTATCCCTCGTTAAAACGTCGCTAATACCTACTTTGAGTATTGGCCTGGATAACCTGGTGAAACGACAAACTGTTCTGTTACATTATCAACTGTAAGGCGTGTCGGGTTAGTCTGTGAACCACAAACACTAGACAAGCTAGCCACTGTAGGAATAGCGCTACTCGGGACCGCAGCTAAATGTCGAAAAAAAAGTAGTCATACATAAGAAATTATGAACAAACAAAGGTTACAAATGCCTCATGCCTGCAACATAATCTTAGACCGTGTATGGTCATGTAGCATTTTTCACATAGTTTTAAAGTAACTTTACACTTAGTGCTCTCAAAACATAGGATTCAGCGTTTCTGTAAATGTAAATCCAATAGCAATTCGCAAACACAATATGAGTAAAAGTAAATATAAAAAGTGCTTTCAAAAACAAAATATGTCATAATGAGTTTATTTACAATCACTGGATCGATCCCACTGCTGGTGGAGTTTTCATACCCCGAGGGTATCACCAGTCCTGTAGTCAGCACTTCTATGTTAACAGGAATTATCAATGATATGGTCATAATTTTAAATCAACTGTTTACAAAACTTTACTAAGGCTGTTTTACCTCAGAAATAGATTACCGTAGTTGTATTTGGTAAAACGTAAAGGAATTTTGAATTCTCAATGCTCTCAAAAGTTTTCATTTGCATTTTTTAAAACTTTTTTTGATTAGAGCGTCACAGAAGACACTTTTGTAGACAAAATCGCGAGTCTGGCCCAAGTACAAAATTTAAATCATGGATGGTATCTATGATGAGTATTTAACAGCACTGTGTTGATATCCCGACTTGTAGACTGTTAATTCACAACAGTATCATCAGCTGAATTTTCAGTACTTCGACTTTTCAAAACATTTTCATTGATTAATAGCAATTCTCCGTAACCACCAACCAAGTTGCGGCACGCATAGTCTCAGATTTTCTTGAAACTTGGTATGGTGGTAACTATCGATAAACTAACAAGAAAAATGTTGACAAAAAATTTCAGGCCAGAAATTCCCCATGTAAATAGATAGTAGGTAGACCCTTTCACTCCGATTATTAAAGGTCCTTTCAGGGTTTTCTATTTATAACATTTTTTATGATGATGGACAATTTGAACTTGCATTGTATTCCTATCTTCTATTTAAGCAATGTAAGCCATCATGGGAAACATGTTTAAAGTACATTATAACTCTAATGATGAGAGTGTCCAAATCTTGTTTGTGTCCGGTTTAAAGATATTTTTTTCCAAAAATGTTACATTTTAGACACTTTAAAAAGGTGTGTACTTCACTTGAATCAATCAGTTTGTGTTAAAGATTTGAACTGATTTGGTCATTACAAATACTTAGATTCAAGTTCAAAAATGGAGCTATTACATTTCATTTTTAGTCTAAAATGGAAGTTGTTGAATTCATGTCTTGTCTCAACATTTGTATAAATAGTGCTTAATTTCTGTACGCTTGTTTCACTGTGTTGTCAAAGATGACTCATATTTATCTAACACACGCTTTCTTCTTATTTATAAATAGCGTTAGAGTTTACTTTTTAAGCAAATGTAATACTTCTATATATTGGGGCCAAAAGGAGTCCTTATTGGCCTAGTCTGTTCGATTACTAAATCTCAATAGGTACTGAGACTCTGTTAAAGTACCTTTTGCTAAACACACAAAGTATTTTTTAATTTTTTTGTTAATCTTCCATTGTTGATACACAAAAAAACTTGCAGCAATGGATAGATGCAGGGTAGTTATATTAGTTAGGAAAGAGCATTTTATCTTTTGTGATGGAGATGATGGAAGTTTAATGAATGTGATAGTGTCTTGATCTGAAGATAATAATATTGCCCAAAACATGATAAAAACAAATTTCTGTACATTTAGATGCACATCTAAAACTATTTAAAATACAAAAACAGTGTGTACGCAATGAAAAAAAAAATTCGATGAAAAATATGAAATAATCAAGCCTGATAAGTTATAACGAGTGAAAATGAATACTAGGATATTGTATTGTCTATGCATAACTTCTTTGCTTGAAAGGCCAACTCCAACCAAAATAAACTGGTCGATCTCTTAGCAGTTACATTCCTTTTCTCTTCTTTCTGGAGAGTATTCTCATCAGGAGACATCTTTTAAATTTGTGTATATATGTGTAATCAGGCTCATGAAATTAAATTTGCTATATTATTTACTTTTCCGGATTAGACATGTGTTTTTTTATATTATTTTTTTTCTAATTTTTGTCCAAATGAAATCTAAAATAAACTGTTACTGTGCAGTTTTTCTAAATACTTAATTGGTTGCTATGCACTTTTTCAATATAAATTGATGGTTGCTATGTATTTTCCTAATATAAACAAATGGTTGCTAGGCAGTTTTAAAGTTTAAATCAATGATTGTTTACAACTTATGTTATGACACCCTCTGGACCTTTGAAGTTAGGTCTATGTAATAGTTTATATAGTCTTGAATGAAATTATGTATGGTTGCTAGGTACATTTTTTTTTCAAATAAGGGTGGTTGCTAAGCACTTTTGACATGACCTTGACTCTCTATTTTTCATAGTTTGATAAAAAGTGGATAAAAACATCCTGATAATTTTCTCAATGTATAGTAGCCTTTTTTCTATTATATTTCCTTTCAACATTCAATTAATATACACAAGGTCAAAGGTCAAGGTCATTAATGACCTTTGACCTGGGACAAATTTATGGTAATTTAATTGCCAATAGTTTGCACATCATAGTCATTCAATAATAATTACTTTTTGTGGATTATTTTAATAAAATGGCTACATTTTAGGGTTAAAAAGGCAAAAATGACACATTTTTGTTTCCATAGCAACCATCTTAGAACCTAATTTCCCAAATATTTTGTTATAATTTTTTAATTAGAAACATTGATACTTTTCATTCATAACCACATGTTAAATGAAGGTGGATGCAAAAATGTCTATTTTGTTCATACAAAATGTGTAAAATTTGTCTTCTGAAATATATTGAAAAATGACCTCTGCTTCTGCGGTTGTGACAATATTCAGCCAAAATATTTTTTTATATATGTCATTGCTTTTTTGTTTGTTAAGTTTCATGTTTCCAAAAAAATATTTACAAATATCATTAAATAAAACCTAGTTTTGATTACGAATGACTGCAAAGTAGTTGTTTTTTTGATACTAAATTCCTCAAAATTTGCGGGAAATCTCATTCACTTGGTTGCCATGGCAACCATAACCTAGCAACATTTGGGTGGGCATTTTTCTTACTTTTTTACATGATCACATGTTCTGGCTAAGTTTCATGAAAATCGGTGACTATGCGTGCCGGCCCCCCTATATAAAATGGTTGGTGGTTACAGAGAATTGCTCTTAATTAATTAAATATAAAAAAACAAAGGAAAACGAAAATATATGCCTCTTTTTTACACTTATATCTCGCAATGAATTGGACATTAGCGGTAATCTCAGTACCAGAATCGAAGAAAAAGGAGACGAATTTAATTTTGATAATTCACCCATCTTACAAGCAATATATTACTTCCCCAGCGCTCTTGCTACTCGGCCAGTTTATGGGCAGAAAGTTGATAAACAAGTGGTATGTCAAAGTCAAAAGATTATCAAATTCACAAATAATACACGATGGTCTTGAAGAATAGATTTTATGTACTGGGTTTGTTTATCATCTTCATAACATGTTGTAGTATTAAAAGAGGGACGAAAGATACCAAAGGGACAGTCAAACTCATAAATCTAAAACAAACTGACAACGCCATGGCTAAAAATGAAAAAGACAAACAAACAACAGCACACACGACACAACATAGAAAACTAAAGAATAAACAACACGAACCCCACCAAAAAACTAGGGGTGATCTCAGGTGCTCCGGAAGGGTAAGCAGATCCTGCTCCACATGCGGCACCCGTCGTGTTGCTTATGTGATAACAAATCCGGTAAATAGTCTAATTCGGTAGGTCACATTCAGGAAAGGGAAGGGGATTGTAGTTACGACGTAAGGAACATATCCGATATCATTTGTGATACGGTTATTCCATAACGGTCAACCAACTCGTGATGGCGTCCGTAAAATTTACGAAGGGATGATTTCAACTTCACCATTTGGAACTCTTGGTTTAATAGCTTCCTTGTGAGCAGCAACCCTCTATCAAGAAAATCATGATAGGAAATGCAAGCACGGGAATATCGTATCAATTGGGAGATATATACCCCGTATGCAGGTGCTGCTGGAATGTTGCTACTTAGAAATGGAAAGTTCACAATTGGAAAGCTGAAATCATCTCTTTTGTCGTAAAGTTTTGTTTTCAACCGACCCTCATTGTCAATTTCTAGATGTAAGTCAAGATATGAGGCTGACTTAACTGTATCTGTAGTATCCTTTATCTCTAGCTCGATTGGATAGATTAATTTATGTCTTTGTCAATAATGACTTTTACTGTTTAGTCAAGTTTAGTAATATCCTATTAATGTGACGTGGCTCGACACTTAATATACAGCCTGTTATTGTGATAGTGTCCTATGGTATCCATTTGTTTTATGTGTTTTAGCTTCTGATTTTGTCGTATGCTTAGGAACTTTTCTTTATAAACTTTCCTCGAGGTTCTGAGTTCGGCATTATTGTTATTTTACTGTTTTTGGTGACATTACATGAATTTTATGTTCTTTTAAATTATATAGCTCCTAGCGTCCTGATGTTTTAATATATTATTTCAAATACTTAGGTTCTAAAATATCTGTACAATAAATACAGAAAAGAGTTTCGGAAAGAGCTTTATTATTGTTTACTAGCAAATGTTAGAAAACACTGCTCATAGACTGTTTGCACCAGGTGTTGAACCAGCCGGTTAGACAATCCGTTGGTTCATATGATTTATTCTAAAATTCTGCGTTCATAAATGATAAGATAAAAAAGGAAACTACTTTGGTGAAAAATTGGGATATTATTGAACATGTTGAAGGTTCCTTTTAATCATAAAACTCCTATCGTTTCAAAGTTTTGATGCGTACATGGCTGTTAAATATTTACGTATGATTGTTCCTGACGATAAAAAGTCAAGAAAAAGTCCTTGAATGCATATAATTTTTAGTCTTTAGTTTTCATAAACGAAAAGAATAATGAATTCACCATTATAAAATCTGATTGTAGGTGACTAGACGCTATAACTTTATCGTATAACATCTAATTATAAATTACGTATCTTCCAGACTTGAAAATAGATAAATAACTAATCCTAAAAAACAGGTTGAACCCATATGTATGAAAAGTTGTTGAAGGTTAGAAACATTGTTTTTAATAACATGAGCAGCATGACTGGTGACACATGGGGAGCAGGATCTGCTAACCCTTCCGGAGCACATGCCATCACACCAAGTTTTTGGTGGGGTTCGTGTTGCTTAGTCTTTAGTTTTTCTATGTTGTGTAATGTGTACTTTTACATGTCTGTTTGTCTTTTTCTTTTTTTAGCCATGGCGTTGTTAGTTTATTTTCGATCTATGAGTTTGACTGTCCCTCTGGTATCTTTCGCTCCTCTTTTAGAATATGTAATATTATATAAGAAAGGTTAATATAAACATCATCAATGTAATAATAGCTTACTTGTTCCAATATATTTTAAGGTGATTATGAATCCTCTGTCAACACCGTTGATAGTTGGGGTCCTGAATTTCACTTTATTTGTATGTCCGCCAGTTGCGTACATGGAAACAAGAGCCTCTGGTAAAAAGTCACAAAGCTGGTATTTTATTACTGAATCTGGAAAAAATAACAGATATTCTATAAAAAAATGATTTCAAATTAAAAATATTGAAATTTTAGATTCTTTAAAGTTGTGGTGTTCTTTAAATGCTAGTTACGTCGATGTCGTTTCTTTTTCCCCCCTGTTTTTTTAATTTATATCATCTTTATTGATAATTATATATATGTTATAGTTGACTATAACCATTATTTATAGTATATAATAATTTGGTCAATACTTATCAGTTAAGTTATTTCTGAAATATATACATTTTTAAATTATAACATATTCATTTAACACATAAATCAAATATAAGATGATCCGTATTTAAGAAAAAAAAATCACAGAAATTTCTTACAATATCATTTTGTTTTTACCAAGAAGTTAACAGCTATAAGGATGAACAAAATGACCTCAAATTTACTGATATTTATTCCTTTTGCATTTTCTACTGTTAACAAAATCTATTAACACAATTTTAAGAGGTCCAGTAATAACAAGGACCATTTTTATAGAGTATTTTTCAATCTTAACAGTTAAATAGTCTTTATTTAAATTGTGAATCACTTATCAGTTCTATCAAGAGTGTACTAGAGAGGTGCAATAAAATTAACGGTACCAATTTTCTTGCACCAGATGCGCATTTCGACAATACATGTCTCTTCAGTGATGTTCGTGGCCAAAATATTTGAAATCCAAAGCTTATATAAAAGATGAAGAGCTATAATCCAAAAGGTCCAAAAAGTATAGCCAAATCCGTGAAAGGAATCAGAGCTTTGCATGAGGGAGATACATTCCTTAATTTATAATAATTTCTATCATTTTGTAACAGTAAATTTCAATAACACAAAAAATCCGTATTTTCATGCCAGAAGGGAAGTACTGGCTACTGGGGTGGTGATACCCTCGGGGACTAATAATCCACCAGCAGAGGCATCGACCCAGTGGTAGTAATAAAATTAACGGAACCAATTTTCTTGCACCAGATGCGCATTTCGACAATACATGTCTCTTCAGTGATGCTCGTGGCCAACATATTTGAAATCCAAAGCTTATATAAAAGATGAAGAGCTATAATCCAAAAGGTCCAAAAAGTATAGCCAAATCCGTGAAAGGAATCAGAGCTTTGCATGAGGGAGATACATTCCTTAATTTATAATAATTTCTATCATTTTGTAACAGTAAATTTTAATAACACAAAAAATCCGTATTTTCATGCCAGTAGCGAAGTACTGGCTACTGGGGTGGTGATACTCTCGGGGACTAATAATCCACCAGCAGAGGCATTACCAAGTTACCAAAGGAATATTCAAAGTCATGAATCATAAACGAACTGACAATACCATGACTGAAGATAGCCTAGTTGACTGATCGTCCACAAACAGTATCGACCTAGTGATGTGAAACGACACTAGATAAAAAGTAAAATCACAAAAAATACTGAACTCCGAGGAAAATTCAAAACGGAAAGTACCTACTAATCAAAAGGCAAAATCAAAGCCCAAACACATTAAATGAATGGACAACAACAGTCATATTCCTAACTTGGTACAGGCATTTTCTTATGTAGAAGATAGTGGATTGAACCTGGTTTAATAGCTAGCTAAACCTCTCACTTGTATGACAGTCGCATCAAATTCTATTTATTGACAACGAGGCGTCTGAAGCTTAACGCATAATATCAATAGTAGAATTGCTAACGAAAAAGAAAATGTTGATGCTTATTATCATACCTTCCCATACTGATAAGCCGAATTCCGTTGTCTGATCACAAGTGTAGGTTGAGAAATCGTCAAAGTCTGTATATACAATATTTATCGAGAATTGGGCATTTGCTGCCGAATTAATTGTCCATTCACAACTAAAAAAATAAAACATAATTATATTGGATTATAACTTATTTCATAAAAACTGTTGAATTGTTTAATTAACGCGCATATATAAATTATTCTGTTATGCAAGAAACAGTTGTTTTGATGGTATTGTGTTTTTGTGTGCAGTCTCACTACATCTCCTTGTATATATTGAAATTTATTTATTATTATAGTGAGTGTTCTTTTTATACACAATCATTCTAACCTTTTATTCGCTCAAATCATTTGATTCTGTCATATGTTTTCAATTTGTATGCAAGTCCCTATACCGTATGAAAACAACATATGTCATCTGAAAACAGTCATGTTATAAATTTATTAGCTCCGCCCACTTTAATGAACAACCTTAATGTCATATTCGTGTACCTCTGCACATGGCTATGTTTACAAACTATAAACGTTTGATTACTTTGATAGTTTTGACATGATACATATATTATATATATTTGTTCATAGTTATAATTGATACAAATATATTACAGCAAATCATCATGTTATAATATACATGGTTAATGATTGTGGAAATTTGCTGAATATTTAACGAGATATCTACTTCAAAAGCAACATCTTCAGAAAATTCCCCTAATTGACGTACATATTTAATTTAACGTGGACTGTTACTGCTTTCGTCTCACTATACAGTTTCTGCTGAAATTTTGTGCATCAAGGATTACTTGCAGATTCAAAATATTAATATTCAGTAAACATCGTGTTGAAATGAATTTAGTTTGGTTAAGGTTTATGTACCCTTCTGTAGGCATTTTGTACGAATTTTTCAAACCTCAATTGTATCAAAACTAAAGATATAATAAATAATAGAGATAGGCCATTTAGTACATGTTCCAAGGGGAAACTTGATGCAAAGCATTATTTTTTACTGTTTCATTGCATTTGATAGAAAAAGAGGACTTTGTGGCAAATAAATCAAGATTTTTATAGAAAATCCACTGCCTTTAATACAGACATTTTTGTTATAAAATTTGAAACATAAATTACTCACTTGATTTTCTATGATGTGCTAGTGTTTATTTTTTACAAAAAGTTCTAAGTAACCTGTAAATTCCAAAACACCTCGTGCTGAGTCACTAAAGTCGAGCGCACCCTAAAAGGTGTACTTGATTTTGGCCATATTTATACTTGTCTTAACCAATAACTACATTTATAAACTTGTTTAATAGGAAATCAATGCTAGCACTGCATGCAATAATCCTATATCTATCAGTCATCAACTTGCCAAATATGAGAGTACAAGGAAAAAGGCTGTGGATTTTCTATAAAAATCTTGATTTATTTGCCACAAAGTCCTCTTTTTCTATTAAATGCAATGGAACAGTAAAAAATAATGCTTTGATCAAGTTTCCCCTTGGAATATGTACAAAATGGTCTATCTCTATTATTCATTATATCTGTAGTTTTGATACAATTGAAGTTTGAAAAGTTCGTACAAAAATGGCTACAGAAGGGTACATAAACCTTTATGGAGAAATTTTACCTTATCCCACTAGCTAGACGCTTGTCAATGATCAATTGTGCGCTTTATCAAATACAGATGGTCACTATGTCGTTATAGTTCATTACTAAATCTTGAATATACAATTTAATAAATAGTAACATCAGAACATTCAGTATAATAGAGTAGATAACACAATGCTAAGAGGGTGATACAGCAGATCCTTACCCCTTTAACAAATATTGTAAACCTTGGCTTCGCCTCGGTTCACAATGTTCTCTCGTGATAACAATCTGCTCTATCACTTTATCTGCTGTTTTTTTTCAAATCCTCCACACTTCATAAAAAATGAGATGGTCACTTGTTTTAATATCGTATACACTAAATGTATTAATTCATATTTTAACAAAGCTACAAGTTTAATGTGTCCTGTCTACAAAAAAAAAATACAGTTGTTTACCCAATGCAAAGTATTTGTTAAATGATTTTTAACCAGCTTTCTTTGAATTCATTGAAAAATATTGTACATGTTATAACTTGTATAATGCAAAAATACAAGTTTTTATAACATGTACAAAAGTACCTCATACATGTTATATATGTTACAAATATTGCTTAAGAATGGTTTTAACTTGTACAAAATTTAAGATAAATCTTAATGAAGTAAAATATACATTTAAATTCACCAATGCATAAAGAACAACAATAAATAGGCCAGAATGTGTCTTTTTCTGTGGAGGGCAATGATTACAAAGTTTCAGAAATATATGTTTCATGACTTATGTATGTGCAAAATGTGTTTTAATGTAATTGTATGTTTTATGTAGTCCATCATGGCTTAAATAAGTGTGACACTATTTACTTAAAGCTTGCATTTTCTCAATTACAATTACATTAGATACTAGTAACTAAATTCTTCCAAAAATTTTAAGAACGATGCCTAATAATTTGGGTAATACTCCTCCCTCTTGTTTTATAGCATGCAAATACTAAAACAATGTCTTATATGCTTACTCTGTAAAAGCAAGAGAGAGAGCTGAAATAGTTTTCATTTGACCACGCTTCATTATCAATATCTTTGGATCTACTCTTCAACATTTTTGGCCTTCAGCATGACTTATGTAAATTTATAACTCAATTTTTTTATACACTATAAGATCATTGCATGAAGCGAATGTCATTTTGATGTTTTAGAATATATATCCTCTACTTTGAAAGCATGTATTTGTGTCCTTTGGATGTTGTCAGCTGCATGGGATGGTTGTTGTCTTTTAGACACATACCCCATTTCCATTCCCAATTCTATTTGTAGACACATCTGTCCTGGCTATCCTCTTTATGTCTTTTAGTGTCAACTAGAATGAAAGTATTTTACTATTGCCTTCAAAGTGGACACTCACAATTATAATTCATCAAATAAAGATATGTCCATAGACAGTCATAAGAGGATCATAAGACATGTCCTAAGATATATCTTATGACAAGTCTTAGGAATGTTTGTAATACCGACCCCTGGACATTAACTGTATAAAAAGGACAAAACACACTAACATGAAGGAACAATAAAAAAGTTATGAAAATATAATTGAGGTCAATAGCATCTGTTGCGATAATAGAAACATATCCTTATTTTTCGATTTTGTACAAGTTAAAACAATTTTTAAGCAATATTTTGTACAGATCATAACATGTAAGAGGTACTTTTGTATATGTTATAACTTGTATTTTTGCATTTTATACAAGTTATAACATGTACAATATTTTTGTACATGTTATAACCTGTACAAAATCGCAACTTGTACACGACATAAAATACACCCGTACAGTGCATATATCAACTTTTTCGTTCAAATGAAAATTTAAAAAGAAAACCATCCAATATTCCCCCCTTTTTTAATGGAGTCGAAAAACACACCATGAAAATTGACCAACCACAAAAAAAAAAAAAACCGAACAACAAGCATAAATAAAAAATAAAGTCAAAACAAATGAGTTTCTTATTAGTTTTAAAAAATTAAACAAAAAGTAAAATAACGGAAATTTCCTTATTAAATGGTAAAATCAAAAGCGTACATTGTAAACACACCAAACGAACAAACAAAGAAAGTAAACACTTACAACAAACTTGTGATAGGCGAACTGAAGGTATGTAAAGCATATTGGTGTTCGATGCCTGCAGAAGATTCGTCCAAAGTTATGGTATCAGCGCAAGTAGGTTTTAAGATGCTGCCTGAAAAAGAAAAAAATAACATATAAACGAAGGAGGATGTGAATGGGGTTTACGGAACAGAAAATAATGGGACCCCCCCCCCAAAAAAAAAAAAAAAAAAAAACAACCAGAGAAAAACTGCAAAAATTGAAGAATTTAATATGTAAACATATACTGGTTTCAGAAAAGAACAGTGTCCAGTATACAGTATTCAAGTTATTACAGAATAGCTATTATTTTTAAAGGTAAAAAATAATAAGGGAAAAATTAAAGACTACAGAAATAAAGACCCCTTAACTCGACCCTTATACAGTGAGCAATGAATAAACTACAAGTATATGACGTCATTAAAACATGGATCATAAATCAAGACTGAAATTGCAAAACCAACTTGATCGTTGGAATGAATAAAATCGTTAATTGGCTGTCTGTTCGATTGAATTGAATTTATTCGATTATAATTTCATCTTTTTGTTAAAATGTAATAAAATGACAAAGAATAGAAGTTCGAATCAAGCGAAAATGGCATACCAATATGAAACAAATTCGAATATTCTAAAAATAAATCGGAAAGAAATTACAACACGTTTTCTTACCTTTAATGGTGATATACTGTATTTTAAATCCTGACCACGTGACAGAGAAGTCAGTCGTAAACCTCAAAAACAGGTATTGTCCAGTCGATATGTAAAATGTATCATCGAGACTTCCTGTATATGTAGACCTCAAACTTGACGACGCACTATCACCTAAAATGTACTTTCTTAAACCAATCATCCGCCCATAAAGACTATAGTACATGTACATACAATGATTACAAGTAAACTATAATATTCACGCAAGCAAGCTTTTTTGAAATATACTATTTTCTGGTTTTTTTTTATATGAGTGCATGTTTTTATAGCAGATTTGGCATAACTTGTCGTTGTTGTTCAAATGCTGGACATGCCATCAGAAAATGAATTTCATCTTCAATTGAATTCAAAGAATAACTCTTAAACAAATGAGTATAACTCTGAGGAATATTTTCTATGTATAATCATGTTTTTTTTCATATCGCACCCACAAATGGAAATAGAGTTCATTGCAAACCGGTTCTTACATTAAATAAAGGTCATTAAAAGTCAATTCAAATAATGTTATATGTACTACATTGCGTGGAGCCTTATACTTAGAATGTCACATTAAAGTTATTACACTTTTATGGGCTATATATGTAACTGAAAGTATTTCAATTTTGTGAAATAATAGTTGTGATTCATGTCAAAGCTCCGTGTTGATGGGCGTAACTTGGCCTATAATAGTTTACTTAATTATAAAGTGTTACTTGGATGGAGAGTTGTCTCATTTGCACTCCTACATCTCTTAAATCAGGTGAACATATAGACATATAACATACCATCATAAACTTTCAATTTATCAAAGGATGTTTCTAAATTAAAGGCGAGGAAACTTATTGCAACTTTGTCTCCTGGTAATCCCGAATCAATCTTCCATTCACACGTGAGTTGGCTGAAATGAAAAGATTTGCTATGGTATAAAAAAAAACCTGAAATTTAAAATAAATATTTTAATATGACCTCGCTCCTTAATACAAAATAAGCTTGACACATGCGCCCAAATTTGAATATGTTTTCGTTATTTTCATAGCATTGGTATTCTAATAATATATATATATACATTTTAGCAAGTTATGCAAAGCTTTTCGGTTTTAAACTTATTAAAAATGAAAATGTAATGAACAGACTCAAAGGGGATAGAAATGTACCGTGTAACAAGCTGTTTAGATCTTAAACGTCCGTTCCAGTAATTAATTGAATCCAAGTTGTCCATAAACAATACGGCAATACTAAAAACTACAACTATCTATGTAATGCTCAATGAACTAAAATATGCACACGGGCACTTTGCCGATATAAAGTAACAACAGATAAATCTATATACAATTATAAATAAATTTGGTGTTTTACTGTCTTCTGATTGGTTAAAATTGTTAGTTTTATTTTCAATGTTGTCAATTTTGATGGCGACGCGCCCACTCTGACGTTGTGTATTCATACGCCAACATGTGTGTACGTTGTTATTGTTAATATAAATAATATAAAAAGTTCTTTGAGCCTTATTTTTGATAGAAATTTATTTATAATGAATGGCAATAATTTATTTTGATTTTATTGAACCATAAAACTAATTTTTGACTCTTCACATTTTACATAATCCGCTTTGCGGACAGTCTGCTCTGCCAACTTCCTATGTAAGACCAACTTGTACCCAGTACAAGTTGTTCCTAGAACAAGTTGTCCGTGACAGTATCATCTACAGTTATGTAACGTGCCTATTCTTGTACATTGGTCTTCTAAATAAGAATATCGACAGAACCCGAATTGTATTCCTCATCCACGTATTTACTCCAGGGCGAATACACTATTTTTTGGATGGGGATGTTCTCTAAATGTTCCCGATACCGAATACAAGAATCCCTCTCAAACACCCCAATACCATTGGAATCAACAACTGACTTTCTAGCCAAACGTCTTAATCTGTGTAACTCTTTCTCAAGCGTAAACCATGCATTGCTACACTAAGATTCTACTTAATTGTAACCTTAACGACCAATAAACATTACAGAAACGAGAACAGCAAAACATTTATTTTAGTTGTTAAGGTATTTTCGCAGCTTGAAATTCGACCAAGATAAATACTGTATGTGTCCTATTAGAATCAAAATATGCCTTCTTGCAAACCTATATGCTCATTTTCACATTTAAATCGCTAACACTTGAAATGTAAGATATCGACAAATATAATGCCTACCCATGTTAAAATGAGCATAGAGTATGACATGAATTAATTATTTTTTAAATGTAGTTTGAATAGAAAATTGAACGAAACAATACAAAAAACATTATATAAAATATTTCATACTGAATTGTTCTGTGCGTTTTGAAGTATGTTTGTTTATTCTGCATTAATATTGGGAGGATTAAGATCTCACAAAACATGCTTACCCCGATCTGCGTGTTTGCTCCTGTCCCAAGTCAGAAGCCTCTGGCCTCTGTTAGTCTTGTATATTTTTTAATTTCGGTTGGAGTTTAGTGGCGTCAATTTTCTCTGAACTTGTACACTTTTTTGTTCAGGGGCCAGCTAAAGCCCGCCTCCGGGTGCGGGATTTTTTCGATATGTTGAGACCATTGGTGGTCTTGAGCTGTGTTTGCTCTTTGATCAGTTTATTGTCTCTTGGATACATTTCTCGTTTCCATTCCCAATTATATTCGCAATTTGCAATGACCAATGACATCTTGCGAAAATTACCCTCTTTACATAAATTTTTGCATTGAGAATCATAGCTCACATTTTTACCAAAAATGTTGGCAGAAAATAAGGTCAAAACAATACAATTCTCTAGAAATATTAGTACCAACTCTGACATAGTGTTTTTTTTTAACGATTCAACTTTCCTCACTTGTAGAATATATTTTGTAATTAAGGATATGTTTATACATGTATGTTGTGGGAACTCGTGAATTGATTGTTACTAAATTGGCGGTAACTTGCTATGATTTACAGAATGACTGTAATATTTCGTTGAAGAAAAAATTAATAACATCCATCATGTGGACACTAAATAACCCGTGAAACGGATTATTTAAAATGTTTAATTCTGATTTCCAGTTTTAAGGAGTTTAAAAAACGTGGATGACGTCACGGTCACACAAAATTATGTCTACGAGCTGATAGACAAAAAAAAAACTTTCAGCCAATCTGAAGACGTGGTACATCCAGTTAAATTTTTAATGGTACCACTTACTTTGCATAAGATGATGGATAATCGTCAGTAGTGACGGTCTTATAACTGTTATAATCCGCAATAAGAGTCGATACTAGACCTGCACAATCTGCAGAAACTACAAAAATTGAAATTCATTTCATTTGTAAACTTCAGTGACCATTATAAAAATCAAATCTTGAAAACCAAGAGACATAATAAAGAAAAATAAAAAATAAAACTGTCTTTCTGGGTTGCGTATGTTGATGTGTTACATATTTGTTTTTCCTTCATCTTTTACATATATTAGGCCGATAGTTTTTCATTTGAATTGTTTTACATTTGTCGTATCGGTGCCTTTGATAGCTGACTATACGGTATGGGTTTTTCTCATTGTTGGAGGCCGTACGGTGACCTATAGTTGTTAATGTCTGTGTAATTTGGTCTCTTGTGGAGGGTTGTCTTATTGACAATCATACCTCATTTTCTTGTTTATAATTGCACAATTTGACGGATAACCATCAGTAGTGACGATTTTATAAAAGTTAAAGCAAGGCGATACTGCACATGCACAAACACCAGTAACCAGTTACTGTAACGATATGCAAAAATCAGTAAAGCTTTGTTTTAAAAACCTTTTTTTATTTTTTATTCATTAATAAGTGTTTTGATCCCTATTAAATCTCCTTTTCATCTGTTATGCCATCACCTTTAAAATTATAAACAACATAGCTCCTGTGTGCTTACAAAATCTGGTGAATGTAAAAAAATCTAAATATTCTTTCAGGTATGTAAATATTCCTGAAATTCAACAGGTAAATTCAACCCATTACGGTACAGTTTTTCACATTTTAAAAGTCTTGTTCAGTCCTGGAACAGTTTGGAATGTCGCTGTTCTGCTTGCTGATAATTCTTGAGCTGCTTATTATTTACGCTGCTTTAGGTTGCTCTGGTCAAGCATGTTTTTACTTCATTTAAAAATGTGTTGCTTATTTTTATTGCATGCTATGTATGTGAGATTCCAACTTTGTATTACAGGTTGTTTTTAATGTCAAAATGCACTGTTTTTATGTTATTTATATGTTTTTATATTCGGTCAAAAGCTCATTAGAGCTTGTGTTGCTTATTTGTACTTATGCTGAATCAAAATAAAGTTTTCTTATCTTATCTTACTTGGTCCGAGACCACAATTGTCGTCCCTTGATTTTCGTTGTCCACGAATGTAAATGTAGTTCCAAGTGTGGACAGTGTGTTACTTTCCAATATTTTTATACCCCTTCCAGATGTAACTCCATGTTTTATGCCTCAAATAGTAAGTGAAGGGATACAATGACGCTGACAAAATATTTGGGTAATGAATTTTAAAGTATAGTATAAAAAACGAAGATGTAGAATCATTGCCAATGAGACAACTATCCACAAGAGACCAAAAAGACACAGACATGAACAACTATAGGTAACCGTACGGCTTTCAACCATGAGCAAAGCCCATGCCGCATAGTTAGCTATAAAAGGCCCCGATATTCCAATGTAAAACAATTCAAACGAGAAAACTAACGGCCTTATTTGTATTAAAAAATGAACGAAAAACAAATATGAAACACATAAACAAACGACAACCACGTGCACTGAAAAAGTTGAAAACGATTAACAATTAAAAATTAGCACTTCGAAAGCTGTCCAAAGATTGCAAGACCCCCTAAACATAAAATTGTCCATATTTTCAATTAGAGTCGATGAAGTGTTCTATAATTTTGATATGATTTGTCCCAAAAGTTGTACAACACATTGTAAAAACGTTGAAATAAGCAAATAGAAGTGATTGCGAGAACTGGAGTTGTTGTTTATCCCAATTAAGAACATGAGTTTATGTTTATTGGGCGCATGCTGTCCAATCGATATACTTCTTTGGAGGTATTTTGTTGGAGTCTGGGAGTGTTTTTTTTCATAGCAATGTTGTTAGCCTTTCTTTCAACTAGCGGATTTTGCTCAAAATGGCCCTTTACTCCTTCCCACTCACCCTTGCCTTCTTACACACGCAAATTAAATGTATTTTTTTTTTGAAATACTGGTTTCCCTTATAAGCAGTTAATCACGGATATTTACAAGAACGACAATTACATTGAGGTAGTTAAAATATTCAATTTGAAGATGTTCAAGGCTAGTTGATATCTAGCCTACAAGAACGATAATTGTAGAGGAATGAAGTCTATCCTCAACAAATCAAGGTAAATATATTATTTTGTTTGGTTAAAACCTTTGATTTTAGAGAATTGCTTGTAGATTACGTACAATAAATAAATAAATAATATGTATCTGTTCAAAGGCTGAAAAACAACATCGTTCATTAGTGTTTCTAAAATAAACCAAATATATAGAAGAATGTGTTAAAGAAGGGATAAATAAAAACATGTACTTTGATGAATTTTAATATCTCGTGAGTGGAACCACACTTTTGCTAACGGTAGAATAATCAAATTGGGCAATAACGTACCTCTCGGGTTAGGTAACACAATACTGAACAAATGTGTAAAGCTCGCCAGGTTCGGCAACTGGAGTGAATTAAGGTTAAAAAATAAAAAAACTGAAGGAATCGCGTGAATTTGAAAATTTCAAGTCTAGCTGATCTATCATAATAAATATACATTACCATGTATGAGGCAGGTACTCAAAAGCACAACTGATATTTCAAGAAAGCGTTGTTTTCGGTTAGTTACTTCCATAAGTCTACGATATATATGTAACTATCGGTATCTAGACTGAAAAGAGAAGAATGAAATGATCAATAAACAAAAATGTGTCCATAGTACAGTGCATGCATGTCCCACTCGCACTATAATTTTCTAGTTTTAGTGGACCGTGAAATTGCATGGGTCAAAACTCTTAATTTGGCATTAAAATTAAGATAGATCATATCATAAGGAACACGTTTATTAAGTTTCAAGTTAATTGGACTTAAACTTCATAAAAAACTACCATGACAAAAAAAAATTAACCGCAAGCGACACAAACAGACGAACGGGTGGACGAACGAAGGGGCGCACAGGTCGAAAAACATAATTCCCATAATTGGAGCATAAAACAGTAAATAGGAACGTAGAACGTGGAAAATATAGTCAACTTAATTGACGACACAAAAGAGAAGCGAAAGATGTGTTTTTTCTAAATGCCTTTTTGTGCCTCTTTGTTCCATATTTTTTTTTGTTTTTATAATGATTAAGATTAAATACAAGTTTGACTTCTGTGCCCCTATTTTGACATTTCTACCTATTATTTCTGTTATGCCACTTTGTCATATTTAAAAGTATTGTCTTTCTAAGCACGCCGTTTTTTGGAGCATGATGGTCATTCCAAAATAACATTTCAACCAGTCGCTACAATTTTTTGACCTGTGTTCTTTTCCCTAAATTCATGCACCCGTGCATTTATACAATCTGTTCTTTTAGAAGGGACGGATCAACGTGTTGTCTTTTACTGGTTGTGTATCACTAGACACCGAATGTTACTGTGCAAACAGTACTTGACGGTTGTTGACGATAACTGAATACTAGTTAACATATAATATTCACAAAACATCGAGAACAAATATCAATGTATCCAAATACACACACAATAATTGTGTACATGTATAAGAAAATAATATTAAAAATAAAGAAGAAGTACTCACTTTATTAATTTGTGTGTATAGTATTGGTATTTGCATTGTTAGGTCCATTTGAGATGAACACTTATTTATTGCGAAATCATTGCAATGTTTTTACAATGTTTTTTAAGTGTGGAAATCAATGTTTGCATCGCGACGGTATCTTTTTACAATTAATAGGTCGTCTGTGAAGAAATTAACAATTAAGGTAAAATCTAGATCAATAACTGTATAAACGGCTATACATATTTAAAGGTATTACCAAACAATTGATTTTAAAATGATAAAGATATTATATAAATAGTATTTACAAAAGCAATTGCATTTAAATTAGACAAAGTGTGTGTATTACGTATTCTAAGAGGGTAAATTAATCGTATTTTCAATTACAAAAATCACGTGACAAGTAATTTACTCACTTACTAAATTTTTTTTGTCATTAAAAGTAAATTGTTTTTTTACGGAATCAAACAAAATGATAAAATTTTGAAAACTCAAAACTGACGTAAATAAGGAAGCCGGTTATAAGTGCCACAGTGAACAGTGAAGGAAATGTTTTACATTTTCCATTCAAGCAAAAAGCCCTTGAAATCAATCACCCACGGTATTCGGTAGATTTCGTATGACACAGTCTTTATCAGTTTTATAATTAGTAAACTATATTTTGATTTATACGCTAGCTATAAAGTTCCATATGGCACCCACACCCAAAAATATATTTTCCCGATTAGAAAACATTCTAAAAAGTTTTTTTTTAAGGGGATCTATATAAAAAAAATGGGGCATGGCTTGTTTTGGGGGTTAATTTTTTTTCTTCTAAATTTAGAATAAAAAATAATAGATATTAGTTGCTTTTATTTTCTTTTTCTTGTCAATATTTATAATTATACTTTTGAATTGAAACGTACTCATATTTATTTCATATCCTTATATATATATATATAGTAACTTTGGAATTGATATTGATTTAACATGGAAGATTCTTCAAGTCCATGTAAGGATAATGCATACATGACTTTAAGAAAACGGAAAGTTCTTCATAATCCGAAAAAGGATATAAATGAGGAAGTATCATCAGATTCATCACAATTTCAATGTGGACAGTTTAATATAAATACAAGTTTAGAAAGTGACAATGAATATGATCCTAGTAAAAGTTTATTTTCAATGGTGGAAGAATCATCGCCTTTTGCTTGTGGTCAACAAAAAACTAGCAACGTAGTTGAAGAATCAGAGTGTCTTAGATCTTACTTTGGTGTAAGTAAAGGTTTATTTTCAACTTCTGAAGAATCAGAATGATGCAGATGTCCCTGATACAAACAACAATGATGTTGATTTTGTGCCCGACATTGTTGGTGACCTTAATAATAATAATATTGAAATTATTATAGATGGTGGTGAAAATGTTAATACTAGATCTAATAAAAAGCGTGGTAAATATAAAACTTTGAATTTATTTGGATTACTAAAAATTCTAACAGATGATGACAGCACTATAGAATTTTGTCAAAATTCTGGTTTATTGCCTAAATCTGTAAAATGAACTCAATGCGGGGATACACTTAGTAAAATATACAAAATCAATCGTAGTGGCAGGAAAAGACAACAGTTCAGATTCCAGTGTAATAAAAGAAAGTGTAAACGGACAAATAAAAATCATATTCCTTTGCGTAAAAATACATGGTTTGAAAATGCTAATGTTTCTTTACGTAAAAGCTTGTTACTTATATATTGTTTTGTACATAAATTTCCATATGATTTAGCTATCGGTGAAACTTCTATTTCTTCAGCATCTGACTCAGACAACGAAGGACAAAGTAATTTAAAAAGAAGAAAATTAGAAAGTTCTAAAGAAACTGTAAATGACTATTACAATTATTGTCGAGAAATTTGTTATGTAGTTGAAAATATCAAGCCGCAGAAAATTGGAGGACCCAGTTTAATCGTTGAAATATACGAGGCTAAATTTGGCAAAAGAAAGTACAATTGAGGGAGAGTTGTGGACGGAAATTGGATTCTAGGTGGGATTTGTAGAGAGACCAAAGAAATTTATCTTAGGAAAGTGGAAAAGAGAGATAAAGATACCCTAATTCCAATCATAGAACAATATGTTGAAAAGGGAAGTACAGTAATAACTGATTGTTGGGCGTCTTATAAATGTTTAGGAAAACTAGGGTATCAACACCAAACCGTCAATCATTCTGAAAACTTCGTTGATCCAACTAGTGGTGCATGCACCAACCTTATTGAGAATAGGTGGTGGTGCATCAAACGACAATTGCCAACCACACATACAAGATCAAAAACTTTTGATAAACATTTGATGGAATATATGTGGAGAACACTATACACAGATAAAAGTTCACTATTTGACAGTTTCATTCAGGACATGTGCAAAGTATATCCCCTTTGTTGATTTGAAATTAGTTATTGTAATAAAAATGAAATAATTATACATTATAAATCTAAATTTGTTTCACTTTCTTTTATATTAAGTTTTATGGCACATAATACCTGTTCCAAGAAGTGACACCCCTTATTTCTGTTTGACACCCCCATTTTCCATAAATCTTAATTAATAACTTGTAAAATAAATTTATTATTATGGTACATTAAATATATATCAATTACATATATTTTTTCAACTTTTTGGGTGGGGGTCCCATATGGAACTCTTACTTTTTTGTCTTTTGAGCGCTTTTCGCTGACAAAGCATATCGTCGGTGCTTTGCTTTTGCGCCAATTGGCATTTCATTTGCACCAAAAAATCTTTCATTTGCACCACAAACTATATTTCATTTGCGCCAATATTACAGGTAAATACGCATAATACAGGTATTAATATCGTTATTACAGCCACTTAATATATCAAATGACGACATCCTGCAAATGCACGTCTTACAACTTTTGATTCTTAAAAGCGGGATTTGAACACATGCTAGTCACATAAAGGAGGACATTTTAACCATAGGTCTCAAAACAATAGCAATTATTGTCAAACAAATAGGAATGTGTAGTAAGAGAACTACAAGATAAGTTGTAGAAAACTTACTAGAAGTAAATAGAAAAGATATTTGACGTCTTATTGCGTGTCAATAGACGTAGCTCTATCTTATTCATTGTGGAAGCATTCAACTATTTAGAGGACGCTTTTCGCTGATGTTAAGAACAGACCAATCGGTAATCCTTGTGTGAATCCGCTACTCTAATTTTAGATGAAAGAACCGGCCGGGTTGTGACAATAAAGAACAGACGTGATCATTTATACACAAAAGTCATGTAGTAGAGTTAATATGTATATATTTCAAATTGATTCTCTGTGGAAAGCGAACATGACTTTAGGGAGCTACCATTTGATTTTTATGGGGGGCTAGGATGAAAATTTTGTCCTGCCTTTTTTTTTGCAAATTGTCTCATCCTGCCTTTTTTTTTACTCAAAACTCCTGTCCTGCCTATTTTTTTCAAATTTCATCCTAGCCCCCCCATAAAAATCAAATGGTAGCTCCCTTAGATGCATTTAGAATTTCTTTCTTCAGAACTTCCATGAAATATAAATGTTATGTGACTGTTTTGTCGGACTGAACAAGCACAAACCGCTGTACGTTTACATGTACCTGAAATGTGTTTCTTATTCTAGAAACAATTCTAAAAAATAATATTTCTGAAAAGCAAAAGGCTACCATAGTTGATAATATGATATACCTTTATCATTTTACCAAGCCTGGATTATCTGAAAATAAAAAATCGCAATACAAAGATCAGATTTGTGGGGATCAAAATTAGAAACTGTAATTATTTCATTTATCAAAAATGTAATTCAAGCTGATAAGAAATACTTTCCAAGAACTAAAGTCCATGCTTTTCATTAGATCTATATTATCGGGAGTAAAAAAAAAAGCGATTTTTTTTTTATAACAAGAAAATTGTTTGGACTTTAACGGTTTTTAGAGCTTTAGCGGAACTTGTTATTGTGGACTTTAACGGCGTTTTCTTGTGGACTTAAGCGGAGGTCATTTTGTGGACTTTAGCGGCGTTGTGGACTTTTAGCGGCAATTGTTGTTCATTTTAGCGGTGTTATTGATTTTACAGGAATTGTGGACTTTAACGGTGCCACAAAGCCTCATTAAATTGATTATCTGTGGAAAGCGAATATGAATTTAGATGCATTTGTAATTTCTTTCTTGAGATCTTTCATGAAATATAAATGTTATAGGACTGTTTTGTCTGACTAAACGAGCACAAATCACTGTACGCTTATTCATCTTATCTTATTCATGAAATAATTCAGTCTGACTTATCATTCATTTTTAAAAGTCTAAAAATAAGTTCTTCTATTGTGCAAAGAAAGCAAAAGGATATATATGTACATATAAAAAAGAAGATGTGGTATGATTGCCAATGAGACAACTTTCCACAAGAGACCAAAATGACACAGAAATTAACAACTATAGGTTACCGTACGGCCTTCAACAAAGCCCATACCACATAGTCAGCTATAAAAGGCCCCGAAATGACAATGGAAAAAAATGTAAACGAGAAAAATAACGGCCTTATTTATGTATAAAAAATAAACGAAAAACAAATATTTAACACATAAACAAACGACAACCAGTGAATTACAGGCTCCTGACTTAGGACGGGCACATACATACATAATGTAGCGAGGTTAAACATTTTAGCAGGATACCAAACCTCCTCCTAACCTGGGACAGTGGTTTAACAGTACAACATAAGAACGAACTATAAAAAAAATCAGTTGAAAAAGGCTTAACTTATCAAATGGACAAAAATATATCACAATAAAGGAACGATTGAATAGTTTTGAAACGGTCCGCATGTGAAAAGTCTTTCAGGGGAAATTACTCTTAAGACAGTAGAAAAAAAAAATGAAAACAATAACATTACTGATACATTTCCCCTCTATTTTCATTTACGTTTATAAAGCACAAATCCTACGACTCACCGTTACAGTCAGTCAGTAAAAACATTTAAATCTAATGGTTTTATTACGAATACGCTTAATATGTACCAAACAAAGATTACGTGAAAAGTTTACGCGCTGTAGAAAATTTTAAGCCTCATTACATTATAGACTTCATTATAAAAGTATTAAAACATTTGATCGGTGAATTTTAAGGCGATTACAATATGACCTTAAATTCAAAGAGACAAAAGCTCATTAAATGCAGGTATACCTATAGAGCATGGTTATTATAAGGAAAAAAATTGATACTTTCATTTTTTGGACATGTATGTATATGCGATGTTGCGATGAAAATCAACCAGTATCGGATAACATTATTGATATGGATTTTGATTGACATGCGAAGAGGTAAGTTTCTTCTCCTGAATTGTAAAGCTCCTAATAAGAACAATCCGTTATAATGGGTGGTTCATTACTACCATGGCATTTGCGGCTAAAACTTCTATTGTATAAATCTCTTAGTACATTGTATCTTCCACACGTCAATACAAGGGTGTTTCATTACAAACATTAGCGGCGAAAATTTCACAGGAATAAACCTCCTAGTGTGAACCACTCAATACAAAGACTGACGCATTACTCACATTGGCGGCTTAAACTTTCTATTACGGAAATACATTAATACTGAAGTGTGTTCAGGTATATATATCCACACCCTAGAAAATGATGGTTTGCTGAAAATCTGGGTTAGGCTTTTTTCCTAAAAATTTTGTCGAAGGAACGTTAATTGCTTTTGCACAGTCTTCTACATTAAATATAACTACATATAACCAAAGATTGTCACTAAAGGCAGATCTAGCACAACGTTTTATTTAGTCTGAATAAACGCTTTGCTTTTTGGGGATTTTTTTTAAGTTGTCGTTTATGTTTTTTTGTCAGAAAAAAATTGGTTATTACTGTAACGGTAAACGAAACTAGAGTCTAGCGCTTCAAATTATAATCCTGTCTTATAAACTCGTTAAGGATAAAAAGTAAGGAGCTGTATTTTTCTTTTCTTTATAAATTATATTTTTGTTTCTTTTGAGGAAAATATTTTGTATCCACATAGAATCATAATAATCGGATACACTACTTGAATAATTTTATAATACATCTATTGAATATTAATTTAGACTGTTCCTTAAAACATTAAATCCTAAATCAACTTAAGATTCGGCTCCACGAAATGAATATTCTTAGTAATTTATCCTGCACTAGACCTTTCTACTATAATAATACTTATTTACTTCACATTACGCCCATTGGCTTGTGGGGCAGCAACGAGGTATATCCACATCTGTCTGTTTTGTGCCATCTTCTTCAAGCTCCCCCAAGCTCTCCAAGCTCCCCCTCTGCTGTTGTTTTTTATTTGGTCGGGTTGTTGTCTCTTTGACACATTCCCCATTTCCATTCTCGATTTTATGTTTGAAATTTGCCATCTCAGACTCAACTGTGCGCCGCCATGTTATTTTAGGTCCTCCTCTGAGTCTCTTTCCCTCTCTTTCCCTCTGGAGTCCAGAACATTGCTGTTTTTGTAAGTTATTTGGGGCTCTTACGTAAAACATGGGCAATCCAACTCCATCTTCTCCTGCTAATGTGGATGCTGATCTCTTCCTGTTTGCATTTAATGAGGAGGTCTTGGTTGGTGATTTTTTGTGGCCAAAATATCCTTAGGATTCTCCTCAGACTCTTGGTATGGAATGTAGAGAGCTTCTGTTGGTCTGCCTCTGTCATTCGCCAACATTCAGAACCATAAAAAAGGATAGGTAGTATACAACTGTTGTATAGTTTTAGCGTTGTCCAGATGGTGTATTGACCGGATTTCCATACGGGCTGCAGGTTATTAAATGCAGCTCTAGCTTTTGACAGTCTTTGTTTGATGTCAGTGTTGGCTCCACCATCTGATCGATCTTACAGTACTTCCTAGGCAGGTGAATGTATCGGTCTGTTGAAATGGTTTCCTGTTTATTATAATTGGTGCTGGTTGTTAGTGTTTAAACACATTACTTCAGTTTTCTTGGTGTTTATTTTGAGACCTATCTGTCCTGCATACTTTTCTATTCGACTGGACTTTTCCTTGATATGTCGATGAGTGTGCGATATCATGGCAATGTCGTAAGCAAAGTCCAAATCTTCAAAAATGGTGAAAGTTCCCCATCTTATGCCTCTTGGGATATATGCAGTTGTTTGTCGCATCACCCAGTCAATGGCTATTATAAATAGTTTATACTTCCGACTGTACATTTGGAGTTTTCATAAAAAGCCTTAATTAGATTAATCAGGTGTTGTAGGATGCTATTAAGTTGTATGATTTTCCAAAGGGTTTCCCTATGAATGCTATCAAATGCTTTTTCGAAGTCGATGAAATTTATGTAGAGTTGTCGCTGCCATTCTGTGCATTGTTCAATGATATTTCTCATGATCAAAATCTGGTCAACGCAGCCTTTATCCTTTCGAAAATCCTGCTTGCTCCTTTCTTAGTAAACTATCGATTGCTTCAGATATTCTTTTTATAATAATTTTGGCCATGATCTTGCTAGGAACAGATATAAGAGTGATTTCACAACAGTCATTGCAATAATTTAATGCACCCTTTTTTGGTATTCGGATGATAATACCTTTATCCCATTCTGTTGGTACTTTAACTTCTTTCAAGATCTTATTGAAAATTGGTTGGAGGGTATTGGCTGCTAAGATGGGATCAGTTTTGACAGTTCTGCATTCAGATTATCTGAACCAGGAGCTTTTTCGTTCTTTAGAGTCCTTATTGCTGCTACAATGTCAGATATGGTAGGTGGTTCAATACTTATTTCCAGTTCAATGGTAGGCTCTGAAATAGTAGGTAGTTCTTTTGGAGATGGTCTGTTCACTGAAGTGTTCTGCCCATCTTTTTTCTTGTTCCTTTTCTGATGTTATTAAATTTCCCGGTTTATCTTTCACTGCGATGTTAGGTGATTTCCACAGATATTTTGATATTTTTGTAGAGGTTGCCTTGCTCTCTTTTATAGCCGCTTCTTCTGCTTGATCTGCTAAATTATCCACATATTTTCTCTTATCAGCTCTAACCAGGGTTTTGACATTTCTATGTATGCCACTACAATCTTGTTGGTATTTGTCTTTCAATCTTGGTGATTTTGTATGATTGACTTTCTTTTTTGCCTGCCTTCTGATGTTAATCTTGTTCCATGTTTCCGTTGTGATCAAATCTTTTTTCTTTGTATTTTGCTTATAACCTATATATTCCTCGCTACATTTAGTGTATATATCTGATATTTCATTCCACTTCTCATCTAATATTTGATTTTCATCTCTTGCAGAGTTTCTCAATACCTGGTATCTGTTCTGTAACTTTAAAGCAAATTCTCTTTTAACCTTGATATCCTCCAGTTTATCAATATCAATACGCTTCCTTGATGGAATTTTGTTCTTTCCAGTTGCCCTGAGCTTCAGTTGGATGAGAGCTGTTATCAGTTGGTGGTCAGATCCTACATAGACCCCTCTCTTAACTTTCACATCTAATAAATTAAATGATCTTCTCCATGTGCTGTTTATCATTAGATGATCAATCTGGTTTTTATCTCTGAGGTTTGGGGAATACCATGTTAGTTTGTGTGGAAAAATGGAACCCCCTACTACTAAATAATTTGTTGAAATCGACTAGTCGTTCCCCATTCTCATTTATCTTATCACAACCATGCGTTCCCATAACTCTTTCGTAGTCAGTGTTGTCAAAACCCACTTTTGCATTCATGTCTGCCATGATGATCTTCATGTCATGGTTTGGTGTTTTATCAATTTCATGTTGTATTTCTTCGTTAAATGCATCTTTGTTCTCTTCATCAGGAGCATAACATTGAAATAAAGTGATGTTTATTTGTTTTACTTTGAATCTTGCCATAATCATTCGACTGCTTATAGGTGTCCATTCTATCAGTGTTCTTTCTATTCCCTTTTTGATGATTATTGCCACTCCTTCATGATGTTGGTTATCATCTCACCCAGAGAATATTACAGTAGCTTCTGAAGTTGTTGTCATTCTGCCAGATCCTGACCATCTATACTTTCACTAATGTGTAAGATATGTAATTTGTACTGCTGCATTTTTAAGGTTAATTGAGCCAATTTTCCTGCTGCATACATTGTTCTGACGTTCCAAAAAAACAATTCTGGTTTTAGTTTGTGCCATGTTAAGGGTCTCCTTTATCCTGTTTGTAGTTTCCTTTCGGCTTTCACTACCTACATTCATCCTTGCTCCACTGTTGGTGCGTTGGACACTCTCTTCCAAAGCTGTAGTTATATTCTTCGTAGCTGTTTCTGTAACATGATTTTTTTTACTTGTTAGGGTCGTTAACCCTAGGCAAAACCTTCTACGTGAAGGGTCGGGTTATTCTGTAGGGGGTTTCCATTCCTTAGACGACTGCATGAGTTTACGAGTTCCATCTACCCGGATTTTATTTCTGGCTTTACTTCCATAGCCTTTGACTTTCCAAAGTCCTCCACAAGGCAGTGGGGCTAATATCCCATAGCTGGAGCAAGGTTGATGAAAGCCTGGGCGCATCCACCAGCCGTTGGGCCTGTACTCTCTGCATCTCTATGGCCCTTGCTGCTCCGAGATCCTTTGCAATTTAGTCTGGAATACTGGACCCCAGTATCCGTGTATTGCCACGAGAAGGCATTGCAAGAGTCTTGGTAGTATATAGGCATTGTACTGGCAGGGCAAGGTTTACGCACTCGTCTCTCCCTTTCACCTACAAGTAGGCTAGCCAGCGGCAGCGGTATATTTAATGGTCGATACCCGCCGCATTAGACGCATTTCACTACCCTATGGTGTAGCACCACTAACACACACTATAATCATGATAATACTACAGTAGTAATATAACACGTCGCGATATACGTACTGGACGTATACATATAGTTTCATGTTCTGTTCCGAGTGAACGGGTGTGTCAAATTATTGTTAACGTCACACTTCAATTTGGGGCCTCATTGTGGTCCGTGTTGAAGTCATGTTGATTTCCTTAAAACACAAATTCAACGAATGTGATGGAAACAAATGCACAAAATTATTTGCAGGATAAAGACAATAATTGTTTAGTATCTTGAAATAACAGCAGTATTTGTACTAGGCTCGAAACAGGAGTAATAGCTCATTGAAGCTCGCATTACACCTGTAGCTTAGCCTCGTATAAATACAGCTGATATTTAAAGACTCTAAACAGTTTTCTGTTATACATGTATATGTTTATAGTCCGGGGCTATGGATTTTACTGAAGAAAGGATTTACGTTGCGAAACACAACTAAAACGAACATTAAATGTACATGCTTAAAAAACTGAACTTAAATGCAAGAGCAAGAAACCTTGTATTCTCATGCCTTTGACAATTGGTGTAATGAAAATTAAACTGTATACGAAACTTTTGAGATCGATTTTCATATGCTTTTTCAAAATTCACCTCAGCCATCTTAAAGTGAAATAACGTTATGACAAATTTGCGTTTAACAAAAACTGAATTTGTGACTTTTTAGAATGTGTAAGTTTAAGACAATTTTAGTGCATTTAAACCAATCGAGCATATTCTGAATCAGATACTGTATTTTAACAGTTTATGATCATGATGATCTCGTGTCGGAAGATAATTTCAATTTTGCAGTACCACACATCGATTTAATAGATGTACTGAAAGTCCTCTGGGAGATATTGAATAGCATACTTTAAATACATGTATACAGAGCGTTTAAACAAAAATGAAGCTTAATTGTTTCTATTGATTATATCACGAGGTTAAACTTTACGCAAGTATTTGAAGTTGTTGTATTGATAACGTTTTTAATATGTCACTGACTCTAGTCTTAATATGTTCGAACGTCAGACCCGATCGTGAAATCAATTTTAGTAGGAAGAAACTTGTTAACATCTTCCTATATCTATTGTTAATTTTTACCATTATAATGATATCACATATTGAGAGTACACTTTTCTTAATAATTATATTAATTTTGGATAACATTATATACGATATATCAAAAGTTTTTTTCAATCGTGACGTGATTTTTTTTTTGAAATAGTAAACATCAAATCACAATAGCTAATTTTCGATATTTTCAGACATTTTCTGCTGCACATTTCCTGTAACGTTTGACGGAACTTGGTATGATAGTACGGAAGGTACACTAACGATCTCCAAGGCAACATTGCAGGTGACTTCCGGTTGGGTTGTTACACTTGGCGCATCCTCAGTCACAACTTGGACATGCGTAGCTGACGATACTTCTAACAATTACTTAGTGTTTCGGTAGGAAGACTGTATTACCATCTTTATTCAGAATTTCATTTATATTAACACTTCTGTTTTCAATTTTCTAGTAGAACCTAATGAATTCTGGGTAATATTTTCTGAAACGGCCTATTTAATCATATTGAAACTGTGACATTTTAACTTTTTACAACTTAAAAACTACTTTATTATTTTTATTCTTTAAACTTCTATCTGTCTGTAAATTATGTGTGTTATTTAGTCTGTATAACTGAGCATAAACTGATGTTCAGTAGTTGTCGTCTGTTGATGTGGTTCATAAGTATTTCTGGTTCTTGTTTTTTATACAAATAAAATCGTTTGTTGTCCCTTTTGAATTGTTTTCCACTATTATATAATAGTAATTGTTTGGGCCCTTGATAGCTTGCTGCTCGGTGTGAGCCAATGCTCCGTGTTGAAATCCGTTCTTTGACTTATAATGGTGTACTTTTATAAGTTGTGACTATGATGAAGAGTTGTCTCATTGGCACTCATACCACCTCTTCTTATATCTGTTGAACGTTTTCTAATCCGAAGCAATCTCTCAGACTCTATGTACTACTACGGAATCTAAGGACTTATTGTTTATTTTATCAAAAAGAATAATTTCTTTCAGAAACTTACATGTTTTGCACATGCACAAAGATAATTAACACAGATTTAATAGGTAGTCTCTGAAAGTATGCCTTTGATCTTGATTGAACGCACGAAAGGAACAGCTACAGATAGAGAAAAAAACAATCGTATCTTGTGGACAATACGGATATTAAACTTTGATATACATAAATGAGCTATCATTAGATTTCAATTGGGATGTTTGGTCTAGGATTATCACACTTTACTGTTTTTTTTCACTCTATTCAATTCTGTCTTTTTTTAATTAGTTTAAGCGGACTTTTTCTGACATAAATTGTTATCCTGCGTTTTTGTTTTGCGAATATGCTCATCCTGCGTTTTTGTTTTGCGAATATGCTCATCCTGTTTTTTTACTCAAGCATATTATTAAAGGCAACAGTAGTATACCGCTGTTCAAAACTCATAAATCCATGGACAAAAAACAAAATCGGGGTAACAAACTAAAACCGAGGGAAACGCATTAAATATAAGTGGAGAACAACGACATAACACTAAAATGTAACACACATAGACAAAATCCCACGAGAATAGCATATCCTTCATTTAGTCAAAGTTCATTCTGAACAATCAAATGGTAGCTCCCCTAAAGTCGAGTACAATATTATTTTCATATTATTCACAATTGCAAGGGTTTGAACTCCTGTAAAAAGTGTTGATCAGTGCTATTGATTTTACCTTTTCAGCGACATATACATTGATCGAAGCGTTGATTAAAAATTTTATTACAAATAAAAATGTTTTTATGTATTTTAAAAATATGCTTTGACATTTTTTTTCCATTTCAGTGGAGATTCGTCTTTGAACTTTTTTTCGTCTAACATTATACCATATTTGTGTATTCACTGGACAAATGTGACGGATAATTCGTTCTACTACTACATTCTAGCAGGTAATAAACACATACATTATAGTGACCGTTCTATTGGACCTATTTTGAGGAATTTTTTTTTTAAGCTTACATAAATAAAAACTGACTTTAAGTAAAAAAAAAAAAAAAGTAGGGGTGTGATAAAGGGTATGCGATAAAGGGTAGGGATGTGATAAAGGGTAAGCGATAAAGGGTGCGCATCAAAATTGCGCGATATGGATTAAACAGAAGGCTATTTATCAAATATGCAAAACTACTGTATTTACTACTAAACATATGATAAACACATTTATCACATATTTTGTACTGATATGTACGTTTTTGCATGGCCAATAATAGCCGGAAGTCAAGGTTGGTTATCAGCCCTCGGGGCCGATATCGATATCAGCCCTCGAAATCCATATCAAGCCCCCGAGTTTAACTTCCGGTAAACTGTCAATCAAAGACTATTTGTAAACAAGTTGAACACAATGAAAAGAAATTTAGAAAGTTACGAATCTGCTGTAGAAGAAAAAAGTAGAAATCAACAGTGAAAATCACAAAAGTTCCCGTAAAATTTTGACGTCATAAAGAATTTATAAAATATATGACGCCACACTGGAATGAGTAGCCATATAGGATTCTTCTTAAGCAATTTTAACATTTGTAATGTAACATTTTAAAGTCGTTTAATATTTGCAATTCTTAGAATTAATATATTTATTGTTAATCATTTCTGAAATTTTTCACAAAACGTTGTTTACCTACTGTGATACGAACTTTTTTAAACTCACAGTGATACATTTTTTATTTTATTTTCGTTAAATATCTTTTTGATTTTTGATGAAATATTTAACATAATTTGGTGTAAGCTATTTGTTTTCTCTTGCTTAAAAATATGTGATAAATAGATTATTACATGTCATTTTTCATATGGTCCCTGGTATCAGCCCACGACCCATATCAAGCCCTCGGGCTAAAGCCCTCTGGCTTGATATGGGAGTCTAGGGCTGATACCAGGGCAATATGAAAAATGCCATGTAATAATCTATAAATATTATAGTGCAATCGTTCGACCGTAGAGAGATATACAATGTAGACTAAAACCATAATATTCCTATATGTAAACTCATCTTACCTTCTAATAATTTGTAGGAATATGATTGGTTAAATGCAACCCCGTGTACTAATGAACTAATACGAATCCCAATATGGAACTTAATGATTCAATATATCGTATTAGGTCACTAGCACATTATGTAACTAATAATATGCCATTTTTGAAAGACATTGAAGGCCGTACGGTGACCTGTAATTTTTAATTTCTGTGTCATTGGTCTCTTGTAGAGATTTGTCAAATTGGAAATCATACCACATCTTCTTTTCTATATTCGATTACGTAACCGGCGTGTTACATGTTTTATCAGTAATATTGAATTATACTTTTGAGTAACAAACACTTATCAATATTTACACAAATTAACATTTTGATTTCTCGTTAAACATAAATTCAATAATACAAAGTATTTCTTTCCCATTATATTTCATTTAGAAGGTTTTTTTTTGTATTGTTTGTTTGCATCAAATTATTTTCATATACATTTTAGATTATCAGTCAAATGGTGTGAATGAACGCGCTTACCTTGAAACATTCAGTTCAGCAATTACATCTTGGTCCGCCTCAACGTACTGTTCGCCTTCAAGTCCACCAGGAGACGAGGAATTCCATATGGCTGTCAGACAAGGTTTAAAATCAACTTCCTTGTAAAACAATCGTACCTAATTCGTCATTCTTGCTAGTTATTGTAGTAGTAGCGAGAATTAACGAATAGTTAATAACGATTGACTTATAGAAAAAAAATGTAATGTAGCTGCGCTTAGAACGTAGACAAAAGACAAGGCATGGATTCAAACTCATATAAAAAACACGATTAAAAGACAAAAAACAACAGTATACACAACAGAACAAAGACAAATAAAAACTAAGCAACGCGGTGCAAACCACACCCTTGGGTGATCTTAGGTGCTCCGGAAGGGGTTAGCTGATCCTGTCCGTTAGTGACACCCGACGTGCTACTCCTAAGATTTCTTGATAAGCTATATCAAGTGATAAAGCGTCGCACAAAAGTCTGTTGCAATCGTCTCTTATTTAGGCCTTACACGTCATCAAATTGGTAAACTATCGGTCATGTAAATTGTCAAATCTTGAATCTTCACCGAGGATGAAAGTTTGAAGTTGACACATTTTTCAATAAAGGATACACAAGGCTGTTGCCAATATAAACAACGGAGGCATCGAAAATTTTAAAAGCAGAATGAACTACGCTTAAAACTTAAGCAAGAACAACACGTACCCCAAAACTTGAAAACAAAACAAGGGTGATCTTACGGGCTCCGGAAGGATAGGCAGATCCTGTTTGACATTTGGCACTCATTTTGTGGCTCATGAAATTACAAACCTGTAGAAAAGTCTAGCTCGATATGGCACATCCAAGAAAAGAGGTTGGGATCGTGGTTACGACAATTGTCGTCATCTGTTAAACAGACTTACCATAACTGCAAACAATTTTTTAAAGGTTGTTTAATTTCGTCTTTGAATACCCGTATCAGTAGCAATGATATTTCGTTGCATTTAGCACCATCATTGATATAAAAGACGCATTTGTTCAAGTATTTATTTTTTGGACTTCTTCCTGTCTCGATTTAAATTGAATTTTATCAATTTTATAAATGACAAAAAATATTCAAAAACTGACTTATCGTTCTTCCTACAGGGTATGCATCCTCAGTTTATATAGATTTCCCTCCTATATTACAAGGGACACACTCATATACGTACACACATGGAGGATCTGTGTTTTGTAGTGCTGCCTCAGATGTAGATATCTGTGCTGATACAACTACAGCAAAATTTAATTACACACTATGCAGCACAGTACAGCTGTTTTCAAGTAAGTAATATTATCTTCCAAGGGGAGAAATAATGTGGTATAAATTACCAAGTGAGAGGTCTAGCTAGCTGTAAAGCCAGGTTTAATCCACCATTTTCTACATCAGAAAACGCCTGTATTATGTGAGTAATATGACAGTTGTTGTCCATGCGTTTGATGCTTCTGCTTGTGCCTTTGATTTTGCTATTTGATTCGGAACTTTCGATTTGAATTTCAGCTCAGTATTTTGTGATTTTTCTTTTACCGGGTTTTCTAATCATTGATATCGTTGATTATCAGTCACGAGCCTTAATGTGAACTTTTTTGGCGAGAGAGCGATTCGCAGAGTGTCAAATATAATACAAAATCATCGCGGATAAATAGATTAATTGAGCTTTACTAAACATCACAGTGTGAGTGTACACGTAACATTGAAAAAAATAATTCGTACCAATATTTAAAATCTAAAACCTCTAAATTTAAATGTTTTGTTCAGTCCCAAACATTGTTTAAGTCGTACTAGAAAATATGTTATAGGAATTTAAAGTCAAGTAAATATTGACACGCGTTGTACTTTTATCATTTTGCAAGATGAAGGAGTGTTACAATGCGTCGCCTCTATACCAAGTGGAAGTACATCGTATATAAGTGTATACAATCCAGGAACAGTAGACAACATTAATTATTTTCGATTTTCATGTTTGGTAAGTAATTTTAAAACACGTTTTTAGTTACAAACACCAATTTTCAGGATCAGTTTTTCTGGAACAAAAATCATCAGAATTGCCTTCTGAGTATGAAACTAGAAGAATAACATTTTATTTATTTGTTTAGTAAATTCGTATTTTTATTGAAGTATTTACATAATATTATTTTCTAAAAATTGTTTATAGTTATCGAAGGTATCAGGCTTATAACTTAATACGTCAGACGCGAGTTTCGTCTACATAAGAGTCATCAGTGACGCTCAGATCAAAATAGGTAGAAAGACAAACAAGTACAAGGTTAAAGAGCATTGAAGACCAAAAATACCAAAAAAATGGAAAGTGTTTTTCGAGAAAAAAAAATTGAAACGAATTAGATAATAAAAATAAAAATAAGTGAAGAATGTGTTCATTATACACACAAGTGATGCTCCCAATTGCATATTACGTTATTAATCTTATTGTTGAAGGACGCACGAATGCTTATTATTATATACATCCACTTCAATTGAACGTTGTAGGATAGTTGTCTACCTGGCATTCATACCAACTTTTTTTGTGTTTTTTTTTTGGGTAAAACTGGAGAATGATAGAAATGCCGTCACCTAGATTTGATCTTGTAATTATAAGCATTGTGTATAAGTTTCATAGCATAGTTTTGAGTCAAACTAAATCTAGAGAACGGAAACAAATTTTGCGATGTACATATATATGGACGGACGAACAATGGTAACACTTAATACTCCCTCCGTTGACGACGGGGGCATAAAAACAGAAGTAGCAAACAACATTAATAAATAATGATTAATTTAGATAATTAAAAGGGTTTGATATTTTGAAGGCAGTGGCTTATTCTGGAAACACTTTACTCAGCAGTGTTAGTGCTGGAAGCTGCGAACAATCACAGTCACCAGCGGTTGCAACATCCACTGGTGGCGTACTGTCTTTATCGACGATAGGTGAGATTCCATGTGTAACCTTGAACAATATTGAGATTCTCGAGTGACTGAGGTTCTGAATTAAGTGCTTCATTTTAGGTTTCTTTTATTTTTTAGACAATTTTTACTACTCTTGATATTTCGGCCCTTACTTATCTAATTTGTTTTCATTTTTTATTCCTATACTGTTTTGCTGCTCATTTTCGCTTTTGTGTTTACTTTTTATAGACCTCCATTATAATGTAATAATATTATACGATTGTTTCCGAACTCACGAAGAACAGAACAGACTATGATGAAAGAAACAACACTGACACAAACCAAATCTGACCAAAACAAATACCACCTAATCAAAATAGCGAATAAAAGTAAATGAATAGGAATCGAGCTTGAGACCAAATCAGATGCTCTGCAATTTTTAACAGTTAATATGTTTTCGAGGGGTCAGAACTTGTACAGTACTGTAGCTGTGATACGAGATAGAATTGTATGTGGCGTCTTCATCATATTCTTTATCAATAAAACATTTTGGTAACACAACATGTATTTCCAATGAAAAACCATGACAACAATTTGTTTTGTAATTTTTATTTATTATTGTAGTCAATTGTACATCAGACACATCTACTACAAGTAGTGCTTCGACCGAAAATGAGATAACAACAGGAAGTGGTGTTACAACAGAAAGTAGCGTTACAACAGGAAGTAGTGTTACAACAGAAAATAGTGCTACAACTGAAAGTAGTGGAACAACTGAAAGTAGTTTAACAACAGAAAGCAGTATATCGATCAGCAGTAACAATAGTTATTGTGAGTGAATGTACATGTTAGGAACTATTGAATGGTTCTAACCAGAATGTGTTAGGTTTTGTTTAGAAAAATGCAGATTAAGGTCATCGCAAATAGTTTTGTACGTTCAAATATCTAAGGGTAAATGTATAGAAAACTTAGCTAGTATGCATATTGGTGTGTGGTAAGTTATTATCATTGATCTAATCATAGATACCAGGATTGAAATTTTATATTTGCGTCAGACGCATTTTTCGTTTACAAAAGACTCATTAGTGACGCTCGAATAAAAAAATGTCAAACTAATTACGAAGTTGAAGGGCATTGAGGACCACAGAAATGATCAGTAAAAGTTGC
Source organism: Mytilus edulis (assembly GCA_019925275.1). Lineage (NCBI taxonomy): Eukaryota > Metazoa > Mollusca > Bivalvia > Mytilida > Mytilidae > Mytilus > Mytilus edulis. The sequence continues at coordinate 83,549,711 of CM034361.1, forward strand.
AATCGGCAACACTTTGATAAATAATGACTAAACAGTTTTTAAATACAATCTACATATATATATTTCTCTTCAAACAATGGTTCCAACCATTGATTCATTAATTAAAGATGTTGTATGATATCCAAGGAGACAACCACCCAAATAGATTCGACTTGACAAATGCATGGAAGTAAGCAGCTACAGATCAACTTACAGTCTTCCACAATGAGCAAAACAAATACCGCATATTAAGACGTAAAAGGTTGAGCATAACTAAACGGGTCAAACTAAGGGATTTTTATTGTTAAATTGAAACAAGGAAATTTATTTTTATCAATGAAATAGTTTTAATAAAATATGTATCAATGTAGTTTACTGTACTTTTGAAACATTGACAAAAGGTCTGTTTTATATTTTCTATAAAAATAAATAATAGTTAAATCAAAATTGGCAGGACAAGGGTGTCACTGGAATTTGATGAAAATCGTCAAATTGACTAAATGTGTAAATTAATTAGAAAATGTACTAGTTGGCAAGAATGTGAATCAAGACGTGTGTATTTTATTTCTGTTTTAATACATGATGAAATGAAGTATATTTATATGTAGTTAAAGATAACGCGTTCATGTATTTTTACGAAACTAACAAAGTGTTTTGATATTTGTTTGATAATCTTAAACTGTTAGAAAAAAGTCAACATCCTCACATGAAAAATGATTGTATAAAAAATGTTATAATATATCTTTGCAGCCGCAAATGAAACATCTTTATACCAAAACTGGTTTTGTTCAACATTGGAGATGCATAAGTGCTATGGAATTTTAGCAGCTGTATGTGTAGCTGGAACATTCATATTTTTCACTGTGTTACTAATATTTTGTGTATATAAACCCAAAAATAAGAAAAGTGTGCAGAAGATTGATAAACTTCCTACGCAATTAACTTTACAAGATATGACTGAACCAACGTCACTTCCTGTTTCGCCACGCATGTGTTTCTTATTACCAAAATCTGAGTTATCAAATGCACGACAAACAACATAAGTTATTAAAAATATATTTCATAGTTTAGTATCCTAATTACTCTTTACTTGATCATGTAACTAAAATCAAGATAAACATCAAGTACTTGATGTGCTCCAAACCACGGGAAGAAGTAACACAAAGAAGAAGAAGACAGGTTGTTTGTATCGTTAAAAGAGGGACGAAAGATACTGAGGGACAGTCAAACTCATAAATCAAAAATAAACTGACAACGCCTAGCTACAAATGAAAGAAGACACACAGATAAACAATAGAACACATGACACACAACATGGAAAACTAAAGAATAAGCAACACGAACCCCACAAAAAATAGGGTGATCTCAGGTGCTCCGGAAGGGTAAGCAGATCCTGCTCCATATGTGGCACACTGTTAACCTGAATCTAGAAAAAGCCACATTATGTAACGAGGTTTTTTTCATATACAAAATTAAATGAAGATAGTGATATTAGTTTGAAATTAGATGAACTGACCAACAGCATGCGCAGTGCACAAAAAAAACAACAAACAAAACACAAAATGACATGGAATGACACAAACATATATGATTCAGCAACACGATAACAAAATAACAGTGTTTGAACTTACATATGTAAGTGTTCACGAATGATAAGAATTAAGTTTCATCATCACTCGTGTTACAAGTGTTCACGAATGATACGAATTAAGTTTCATCATCACTTGTGTTACCCGCTGATTGTCGTGGAACTCAGTAATTGTGTGACAATTTTCTTTTATATCATACCAATGTTTTACAATTTTATGCTAAATCTCCTAAAAATATATATATATCCGATGGAATGAATATCTGATGGAATGGCATGATAAGTTATTTCTCAAAGTTTTTGTTATCATAACTTGAAAAAGTACAATTCGTTTTGCTTAACATTTTGCATTATACGATATCCAATCCGTAAGATACAACAACCACGCACATACTACATGTAAAGACAGTATCGTTCTACACATTGAAAGAAGTTTGTTGATGTCCGACAGGTTTTACATAACTCTTTGTGTAGACGTTGTATATAGTCGCATTTGGTATCATCTGATCTTGTTAAAAACGGGAGGGTTTCATGGCATTGTTGTAACATCACTCTCATCATTGAAAAATGGGAAAATGCTGAAAGATATGATATATAATATAAGTCTTGATTATATGCATCATATTTTTGCAAAAACACTCAATAAAAATGGTCATGTTAAGTGCAAGATAAAAATAAATGTTTGTTAAAAGTACTAGTTACGTACTGAGCTGATGATACCCTCATGGTATGTCGATAGTCCATAATGACATGGAAAAATATATATGTCATAAGGAATATTTGTAAAGAGAAAGATTCTAGCTAGTATAATATTTCTAAAAGGGACAAATATGAGCTGACACCAGTTACTATATTTTACAAGATTCAATTTCAAACACGTAATTTGAATTTTGAGTTCACCTATGTATGTTTGGTACGATACCCACAAATAAAGTGAAATATGTTAGCCTCAGTTTCGACTTTACACCATCTCATATTTGTTTGAATTTCAAAATAGTATAGTTTACCCATTTATGGTTATGTACAAATCAAACTTAAAATCATATAAAGTGAATAGTTATTTAAGGTACCAGGATTAAAATTTAGTACGCCAGATGCGCGTTTCATGAAACCTGTTTAAACCGAACCTCTTTTGGACTTATGATTTTGTTCGGTTTTAGCCGATGTTCGGTTTTATCAGGTTTACAACGCACATTATTTGATATGACTGTGCTTAAGAACGTGTTTGGTTTAGAGTTGAAACCTTAGTTTCCATATAATTTCTTAATCTATAATTTGACATTTTTTAATTTTTGGTTATAAATCATCCAAGTACTGAAGCACTAAATCCTTAGCTATGACAAATTGATAAACATTTAATGTAAGGTTGTTTATAAACTGATAACGTTTTCTAAAAAATTATAATAGTATATTTCTGACTTGAATATATAGATTCTACCATAGCATCAGTTTCATACAATATTTATTCACTTGAGACTGTAAAGTATTGGCAACCTGACTGTCGAAAGTGGATAAATATCGTATTACACGAGATTCAGTGATAAAATATGTATCTCTTACGATGTTTATACGATTTGCAGGGAAACCTGACTTGTGTAATGATCTGCAAAGTATGTGTTTGTTTTATGTGACGTCTTTGATAAAACAAATAAGAAATTTGATTATCAAAGAGACCGCATTCAACTAGAGACCACACGACGTAGATATTAACAAATATAGGTCATCGTATGGCCTTTAAGAATAAGAAAAATGCCTTCCGTGTAGTAAGCTATAAAATGTCCTAAAAATTAAAAACCGTTTAAACGATAATCAAACGGCCTTAATCATGTACAAAATATTCAACCGTAAAGCAAATGTCAATACACTGACAAAACACCAACCAAAGACCACTAAATCACAAGCTCCTAACATACAGAATTAGGCTAAGTAAAACATGTTTGCTAGCGCCAAACCCTCTACTGAATTTTGGACATTGGTATACCGTTTAACATAAGAACAATCTATAAAACTCAGTTGAAAAGGGCTTAAATCATCCGATCAATACAATGGACAAAACATATTAACAGAACACAGAAAACACAATGTAAACATATGATAGTACTTGCAATTACTGAAAACTGAAATAACTATACCAGTGAAGAAATCTGTTGACAGCACTAGCAGTTAAGTTGTTGAAAAAAAAGACAACGGATTTTTAAAAACAACAATCAACACATATCCAACATCCAATATGATTAGTGTAAAAACGTAATTTACAGTCGGATAATACACGAACTGTCAAACTATAGGCATCAACACGTAGTAAGACCGTATATATACATGTGTTGAACAATAATCAAGAGTTTAATTTCAATTTACTGATTACAAGAACAATGTTTATAACAATAAAATTATTAATAAAGAAATTGATTACAGTGTTGAGTTAGCAATCTTTATGAATGCGTTGATTTTAAGAATTGGTTAATTCACTCGGATCGTAGTTAAATTTACAGAACCACTGCAAAAACTAAGATGTTCTATACCGTTTGTAATAAATATTATATACTTCAAAAGAAAATCTTGATATCTTTGGAAGTATTTAGTTAAGGTTTTCAGTAATTTGTGGAAACGAAATCTTTGACTGAAATGTCAAAATTAACCAGTAAAATATAGATTACGTTCATTGGAATCTAAAACGTCACTACAGACACGCTCAAGAATTGGTTAGATTTTATCTCAAACTTAATAGAAAAAAGTTGATATATTTTAACACAATAATACTTTAAACCAACTTATTTTGGCGGATATGGGATACAATCCAGACTTGCAACAAAAAAAGTGAAATCAGAAATAAAAGATAAAACACATATAGAAAAATAAGAAAAGACTAAAAGAACATAATATTATATAGATAATCTTACAAGCATAAAATACATACCATAGCTTTCTACAGTCAACATACACAAAATGAATATCAGTAAAAAATGCATTTTAACTGCTTACTTTCAACAGAATGCATGTACGTATTCCAATCAATTTCAATATATGTATTTATATAAAACATTTCGTTTGTCTCATGCTTCTCTACAGTAGGCGGAAAAATGAAGGTTTGGCTTTTTTTTTATATCCATGAAATAATAAATTGAAATTATACATGAATTAAGGTTATTACTTATTAAATGAAGGCTACAGTGGATATGATATTGGAGTATTGGGAAATTTCTGTCAAACGTTTAACACGTATTTCTATTAACTGTCCACAAATCATTTAGCTTTACTGCTAATGTAAGTACATCAACAAAAACGTGATATGCATATATCATTACTGTTTCACAGATCCCATGGGTATCAGTTTTGTTATATTTTCTATTAGAGAAGAGATGATTCGATAAGTTAACTTTTCATTCATAAAATCTGTAATTAATAATTGAACGGATTGTCATTCAGAAATTTACGTAGTAATGTACTTCAATAGTAGGATAGCTTTTGCGCATCGGATTTCAAATGTTAAAAAGATTGAACATGCCGCCCAAGTTTTTACCGAGGTTTTCAATGATAGATGACACACTATCTGGATAACTCCAAGAAACTAGCATGAGCGATCCTTCAATAGTAGTATATTACTACGTTAATCGCTTAATGACAATCCGTTCAATTATTAATTACAAAATTTATGAATGAAAAGTTATTTTATCGAATCATCTGTTTTTAATAGAAAATACACAAAACTGATACCCATGGGATCTGTTAAATTACTAATGGGAAGGGGTATTCGCCTCTTTATTTTTTTCTTGATGAATTTAAGCAAAAATGACATTTAACCGACCAGAAAGGGCAATCCCTCTACATCACCATTAATCCGGCTCTGGTCACAGTAAAATACAGGACCATCAGAAAAGGATCAATAATTTCGTGCATGTGATGTTGCTGTAGATAAGATGCATGTAAACTAACCTGTGTTTTCTGAACTGACAGCTGGTATGCTGTTTTTTTTGGTTTTTTGTTTGTTTATTATTATAGTGTGATATCAATTGCTCGTTATCGTCCAATTAATCTTATCTGAGGTAGATCATCAGTATAATTTTCTTCATCATTTTTTTATGCTGTGTTAAAATGTAGTTTGCACCATAGTTTTTTTCAAACATATAATAAAAGTTTTGGTTATCGTAATATGTTTCAATCTATAAGTCGCGCAAAACTGTCCAATTATTTAAACAAAATACACTTTTGTGAATAAAATAAATCAGTGAGATAGAATTTAAAATTAAATATGAATTCGCATGAAATTTTGCTCAAAATGTTATCTTTTATTTTGTCTGATCTGGAATTTTTATAAAAATGCTTGACAAAGTCTGAATTTGTCTTTATAAAGTTCTTGATGTTTCTTTAAATATATCTTGACAGTTTAAACTTTGTATTACATTATATTATATCTAGACACATCCTTGATGGTCTTCAAGTTTCTCTACAATATCTCAATAGTATTAATTTCGCCTGAATTGTGTATTGGCACTTTCCTGATATTCTAACTTCTTATTATTGTATTATCTGTAAACTAAACATAGACGAATAAGGATATAATGATGAATTCTAATGCAACAAATTTGTAACGTTCATTTTGATTGGATAACGTCACATATTTACATGGCATCAATTGACAATTATTATCTGTAAACTTAACACAGAAGAATAAGGATATAATGATGAATTGTAAATATAAAAAAAGCAAGGTTTTGGTACAATATTGTTTTTTTTTTGCAATGTTAGACGTTAACATTGAATATTATACATGAAGAAATAAAATATGTTTACAATATGATTTATTTCAATCAAAGAGCAATTAGGTATATGTATTTTAAATCACCACTCGTAATTTTTTACCCACATTTGAATTGATGTATATCCTAATCCTCACACTGTTATATATATTTTTTTTCAAAACCGCATTTTTAATTAAAAAAGACATTTTGTTTTTGTTGTTACTAGTTTAACTTGAAATGACTGCATTTTCTATTATGAAATATAAAGCAACAGATATATCATATATATTGGTCATAATTTAGGAAGCTAATAATTGTCACGTACATTAAAAACACTATTTAAAATGTCAAGATTGTCAAACCATTCAGAAAAAAAACCCAACAGAATGTTGAGAACATGTCGAGAAAATTTCAAAACATTATTCAAATGTCAAGAATTTGTCTAAGACCATATTCAGAATGTCGAGAATATGTCGAGTAAATTTCAAACTAACTAAATATAAATCAGAGATTGTCAAGAAAAATTAAAGACACAAGTAATACTTTTTGAAAATGTGGAGAGCTAATAATTTTTCATGCAATTAAAACAAACATTGGTCTTTAGTAATTTTTTTTACTGATCACATCGTTTGATCTATTCGAACAAATTGATTGACTTGTATCAAAATGTGTAGATTTAACATGTTTAAGTTAAATAATAGTTATATTGTATTCTGCTATTCTACAAACCAAGAATGCGGTATAAAATTAGTTTACCTTAGTTGCATCTAAGATTTCTAGTTTTTACCTTTAAAACATCGATCATGTATTTCAATGTACAAGAACTAATTAAAAGGTTCTACGAATTATTATGGACCGAATCAGTTATACTGCAAATATATTTTGATACTTTTAATATTTTGTATTTTTTAAACCATTATACACAAAAATGTGAGGAAATGGGAGGAAACATTTGATTTGAATATAACAGAAATCCTCTATTCGATATTTTCGTTAATTATGCCGATTAACATGATTAAAGGTTACAATCTGCCATTTGCTCCTATGGAAACGATCGTTAATAAGGGTAAGATGGTATTAAGAAACCCCAAACAAAAAACACAAACCCACAAAAAAAAAAAACCGGCGAATTCTCACTGATTGGTTGGAGTATACAAGAATTTATAAGAAAAATAAGTTCTGAAACCTTTTGGAATCATGGTTGAAGCAATGACATGATAAGTTGTTGTTGATTGTATAGATTTGACGGTATTTTTCTACGAGTTTGACTGTCACTCTTAACCACTGTAAATGACACATAGATTTAACGGTATTTTTCTACGAGTTTGACTGTCTCCCTTAACCACTGTAAATGACACATAGATTTAACGGTATTTTTCTACGAGTTTGACTGTCACCCTTAACCACTGTAAATGACACATAGATTTAACGGTATTTTTCTACGAGTTTGACTGTCACCCTTAACCACTGTAAATGACACATAGATTTAACGGTATTTTTCTACGAGTTTGACTGTCACCCTTAACCACTGTAAATGACACAAAGATTTAACGGTATTTTTCTACGAGTTTGACTGTCACCCTTAACCACTGTAAATGACACATAGATTTAACGGTATTTTTCTACGAGTTTGACTGTCACCCTTAACCACTGTAAATGACACAAAGATTTAACGGTATTTTTCTACGAGTTTGACTGTCACCCTTAACCACTGTAAATGACACAAAGATTTAACGGTATTTTTCTACGAGTTTGACTGTCACTCTTAACCACTGACAATGACACAAAGATTTAACGGTATTTTTCTACGAGTTTGACTGTCACCCTTAACCACTGTAAATGACACAAATATTTAACGGTATTTTTCTACGAGTTTGACTGTCACCCTTAACCACTGTAAATGACACATAGATTTAACGGTATTTTTCTACGAGTTTGACTGTCACCCTTAACCACTGTAAATGACACAAAGATTTAACGGTATTTTTCTACGAGTTTGACTGTCACCCTTAACCACTGTAAATGACACATAGATTTAACGGTATTTTTCTACAAGTTTGACTGTCACCCTTAACCACTGTAAATGACACATAGATTTAACGGTATTTTTCTACAAGTTTGACTGTCACCCTTAACCACTGTAAATGACACATAGATTTAACGGTATTTTTCTACGAGTTTGACTGTCACCCTTAACCACTGTAAATGACACATAGATTTAACGGTATTTTTCTGCGAGTTTGACTGTCACCCTTAACCACTGTAAATGACACATAGATTTAACGGTATTTTTCTACGAGTTTGACTGTCACCCTTAACCACTGTAAATGACACATAGATTTAACGGTATTTTTCTACGAGTTTGACTGTCACCCTTAACCACTGTAAATGACACATAGATTTAACGGTATTTTTCTACGAGTTTGACTGTCACCCTTAACCACTGTAAATGACACAAAGATTTAACGGTATTTTTCTACGAGTTTGACTGTCACCCTTAACCACTGTAAATGACACATAGATTTAACGGTATTTTTCTACGAGTTTGACTGTCACCCTTAACCACTGTAAATGACACATAGATTTAACGGTATTTTTCTACGAGTTTGACTGTCACCCTTAACCACTGTAAATGACACATAGAAAAGCTGCGGTACTTTTTCTTCTTTTTTTTTTTTTTTATTAAATATGCACCATGGCAGTTTATATTCTTTATTTTCGAAAAAGCTTTATAATAAAAATCAACTAATTAACAAAAGTACAATAGAAAACATTACAATTGTCCACTATGGGAATTTCAAAATGATTTATATGGGACATTCGGAATCACTGTTAAACGAATTAATTCTGAACAGCCAGGTAACGACTGAATGATATGTATAAAAGTTATCTTCAGCTATTTTAGTCGATTTGCAGTCTCACCCACTACGGTAAATAGTTCATACAATTCTCTAACAGTCATTTATATCTATTATTACTTTGGTTGCAATGAATTAAGTATTTTTTCCAATGAAATAAAAACCGATAATTTCACGTGTGAAATATACAAGGTTATTTCATACGAAATTAGGCGTTGTCAAGACGTTGTTTATAGCGTCGGATCTAAACAAATTGTGAATGCGTAGAAAAAGATATAGTTCCATACGTTTTCTTCTTTCATTTCATACAAAAAATCATTTGCCAATGTTATAAAAAGCATAATCAAAGAATTCAAAAATCGAAAAATGTTCAAATCGTGATGAACAACACTGATAATTAACCCATGCGCTACGCACATTCGTGAATTAATGTGTTAGTCGGTCACTCGATGAATATGTTTCTTTATTTAAATTCTTGGATTAGTTTTTTTATAATTCATCCTATGTTAGAACAGTTCAGAAGTTTATATTTACCTGTATACATGAACCCCTGAAAGCTACTGAACAATTCCGAATTGACTTCAAGCGAATTGTACGAATAGTATTGAATTTTATTAATTTGGTAAGTCTGAGAGTTGACCTTAAGTCTGAATATGACTGAAACATTATTTATTGCTCAGACTTGTCAGATGATTGTTTCGACCAACCTGACTGTTTAAAGGGAAACTTCGCAAAAAAAAAATCAAAAATTGATAGTATGTTCATTCTGTATAAAAATGCTCAAATTAATAGATATTACAGTTTTATTCCGCTAGATAAGCGATCACCATCGATTTTAATTTAGAGTATCAATTCTCTGCGTTCGGCAATTTTGTCTTCTTTCCCCATTTATAACAACGATATGTCTATAAACCACAAAGGAACAAAACTACAGTAACCGATGTAGTCGTAATTGCGTGTCGATATTTTGTCAATCGTACGGTTGTTTTATCCGACTCACTAACTTGATACGAAGAATATTCTTATTTTTTAAATTACCATGGTCTGTTGTTTTTAAACTGTAAATATTGGAATTAGGTTAAAAATGAAAGTTGAAATCATATATAAGTGTTCCGTGAAAATTGTTTTCGAAAATCTTATTTGATCATAATTCTTTAAAGTAATAAACTTTTTTCAAATAAATTCTGATCTTCCCTCATCTGATCACCAGCATGGCTAAAGGTATTACTTCCAAAGGTATTGCGAGGGCTGTGAGGTGACACGTCCAGGTATTCAAGCGATTTCCTGTCTGGTTTGCAAGTTCTTGCATCGTTTCACTTCTGCAGGTATTTTGCTTGGAAACTATTCAGTATCAAAGTTTCAAAACAATTAACTTAATTTCGGATTTATTTTCTTTCATGGTATTCAAGAACAGAAAAAAGAATAAATTACTTGTCCGCTAAATAGGGGTATTCTTGTCAGATAAAAGACTTTTAGTTATATTTAAAAAAAATAGGGAAATATGACATTAAATTGGTTCTGTCTTTTTTTTAAACATCGTTAAAAAGTTGTGTGTCGAAGGTAAACGCCACAACAACCCTGTAATACTAGTACGAGACGGTATAGCATGTAAACATTCCTTCTCAATATAATGGTTGTATTGGTAATCTTTTCATACAAATTGACAACTCATGGTCCGATATGCATGTAATATTTGCCACATGACGCCCATAAGTCTTTCTACCATCATCATCTTATTCTTTGATATTGCTGTAAACATCGATGGTTCACACCCAAACAAAATGGGAGTAATGTACCTTGAGAGCTTCTCCGTGTTATACACTTGTGAAACTTAATACATAGACGAAATTTCTGTATAGAAATGAATCTACATCTCACAAACAGGATTTTCAAATAACGATTTTGAGTTATCACCTTACAAACGAATGTAGGACAGAAAGTCACAAGACAAAAAGTCAAAGACAAAAAGTCACGGACAAAAAGTCACAGGACAAAAAGTCACAATCCATTTTTCTGAATATTTTCTTTGAATAAAAAACACTTATTTCTACAAAAATGTTTTTGTATTTTTCTGGAACTATTGTATATGAACCAATTTGTAACCAAAGTTTATCCAAAAAATATCAAAAAGGATCAAATAATTGTTAAAAAAGCAAAATGCCAACGTGGCTTTGCACTTAAATGGCTTCATGGTGCCAAGAAATATACCCTTTGCATGATGAAAATTAAATAAATCCTCATTTTTCAAGTATAATGACACATTTCCTAAACTTAAATATGAACATTTGTATAAAAAAGCAAATATTTCAAGATATTTCTCTTATATATTCAAATAATTGTCAACAAACTTTTGTGACTATGTCCTGCGATGTTTTGTCCTGTGACTTTCTGTCCGTTTACCTTACAAACCAATATAAACGTATAGCAAGATATAATCATGAAGGAATTTAGTTTTTGTCAGACGCAAGAACTCATCACTATCATAAACGTATACGTATATATGCATGCAGTTTCAAATATCAAGAACAAGCGGTCGATGTCGATAGTCCGTTTTCTAACTGTTCAGAGTTAGACATGTCACTTGTCCATTCTTGGAAGCCTTCATATTCCCCGTCAAACGATGGGAACTCTTTCTGATTGTGTTGACTATAAATGCTTGTATGGTAATTCTGTCGTTTATCTGTACAAGTGATTGCATTTCCTCTCCTTTCCCAACAAACAAACTAACGAAATGTAGATTTATGTAGGATTTCCCATGTAACACCTGCTCTATGTAAGTGATATTGATGTGGAAGAAAACCGACTTCTGTGTCATTTGGTCTCTTGTGGAGTGCTGTCTCATTGGCAATCATAACACATCTTCTTTTTTATATTTATTGTTAAAGAATGAACTATATTGTAAATAATTATCAAACGTATCGGGCTTATAATTTAATACGCCAGACACGCGTTTCGTTTACATAAAACTTATCAGTGACGCTCAGATCAAAATAGTTAGAAAGCCAAACAAGTACAAAGTTGAAGAGCATTACTGACCCAAAATTCCAAAAATTGTGCCATAGATATGAAACAGATATAAAACAACTCCGGGAACAATTCCATCGTCTCCTGATAGAGGAGGGATTTACATAGGATAACAGATATTTATAACTATAATCCGTATACTAAATATAACATTAATTATTGGTATCGAATTCGACGTGGAACTTGTAAAACACAAAAGATGTCTTGAAAAATAAAGTTCTAAACAACAGCATTGACCTATATAAGATATACATACAGTTGAATTCATTGATTCGTCGTGTTTGCGACATGCGGATAACAAATTAGACTTCGTTATGTTGTGACGTTTATGCTGTTTTATTACATCTAACTAGAAGAATCGTACGTCACTTCCGAAAAGTTACAAATTTCGTTGTTTAAACCAAGTTATAAGACTAATAACTACTATAAACTACTAAAGATAGACAGGATAAATGTAGTAAGAGCCCACAGTCGCCAAAATATAGAGTGTAAAAAATGAAAGAAAGTGATAAAATAGATCGTACTCCTGTAACAATAAACCAAAATGGCGGTCAGAAAACAAGAAGAGGTATACCATTAGGTTCCAAGAACAATTTAAGGAATAAGTCGACACCAAGGCCAAGTTCCCCTGCCATTTTAACACAAAATCAATTTCAAACACTCAGGTAGAATAGGAAAATGACGATGCATTGGTATTCGGAAATTGTAAAACATTTTTTACAAATCCGGACACAAAAACGTTGGAATGCCAGAGATGTAAACAAGAATGTGTCCATAGTACACGGATGCCCCACTCACACTATCATTTTCTATGTTTAATGAACCATGAAATTATGGTAAAATCTCTAATTTGATTTGGCATTTAAATTAGAAAGATCACATCATAGGGAACATGTATACTAAGTTTCAAGTTGATTGGACTTCAACTGCTTAAAAAACTACCATGATTAAAAACTTTAACCTGAAGCGGGACGAACGGAAGGACAAACGAACGGACGAACGAACAGACGGACAGACGAACGAACGGACCCACAGCCCAGAAAACATAATGCCCCTCTACTATCGTAGGTGGGGCATAAAAACACTACTGTACTAAATGTCTTAAAAATCAGATGATGAGTACAACATTCTAAGTAAGTCTGACTCTATGTGGTTTTGTGGATCAGATGATGAGTACAACATACTCAGTAAGTCTGACTCTATGTGGTTTTGTGGATCAGATGATGAGTACAACATACTCAGTAAGTCTGACTCTATGTGGTTTTGTGGATCAGATGATGAGTACAACATTCTAAGTAAGTCTGACTCTATGTGGTTTTGTGGATCAGATGATGAGTACAACATACTCAGTAAGTCTGACTCTATGTGGTTTTGTGGATCAGATGATGAGTACAACATACTCAGTAAGTCTGACTCTATGTGGTTTTGTGGATCAGATGATGAGTACAACATTCTAAGTAAGTCTGACTCTATGTGGTTTTGTGGATAGATGATGAGTACAACATACTCAGTAAGTCTGACTCTATGTGGTTTTGTGGATCAGATGATGAGTACAACATACTCAGTAAGTCTGACTCTATGTGGTTTTGTGGATTAGATGATGAGTACAACATACTCAGTAAGTCTGACTCTATGTGGTTTTGTGGATCAGATGATGAGTACAACATACTCAGTAAGTCTAACTCTATGTGGTTTTGTGGATCTGATGATGAGTACAACATACTCAGTAAGTCTGACTCTATGTGGTTTTGTGGATCAGATGATGAGTACAACATTCTAAGTAAGTCTGACTCTATGTGGTTTTTGTGGATCAGATGATGAGTACAACATACTCAGTAAGTCTGACTCTATGTGGTTTTGTGGATCAGATGATGAGTACAACATTCTAAGTAAGTCTGACTCTATGTGGTTTTGTGGATCAGATGATGAGTACAACATACTCAGTAAGTCTGACTCTATGTGGTTTTGTGGATCAGATGATGAGTACAACATTCTAAGTAAGTCTGACTCTATGTGGTTATGTGGATCAGATGATGAGTACAACATTCTAAGTAAGTCTGACTCTATGTGGTTTTGTGGATCAGATGATGAGTACAACATTCTTAGTAAGTCTGACTCTATGTGGTTTTGTGGATCAGATGATGAGTACAACATTCTAAGTAAGTCTGACTCTATGTGGTTTTGTGGATCAGATGAGGAGTACAACATTCTAAGTAAGTCTGACTCTATGTGGTTTTGTGGATCAGATGATGAGTACAACATACTCAGTAAGTCTGACTCTATGTGGTTTTGTGGATCAGATGATGAGTACAACATTCTAAGTAAGTCTGACTCTATGTGGTTTTGTGGATCAGATGATGAGTACAACATTCTAAGTAAGTCTGACTCTATGTGGTTTTGTGGATCAGATGATGAGTACAACATACTCAGTAAGTCTGACTCTATGTGGTTTTGTGGATCAGATGATGAGTACAACATTCTAAGTAAGTCTGACTCTATGTGGTTTTGTGGATCAGATGATGAGTACAACATACTCAGTAAGTCTGACTCTATGTGGTTTTGTGGATCAGATGATGAGTACAACATACTCAGTAAGTCTGACTCTATGTGGTTTTGTGGATCAGATGATGAGTACAACATACTCAGTAAGTCTGACTCTATGTGGTTTTGTGGAACAGATGATGAGTACAACATACTCAGTAAGTCTGACTCTATGTGTTTTGTGGATCAGATGATGAGTACAACATACTCAGTAAGTCTGACTCTATGTGGTTTTGTGGATCAGATGATGAGTACAACATTCTAAGTAAGTCTGACTCTATGTGGTTTTGTGGATCAGATGATGAGTACAACATTCTAAGTAAGTCTGACTCTATGTGGTTTTGTGGATCAGATGATGAGTACAACATACTCAGTAAGTCTGACTCTATGTGGTTTTGTCGATCAGATGATGAGTACAACATACTCAGTAAGTCTGACTCTATGTGGTTTTGTGGTCCCTGCAAAGGTAAAGTTGAAAAGAACATAATAATGGATCTAAACATAGAAGAAAGATGCAACGCAGTAATAGAAGAGTTTGAACAAATGCTACATTTCCTAGAGACAGCAATATAGACAAAATGTAACGAAGACACAATTAGAAAAATAGTACGGCAAGAATTAGTCAACAACAACCAGGATGACACAAACACAGCGCCTACACTGCCACAAGCCGCAAATAACTCAGTTACAGTTATATCAGAACTTAACGAAAGGACATCAAGAAAAAATAATCTAATCATTTATGGAACCAAGGAATGTAACTCTGAAAATGTAGAAGAAAGGAAAAACTTTGATTTAGAACTCTTGACTGACATGACTTAATACATACAACATAGGTAAATTAAGAAGAATTGGTAAATTTGATAAAGACAAGGCTCATCATAAACCGTTATTAATTCAAAGTGAGACACCCGATTTTAAAATAGCAGTTTTGAGAAACGCGAGTAAGCTAAAGGTAACAGATAAGAAATATAATGCCATATCATTGAGCCACAACATGACAAAATCAGAAAGAGAGGAGGAAACATGTTATTTGCGGAAGCCAATGAAAAAGAAAAGAAGAGCCAGGGAAACTACACCTTCAAAGTAAGAGGCCCTCCTGGGGCTCCACGAATAATAAGGGTGCAATAAAAACTAAAAACATTAGAAAAAAAAATGTACAAATGTAGATAAAGATGTAAATATGTTTCATGTTCTTAATAGTTTGAGTTGTTTTTATACGAACGCCGACCAATTTAGAAATAAGTTTGCAGAATTCCAAACTAGAATTAATACTTATCGTCAATGATAATTGGAATAACTGAAGTTAAACCTAAAACAGTGCTTATAAATTGAACCAGGCAGAGTTTAATTTAGGTTTATAGACAATTATGATCTTTTCTCAATTAACAGTGACAGTGACAAAGGAAGAGGTATGATATTATATGTACACAAAACAATAGGAGCGAAAGAAGCAAATATGGAAATAAACTATGAAGAAAATATTATTTGGTGAAAATTGCAATGACGCTCTTTTACTGGGACTACTATATAGGTCACCGTCAGAAACTGCTCTCAGCAACAATAATTCAAATTTTTTAAATTTAATTACTGAGTCGAAACAAACGAATTTCTCACATATACTATTAATGGGATATAAATTACCCTAATATTGACTGGGAAACACACAGCTGTAAGAGTGATAACATAGAGTCGGGTGAATATAAATTTACACAATGTGTTCAAGACAATTACTTGTACCAGCATGTAACAAAACCAACCAGATGGAGGGGATCACACACACCACATGTATTAGACCTAATATTCACGAACGAAGAAAATATGGTAAGCGATATTGAGTACCTAACTCCACTGGGGAAACGTGATCACTATGGGATACAATTTCAATATAACTGTTACACAAAATTGAAAATTGACAATAGAACAAAAATATGCTACGATAGAGGTAACAAGCAGATTTTAACAAAGAAATATTGGAGACACATTGGGAAGTGCTATTAAACCAAGGTGATCATATAGATAAAAATTGGGAAAAATTTCATGAGAAATTATTAGAGACGGAGAATCGTTATATCCCTGTCAAGAAAATAAAAACTTCGACTAGAAGAAAGAGTGAGTTTTATATGGACAAAATAACTTTAGAGAAAATAAAGAAAAAAACTCTTTATGTAGGAAATCAATTGCAACTAAAGATCCAAGTATAAGATTGGAATACAATAAAGTACGAAATCAGGTAAAGACGATGACAAATAAACTGAAAAGGGAACACGAAAATAAACTGTCAAGAAATGCTAAGAAAAATTCAAAAGCAATATTGAAATAGATAAAGTCCAAGTCTAAAACAAGATCAGGAATAGGTGAACTATTAACAGACCAAAACGACGAAACGTCTAGAAAGACCGATGACGACAAAGAAAAGGCTGCAATTTTAGCAACGTTTTTTAACAGTGTCTTCACAAAAGACCAAGAAGGAGAAGTACCTACCTTACCAATAAAAAACACAAAAAATAAAATGCTACAAATGAATATAAATAAGGAAGAAATAGCTAAGATACTTAAAGGACGGAAGGTTGAAAAATCTCCGGGACCAGATAGGAAACCAAAGAATACTCAAGTTTTTAGCAGAGTTATCAGAATCAGTATCAACACCATTATGCATAATATTCAACCAATCAATAAGAACCAGTACTGTTCCAAGTAGATGGAAAGAAACACAAATTAGCGCTATTTTTAAGAAAGGAAAAAAATGTATTGCTGGTAACTATAGACCTGTCAGCCTAACCTCAGTGGTGTGCAAAGTAATGGAAAAATTGGTTCGTGAACATATTGTCAAACATATAAAAATCAACACATTATTTACTGATAGTCAATATGGATTTATATCAGGTAGATCTACATCTCTTCAACTTTTAAATGTATTGGACAAATGTCTAGAAGCCCTTGATAATGGGAAATCTATCGATGTTATTTACATGGACTATATGAAAGCATTCGACACTGTTCTTCACAAAAGACTTATGAACAAACTCAGAGCATATGGCACAGAACTTTCAGTTCTTAATTGGGTCGATAGTTTTCTAAGTGACAGAATACAACACGTTTCAATAAACAATAAAACATAATCATGGTCAAAAGTAACTTCAGGTATACATGTACCTCAATGGTCTGTGATTGGGCCTCTACTTTTTAGCTCACCTGGCCGAAAGGCCAAGTGAGCTTTTCCCATCACTTGGCGTCCGTCGTCCGTCGTCGTCCTGCGTTAACTTTTACAAAAATCTTCTCCTCTGAAACTACGGGGCCAAATTAAACCAAACTTGGCCACAATCATCATTGGGGTATCTAGTTTAAAAAATGTGTCTGGTGACACGGCCAACCAACCAAGATGGCCGCCACGGCTAAAAATAGAACATAGGGGTAAAATGCAGTTTTTGGCTTATAACTCAAAAACCAAAGCGTTAAGAGCAAATCTGACATGGTTAAATTGTTTATCAGGTCAAGATCTATCTGCCCCGAAATTTTCAGATGAATCGGACAACCCGTTCTTGGGTTGCTGCCCCTGAATTGGTAATTTTAAGGAAATTTTGCTGTTTTTGGTTATTGTCTTGAATATTATTATAGATAGAGATAAGCTGTAAACTGCAATAATGTTCAGCAAAGTAAGATTTACAAATAAGTCAACATGACCGAAATGGTCAGTTGACCCATATAGGAGTTATTGCCCTTTATAGTCAATTTTTAACCATTTTTCGTAAATCTAAGTAATCTTTTACAAAAATCTTCTCCTCTGAAACTACTGGGCCAAATTTATCCAAACTTGGCCATAATTATCTTTAGGGTATCTAGTTTAAAAAATGTGTCCGGTGACCCGGCCAACCAACCAAGATGGCCGCCACGGCTAAAAATAGAACATAGGGGTAAAATGCAGTTTTTGGCTTATAACTCAAAAACCAAAGCGTTAAGAGCAAATCTGACATGGTTAAATTGTTTATCAGGTCAAGATCTATCTGCCCCGAAATTTTCAGATGAATCGGACAACCCGTTCTTGGGTTGCTGCCCCTGAATTGGTAATTTTAAGGAAATTTTGCTGTTTTTGGTTATTGTCTTGAATATTATTATAGATAGAGATAAGCTGTAAACTGCAATAATGTTCAGCAAAGTAAGATTTACAAATAAGTCAACATGACCGAAATGGTCAGTTGACCCATATAGGAGTTATTGCCCTTTATAGTCAATTTTTAACCATTTTTCGTAAATCTAAGTAATCTTTTACAAAAATCTTCTCCTCTAAAACTACTGGGCTAAATTCATCCAAACTTGGCCATAATTATCTTTAGGGTATCTAGTTTAAAAAATGTGTCCGGTGACCCGGCCAACCAACCAAGATGGCCGCCACGGCTAAAAATAGAACATAGGGGTAAAATGCAGTTTTTGGCTTATAACTCAAAAACCAAAGCGTTAAGAGCAAATCTGACTGAGGTTAAATTGTTTATAAGGTCAAGATCTATCTGCCCCGAAATTTTCAGATGAATCGGACAACCAGTTCTTGGGTTGCTGCCCCTGAATTGGTAATTTTAAGGAAATTTTGCTGTTTTTGGTTATTGTCTTGAATATTATTATAGATAGAGATAAACTGTAAACAGCAATAATGTTCAGCAAAGTAAGATTTACAAATAAGTCAACATGACCGAATTGGTCAATTGACTCCATTAGGAGTTATTGTCCTTTATAGTCAATTTTCAACAATTTTTATAAAATTTGTAAATTTTTACTAACATTTTCCACTGAAACTACTGGGCCAAGTTCATTATAGATAGAGATAATATTAAGCAGCAAGGATGTTCAGTAAAGTAAGATGTACAAACACATCACCATCACCAAAATACAATTTTGTCATGAATCCATCTGCTTCCTTTGTTTAATAGTCACATAGACCAAGGTGAGCGACACAGGCTCTTTAGAGCCTCTAGTTGTAATTTTCATAAATGACCTTCCAAACCTGGTTGATTCCGACGTATATCTCTTTGCAGATGATACTAAAATTTTTAACACAATTAGTCAGAAAGAGGATAAAATTCAATTACAAATAAACTATCGCAATGGAATGATACCTGACTATTAAAGTTTCACCCCGACAAGTGCAAACATATGCACATAAGTAAACCGGGACCGGAACCAGACTCAAAATATACACTGAAATCGACAATACTACAAAAAGTTACTGAAGAAAAAGACTTTGGAGCAATTATTGACTCTGAATTAAATTTCGAAAAACATATAAGTGAGAAAGTTAATAAAGCAAATTCCATGTTTGCACTACTGAGAAGGACTTTTCAATATTTAGATACAGATACCTTTGTACCAGTATACAAGACACTCGTAAGAACACATTTAGAGTTTGCAAGCTCAGTATGGCATCCATATAAAATAAAATATATTGACATGATTGAGAATGTGCAGCGCCGGGTAACTAAACAACTACCAGGATTAAAGAATTTAACTTACTAAGAAAGACTGCAAAAATTAAAACTACCATCTCTAAAATTTAGACGGGTCCGAGGTGACATGTTTGAATTATATAAAATACTGAACGGAAAATATGATAAAGAGGCGGAACAATTTGTTAAATTATGGAAGGATATGACTACACGAACAGGAGTACGCGGCAATTGTCTGAAAATATTTCCACAGAGAGCAAGAACAGAATTAAGGAGGAATGCCTTTGATCTGCGAGTGGTGAGAACATGGAACACACTACCCCAAATTATAGTGACATCACCAACCACAAATACATTTAACAATAGACTAAACAAAAACTGGAAGAACTAAACAATGATGTACGAGGACTATAAATCAACAATCACCGGAAGTAGAGAAGATTTAGATATAGAGACTGATGAAGAGTAACTTTAGTTCCTGTATCAGTAAAAAAAAAACCTAAGTAAACCTAAGAAAGTATAATATTTACCAAGGTATATTTATGAAAATAAATAGGAAAACAAGAATATGAGCCATGTATTCACAATATCATGCTTCGTCGTGGAAAGATGCCTTTTGCGCGACATAAAATAAGAAATAGACTCGGCAAGATATTGCAAAATTAAAGGTACTTATTCATATTATTTGTGACACACGACTTTGGTCCTTTTGATCAAATTATTTCCCGAATTTTATGATTGAAAATTTAAATTAAATCAAATTTGCAGATAATCAAGTTCTTTTCCGTCATAGATCTAAAACTAATGGGTCTTTGCAACCTTCCTTTGGTGGATATTTACAAAACAATGTTGTGTAATTTTAAGAAAAAACGCTTAAAATATGACTTTGCAAAGTACCCCAAATTCTGCCATATGAGTAAGAGAGTTGATTGTATCGCGAAATATGATTAGATATAAAGTTGATAGGAGTAAACATTTCAATTCTCTGTACAATTCTGGACAACATAATTAGAAGATTACTGTATTGTATTCTAAGCTTGGCCTTCGTAAAACGTAAATTTTACTGTCGCAAATTGAGTTTACCTAGCGACGCAGAACAGAGATAGGTAAACGGATATTTGCGACAGTAAACTCAAGTTTTACGAAGGCCGAGCTTAAGATACAATATAGTTATCTCCATTCTAATGCCAAATATTAAAATAAATTTTATTAAATAAACATTTTGGCTTAAAAATGCCTGAAATGAAAACGTCCGCGAAAACTGTTGAATCGTCTTTAGTATCTAAGCTATGTGACGTCATATGTATACTCTAGATGTCAAAGATGAATACTAAACATATTTTTACTTTTCGTACCCTTCAAAATGGTTTCAATATAGACAAAAAGAAGATTTTGAGGCTCCAAATGTGACTATTTTGGTTTTTTATGAGAATTTACATACCTTAAAAAAGAATCCGAATTCAAAATGGTGGCTTTCATAGTTACGGACTGGTAGAACGTGGAATGTGACCCCTCAAAATATTTGTTAGCGTCCAATGAAAATTATCGTTACAAACTAATTGCATTAGAATGTACAATATACTGTTTTTGAATGTAAAGGAGTGTAATTATATATTTTCATTGTTCGTACAATGTATTTCATACACCCACACTCCTTCAGATCCGGAATCAGTATATTGTACACTATGTTGAAAATAACGACACGTCATTGGTTAAATTTCAATTGTTTATGATGTTTTAACCAATCACAAAGATTAGGTTTATGCTTTTCAAAATATTACCCAGAATGCCTAATTAAGATTCTCAAACGGCGACTTCCACTAATTTTAATTACATGGGTTTATAACAGCATTCGTAACCTATCTTATTACTAAGTTCTAACATGATACAGGATGGACGGATGCACGCGCACAGACAAAACTAACAAACGTCGCGGGGTGTAGAAAGGCAAACGTTCTTCGAATTCAGTTATGCTTCATGGGCTGATCCAATAATTTTAAAAGGGGATTTCCAGGCAAGATAAAGGGAGGATTACAACTACATGTCACTATGAAAATGCATATATCGTCAAAATATGGGGGAAAACACCCCTCTTTTTTAGCTCACCCGGCCCGAAGGACCAAGTGAGTTTTTCTCATCACTTTGGCGTCCGTCGTCCGTCGTCGTCGGCGTTAACTTTTTACATTTTGAACTTCTTCTAGAGAACCACTTAATGGAATGAAACCAAACATGACATGACTGTTCCTAATGAGGTGTTGACCAAGTGTTGTTACTTTGTAGCCGATCCATAATCCAGGATGACCGCCAGCGGGGGACTTAGTTAAACATAGAACACTATGGAAAATGCATACAAATGTGTTCTTTTAGAGACCCACTGAATGGAATGAAACCAAACATGGCATGAATGATTTTTTTGAAGTGTTAACCAAGTGTTTCTACTTTGTAGCCGATCCATCATCCAAGATGGCCGCCAATGGGGACTTAGTTTAACATAGGACCCTATGGGAAATGCATACAAATGACCCCTTTTAGAGAACCACTTAATGGAATGAAACCAAACATAGAATGAATGTTCCTTATGAGGTGTTGACCAAGTGTTGTTACTTTGTAGCCGATCCATCATCCAAAATGGCCGCCAGCAGGGGATTATATGATTTCATAAAACCTGGTAGAGTCAGGTGAGCGATACATCCTCTTGAGAGCCTCTAGTTTAATCCGCCACCGTGATTAATTATTGAAGAAAAATAACTATTTCGATTTTCTTTTATTGACATGTTTCTTTTCTTTCATTGAAAAAGGATTATGACAAATATAAAATATACAAGTTTTATACACTGACATTCTGTATTTTATATTTCTAAGTAGGACCACCTCCGTTGGTACCAGTCGTCGTTGAAACTCCTTTTACTGCAGCAACTTTTGCGCCACTGAAAATTAAACAGATGGAACAGATAAAACGGAATACAAAAGTAAAGCAGAAAACATATACTTAACAGACTAGTATATAAAAATAAAACAAAAGTTGAAGGTACAGGAAGTTTTAAAATGATTTATAAAGATACAAAAGTACAAAAATTCTTCAATCTGTTCAGTATCTCAAAAAAGTTTTGATGCTAAATACATACGAGTGGTATCAACAATGGCCAATTCCGAATTGCGACCTTGTGAAATTTGGCGGACGACCTTGCGACCTGACGTTTATTCATTTGAAACCGAGAACAAAATCAGTTAAGAACTATACAAATTAAAAAAACAAACAAACAACATTGTACATGTAATACATATAAGAGGCACCTTTTAAACGTGACCTTTTGATCTAACGCGGCCATCCTACTAGATCGCCATCTATGATGTCACAAATGCTGTGTAAATATATCACAATTGATTGATTCACGGAAAATTACGAAATGAATAACTAGTAGTTGTATTTTAATTCACAATACTGGATCGTTCCTATCCAAAAGATTTATCATTTACCAACATATTGCATATTAAGACTTCTTCCAGTAAATAATATTTATGGTAGGATATTGGCTGATTATTTTTTTTTTATGTTGGTCATGTTAAAACGGCGAGGGTTTATCGCCATTTGTTTTTGACATGTTGACATATTTGGCTTGAACCGTGCACAACAGTATGTTGAATAATTTGGCTCACGGGTTACCGAGGACTTTGTTAAATGTATAGAGCGTTTATCTCTTTTACCTCTTCCGATTTTCGATCCATCTTTCATTTATACTTACTTCACAATAAGTGTTTTATACATAGCTACAGCAATAATAGCTGAAACACCAATGAAAGCAACTACTCCAGTCGGTACGGCTATTGCAACTATCAAAAGAACATTAGCTGAAATAAAAATGTCATCAATTTTATTTTACGAAACTGGAAAACTACGTGTAGTCGTTTGATGGACAGCCATCATGACTTGTTTTTTTGGATATGTAAACATATTCTGTCATGTGAGCTGTTTTCAATTTCTTTGTTTTCACGTTCAACCAGCTCCGGATCATTTGCCGCATTTCACACATGTATTGAACTTTCTAGCAAAAGAAATGTACACCCAGTTGTCTGCTTATGTGTATTGTTTGTGAATTTTACAGAATGATGGTGTGCAATTTATAACCGAATTTGGTACATATCGCCGCCAGACATTATCTATAATTTGTTGCTTTATTTTTCAGTTTTAACAGAGTTTTCAAAGTCAGAGAATGATTAAAAGATGGACTGGTTGGGTTTAACAGAACAAAGAATAATAGACAAATTGTTTAGAATAAGGGAAAATAAATGAAAGAAAAGAGAATAGTGGATTACTGAATTATAAAGAAATTTTAAAGATAACTGAAGGTAAAATGAACGAAGTATAGAGAACAAAATTACTAGTAAGAAAAGAATAGATAAAAATTGTATAAAGAAATAAAAGATAGAGAAAATAGGATAAAACAAGAATGTGTCCTCAGTACACGAATGCCCCACTCGCACTATCATTTTCCATGTTCAGTGGACCGTGAAATTGGGGTAAAAACTCTAATTTGGCATTAAAATTAGAAAGATCATATCATAGGGGACATGTGTACTAAGTTTGAAGTCGATTGGACTTAAACTTCATCAAAAACTACCTTGACCAAAAACTTTAACCTGAAGCGGGACAGACGGACGGACGAACGGACGAACGAACGGACGGACGGACGGACGCACAGACCAGAAAACATAATGCCCCTCTACTATCGTAGGTGGGGCATAAAAATAAAGAATTATAAAGAAATTGGCAAATCGAAATAATAAATAAAGAACATGTAACTTAGACTTATTGATCATCAAAACAATAAAACGTCTATCCCGTCCTTATATCTTTTATTGTCATACATGTAATGATCAAGCTAAAAAGAGGATACGCACATCATGTGTTGCGATCTTCAGACAGACACACAAACGGACGGACATGCAGGCAAAGCGAAAGCTTTATGATACCGAAAATGTTACGGGGGAACCATATAAATTACAACTTCGACATGTGAGCCCTACAGCATGAACTTAATATTGATTAGTGATAAAGATTATTAAAAACTATTATATATATTATAATTGATCATTATGATATTTATGATATTAACACTGTCGTGGACTTTTACATCATTACATATGCTCACAGTACGACACCCATCATTTTAGATAAACTCATCATAGATACCAGGACTAAATTTTGTATATACACCAGACGCGCGTTTCGTCTACAAAAGACTCATCAGTGACGCTCGAATCCAAAAAAGTTAAAAAGACCAAATAAAGTACGAAGTTGAAGAGCACTGAAGGTCAAAAATTCATAAAAGTTATGCCAAATACAAATGAAAAAAAAAAAAAAAAATGACAGCGTTTAAATTTAAAAGGAAATTGCTTTTAAAAAATACAATAAATATTAAATTAACTCTTAACCATGTTATTGATTTTATTCTTTCAAATTCACGAACTGCATAAACGTACCATATACTTATTAAAGAAAAATTATTTATTTATTGAAAGTTACATATTTTCAGAGCATACTATCAACAATGACTTTATCATTAAAACACTTTTTTTATATATATATATATAAGCGACAGTAAAACTAACGATGGACTTCCGGGCGTTTTCTGGCTTCTCTGCCGCTTCAGAATGTAATAACATTTGATAAAAAGAAGATTTTTAGGTACAACATGCAAGTTTTTTTTGGGCTAATTATGGTAGAAATTACATGTCAATACATTCAGCAATTCAAAATTTCGGCTTCCTTAGTTACAGACAAGGAGATAGAGAATTTTACGCTGACTGTCATCCAGTCAGAACCATTGATACAAAATAATTGCATTAGAAATACTGATCACCTATCACTAAATTAAATGTAAATGAGGGTCTGGACTGAGTAAACAGAAAAGTGAAGATTGAAGAAAAAATCATAATAGAGAAAGATGGCACGAACATAAACTTGAGGCTCCCAAGAGTTTAAATCGCTCATAAGTTTCTGATATTGCAATCAGTTATGATGGTTCATTTGTAGATCTTATTTGGTGTAATATTTGTTGGTCTTATTGTGTACGTAGTTGTTATAGTGTTTAATGTTTCAAGTTTATTCATATTCATTGAAAATTTTGAGATATAAATATAAAATTAGTCATGTGCTGAACAGGTTTTTTTTAAAAAGTTTCTCACTGTCTTTTATTATAATTTGTTCAAAAGTTGTATTGTTGGCACTGAACACGTCATCGTTCAACCTAGGACAATAACTTCTGAAAAAAAATCAGTTTGCTGGGCAATTTACTGGTACTTATTATTTTAAGACTGAATTATACCTAAAATATAAGCATACTATCTCATACTATAGGTTGAAGGTTAAAGTAACAGTCTCCTTCGAACACTTGTGTAAGTTTTAAATACGCACAGAAAACAAAATTAATGATGATTTATTTTATCACATTGTTCATACTTATATAAACATGTTTCTATGTTGTACTGTTACACCAATGTCCTGCGTTAGAGAAGGGTTGGCGTGCCCAGAAAGTAGTTTTACCCTACCCCATTATGGATGTGCCTGTCCAAAGTCAGGAGCCTGTAAGTCAGTGGTTGCTGTGTATTATGTTTGTTTTTCAATCATTATTTTGTACATAAATCAGGTCGTTAGTGTTATCGTTTGAATTGTTTAAATTTGTCATTTCCCGGCCATTTATATCCGACTAGGCTGGGTAGGGTTTACACATTGTTGACGGCGGTAAGTATCATTTAAAAACAATTTTACAAAAAATAATTCTAGGTTACACTTATACTACAATGTATGTATTTTCATAAGGTGTTAACTTTGTTTGATTTGCAGTTTAAAACATTACAGTTACTACGTTTCAAAAACTGTCAAGACTTAGTCATTAAAATTGTCAAAAGAAGTAATTTACAGGAAGAAAAAAAAACATGTTGTTACTCTGGCACTATAATTACATATTTTAATTTCTCATTTAGAATTTAATGGAAAAAGGAAAACCCAACATATGTTAACTCCTCTTTTAATGTGTTGCACTAACTACATATCAAAATATACATGAATTCATTTATTATCTAAATGTGAGGTTTACCAAAGGAGTAATATGATTGCAATCATCGTTGGAATTTTAATAAACAGTTTTCAATGGTGTTCAAATCCTATAATTAAGAGCGAAACAGATATACTAGTATTAAGTACAATTGAGACCTCGCCACAACATGATATATCATTTAAAATAGTTGAGACATTTCATCAACAATGCTTATATAAGACAGATAAGTGTCATACTGTTAGTCAATCAATTCAATGCATTGCAGATTTGAGATTTATTTGCAAAACGGATAGGAAAAGATCGGATTTTCGTCCGTTTTTGTAATTTATAATTATTGTGTGGCAGTTAGGATTATTATGTCATTATTATTTCCCTTGTTTAAAACTATAAATTTCATATTTTTTTATTTGATGATTTGGATGAAACTTATTCAGTATATATTTGTTATATTGCATAGCTTTAATTTTGCTATTTAAATTCATTGGTTAAAGATATTAATTTATATTGTAAAGTTTAATATTTGCATCGTCACAAAACCTTTGATTACCTTCTGTAAAACTATTATATTTTATAGAACTTGTTTTAGATGATTCTTACTTACAATGCTGTGAGGAATGACATTTAGTGCAACCAAGGAAAGCCAAGCTTTCCAACCATCGTTTAGGTTAGTGCATTAGCTACATGCCTCCTTAGTACGGGTAATTTGAAATCACATTTTGCATCAGTCGTTTCCGTTCACATCAGTTTACAAACTAGAATTAGCTGTGGTCCGCATTCCCGAATCTTCAGCAGAATTGTTCCTGCTACAATTGTTTGGTAATCATCGGCCTTTTATGTCTTAAAACATATTGACAAGAACCCTTTATTATCTATATTTCTGCACTTCATTAATAATTTTATTTTGTATACTTTTTTTTTACCCTATTTGCCTCTTTTCTTTATGTTTGGTTCCCTGTTTCTGACGTTTTGGGGTAATAATTCTCTATTCTTTAAAACCCTTCAAGATCCTACTAAAGGGACACTAGTTTGTGCTAGGTTAATCTTCTGAATGGTAACGGTTTTAAAAGACATATAACTTATTTTAGTTTAAACATATTTATTTATAGTGGATTGGGAAACAAGTTTTGCAACTTATATTAATCCCTTTCCACTTTGCGGGTGCGAGTGCTGCCTTGTAGCGGCATTAGCCTACTCTTTTTCGAAATCTACAAGGGTGTCTTTAACGTGCAAGAGATATGGCTCTCTCTTAAAACTTATTTTATTATTTTATTATGTCTGTTTTTTGGTTCCTTTCTCATCTTTTTGAAATCTCCTTTATCATTTTGGTCCTCTTCATGTATGAAGTATTTGCCAATGGATAATCATTATATGTTTGTGTTACTTTCTTCAATTTGATTACCTGGTGAAATATTTGCAACTGAACAATAAATACTCAACAAATGAGGACCAGGATGAGGGTCCTTAATTTCTTTATTCTTTAATTGTGCATACAACTCGCTATATTTTAACCACCCATTATTCTCTATTCTTTATGTTTTTACATTTTTCTTTCTGTTTTCCGTACTGTTATTAACTTTTATAAATTTATTGTCTATTATTTCATATTCTGTAACCCCCCCCCCCCATCTAGAGCCTTCTGTGCGTATTTTGCAATGTAAATCAAACGATTAGAATTAATTAACATTGTAAATCAGAGGCTGGAAAAATTTGGTTGATTATATAAAAGGAATATCTGAAGCATGTCCCTCTTAGGCAGTCAGTGGACCCTCTCTTATGAAAATTTCTGGATCCGCCACTATAAATCTTTCATCAATCAATTTTACAAAATTTGTCCTGTTTTAGTTAATCTAACAATTAGTTTCAATTACATAAAGAGAGAAAAAAACATCATGTTTTCTCTATATTTTACAATTGACTAACATACATGTACATGTATATAATGAATAATTATGAATAGAAATGCACTATAGATAAAATGCAAGACGAGGTAGTGAAGCAACTAAATATGTATATAGTGTTAGGTGTAAATAGACATGTAGTAAATTATCTCTCAAAAAAAGGAAGAAAAATATAGACAAGCTAGGCTAAGCTATAGATTGAAAAAAAAAGAAAGAAAAAAGTCAATAAATCATATAAATTTTACATTAATAACATCCAACCAAAAATTAATGTTGCAGTTAATAAAATAAGTATCAAATGAAGCCTATAAACGAAGAACATTAAATTTAAATGTGTTTAAGGCTATTGTTAAAATTCAATCGAAATACAAATTAAAATGTACAATGTTATATATGATATATGATATTTTGTATAATCGCGCCATTACAGTTTCAATTTATTAAACGCGTACGTTCACAAATAAAAGGAAACACCTATATTCAACATTTAGATAAAAAGTAACACAATATATCCAATACTAAAATACCAGCACACTTACAATCATCGGGATCTGTCTTAGATGAATTTGACTGTGGGGATTGAGATTCTGAACAATCTGCATCGCACGGTAGGCACAATGTTGCCTCGCTTTGAGTTATGTTCTCTGACGTCCCTAAAAAAGATAATGCACATCTAAAGGAAGCACTATTTGATTTTCGGGGAGAGGAGTTTAGGCAAAAGTATTTGACCTAAGTTCATAAACCAATATGGAGTGTTTGTATTATATATGCACACATGTCCAAATTTGTATATATTTTTCATTAGCAATTACAAGAAAATGAAATTTTACCAAGAAGAAGAAGAAGAACAGAAATCATGGTAACAAACAAAATTAAGGGAATCGAATAAAAATCTAAAGAACGAATATTTTGCTTTGTATGTATCACTTGTCATGGGAAAACACTCATTCAAAAAGACAAAACGAGAAAGGGATACAATTTCTTAAATTGCAGATTAGTCGACTATTCTATTATCTGAAGGTTTAAGACCTCGAACACATATTGTAAGTGTGTTAAAACACAACCATATACCAAAGCGGTCAACCAATTTGTGATAGTTCTTCTTATAATTCTGATGGACCAGTTGATGTGTAAGGAGCACACATCCGCTAATGAAATTCATACAGTATACACGGGTATAACATATCAATTGGAATACATATACGCCATGTAAATTGTATATACTACTGAGAAATGGGAAGTTTATAATAGAAAAGTTGTCATCTTCACGTTTTTCATAGATTTTAGTTTGAAGTCGTCCATCTGTGTGGTAAGTAATTAAACTTAGGCTTGTGTGTTTCTGCATTTCATTTCAAAGTATGCCTATTATCTTATTGACATGTCTTTGTCAAAGTTATTTTTGCGGTTAACGTTCTTACGAAATATTTGAAACTCATAGGGTCATAGATATAAATAGATAACTTTTTCAAGTTAAGGGCTCTAAAAGGTAGCTTTTTCAAGTTGAGATCTCAAAAGTTTCGCGTTAATTTGATCTCAGATCAAATAGTGCAACATGCATGTCAAATTAACATACTAGCAAATAATTAATATTTATAGATTATCTTAGATCATCTCAACGAAATTAATTATCTCGCTTGAGCCGGTACGGCGAAAAAGAGAAAAGCAATCGAGTTGAGATGACCAATGATAATCTGCTTATCTCTTTTTTACCTAAGACGACGTTGTTAATTTCATGTCTATTTCATTAGCAACGCCACGTGCCTCCTTAGTTTCTAGCGATAAATTTCCATCTAGAGCGAGTAGCATGATATGAAAAATTATCACAAAAAAAGATTAAAGGAAAAATGCTCAAAAAAGCGATAATGTTATTTACAAGTTGGATATTGATCAAGTACTTTAAGTAAAACTATTATAAATATTTAATAAAATATTTATGCTTATATCTTGCAAAAGGAAACGACGAATCCTTTGGAAAATATATGTGCTTCCGTGATCCTTGTTTCAAATGACACGAACATGGTTTATTGTTTTTGATAGGAAAACAGTATACGTTGAGAATGTACAACACAACTTGTAAAAAGTAGTAAACACATACATGTAGTAAATATAATATATATATATATATAAACAGCTTAGTACGTGCACTTTCACCAAAACCTTTTCCCTATATAAGGTTTGCATTGACAGGGAACCGTTTTTATCTCCATGTAAGAATTATCTCCCTTGACTAAATAATTCTAAAATTGAAAACAAAGCCGGTTGCTTAAAATAGACAATTGATTACCTTGTCTTTGTAACATGCGAAAGTCACTGTCGGAATGTGGTGTTGTAAATGAACAATAGTCACACGTAGGCGTACTTGCTGGGTCGGGACCGGTAACAGGAAAATATATACGAAAATTGGATGGATTTGTTTGTCCGGTTCCATCTGGTTCTGAAAAAATAAATAATTGCAGGACAGAATGAAGACTTGAGACCAGCAACTTGTACTGGCGGCGTTAAAGTCATTTAAAGTCATTAGCGGTCTATTTCTGAAATTTATTCTTACATACTTTTGATTTTTTAACCCTATATGCTAACATTGCCTATGTAAATTTTAAAAATGTTTGTATGCACATTTAACGACATTTAACGACAAATTTATGTGACGTATAAAATTTTCTGACGTCAGACACACAAATCAATGAATGTGTTTGTAGATAGATATTTTTGTGTTCTGTTAAATTGTTCCTTTTGAAATTGTTAGACGATGATGACTGATGTACTCATATTTTGACTATTTTATTTATTGTGTCTGTTTAGTTAACGCATCAATGTAAATATAACGGAATTTGATGAGACTGTCATGAAAAAGAGAGGGTTAGCGCTATTAAACCAGGTTTAATCCACCATTTTCTACATTTGAAAATGCCTGTACCAAGTCGTGAATAATAATTATATGACAGTTCTTGTCCATTCGTTTTTGATACGTTTTGTTATTTGATTTTGCCATGTGATTACGGACTTTCCGAATTGATTTTCCTCTAAGTTCAGTATTTTTGTGATTTTGCTTTTTATTAGAATACTATAAAACATAAAACTATGTACACATGTACAGTTAATTTGCACGGAAGATGTATTCACCAGTTGTCCCAAGAAAATTCTTACCTGATAAGAGATGATAATAAAACAAATTAACGGACACTTTAACTATCTTCATGCAAAGATATGAAAGCTGATTCTTGAGATTAACATCTGTAAACGTGCTATCACATCTAAAAAAAAACAAGTAAATAATATACGTATATATATTAAATATGTACAATATCATCTTATTTTGAAGACAATGAAATATTAAATCAACTTAAAGAAAAAAATAAAAATTTTCTTCTTTCAATATCAGTAACGAATGAATGGACGTTCCTATTTCTGACGAATTCCTGTACTTGTAAACGTCTTCATGAATAAGTATGCGCTTTTTCGGGTACACGTGCATTTACGTTTAAATATGTGCTTTTCGAGACACTTGTTTTATGACTCAATTCTAGTTTCCGTTTCAGATCAAAACCTTTGATGGCCGATTTCAAAATGCATGCATTTCCGTAATTTTAGTAAATTCGCGGATAATTGTGTGCTAAAAAATGTTCTTTTTACAAATAATAATGTATATGTTTCGAGTACATATACGCGTGCCTAAATAACCCCTAGTTATCATTTTTGTTTTCAATTGTGCATATATATTTTATTGCTAATTACGCACTTCCTTGACATGTGTGTATAGCTTTTGCGTTTGGCTAATTATGCGCTTTGCTGCCATGATTATTATTACGTCATAGCAAATTGTTTGCATCTTTATCAGCTGATAACATAGATAACTAAGGTTCAAAGTCAGTCAGGCTGTTGACCTTGGATGGATTTGGCTATAATGTAGCGTATATTCCCCGACGTTTTTGGGATATGGGTATTTAGTCAAATCAAATCAGAAGTTAATTTTTCTAACAGACACGGATAAAAAAAAAACAAAAAAAAAAACCCAATGCCAAATGTTCAGCCTTTAATAGGTAGATGCAAGCATGCGATCTGTATTATGTCTTAAACTGTTAGAAGCGATTGATAAACGTGCTCGTACACTCTGTGTAGTATTTGTATCCATCTGATGACTTAAGCCTTTTTCAACTGATTTTTATAGTTCGTTCTTTTGTTGTACTGTTACACCACTGTCCCAGGTTAGGAGAGAATTGGGACCTCCTAAACATGTTTAACCCCGCCACATTCTATATGTATGTGCCTGTCCTAATTCAGGACCCTGTAATTCAGTGGCTGTCGTTTTTTATGTGTTACATATTTGTTTTATTGTACATAAATTAGGCCGTAAGTTTTCTCGTTTGAATGGTTTTGCATTGTCATTTGGGAGTCTTTTATAGTTGATTATGCGGTATGGGCTTTGCTCTTTGTTGAAGGCCGTATGTTGGCCTATAGTTGATCATTTCAGTGACGTTTGGTCTCTTGTCTAGAGTTGTCTTATTTGCACATCTTTTTTTTTATGTATACAATGTTAAATTTGTTACGTATTTTTTTAAATAACATTATACCAATGTATGCATTTATGCAATAACATACTTCCTTTATTCGCCTTTATATTTCCATAAAAAAATCTATAAAAAGAGTTTCTGAAGCATAACATTTTTTTTTTAAATTAAAAGTAGTATTCAACATTTTTTGGCATTTGGTCAATACTGCTGCTGCTGGACTATTTGGACTCGATTGTAGCCTCCATTATATTTCTTTAAAACATTGGCTGTTATCTACATGATTATTTTCTTTTTACGTAAAATGTTTATTCGTTAAGCAATGTTGTCATTTGTGAATTTGTGATACAATTTTCAATATTGCAAAATATCAAATTTGCTATTCTTATACTAGTTTTATTTTATACAACTTCTTTCAACATGCTTAGATTTATCTAAAATGTTCAACAAACAGTTTTATTTCTCACATACTTAAATACATATACATTTCCTGTGTTTGAAATACAAGTAAAGGCGTCCTTTATTTCACCCGCCAGTTCTATTTTAAATCCTGTCATTTTATTTGTTGTAAATGTGATAGTCTTTTGTAAAGCAATATCAGTCCATGTGTTTCCGCCATTGTACAGTTCTGCTGGTAAAGTGCACGTGCTACCTGAAAAAGTCACAGATAGCAAAATTACAGATATTTATACAGGCGCAGATACTTGCTGGATTTGATGTTGAGTCAAAAAGGGGGGAGGTCAGTGGGGACTCACTGACTGCTGCTCCAGTCATGCTTCAGTGATCACCTATGTATTCAACCAAAGGAGTAGGTCCAGTAAGACCCGTTTTTGGCCCCAAAATATAGCAGTTTTACAAAATTGATAAAGTGTAAACTTTTAGTAATTTATTGGACAGAAGATTGCTTCTGCTACATAAATATGGGCTGTTTTTGACAATACAATGTACATATATCATGTATATCGGAAAGTAGCACCATTTAGTCATGCTAAATTACTGAAATCTTCATAATTCTAGCATTTCAGTTAAATTTTAGACGGTTTCCTTGTAAAACGAAAGTGGCCGCATTCGTGTTCATCCTAAATATTGAAATGCTAGTTGTGTTTGATGATAACACATAACATATATAAAGGTTGAGGATGAACACGGATGCGGCCACTTTCATTTTTGACAAAATTCATTTGAAAAGTGACATTTTTCGGCATATTTGGTAGATTTTCATATTTAAACTTGATTCGGATCGTTTTTAATGACTAAATCAGTTAAAATATGTCGCATAAACTAATTGAATCAAATGAAATAGATACCTAAGTGTTTAAAAAGTGGTCAACATTTTTCGTCAGATGAACCTGAAATTTGAGGCCAAATCGGTCCTAACCGGACCTACTCCTTTGTCACACAAAAGTTGTGGTGGGCCCCTCCCCTAAATCCGCCTCTTGGAGGGAGCATCTTTAAGAAGTAGGAACGAGAGAACATTTTTTGACTCAAATAGGTTCTAAAGTTACTTTAAGAACATACATGTGTTTGTCTTTCTGTTCTGCCTGAATCTGCACTTACGGTGGTACCTTTGTTCAGGGAGACAACTCTTTAAATCAGTTATGTGTTTGTTAAAGTCAAGTTTCATCAATGTTTTTTAAGCATTTACCTGAAACAGATTGGAAATAATCTATGTAACCTAGAAGCTTAGAATATATTTATGAAAATGGTTGACACAAACGTACTGATGATTTTAAGAGTTATTTCCCTTAACCTAGGACTACCTCCTTAAAACTGTTCGTTATCGTTGTATTTTAGCTTGCTTACTCCAGAAAAGACATACAACCATGGACTTTGGATTAAAAATACGTGTCTGATAAATTGTTTGATTATTAATCCGTAATTACGTGATGCTTCGAAAAAAATACAATACACGAACAATATTGAAAGCGTAAAGGCTTACCAGGAGAATGGAAGGGAACTCTTTAATGAGACATTTCCCGCAAAACCAAATCAAGTGACATAGTAGTAGACATGGGTTACATGTAGATACAACATTTGTCAATTGAAAATATATTAGCCTTACTGTTGTTGACATGGACAAAAATAACAAATAAACGCGCTGATCTGTAAAACATATTTTTTTTTAATTGAGTTACACAATTATATGTTCAAAACTGGTTTTTTTTCTGATTTTATAGATAATTGACGTTGCGTCGATTATCTCACAACTGAATATAAGTCAAACAAATGTGTGAGTTAGCGGCCAAATTACTCACCAATCACCACAAGAATAATCGTTTATTATGTAAAAGTTAGTCATTATTGTTTCATCCAAATCCTATTTGGAGTGAGCCAAGACTCTGTGTTGAAGGCTGTAATGGTTAACATTTTACAAATTGTGACTTGGATGGAGATCTGTCTCATTGGCACTTATATCACATCTTCTTTTATCTAGTTCAATATGTGACAGTCCGCAGGAAGAAATGTTATTTAACCTGGACACTTTTCCCGATCAGTCTTTGCTATTATTCCTTAATGCCGTCAATCTCCGGCGCAGAGATCACATATCCGTTCCGATCAATACTTTGTAACAATACACTCAATATGAATTTTTTTTATTATATTTTCAGATCACAATTATGTTATTATAACCTGATCATAGGAGGTTTATCTAGAAACATGAGAAGCATTACAAGCCTGTATAGATTATACACACAAATGGAATAGACTCTCACTTTAAAAGAACTTACAAACAAGACTTAAGAACTCATAAAAAAAAAAATGATTCATGTTTCAATAAGTGAATTGGAGTGATTCTAATTGCACATGAAAATTTGTGTGCATCTAATACATGTATTAATTGCAATGAATTTTATTAATTGTTGTTTTGAAAATGTTGTATGTCTTCTTAAATCTATCATGAACATATTGTTGTTAACAATTAAAATAGAAATAAAGAATACATTTTATCAGTTTCAGCCAAGTAGTATGGAAATATAAATGTCCTTCACATTGTTTACATTTTTAAAACTTCAAAAAAGCCTTTTGCTTTATACTACTCATAACTTCAGTAATGTTCAGATTTAACTTTTCCCCTAGATTTAAGCATATGAATTCAAGGAAATAATGGGTATTAGTCCATTGGACAGCATTCCAAAACACAAAATTCTAAATAAAAGACTTCAGTTACAAATAAAGATCTGCCATCAACAAAAAGAAAACGTTCATACACATGTAACAGTTGTCTTGCAAAAAAAAATACAATGGGTTAAATGCATCTTAAACTGGATACATGGACATCATGTCTGTGCCTGATTAAATGGTTGTATTGATGCATAAGAAAGTTCAGTAATATTAACTCTTACAATGACAATTATTTCATGACCCCACACAATGAACTTGCAGAGGGGATAATATTTTTGACCCATGCATTTGTCTGTCTGTCTGTCAGTCCTGGTCTTCAACAACTTGTCATCACAAATCCTCTGAAAACACACAACAGAACTTCATGAAATTTTATAGATGTGCATATCAACAGGAAATTGTGATTCAATTGTTTTTCTAGAAGTTATCCTCTTTGAACTTATTGGCCTCAATATACTTCTGCAACAGTTTTTCATTGCAAATTCTATGAAAACTCACAAGAGAATCTTATTAAGCTTTGTAGACAACAAGGACATACTAGGTAGATATGCATATCGACAGGAAATTATGATTCAATTTTTTTTCTAGTACTTAACATGCTTAAAGAGGAAGATTTTTATCAGTTGACTTATGTAAAGTTATGACTGAACTTATGAATCTGGTGAGATTTTGTTTTTCCAGTGACAATGTGGGGACGTGGGGTATGTGAATGTGCTCACAATGGTTTTTCAATTTATTCTAAATTCAATATGGCATGTATTACAAGATGAAAAATTCAAGCTAAATGTAGCTTCCAGGTTTTGTTGGCTTACTGAATAAAAAATATGAGATGTGTTTGTTGCCAGTGAGACAATATTTTTTTAGCAGTGATAATTGGGTCCAGAATCTTTTTCAACTTGAAATAATAGCAATTGATTAACAGTACATACATTCATCACTGGTTTAATGCACACAACTCCAATATCAATTCTTGATAATGCCAAGAGTATCAGGACATAATTTGGGTGTAACAGCTACCAAGGTATCTGTTAGCTTAAAACCCAGTCCCCAATCATGTATATTAATAATAGATATTGGTTAATGTGCAGTAAAAGTCAAGATTATATGATACTAGAGAGAAGGAGTCAAAATGCAAGAATAAAAGTAGAGTAATAAAAACATTGTCATTATTTGGTCATGTGTTATACTGCAAGATTCAGAATTTGAAAGAATTATTTCATATAGGTGTCTATGTACTGTAGAATGCTTGCACAAGCATAGGCTTCATAAAAGCAAAGCAATATATTTTCTCATTTGGTAGCAGGAACTTTTATTAAGATAGGAACAACCCCACCAAGCTATGAGAGGCTGTCCCTATGACAAAGGGTTATGCTGTTATACATGTACATGTATCACAGAGGTTTGTTAATATTTGCCATTTATCTTTTTTTAATGGAAGTTTAATGGATTCCTAATGGTATGGATACATTGGGCCATACAAAAGAATGTGTTTGCTTGCCCTAATCCTACCTAACCAGAAAATAGCTGCCCAATCAAAATCTTTTATTGTCCTGATTTGAAGAAAAATGTTTTTTTAATCAAATAGGCAGGAAGACTAATAAACATCTGATACTTCAATTTCTTTTTGTTGGAAAAAAAAAGGAAATGCCTACCTACCTACCCACTGTCTCGACCTTTGAATGTAGGGTTTGGGCAAACCAAAATATTTTTAAGTGTGGCCTTGTAGTAATATCTAGCACTTTATTCCAGATTTCCCAACCTTAGATCTTCTTAATTTCTAAATTTGTTCTTTTTGCAAAAACTTTGGAACACAGGGAGGGGTTTTGTTACAATTTGCTGGGCATGTTGGGTTTACTTTTAATCTATACAATTTAAAAACCGAAAAAAATTACAAGGGTGGAACCTCCTTTACGACTTTGTTTCAAATCATTGTTTCAATAAGACTTTCACTTACATGTACTTTGTTCCCACTGGATAATTTGTCTCCTCAGTGGCGGATACGATCCAGAACTTTTCATAAAGGGGGAAAAGGGGGGGGGGGGGGGGGGGTATCTGACTGAC
Organism: Mytilus edulis; assembly: GCA_019925275.1. Taxonomy (NCBI): domain Eukaryota; kingdom Metazoa; phylum Mollusca; class Bivalvia; order Mytilida; family Mytilidae; genus Mytilus; species Mytilus edulis. Next base: position 83,588,523 of record CM034361.1, read on the forward strand.
CACTCCTGTCATGCTTCAGCGATTCCCTATATAACCAACCAATTTTTTCTCAAGAAAAGGGAGGGCAAGCCCCCTGGATCCGCCTATGCTTCTATGTCTATCACTCTATGACATGTCACGAAAATGAAGTGTGATTTTTGGGGGTTTCTTATGTATATATGAACCCGGCAAATTGTAACAACCCCCTGTGGATTACACAGAGCTGCTAAGTGGACAACTACCATCAAGGACCAGGATCAAAAGTGGTAACCGAGTGATAAAAAACTTGAAAGACTCAAGATTGCTGTACATGTAGTCTGTCGGCAAAATTCATAGAATTTCTTCTTTTTTCGCTTCAAATATACTCCTCATAGTTACCAGGATTGAAATTTTGTGTTTGCGTCAGATGCACGTTTCGTCAAAGTAATTTTAAATCTTCAATTTGGCGAAAATCCTATTTGAAGGAGATGAAGCGATGAGATGATTCTCATAATTTCCGCCATCGCCACTTTACCTGATTACTCCTAACCTTCCGCATAAAAAATTTCGACAGTCCTCGCTAGGTTGTGTATCACGCAAGGGACTTTGCAGAAAATACCGAATGCTTGTCGGAGGAAATTTCCTCATGGGGTCGGACAATGTATGGCAGAGGTCATATTAAGTGCAGTATTGCAAAGCATGTATGGAACGGATATGAACTCTGCGCCGGAGATTGTAATGCCGTATGCTTATCTAAGAAGCACTTGAGGCGAATCGGCTTCCGCGAGACCACTGAAGCGGTCAACATTATAAATATTAGTTCGCAGTGTAGGGTATTATGTCTCACTACGTGTAATATGGTAAACATCCGATACAATGTGTTGATATACTTAATACAATAAAGTTATCTTTAACAATATGAACCAAAAACTTTATTCGCCTTAAAAAGTACGTAGTATTTGCCACGTACGGGACGCGTAATAAATTAATGTTTTTTCAATATTCTCTAATTTTTAATGTAAAGCCATATATAACATTGTATTTCATCTTTGGTGGATAGTCGACCTCATAACAGTCATACCAAATTTTATCATTCTTATACAAAAATATAATTATCGGACGGTCTGAAGTGACGAAATCAAATGTTTTGCTTTGAGATAGAGTTTTGATAAAATTATAATTGTTTCGTGTTTTCGTTAATACTAAATTTGAAAAAAAATCTATGATTTGGACAAAGAGTAAATAATATGTTTAAAATTTTAAATATTGTTTTCCTGGTACAAACAAAAAAGACAAAAATACATAAACCCGTAACATGATGTTAAGGTTTTGAGCGTTTTCGTTGAAATAAGAAAATACTCAAATAAGACCAACTTGCGGAAGAGTCAAAATGTTGCTCATTATTCGGTTTGCTATGTTGTGTTTTGTATACTGTTGTTTATCTTCGTACATTTTTGATAGCTTTGTGTTCGCTTTTTCTTGGCATTGTGAATTCGTTTATAATTACTTATGGATATGGCTATCCCTTCGGTACAAAATTGTATCTTGCGCTTCTCTATTATACAATACATATATATTAACACGATGTGATAACTTTAAAAAAAAATGATATTCTAAAGTACTAAGCTAGGAAAGACATCGACACAACAAACTATGAACCTATCTAAAAGAGAAAAACAACGGCCTGATTTATGTTCAGAAAACCGGCGAATGTTAGTGCAACTTGAAAGTAAACTTACGAAGATGTGATAACGTAAAATTTAGAAGACTTTAAAAAAAACCTGTAAAAAAATGATATATACATAATGATACATGAAACAAATGGCCATTAATTCATTTTTTTAATATAATATTATTATATTTTTAGCTACTAATAATTTAAACACAAACCTGATTTTTTTAATATCATCCATGTTAAAAGCACCACACATTTGAAAGTCCGAAATATGTCCATCCTACATGTTTAAAGTATATACATATTATAAACTCAAAGTACGTTCTTGTCACGGATGATTTCACAAAATATATCTTCGATACAATATATCATTTTGTATGTTTCACGAACCTTGCCTAATTCAGGCGTGTGGTTTTATTAAATTGATTCCTATTCATATTTTTGTGTTGCATGTTGAATTTGAACACATAACAATTATTAAAGACCGCTGCGTTTTATCTATTTATTTCAATAACTCCTACTGCGCTGGTATTTTGATGCATTCACAACAAATTCGTGTAATAAGTGCCGCAATACTTTTTGAACAGTTGCTAGCATTTTAATATTAAAAAGATAACTTGAAGATTAAACATACATACGTATCAATCAACATGTTTATTGAAATTTCAAAGGAATCAGATTTCAGTTTTTAAATATTCTTTATCATGTTGTTAAGCCAAATTTTAAATCGTATTTCATAATATGATATACTGGATATATTAATGTATGTAAATAAGAATTACATCACTTGTAGATCAAAGTTCGAGGAGCAAACCATGTTGTGAAAAGAATTTAGTAGAGTCTATTTTATTCGATATAATATAAACTCGTATAATTATTCACCAGAGTTACATGCGTCGTATGAGGGTCTAAAGGATCTTCATTTTTTATGCCCCATTTATAGGCATTCTATTTTTTGGTCTGTGCGTCCGTTTGTCCGTTCGTCCCACCTCAGGTTAAAGTTTTTGATTGAGGTACTTTTTGATGAAGTTGAAGTCCAATCAACTTGAAACTTAGTACACATGTTCCCTATGATATGATCTTTCTAATTAGAGATTTACCCCCATTTTCACGGTCCATTAAACATAGAAAATGATAGTGCAGATGGGCATCCGTGTACTATGGACACATTCTGTTCGTTTATGTTTTGTCAATTTTTCTCTTTCTTTATTTATCCGGTTCTCTTTTCTTCATTCTCTGTATTTAAACACCCTGTTAATCTCTATTCTTCAATTTTTCTCATTTTTAAAAACAAATTCCGGCCCATCATTCTTTTTACTGTAAACCCTTCCCCTACCCTCGCGTGTTTCAAGAAAGTAAACATGGTATTGTTTTATATTACTAAAATCATTGGCGAGACAAGACTGTTGATTGCCTACCGTCCAGTGGCAAATATTTCATATATATTTATGGCAATATCCCTTTCAGATTTGAATTATTGTATTTATCTCATATGTATCAGGGCATGTTCTGTTTCCGTGGATGTTCAGTAATTTTCGTTTGTTGATGTGGTTCATAAGTGTTGCTCTGCTCTCGTTTTCTATAAAGATTAGACCGTTGGTTTTCTAGTTTGAATGATTTAACCTAGTAATTTTTGGGGCCTTGATACAGTGGAGATCAGTTCTAACCTCTCATAAATTCTGTCAGAATCTGTCAGGAGAACTGTTCTAGAACAGTATGTAGAACTGTCAGCCTGACACCTTTTAGTCAGTTCTAGGTTAGAACTGTTCTAGCTAGAACTGATTTGGTCAGTTCTACCTAGAACTGATTTGGACAGTTCTAGCTAGAACTGATCTTGACAGTTCTACCCTAGAACAGTTTTAGACAGTTCTAGCTAGAACTGACCAAATATTTGGTCAGTTCTACTTCTAGAACAGTTCTACGGTTAGAATTGATTTCAAATTCTACGGCTAGAATTGATTTATAAATTCTACAGCCAGAATTAATTTATAAATTCTACGGCTAAAATTGATTTATAAATTCTACGGCTAGAATTGATTTATAAGTTTTAAGAAATATTTGTCTTAATATAAAGGCTTCGGCAAAATAGCGATTAATATTATATAAAGTTTTGCTATTTTGCCGGTTTTATTTCAGATTTATAATCGGCAAGAGAACATGTTTAAGACCGCCATATTCTGCATGTATGTCAGTGCCTGTTCCAAGTCAGGAGCCCGTAATTCAGCGATTTTCTTTTGCTGATGTGTAGTATAAAATATTTGTTTTTCTTTCATTTTTTGTACATAAATTAGGCCGTTAATTAGTATTATGGGGGGGGGGGGGGGGGGGGGGTTATTATTTGAATTGTTTTACATTTTTTGTTCTGGGAGTCAGGATGGCTCGTTATCACATAACAAAATTATCCTCATTAACCAAATGTAATATCTGTTTACGAGTAGTTTTCATACCTCGGACGGACCTGTTTAACAAAAATCCTTTGACCACATCAATCTAAACTGACTTTATTTGCTCTTCAGTCTTTCTGCAAATCTATATAGCTGCACAGTACTTAATTTTAGGTCAAGAGGGACTGTACTATACAAGTTACAGCAATATTGGAAAACAATTTTGTTCGCATCAATTTATAGTGCCAGCATGCAGGGGCAGATCCAGACATTTAAAAAAAAGGGGGGGGGGGTTTCCAACTATATGTTCAAATTCAAAAGCATTGATCGTCAAAAAAAAGGGGGTTCCAACTCCTGACCCCCCCCCCCCCCCCCTTGATCAGCCAATGAGCATGTCCTCTTTTTATTCAAAATATTGAATCATAAACAAATATCAGTACTTCAGACTGAGTCCTATAATAAAATCTTTTGACCGCATCAACCGAATCTTACCATATTTGCTTTTTTTTATGTAAATCTAAATAGCTGCACGGTAATTCAGTTATAATTTTAGGTCAAGAGGGACTGTAGTATATAAATAACTACAATATTGGAATTGAGAGTGCCAGCATTTCCTATTTTTATTCAAAATATCGCATCAGAAACAAATATCAGTCATGTCAGTAGTTTTCATACCTCAGAATGACAGTAACATGTAATCATGTGATAAAATTATTTGTCTGCATCAATCAAAACTGATCATATTTGACCGCATCAACCAAAACTGACCATATTTGACCGCATCAACCAAAACTGACCATATTTGCTCTTTTTTATGTAACTCTTATAGTCGCATAGTAAATCTGTAATATTTTTATGTAAGGATGGATTGTAAAATCATGAAAATACAAATGATAGAAATATGGGAACACAATGCTACCTAATTTCATTTGCATCAATTTAGAATGCCAGTATGTCCTCTTTTTATTCAAAATATTGCATTATAAACAAATATCAGTAGTTTTTATACCTCAGACTGACTGGTATAACAAAATAATTTGTCCGCATCAACCAAAACTGACCATATTTGCACTTTATTATGAACATGATGTGAATCTTAATAGCCGCAAAGTAAATCATGTATATTTTTATATCAGGATGGATTGTTTAATAAAAATGAAAGCAATATTGGAAAATAAAATTATGCTCACATCAGTTTATAGTGCCAGCATGTCCTCTTTTTCATTAAAATTTTGAATCGTAAACTAATTTCAGTAGTTTTAATATCTCAGACTGACTCATGAATATAACAAAATTATTTGTCGCATCAACCAAAACTGACCATATTTGACAGCATCAACCAAAACTGACCATATTTGACCGCATCAACCAAAACTGACCATATTTGACAGTATCAACCAAAACTGACCATATTTGACAGCATCAACCAAAACTGACATTATTTGACAGCATCAACCATAACTGACCATATATATATGTGACAGCATCAACCATATAATTCAAATGACAGCAATATCAATGAATATTGGAACACATTGGCTACAAAAAAAATTCCACATCAATTTAGAATATCAGCAAGTCCTCTTTTTATTCAAAATATTGAATTGTAAACAAATTTCAGTGGTTTCGATATATCAGACTGAGTGAGAGTTGTTTTAACAAAATTATTTGACCGCATCAACCAAAACTGAACTTATTTACACTTTATCATGTATATGGCCTCATTGTAAACATGGTAAACCAATGTTATTTCTATGTGAGGACGGATCGTATGATAAAAATGACACCAACTTTGAAACACAATACACCTTATTGCTAATCCTGGCTGACCCGGCCTCTTTAACTTTTGAAGCATACAACAATGACTTTTCCATTGTGGCGTCAGATATTTTGTTTTATGACGTCAAAATTTTACGGGAACCTGTGTGATATCCAGTAATGGCAGACACATTGCGACAAGGTGTATTTATACCATATCTAAGAATTTAGCGCGCCGTTATTTCCTCTCTGTATATCCATAATAATGAACCGTCATTAAACATGCTAAAGTGACTTTATAACATGTTTTAGTCAGTAGTTTGTGATGGGTTTTTTTTTTAAACAAAACTATTTAATGGCATCATCCAACACTCACATGACTGATTCATATACTTTATTTTAAAAATAAAATAAAAAGTACATGTATGGGAAGTTCTCTTCTTGGAATATAGTATACTGTTAATATAATTTGAAGAAGGCAAAGAAAAATGCATGATTTTGTTTGTAGCCGAACGTCCAGGGGCAAATGTTTCATTCATGTTCAGATCCAGTATATATTTCTGAGTTCCAGACTCCCAGATATCATTTATTTATATAATAAATCGTTATGGATAAGTTTGGCTAAGACGAGATGGTGCAAATGTATATATAGTTTTTTAACGTTACACAACACTTTTTTCATTAATATCCCATAATTCATCCACTGTACAATTTTCGTTTGAACATTTGTCAAAACAGAATTATAAATGAATGTAAATCCAAGGCAAACAAGGTAAATTACGATTAAAATTCCATGAATTAAATCAAGGAATTGTATATTTAAAAGGAATGGAAACGCGGCTCGAGATCAATCGGGATTCCAACAGCGCACCCGCAGAGTTATAAACCATGTCTGGCTCAGGCGGAAGTATGATGAATAATATAAAAAATCATGACGGAGTTCCATTTCCTGTCATATAAATCGGTCTTTTAATTCACGGGGTCATCTTGCTTGAGACGATATAAATGAGAGAGAAACCCGAAATCAAGAATAAACTTTTATTCCTAGCAAAAAGTAAGGCCTTAGGTATCATTTTAATGCCTCATCAAACATACGTTTGTAATATTGTATTGAGTAAATTCTCATTAGAATAGACCTCGGTCTTGAAAATTGAGGGAGTTTCATCCGGATTACTAAACAAGAAATACTGTGTTTTGATTTTTTTCTAAAAACTTGAAAACTGCGAAGTGCAAAAGAAAACAGTTGATATCATTATGAAGCTGAAACCTTATTCTATCGCTTAGGCTCTTTTTGAAGTTTCTTGTAACTTTTAAGAATTTTCTACGATTTTTCGAAATTTCAGTTTTGAGTTTCAATATTCTGTCAAAATATGTCTATCAATCTGGGAGTGCACTACGCTTTCTTTATTATATTGGAAAGTAGAAAGAAAAAAGTGAGAAAATGAGATATCATTTTAAAGAAGGAATATTTTTCTACAGTTTGATCTAAATTACGAATGCTAAATGTAATTGGTACAATATATATGATTTTATTTCGAAACATGTTGAAAATTTGAAGTTGTGCGTCAACAAATACATCGACACTTTGTATTTTGGTATAAGTTAAATAACTACTTGAAATAGATGTGACATTGACATATAATTTAAAAGCTTAGTCTTTTTTCTATCGCATAGTGTTGGTTTTATGAAAATGGTGATAAAAACGAATTAGCTATGATTTTTCAAAATCCCATGTTTATATTTCACATTGACGCCATTTTGTTTGAAATAACAGACAAGATATATATAAAAGACACACGATTGGGATTTATTGTGCCTTAATATACCATGTACGATGTTATGCATTTCAAGTTTTTTTGTCAAATGCTGCTTTAGATACTAAATCGTTGTTTAGAATGCAGTTTGCCATTATAAAGCGTTGCCGCAAATTACCATACGAAACAGCAAAACTGTTCCTTCCTTTTTCTCCCAGAGCAGTAGTCTATAGGCCGCAAAAGTATTCCTTTGGTGTTTAAATAAATAAAATGCGAATGTGGGAAAGTTTGAACTGTTTCTAATTAGAAAATTTATTGCATCTCTGCATAATTTAGCATTAATTAACAGGTGAGCTCGACATTATTAATTTTTAACATCTTAAAAGTATGTAAGACCAGAGACAAATTAGCTTATCATTGATACATGATATATTATACCTGCAAATTGGAACATCCTGCATGCCGTTGTTTATTATAACACCTGTAATCTGAGTTCTTTTATCTAGATAATATACTGCAGTTGTTAAAATTTTCCTTCCTTCATAATAATTTATTAACTTCTTTCTTTAACAGTCATTTAGTTACATTTTTAAAATGTTCTTTATTTTGCATGAAAACTTTTAAACACTCGTAAAATGTCCGATATCATCTGATTATGACATACCTTCATGAAATAATACGATAAAAAAAAATTGAATAATAAGTTTTTTATTACTAACTTTGCATTTGGTTGTATTGTTATATTTTTTTTTCTTGGATTAATTTATTTTTCGTTTCATGATTTATCACTTACTAGCTACTTTACCACGTTCGTACTACACAATGTAAGTACCGTTACTCTACAATTATAGAATGTGTATTTCGAATTATCTTCAAAAATAACAATAATATGATTAATTTTACGCCAAGCAAATTGAAACAGAATGCCCCTTAGAATGATGTTTTAGTCATTATTTTTTATTACAGAAACATGCCTAAGAAGAAAAAAATATCATTGTCAAGTTAGATAACTAGTGTCAGATTAAATGACCACGTTCGATAACTTCTACCAGATAAGTAATGAGCCAGTTAGAGCGATGGGGTGTAATTAACACCCGGTCAAAGCAAGAGATGCATCATAATATTTTCTTTGAAGTCGGCCGCGTTTCCATTCCTTTTAAATATACAATTCCTTGATTAAATGTAGAGTTTTATTTAGGAGACTGTTAAAAACGGGAACGAAGAAACGTAAACAATGATGTTTCCGTATGCAATCTTATAAAAATATCTCCGATGAGTTGGATAACCTTCTATTCACTTCGATATTTGTACATGTAACGTAATACAAGTCGTTTGATCAGTAAAAAAATATAGAAAATCTGCTATTTAATATATAGCAAAGTAATTGGAAGTGATTTATTTCTTCTAAATTCTAAAGTGCCCTTACTGCAGTGACGTCATTTAGAACTGTTCTACAGTCCTGACTGATTAAGTCAGTTCTGCTGACAGTTCTACGGTTAGAAGTGATTTAGACAGTTCTACCTAGAACTGATCCTGACAGTTCTACCCTAGAACTGATCCTGACAGTTCTACCTAGAACTGATTTAGTCAGTTCTACCTAGAACTGATTCTGACAGTTCTACTTAGAACAGTTCTAGGGTAGAACTGTTCTAGGTAGAATGTTCTAGGACAGGTTAGAACAGTCCTATGACAGAATATTCTGACAGTTCTAATGAGAGGTTAGAAGTGATCTCCACTGTAGCTTACTGTTCGGTGTGAGCTAATGATCCGCGTTGAAGACCGTACTTTGACCTATTATGATAATTTTTTCTTTTAAAAATGTTACTTGGATTGAGAGTTGACTCATTGGTACGCATAACACATATTCTTTTAGCTATATATAACACAATAGAGAATGGAAATGGGGGATGTGTTAAATAGACAGCAATCCGACCAAGGAGCAGAAAACAGCCGAAGGACAACAATGGGTATTCAACACAGCGACAATTTACAATAGCGGACTTCATCTTGTCCATAAACGAAAATGTGTACTAGCACAGTGAAAACGAACGTCATACGTAACTTCAAAACATATAAATGAATTTAAATTAAAATTCATACAAGACTAACAAAGTTTTTAGGACCTCAAAAGGTGTTATTTTGGACGGTGGTGACTTTTTTTTGTTTTACGTAAAATGAATGCACTCAGTCTGGACCTATGCATTAGACGTGTACAGTGCATAACAGGTGTCAAGACGTTTTCAACTACTATCATATGACAATACTCAGAACCAATGCCGAATTCAGAAACCTGGAAATCACATTTTTTTGTCCGAGAATGCAAATTGAAGATTGCGCTTTATTTCGTTAGCAGATCAAACTTATTAAATATGAGATATCGAGATACTTTATAAAATACGTGTTAACCAAATTCTTAAGTTATGGTATACTAAACTCGTAGTAGCCCATACTTGTAGCATGTTTACATTTTGTGTTTTTAGAAATTGGTACTAGTATTGGAAAGTATTCTAATGTCCTGTCATGACCTGTATAATAGAAGATGAAGGTCGGGGAAATTTGGACTGCCACTGAAAATCAGAGTATATAGATAGTCAAAGTGACTGCATCAATTGAGTTGTTGTAGTACTTATAATAAATTGAGAGATTGCAGTAAAAACTTAAATATAACTCTATCTGATAATTAATCTGATGAAAAATTACTCTAAAAGACAGGCAAAAATACCAGAGAGTCGTTCAAACTAATAAGTAAAAAATAAACTGACAACGCCATGACTAAAAAAAACAACTGTTACAGGCAAACTAAGTACATAAAACACAATAAAGTATGCTAAAACTGAGCAACACGAACCGTAAAAAATGGGTAATCTAATTAGATACCCCTGGAGAGTAAAAGATTCTGCTCCACACTCGGCACCCGTCGTGTCAAACTCCCCGGCAGTTCCAGTTCCGATCCGCATACGGGCCCGAATACTACTCTACACATTGATGGAGGTAAGCGGAAGAAGGGATCCCGTAGACCGCCCTACGTCACGATAAATGAATTATGCATATTCTATTTATAGGCTATTTTTAAACGATTCGGAAAATACTAATGCTAAAAATAGAATTTTCTTAACATGTAAAACTATCTTAAAAAAACGATGCAAAATCATTAACTTTCATGGAGAGCGGTAGAGGCTTATTTTCGTGGTACGTGATTGGGTTATTTTATTTCACGTTCATTGTGTTTTTACTTTTTTATTTTACGTTTAGTAGTGCAAAACAGCGAGGTGTTCAACATGTTCTGCTTATGTAATTTTTATACGTGCTTCGTGATTCAAATGCTTATTTTGCGTGCTCAGTATATAAAAAAAAAACACTAGACAGGGATCGTTAACATGGACAAGAACGAAGTTGATTTAATTTTGTTTCCGTGATAAGAAACGATAAGGCGGTAAGGCAAATGATGTTGTTCCTTTATTTGCATTTTAAAAGTTCAGAATATCTTTATATATATACTTTTTTAAAAGCTGTAAATTATTTATATCATAAATGTGTACACACTAAATAGGGATTATTAAGTAAACAGAGAGTTCATATATACAAGAGGACAGTGACTCAGTCACAAAAGGTTCACCTTAAAGTCTTTATTTTTTTGTAAAGACTTGCAAATGTCCCATGCACGTGATCACATGGCTTTGAATATACTATGGAGTTAATAATATTTTTATTATCTGCTTAAAAGAGTACTTTGATGTAGGCAAATTGAAAAAAAAACATATAGCTTACACGTTCTTAGACACGAGACATTACCTTTACGGGGTGTGAGGGGTGGTGGTAGTGGGGGTGGGGTGGGGTTGCTGGTCTTCGTTTCCCCTGTTATTTGTTTATAATGAAGCTACATGTTCTAGGGTGTTCTACGGGATCTTCTGGGCTGTCTACATGATACCCTGTTGTCTGAACCTTATATTTCTAGTTATAGAACGTGCTATAGGATTGTTTATCATGTATATAGCAAAGGACGTTCTACACGATCCCCTGTTGTCTGAACATTATATATAAACTATAGAACGTTCTATAGGATACTCTATTGTTTGTTTTTGATCTATCTATTAGAGGACTTTTTACGGGATCCCAGTGGTCGGTCTGTGTGATCCCCTGCTTTCTCAACATTATGTATCTACTATAAGACGTTCTACAGGATCCCCTGTTGTTTGTTTTTCAAGTATTTACTATAGGGCGTTCTACACGATCCCCTGGTCGGTCTACGGGATCCCCTGTTTTCTCAACATAATATATCTACTATAAGACGTTCTATAGGATCCCCTATTGTTTGTTAATCAAGTATATACTAAAGGGTGTTCTACAGGATCCCCTGGGCGGTCTTCAGGATCCCTTGTTGTCTGAACATTACATATCTACTAAAGGACGTTCTATAAGACCCCTGTTGATTGTTTTTCATGTTTATACTATAGGGCGTTCTACAGGATCCCCTGGGCGGTCTAAAGGATCCCCTGGGCGGTCTAAAGGATCCCCTGTTGTCTTTACATTATATATCTACTATAGGACGTTCTATAGGATCCCCTATATTGTTTGTTTATTATTTATATACTAAAGGGCGTTATACCGGATTCCCTGGGCGGTCTACAGGATGCCCTGTTGATTGTTTTTTTATGTTTATACTATAGGGCGTTCTACAGGATCCACTGGGCGGTCTACAGGATCTACGTTTGTTTAAAAATATATATCTACTATAAGACGTTCTAAAGTATCCCCCGTTGTTTGTTTTTCAAGTATATACTATAGGGCGTTCTACACGATCCCCTGGTCGGTCTACGGGATCCCCTGTTTTCCCAACATAATATATCTACTATAAGACCTTCTATAGGATCCCCTATTGTTTGTTAATCAAGTATATACTAAAGGGCATTCTACAGGATCCCCTGGGTGGTCTTTAGGATCCCTTGTTGTCTGAACATTATAAATCTACTAACGGACGTTCTATAAGACCCCCTGTTGATTGTTTTTCATGTTTATACTATAGGGCGTTTTACATGATCCCCTGGGCGGTCTACAGGATCCCCTGTTGTCTTTACATAATATATCTACTATAGGACGTTCTATAGGATCCCCTATATTGTTTGTTTATTATTTATATACTTAAGGGCGTTATACCGGATCCCCTGGGCGGTGTACAGGATGCCCTGTTAATTGTTTTTTATGTTTATACTATAGGGCGTTCTACAGGATCCACTGGGCGGTCTACAAGATCTAAGATTGTTTAAAAATATATATCTACTATAAGACGTTCTAAAGTATCCCCCGTTGTTTGTTTTTCATTTATATACTATAAGGGGGTTCTACAGGATCCCCTGGGCGGTCTACAGGATCCCCTGTTTTCTCAACATAATATATCTACTATAAGACGTTCAATAGGATCCCCTATTGTTTGTTAATCATATATATACTAAAGGGCGTTCTACAGGATCCCTTGGGCGGTCTACAGGATACCCTGTTGTCTTTACATTATTTATCTACTATAGGACGTTCATAAGACCCCCTGTTGATTGTTTTTCATGTTTATACTATAGGGCTTTCTATATGATCCCTTGGGCGGTCTGCAGGAAACTATGGTTGGTCTGCAGGAATCCCTGTTTTTCAACATAATATAGGTACTATAGGACGTTCTATAAGACCCCCTGTTGATTGTTTTTCATGTTTATACTATAGGGCTTTCTATATGATCCTTTGGACGATCTGCGGGAAACTTTGGGTGGTCTGCAGGAATCTCTTTTTTTTCAACATAATATATGTACTATAGGACGTTCTATAAGACCCCCTGTTGATTGTTTTTCATGTTTATACTATAGGGCGTTCTAAAGGATAACCTGTTTTCTCAACATTATGTATTTACTATATATAAGACGTTCTATAGGATCCCATGTTGTTTGTTTATCATGTATATTCTAAAGGGCGTTCAATAGGATCCCCTAGGCAGTCTACAGGATCCCTTTTTGTCTGAACATTATATATTAACTATAGAACGTTCTATTGGATACCCTATTGTTTGTTTTTGATGCATCTAATAGAGGACTTTTTATGGGATCCCTTGGTCGGTCTGTGTGATCCCCTGCTTTCTCAACATAACTTATCTACCACAAGACGTTCTACAGGATCCCCTGTTGTTTGTTTTTCAAGTATATACTATAGGGCGTTCTACAGAATCCCCTGGTCGGTTAACGGCATCCTCTGATTTCTCAACATAATATATCTACTATAAAATGTTCTATAGGATCCCCTATTGTTTGTTAATCAAGTACATACTAAAGGGCGTTCTACAAGATCCCCTGGGCGGTCTTCAGGATCCCCTGTTGTCTTTACATTATATATGTTCTAAATGGCGTTCTATATATAAGACCCCCTGTTGATTGTTTTTCATGTTTATACTATAGGGCTTTCTATATGATCCCTTGTGCGGTCTGCAGGAAACTTTGGGCGATCTGCAGGAATCTTTGTTTTTCAACATAATATATGTACTATAGGACGTTCTATTGATTGTTTTTCATGTTTATACTAAAGGGCGTTCTACAGGATACCATGGGCGGTCTATAGGATCCCCTGTTGTCTTTACATTATATATCTACTATAGGACGTTCTAAAGGATCCCTATATTGTTTGTTTATTATTTATATACTAAAGGGCGTTCTACTAGATCCCCTGGGCGGTCTACAGGGTGCCCTGTTGATTGTTTTTTTATGTTTATATTATAGGGCTTTCTACAGTATCCCCTGGGCGGTCTACAGGATCCCCATTTGTTTAAAAATATATATCTACTATAAGACGTTCTAAAGTATCCCCCGTTGTTTGTTTTTCATTTATATACTATAGGGCGTTCTACAAGATCCCCTGGGCGGTCTCATACCTGTCAACCTCTGAAAATGAAAAGTCAGGTCATGACCTGCATTGAGAAAAAAAATCTCAGGTCATAACGCGTACGACATTTTGCGGGCTCAATTGAAGAACAAAAATATGTTTACATATAATTTATATAGTCAATATGTATATGAAACAGTTAGAACATGTATACAAGTTTATTTCAGACTATTGTTATATTCCATAGTAGCAGACTTGGCATTCTTTAAAAGAACTGCACTTGGTTTCAGTTCATAGCAATGCAAATGTGTATTCATTTTACAAGAAAGAAGAGCACACAGTGTATCCTTATTAAGATCAGCCCTAAACTCTGTAGCTATTTTCTTTACTAAAGAAAATGCCCTCTCACTGTCTGCATTGCTGTTTGGCAAAACCAGTAATGTTTTAGTAAGTTTTGTCAAAACAAAAAATCTTGGCTTGTTAAGAAAAATGTCATGCAACTTGGACATTTCTCCCCAAAATGTACCAATGTCAGTTTCAGGGGAAGTGCAAAGTGGAAGTTCATCTAATGGGGTCAACTGATAGTCACTGAACTCATCTTGTAGCTTGTTGAAAATATCGTTACATAGCTCAGGTAAACAGTCCTACATTTTGACTTTTGGTTACATTGAAAAAGACCGATAAAACCGAAGGTCGTATTACTTCTAAATACCGGAAACAATTCCGGTCAGAAATCCGGGTGAAACGGGTAATGTTAGAAATTCCCGGGACCCGCCGGGTAAAGAAAAACTCCGGGTGAGAGGTGAAAATAACGGGTGTCACCCGCAAAAAACGGGTGAGTTGACAGGTATGCGGTCTACAGGATCCCCTGTTTTCTCAACATAATATATCTACTATAAGACGTTCTATAGGATCCCCATTTGTTTGTTAATAATGTATATACTAAAGGGCGTTCTAAAGGATCCCTTGGGCGGTCTAAAGGATACTCTGTTGTCTTTACATTATATATGTACTAAATGGCGTTCTAAGGGCTTTCTAAAGGATCACCTGTTTTCTCAACATTATTTATCTACTATGAGACGTTCTATAGGATCCCATGTTGTTTGTTAATCATTTATATACTAAAGGGCGTTCAATAGGATCCCCTAGGCAGTCTACAGGATCCCCTTTTGTCTGAACATTATATATTTACTATAGAACATTCTACAGGATCCCTTGTTGTTTGTTTATCATGTATATACTAAAGTGCGTTCAATAGGATCCCCTGAGCGGTCTACAGGATCCCCTTTTGTCTTTACATTATATATCTACTATAGTACGTTCTATAGGATCCCCTATATTGTTTGTTTATTATTTATATACTAAAGGGCGTTCTACCGGATCCCTGGGCGGTCTACAGGATGCCCTGTTGATTGTTTTTTTTTATGTTTATACTATCAGGCGTTCTACAGGATTCCCTGGGCGAAAAAAATATGGATCTGAGATAGGAAATTCTATAGGTTCCCCTGTTCTTTGTTTATTATGTATATATTATAGGGCGTTTATGATCCCTTAGGCGGTCTGCAAGATGCCCTGTTTTCTCAACATTATAAATCTATCATAGGACGTTCTTTAGGATCCCCTGTTGATTGTTTTTCATGTTTATACTATAGGCCCATCTACATGATCTCCTGTTGTTTGAGCATTTTATATTCTGCAGGATCCCCTGTTTGATTTGTATGCATCTAGGATAGAACCTTCTATAGGTTCCCCTGTTTTTTTAAACATGTATCTACTTTACGTATATACTAGAGGGCGTTTTATAGGATCCCCTGTTGTGTAATAGTCGTGTATCTGCATGCTGAAGGGCGTTCTATAGGATCTCCGGGGCGGTCTTTAGAATAACCTGCTGTTTGTTCATTATGTTTCTAGTATACGACGTTCTTTAAGATCCTCTGGGCTGTCTATATGTTCCCCTGTTGGTTGGTATTGTTTAATAATCGTGCATCTGCTATAGGGCGTTCTTTAAGATCCCGGGTCGGTCCATAGAACCTCTAGGTCGGTCTATAGGAGCCCTGTTGTTTGTTCATAATGTATCTATTGGAGGGCGTTCTACAGGATTCCCTGTGGTTTAATAATTGTGTATATGCTATAGGGTGTTCTATAGGATCCCGTTGTTAAGTAATCATGTATTTACTAGGGAGCGTTCTATGGGATCCCCTGTTGGGTCTATAGGATCACCTGTTGTGCAATATTCGTGTATCTGCTATAGGGCGTTTTATAGGATCCCCAGGGCGGTCTATAGGATCCCTGTTCGTTGTTCATGTATCTATAACATGGTGTACTATACGATACCCTGGGCGGTTTATAGGATCCCCGGGTCGGTCTTAGGATCCCCTCTTGTTTAGTAGTCCTGCATCTGCTATAGGACGTTCTTTGTTATCCCTTTCAAAGGGGGCATATTATATTGTTATTGTTCGTTTCTTTTTTTTCATTTCGTTTATAATATATCTTCTTAAGTGTATAATATATCTTATTGAATTAATAAGATATCCTATAAAGTATAAAAGCTATCTTTTAAAGTTGACAAGATATCTTATAAAGAGTAAATTATATAAAATATCTTATATATTATATATTATATGAGCTATCTTGTATATTATATATGAGAGAGAGATTTTATATATCATTTGAAATATCTGATATATTATATGAGCTATCTTGAAGTTAGAATAAATAGTAAAACGGCTTGCCATATATACTCATTGAATCTATTATCATTAATAGACAGTACATCATAAATATATCGGAAAGGGATATTAAAAGACGGGTCAATTTCTTTTCTCCTGTCTGTACAAATCCATAAGAATACGAAAACAAATAGAATTGCCATTGCGAGCAAAGGCGGATGTCATACTGTTATCAAGTTGCCAGACGACTTTGCCATTGCTAGGTTACCGTCAGCAATTTTGAAATAAAATTTTTACTAAAAAAACACAACTACCTACTGCTAGGTACATGTAGTTCTGAGGATCATACAAATTGTTGACACCTACTTTGTATATTGAATATCATGGTTCTATGCTCAGGAATACTAAAATTATATACAAAAAACATTAAAAAAAATACTGTTGACCAGCGTTTATAGTTATCGAGACCATCTTGGACCATCTCCTTATTAAAAAGCACAACTTTATATAATACATTATGCCATAATTCCATAAAGATGAATGTGTCTATCCTTTTCCGAGAATTTGTCGGGACAATAAAATTATGGGGAAAAAGAAAAGAAAAAGAAAAAAAACCCAACCAATAACAATATGCCCCCTCGACCTTTGAAAGGGATAACATAGAACGCCCTATAGCAGATGCAAGGTTATTAAACAATAGGGATCCTATAGACAGACACAGGGATCCTATAGAACGCACTATAGAATATGCGCAATTATCAAACAAAAGGGGATCATATAGACCGCCAAGGTATAAACAATAGGGGATCCTATAGACAGACCCTGGGATCCTGTAGAACGCACTATAGATTATGCGCGATTATTAAACAAAAGGGGATCTTATAGACCGCCCAGGGGATCGTATAGAACAACCTGTTATAGATAAATGATGAACAACCAACAGGGTATCCTACAGACAGTCCAGGGGATCGTATAGAACAACCTGTTATAGATACATTATGAACAAACAACAGGGGATCCTATAGACCGGCCCGGGGATCCTTTAGAACGCCCTATAGCAGATACACAATTATTAAACCACAAGGGATCATAAAGAACGCCTATATGAGCATATATATAACGCCCTCTAATAGATACATGATGAAAAAACTACAGGGCTCCTATAGACCGACCCTGGGATTTTATGGAACACCCTCTAGAAGAAACATGTTGAACAAACAACAGAGGATCTTATGGACCGACCCGGGGATCCCAAAGAATTCCCTATAGCAAATATGCGATTATTAAACAATACGGGGTCCTATAGAGTGCCCAGGGGATCCTATAGGACAACATGTTATAGATTCATGATTAACAACCAAAAGAAGATCCTATAGACCGCCCCGGGGAACCTATATATATAGAACGCCCTATAGCAGATACACGATTATAACACAACAGGTGATCCTATAGACCCAACAGGGGATCCCATAGAACGCTCTCTAGTAGATAAATCTAGTGAATACATGATAACCAAACAATGGGAGCCTATAGACCGCCCCGGGGATCCTATAGAACGCCCTATACAGATACACAACTATTAAACCAAAGGGGATCATATCGACCGCCCATGGGCGCATATATATAACGCCCTCTAATATATACATAAAAAACAAACAACAGTCTATCATACAGAACGTCCCATAGTAGATATATAATATTCAAACAACAAGGGATCCTGTAGAGCGTCCTTTAGTATGAATATAATGTTCAGACAACAGGGAATCCTGTAGACCGCCCAGGGGATCCTGTAGAACGCCCCTTAGTATATACACGATAAACAAACAATAGGGAATCATATAGAACGTTCTATAGTAAGTATATAATGTTGAAACAACAGGGGATCCTGTAGAACGCCCTTTAGTATATACATAATAAACAAACAATATATGGGATCCTATAAAACGTTTTATAGTAGATATATAATGTTCAGACAAAAGAGGATACTGTAGAACGCCCTATAAAATAAACACGAACAACACCAACAGGGGACCCTATAGAACGTCCTTTTTTAGATATATAACGTTGAGAAAACAGGAGATCCTGCAGACCGCCCAAGGGATCATAAAAGCCTTATAGCATATGCATGAAAAACAAACTACAGGGGGACCTATAGAATTTCCTTTCTCAGATGCATAATTTTTAACAAAAGAGGATCCTGTAGACCGCCCTGGGGATCATGTAGAACGACCTATAGTATAAACATGAAAAACATTTAATATGGGGTCTTATAGAACGTCCTTCAGTTTATATATAATGTTCAGACAACAGGGGATCGTGTAGACCGCCAAGTGAATGAACAACAAACAACAGGAGATCCTATAGAACGTCTTATAGTAGATATATAATGTTGAGAAAACAGGGGATCCTGCAGACCGCCCAGGGGATACTGTAGAACGCCCTATAGTAAAACATGAACAACAAACAACAGGGGACCCTATAGAACGTCATATGGTAGATATATAATGTTGAGAAAACAGAGGATTCTGTAGAACGCCCTTTAGTATATACATAATAAACAAACAATATATGGGATCCTATAAAACGTTCTATGGTAGATATATAATTTTCAGACGAAAGAGGATACTGTAGAACGCCCTATAAAATAAACACGAACAACACCAACAGGGGACTCTATAGAACGTCCTATTTTTGTTTATTCTTTAGTTTTCTATGTTGTGTCATGTGTACTATTGTTTTTTCTGTTTGTCTTTTTCATTTTTAGCCATGGCGTTGTCAGTTTGTTTTATATTTATGAGTTTGACTGTCCCTTTGGTATCTTTCGTCCCTCTTTTAGATATATAACGTTAAGAAAACAGGAGATCCTACGGACCGCCCAAGGGATCATAAAAGCCTTATGGTATATACATTAAAAACAAACTACAGGGGGACCTATAGAATTTCCTTTCTCAGATGCATAATTTTTAACAAAAGAGAATCCTGCAGACCGCCCAGGAGATACTGTAGAACGCCCTATAGTATAAACATGAACAACAAACAACAGGGGGGCCTATAGAATGTCATATAGTAGATATATAATGTTGAGAAAACAGGGGATCCTGTAGATCGCCTAGGGGATCCTGTAGAACGCCCTATAGTATACACTTGAAAAACAAACAACAGGGGATCCTTTAGAATGTCTTATAGTAGATAAATAATGTTGAGAAAACAGGGGATCCTGTAGACCGCCCAGGGGATACTGTAGAACGCCCTATAGTATAAAATGAACAACACACAACAGGGGACCGATAGAACGTCCTATAATGTTGAGAAAAACCGGGATCCGACAAACCGACCAAGGGATCCTATAGAAAATCGTATAGTATAAACATGAAAAACAATCAACAGGGGGTCTTATAGAACGTCCTATAGAAGATATATAATGTTAAGACAACAGGGGATCCGCAGACCGCCCAAGGCATCTTAAAAGCCTAATAGTATATACATGATAAACAAATAACAGGGGAATCTATAGAATTTCCTATCTCAGATGCATAATTTTTTTAACAAAAGAGGATCCTGTAGACCGCCCAGGGGATACTATAGAACGCCCTTTAGTATAAACATGAACAACAAACAACAGGGGACCCTATAGAACGTCTTATAGTAGATAAATAATGTCGAGAAAAGAAAAGATCCTTTAGACCAACCAAGGGATCCTATAGAAAGCCTTATAGTATATACATGATAAACAAACAACAGGGGAACCTATTGAAAGTATTATCTTAAATGCATAATTTTTATAAACAGGGTATCCTGTAGATCGCTCAGGTATTCTGTAGAACGCCCTATAGTATATACTTGAAAAATAAACAACAGGGGAACCTTTAGAAGGTCCTATCTTAAATGCACAATTTTCATAAACAACAGGGGACCCTGTACCCGTCCAGGGGATCATGTAGAACGCCCTATAGTATAGACTTGAAAAATAAACAACAGGGGATCCTATAGAACGTCTTATAGTAGATAAATAGTGTTGATAAAACAGGGGATCCTGCAGACTGCCCAGGGGATACTGTAGAACGCCCCATAGTAAAAACATGAACAACAAACAACAGGGGGCCCTATAGAACGTCATATAGTAGATATATAATGTTGAGAAAACAGGGAATCCTGTAGAACGCCCTATAGTATACACTTGAAAAACAAACAACAGGGGATCCTATAGAACGTCTTATAGTAGATAAGTAATGTTGAGAAAACAGGGGATCCTGCAGACTGCCCAAAGGATACTGTAGAACGCCCTATAGTATAAACATAAACAACAAACAACGGGGGCCCTATAGAACGTCATATAGTAGATATATAATGTAAAGACAAAAGAGGATCCTGTAGACCGCCCAGGGGATACTATAGAACGCCCTTTAGTATAAACATGAACAACAAACAACAGGGGACCCTATAGAACGTCTTATAGTAGATGAATAATGTCGAGAAAAGAGAAGATCCTTTAGACCAACCAAGGGATCCTATAGAAAGCCTTATAGTATATACATGATAAACAAACAACAGGGGAACCTATTGAAAGTATTATCTTAAATGCACAATTTTTATAAACAGGGTATCCTGTAGATCGCTCAGGTATTCTGTAGAACGCCCTATAGTATATACTTGAAAAATAAACAACAGGGGAACAAACAACAGGGGGTCCTATAGAACGTCATATAGTAGATATATAATGTTGAGAAAACAGGGGATCCTGTAGAACGCCCTATAGTATACACTTGAAAAACAAACAACAGGGGATCCTATATAGAACGTCTTATAGTAGATAAATAATGTTGAGAAAACAGGGGATCCTGCAGACCGCCCAGGGGATACTGTAGAACTCCCTATAGTATAAACCTGAACAACAAACAACAGGGGATCATATAGAACGTCTTATAGTAGATATATAATGTTGAGAAAACAGGGGATCCTGCAGACCAACCAAGTGATCCTATAGAAAGCCTTATAGTATATACATGATAAATAAACAACAGGGGAACCTTAAGAAGGTCCTATCTTAAATGCATAATTTTCATAAACAACAGGAGACCCTCTAGACCGTCCAGGAGATCATGTAGAACGCCCTATAGTATAGACTTGAAAAATAAACAACAGGGGATCCTATAGAACGTCTTATAGTAGATAAGTAATGTTGAGTAAACAGGAGATCCTGCAGACCGCCCAGGGGATACTGTAGAACGCCCTATAGTATAAACATAAACAACAAACAACAGGGGGCCCTATAGAACGTCATATAGTAGATATATAATGTTGAGAAAACAGGGGATCCTGTAGACCTCCTGGGGGATCTGTAGAACGCCCTATAGTATACACTTGAAAAACAAACAACAGGGGATCCTATAGAACGTCTTATAGTAGATAATAATGTTGAGAAAACAGGGGATCCTGCAGACCGCCCAGGGGATACTGTTGAACGCCCTATAGTATAAACATGAACAACAAACAACAGGGGATCATATAGAACGTCATATAGTAGATATATAATGTTGAGAAAAAACAAGGGATCCTGTAGACCGCCTATGGGATCCTGTAGAACGCCCTATAGTATACACTTGAAAAACAAACAACAGGGGATCCGGTAGATCGTTCTCTTAGCCTTGTAGATACATAAAAAACAAACAATATGGTATCCTATAGAACGTTCTATAGTTTATATATAATGTTGAGAAAACAGGGGATTTCACAGACCGACCAAGGGATCTAGTAGAGAGTCCTCTAGTATAAACATGATAAACAAACAACAGGGGATTCTTTAGAACGTTCTCTTATCCTAGTAGATACATCAAAAACAAAAAATAGGGTATCCTATAGAACGTTCTATAGTTTATATATAATGTTCAGACAACAAGGGATCTGGAGAACACGCCCTTTAGTATATACATTATAAACAAACAATATGGGATCCTATATATATTTTTTCCCAAAATTACAGGGCCCATAAAGGGCATAAAATCAGATACAATTGATTTACATAATTGGTAACAACAACAATTATAGAGGCATATACATATATATTTGGAATATAAGCATTAGTCAGAATCAAGCCAAAAACTACATATATATTTGGAATAAAAGAATAATAAAATTACATTATATATGTATTTATTCTCAAACAGTGTCAGTGTTCATACCTGATCTCCTTAATTCAAAACAGTCACCAATATAACAGCCCAATTTTTCCATAGAGTAACATTTTCTTGGGTCAAGAGCCATAAACATTTAGAAGATTTATTTAAATTTATAAAATTATAACAATTGTTAGAAATGTCTTGGAAAAAATCGTCCCTTTGAATATCATAAAGAGGGCATTCTAATAAAACATGAAGCTCATCTTCAACTTTACCGAATGAGCAATTAGAACAAAGACGCTCAGATCTTTCTATATGTTTTTTTGAATATCTGTTTGTCTCAATTTTTAAATGAGCGCTTATTCTTAATTTACAAATTGACTGTCTTTTTTTTGAAGTCCTGTAGTTCTAAATATCTTTCTTCTTTAAAACAATTTTTTCCCTTTTTCGGAGTTAATTGTTTGATACTTCAGTTTATTCCAAAATATGAAAGAATTACATAGTTTATTTTTAACATACTGACATAAAGAACCAATTGATTGGTCAAAATTTGATAATTCAATCTCTCTCTGAATATAATCTATACTAGAATACCATGTATTTACATTAGAACTATGTAACTGTATGTTTACAACATATAAATGCATCAAATAATAATTCTTCTTTCAAACGTTCCAGTCTATGACAATATTTTAACATTGATAAAATTATAGTAAAATACATAGGAAATCTACCAATCTCTGACATTACAGCTATATTACTTGACTTTCTGTTTACACCAAGAATATATTTCATAAATTTGGTATGAGCTTTTTCAGAAGAATCCTGACCAAAAACTTGTTCCTATAGAGAACGTTCTATACTATAGTAGATATAGTAATATTCAGACAACAAGGGATCCTGTAGACTGCCCAGGGGATCCTGTAGAACGTCCTTTAGTGTATACATGATAAACAAACAATATAAGGGATCCTATAGAACGTTCTGTAGTAGATATATAAGGTTCAGACAACAGGGGATCATGTAGAACGACCAGGGGATCCTGTAGAACGCCCTAACAGTAGCTTTATTGTAAACAAGTATATATATATAACAATGGTTCCTATAGAACGTCCAGCTATAGTAGAATAGTCAGACAACAGGGGGTCAGATTATAGATTCGTTTCTTTTAACGCAGACCAGTTTAAACACCCTCTCACACTCCTGTAAAGCATTAGTACGTGTAACATGTTTAACATGTGTAAGCTACATCTTTTTTAAATTTGCCTACATAAAAATACTCTTTTAAACGGATAATAAAAATATTATTAACTCCATAGTTTATACAAAGCCATGGGACCACGTGCATGTGACATTTGCAGGTCTTTACAACATAATTAAGGCACTAAATACTACTGTTGATCATATCTATATGAAACGTATCATGTGTATTTTAAAAAGGAATCTGTATATATATTTGCACAATGATATGCTACTGTAATGCGGTACATTTTCCTTTTTTTTTCATGTAATAAAAAAATAAATAAAGCAAAACCACCGTGTTTCATGAAAGTTAATGATTTTGAATCGGTTTTTTTTTAATAGTTGTACATGTTGAGAATATTCTATTTTTAGAATAAGTATTTTCAGAATCGTTTATAAATAGCCTATAAATAGAATATGCATAATTCATGAATCGTGACGTAGGGCGGTCTACGGGATCCCTTCTTCCGCTTACCAATGGTAAGCGGAAGAAGGGATCCCGTAGACCGCCCTACGTCACGATTCATGAATTATGCATATTCTATTTATAGGCTATTTATAAACGATTCTGAAAATACTTATTCTAAAAATAGAATATTCTCAACATGTACAACTATTAAAAAAAAACCGATTCAAAATCATTAACTTTCATGAAACACGGTGGTTTTGCTTTATTTATTTTTTTATTACATGAAAAAAAAAGGAAAATGTACCGCATTACAGTAGCATATCATTGTGCAAATATATATACAGATTCCTTTTTAAAATACACATGATACGTTTCATATAGATATGATCAACAGTAGTATTTAGTGCCTTAATTATGTTGTAAAGACCTGCAAATGTCACATGCACGTGGTCCCATGGCTTTGTATAAACTATGGAGTTAATAATATTTTTATTATCCGTTTAAAAGAGTATTTTTATGTAGGCAAATTTAAAAAGATGTAGCTTACACATGTTAAACATGTTACACGTACTAATGCTTTACAGGAGTGTGAGAGGGTGTTTAAACTGGTCTGCGTTAAAAGAAACGAATCTATAATCTGACCCCCTGTTGTCTGACTATTCTACTATAGCTGGACGTTCTATAGGAACCATTGTTATATATATATACTTGTTTACAATAAAGCTACTGTTAGGGCGTTCTACAGGATCCCTGGTCGTTCTACATGATCCCCTGTTGTCTGAACCTTATATATCTACTACAGAACGTTCTATAGGATCCCTTATATTGTTTGTTTATCATGTATACACTAAAGGACGTTCTACAGGATCCCCTGGGCAGTCTACAGGATCCCTTGTTGTCTGAATATTACTATATCTACTATAGTATAGAACGTTCTCTATAGGAACAAGTTTTTGGTCAGGATTCTTCTGAAAAAGCTCATACCAAATTTATGAAATATATTCTTGGTGTAAACAGAAAGTCAAGTAATATAGCTGTAATGTCAGAGATTGGTAGATTTCCTATGTATTTTACTATAATTTTATCAATGTTAAAATATTGTCATAGACTGGAACGTTTGAAAGAAGAATTATTATTTGATGCATTTATATGTTGTAAACATACAGTTACATAGTTCTAATGTAAATACATGGTATTCTAGTATAGAATATATTCAGAGAGAGATTGAATTATCAAATTTTGACCAATCAATTGGTTCTTTATGTCAGTATGTTAAAAATAAACTATGTAATTCTTTCATATTTTGGAATAAACTGAAGTATCAAACAATTAACTCCGAAAAAGGGAAAAAATTGTTTTAAAGAAGAAAGATATTTAGAACTACAGGACTTCAAAAAAAAGACAGTCAATTTGTAAATTAAGAATAAGCGCTCATTTAAAAATTGAGACAAACAGATATTCAAAAAAACATATAGAAAGATCTGAGCGTCTTTGTTCTAATTGCTCATTCGGTAAAGTTGAAGATGAGCTTCATGTTTTATTAGAATGCCCTCTTTATGATATTCAAAGGGACGATTTTTTCCAAGACATTTCTAACAATTGTTATAATTTTATAAATTTAAATAAATCTTCTAAATGTTTATGGCTCTTGACCCAAGAAAATGTTACTCTATGGAAAAATTGGGCTGTTATATTGGTGACTGTTTTGAATTAAGGAGATCAGGTATGAACACTGACACTGTTTGAGAATAAATACATATATAATGTAATTTTATTATTCTTTTATTCCAAATATATATGTAGTTTTTGGCTTGATTCTGACTAATGCTTATATTCCAAATATATATGTATATGCCTCTATAATTGTTGTTGTTACCAATTATGTAAATCAATTGTATCTGATTTTATGCCCTTTATGGGCCCTGTAATTTTGGGAAAAAATATATATAGGATCCCATATTGTTTGTTTATAATGTATATACTAAAGGGCGTGTTCTCCAGATCCCTTGTTGTCTGAACATTATATATAAACTATAGAACGTTCTATAGGATACCCTATTGTTTGTTTTTGATGTATCTACTAGGATAAGAGAACGTTCTAAAGAATCCCCTGTTGTTTGTTTATCATGTTTATACTAGAGGACTCTCTACTAGATCCCTTGGTCGGTCTGTGAAATCCCCTGTTTTCTCAACATTATATATAAACTATAGAACGTTCTATAGGATACCATATTGTTTGTTTTTTATGTATCTACAAGGCTAAGAGAACGATCTACCGGATCCCCTGTTGTTTGTTTTTCAAGTGTATACTATAGGGCGTTCTACAGGATCCCATAGGCGGTCTACAGGATCCCTTGTTTTTTCTCAACATTATATATCTACTATATGACGTTCTATATGATCCCCTGTTGTTTGTTGTTCATGTTTATACTATAGGGCGTTCAACAGTATCCCCTGGGCGGTCTGCAGGATCCCCTGTTTTCTCAACATTATTATCTACTATAAGACGTTCTATAGGATCCCCTGTTGTTTGTTTTTCAAGTGTATACTATAGGGCGTTCTACAGATCCCCCAGGAGGTCTACAGGATCCCCTGTTTTCTCAACATTATATATCTACTATATGACGTTCTATAGGGCCCCCTGTTGTTTGTTGTTTATGTTTATACTATAGGGCGTTCTACAGTATCCCCTGGGCGGTCTGCAGGATCTCCTGTTTACTCAACATTACTTATCTACTATAAGACGTTCTATAGGATCCCCTGTTGTTTATTTTTCAAGTCTATACTATAGGGCGTTCTACATGATCTCCTGGACGGTCTAGAGGGTCTCCTGTTGTTTATGAAAATTATGCATTTAAGATAGGACCTTCTTAAGGTTCCCCTGTTGTTTATTTATCATGTATATACTATAAGGCTTTCTATAGGATCACTTGGTTGGTCTGCAGGATCCCCTGTTTTCTCAACATTATATATCTACTATAAGACGTTCTATATGATCCCCTGTTGTTTGTTGTTCATGTTTATACTATAGGGAGTTCTACAGTATCCCCTGGGCGGTCTGCAGGATCCCCTGTTTTCTCAACATTATTTATCTACTATAAGACGTTCTATATAGGATCCCCTGTTGTTTGTTTTTCAAGTGTATACTATAGGGCGTTCTACAGGATCCCCTGTTTTCTCAACATTATATATCTACTATATGACGTTCTATAGGACCCCCTGTTGTTTGTTCCCCTGTTGTTTATTTTTCAAGTATATGCTATAGGGCGTTCTACAGAATACCTGAGCGATCTACAGGATACCCTGTTTATAAAAATTGTGCATTTAAGATAATACTTTCAATAGGTTCCCCTGTTGTTTGTTTATCATGTATATACTATAAGGCTTTCTATAGGATCCCTTGGTTGGTCTAAAGGATCTTCTCTTTTCTCGACATTATTCATCTACTATAAGACGTTCTATAGGGTCCCCTGTTGTTTGTTGTTCATGTTTATACTAAAGGGCGTTCTATAGTATCCCCTGGGCGGTCTACAGGATCCTCTTTTGTCTTTACATTATATATCTACTATATGACGTTCTATAGGGCCCCCGTTGTTTGTTGTTTATGTTTATACTATAGGGCGTTCTACAGTATCCTTTGGGCAGTCTGCAGGATCCCCTGTTTTCTCAACATTACTTATCTACTATAAGACGTTCTATAGGATCCCCTGTTGTTTGTTTTTCAAGTGTATACTATAGGGCGTTCTACAGGATTCCCTGTTTTCTCAACATTATATATCTACTATATGACGTTCTATAGGGCCCCCTGTTGTTTGTTGTTCATGTTTTTACTATGGGGCGTTCTACAGTATCCCCTGGGCAGTCTGCAGGATCCCCTGTTTTATCAACACTATTTATCTACTATAAGACGTTCTATAGGATCCCCTGTTGTTTATTTTTCAAGTCTATACTATAGGGCGTTCTACATGATCCCCTGGACGGGTACAGGGTCCCCTGTTGTTTATGAAAATTGTGCATTTAAGATAGGACCTTCTAAAGGTTCCCCTGTTGTTTATTTTTCAAGTATATACTATAGGGCGTTCTACAGAATACCTGAGCGATCTACAGGATACCCTGTTTATAAAAATTATGCATTTAAGATAATACTTTCAATAGGTTCCCCTGTTGTTTGTTTATCATGTATATACTATAAGGCTTTCTATAGGATCCCTTGGTTGGTCTAAAGGATCTTTTCTTTTCTCGACATTATTTATCTACTATAAGACGTTCTATAGGGTCCCCTGTTGTTTGTTGTTCATGTTTATACTAAAGGGCGTTCTATAGTATCCCCTGGGCGGTCTACAGGATCCTCTTTTGTTAAAAAAATTATGCATCTGAGATAGGAAATTCTATAGATTCCCCTGTTATTTGTTTATCATGTATATACTATTAGGCTTTTAAGATGCCTTGGGCGGTCTGCGGGATCCCCTGTTGTCTTAACATTATATATCTTCTATAGGACGTTCTATAAGACCCCCTGTTGATTGTTTTTCATGTTTATACTATACGATTTTCTATAGGATCCCTTGGTCGGTTTGTCGGATCCCGGTTTTTCTCAACATTATAGGACGTTCTATCGGTCCCCTGTTGTGTGTTGTTCATTTTATACTATAGGGCGTTCTACAGTATCCCCTGGGCGGTCTACAGGATCCCCTGTTTTCTCAACATTATTTATCTACTATAAGACATTCTAAAGGATCCCCTGTTGTTTGTTTTTCAAGTGTATACTATAGGGCGTTCTACAGGATCCCCTAGGCGATCTACAGGATCCCCTGTTTTCTCAACATTATATATCTACTATATGACATTCTATAGGCCCCCCTGTTGTTTGTTGTTCATGTTTATACTATAGGGCGTTCTACAGTATCTCCTGGGCGGTCTGCAGGATCCCCAGTTTTCTCAACATTATATATCCATTATAAGACGTTCTATATGATCCCCTGTTGTTTGTTGTTCATTCACTGGGCGGTCTACACGATCCCTGTTGTCTGGACATTTTATATATACTAAAGGACGTTCTATAAGACCCCTATTGATTGTTTTGAATGTTTATACTATAGGTCGTTCTACAGGATCCCCAGGGCGGTCTACAGGATTCTCTTTTGTTAAAAATTATGCATCTGAGAAAGGAAATTCTATAGGTCCCCCTGTAGTTTGTTTTTAATGTATATACCATAAGGCTTTTATGATCCCTTGGGCGGTCCGTAGGATCTCCTGTTTTCTTAACGTTATATATCTAAAAGAGGGACGAAAGATACCAAAGGGACAGTCAAACTCATAAATATAAAACAAACTGACAACGCCATGGCTAAAAATGAAAAAGACAAACAGAAAAAACAATAGTACACATGACACAACATAGAAAACTAAAGAATAAACAAAAATAGGACGTTCTATAGAGTCCCCTGTTGGTGTTGTTCGTGTTTATTTTATAGGGCGTTCTACAGTATCCTCTTTCGTCTGAAAATTATATATCTACCATAGAACGTTTTATAGGATCCCATATATTGTTTGTTTATTATGTATATACTAAAGGGCGTTCTACAGAATCCTCTGTTTTCTCAACATTATATATCTACCATATGACGTTCTATAGGGTCCCCTGTTGTTTGTTGTTCATGTTTTACTATAGGGCGTTCTACAGTATCCCCTGGGCGGTCTGCAGGATCCCCTGTTTTCTCAACATTATATATCTACTATAAGACGTTCTATAGGATCTCCTGTTGTTTGTTGTTCATTCACTTGGCGGTCTACACGATCCCCTGTTGTCTGAACATTATATATAAACTGAAGGACGTTCTATAAGACCCCATATTAAATGTTTTTCATGTTTATACTATAGGTCGTTCTACATGATCCCCAGGGCGGTCTACAGGATCCTCTTTTGTTAAAAATTATGCATCTGAGAAAGGAAATTCTATAGGTCCCCCTGTAGTTTGTTTTTCATGCATATGCTATAAGGCTTTTATGATCCCTTGGGCGGTCTGCAGGATCTCCTGTTTTCTCAACGTTATATATCTAAAAAAGGACGTTCTATAGGGTCCCCTGTTGGTGTTGTTCGTGTTTATTTTATAGGGCGTTCTACAGTATCCTCTTTTGTCTGAACATTATATATCTACTATAAAACGTTTTATAGGATCCCATATATTGTTTGTTTATTATGTATATACTAAAGGGCGTTCTACAGGATCCCCTGTTGTTTCAACATTATATACTTACTATAGAACGTTCTATATGATTCCCTATTGTTTGTTTATCGTGTATATACTAAGGGGCGTTCTACAGGATCCCCTGGGCGGTCTACAGGATTCCCTGTTGTCTGAACATTATATTCATACTAAAGGACGCTCTACAGGATCCCTTGTTGTTTGAATATTATATATCTACTATGGGACGTTCTGTATGATAGACTGTTGTTTGTTTTTTATGTATATATTAGAGGGCGTTATATATATGCGCCCATGGGCGGTCGATATGATCCCCTTTGGTTTAATAGTTGTGTATCTGTATAGGGCGTTCTATAGGATCCCCGGGGCGGTCTATAGGCTCCCATTGTTTGGTTATCATGTATTCACTAGATTTATCTACTAGAGAGCGTTCTATGGGATCCCCTGTTGGGTCTATAGGATCACCTGTTGTGTTATAATCGTGTATCTGCTATAGGGCGTTCTATATATATAGGTTCCCCGGGGCGGTCTATAGGATCTTCTTTTGGTTGTTAATCATGAATCTATAACATGTTGTCCTATAGGATCCCCTGGGCACTCTATAGGACCCCGTATTGTTTAATAATCGCATATTTGCTATAGGGAATTCTTTGGGATCCCCGGGTCGGTCCATAAGATCCTCTGTTGTTTGTTCAACATGTTTCTTCTAGAGGGTGTTCCATAAAATCCCAGGGTCGGTCTATAGGAGCCCTGTAGTTTTTTCATCATGTATCTATTAGAGGGCGTTATATATATGCTCATATAGGCGTTCTTTATGATCCCTTGTGGTTTAATAATTGTGTATCTGCTATAGGGCGTTCTAAAGGATCCCCGGGCCGGTCTATAGGATCCCCTGTTGTTTGTTCATAATGTATCTATAACAGGTTGTTCTATACGATCCCCTGGACTGTCTGTAGGATACCCTGTTGGTTGTTCATCATGTATCTATAACAGGTTGTTCTATACGATCCCCTGGGCGGTCTATAAGATCCCCTTTTGTTTAATAATCGCGCATAATCTATAGTGCGTTCTACAGGATCCCAGGGTCTGTCTATAGGATCCCCTATTGTTTATACCTTGGCGGTCTATATGATCCCCTTTTGTTTGATAATTGCGCATATTCTATAGTGCGTTCTATAGGATCCCTGTGTCTGTCTATAGGATCCCTATTGTTTAATAACCTTGCATCTGCTATAGGGCGTTCTATGTTATCCCTTTCAAAGGTCGAGGGGGCATATTGTTATTGGTTGGGTTTTTTTCTTTTTCTTTTCTTTTTCCCCATAATTTTATTGTCCCGACAAATTCTCGGAAAAGGATAGACACATTCATCTTTATGGAATTATGGCATAATGTATTATATAAAGTTGTGCTTTTTAATAAGGAGATGGTCCAAGATGGTCTCGATAACTATAAACGCTGGTCAACAGTATTTTTTTTAATGTTTTTTGTATATAATTTTAGTATTCCTGAGCATAGAACCATGATATTCAATATACAAAGTAGGTGTCAACAATTTGTATGATCCTCAGAACTACATGTACCTAGCAGTAGGTAGTTGTGTTTTTTTAGTAAAAATTTTATTTCAAAATTGCTGACGGTAACCTAGCAATGGCAAAGTCGTCTGGCAACTTGATAACAGTATGACATCCGCCTTTGCTCGCAATGGCAATTCTATTTGTTTTCGTATTCTTATGGATTTGTACAGACAGGAGAAAAGAAATTGACCCGTCTTTTAATATCCCTTTCCGATATATTTATGATGTACTGTCTATTAATGATAATAGATTCAATGAGTATATATGGCAAGCCGTTTTACTATTTATTCTAACTTCAAGATAGCTCATATAATATATCAGATATTTCAAATGATATATAAAATCTCTCTCTCATATATAATATACAAGATAGCTCATATAATATATAATATATAAGATATTTTATATAATTTACTCTTTATAAGATATCTTGTCAACTTTAAAAGATAGCTTTTATACTTTATAGGATATCTTATTAATTCAATAAGATATATTATACACTTAAGAAGATATATTATAAACGAAATGAAAAAAAAGAAACGAACAATAACAATATAATATGCCCCCTTTGAAAGGGATAACAAAGAACGTCCTATAGCAGATGCAGGACTACTAAACAAGAGGGGATCCTAAGACCGACCCGGGGATCCTATAAACCGCCCAGGGTATCGTATAGTACACCATGTTATAGATACATGAACAACGAACAGGGGATCCTATAGACCGCCCTGGGGATCCTATAAAACGCCCTATAGCAGATACACGAATATTGCACAACAGGTGATCCTATAGACCCAACAGGGGATCCCATAGAACGCTCCCTAGTAAATACATGATTACTTAACAACGGGATCCTATAGAACACCCTATAGCATATACACAATTATTAAACCACAGGGAATCCTGTAGAACGCCCTCCAATAGATACATTATGAACAAACAACAGGGCTCCTATAGACCGACCTAGAGGTTCTATGGACCGACCCGGGGATCTTAAAGAACGCCCTATAGCAGATGCACGATTATTAAACAATACCAACCAACAGGGGAACATATAGACAGCCCAGAGGATCTTAAAGAACGTCGTATACTAGAAACATAATGAACAAACAGCAGGTTATTCTAAAGACCGCCCCGGAGATCCTATAGAACGCCCTTCAGCATGCAGATACACGACTATTACACAACAGGGGATCCTATAAAACGCCCTCTAGTATATACGTAAAGTAGATACATGTTTAAAAAAACAGGGGAACCTATAGAAGGTTCTATCCTAGATGCATACAAATCAAACAGGGGATCCTGCAGAATATAAAATGCTCAAACAACAGGAGATCATGTAGATGGGCCTATAGTATAAACATGAAAAACAATCAACAGGGGATCCTAAAGAACGTCCTATGATAGATTTATAATGTTGAGAAAACAGGGCATCTTGCAGACCGCCTAAGGGATCATAAACGCCCTATAATATATACATAATAAACAAAGAACAGGGGAACCTATAGAATTTCCTATCTCAGATCCATATTTTTTTCGCCCAGGGAATCCTGTAGAACGCCTGATAGTATAAACATAAAAAAAAACAATCAACAGGGCATCCTGTAGACCGCCCAGGGATCCGGTAGAACGCCCTTTAGTATATAAATAATAAACAAACAATATAGGGGATCCTATAGAACGTACTATAGTAGATATATAATGTAAAGACAAAAGGGGATCCTGTAGACCGCTCAGGGGATCCTATTGAACGCACTTTAGTATATACATGATAAACAAACAACAAGGGATCCTGTAGAATGTTCTATAGTAAATATATAATGTTCAGACAAAAGGGGATCCTGTAGACTGCCTAGGGGATCATATTGAACGCCCTTTAGTATATAAATGATTAACAAACAACATGGGATCCTATAGAACGTCTCATAGTAGATAAATAATGTTGAGAAAACAGGTGATCCTTTAGAAAGCCCTTAGAACGCCATTTAGTACATATATAATGTAAAGACAACAGAGTATCCTTTAGACCGCCCAAGGGATCCTTTAGAACGCCCTTTAGTATATACATTATTAACAAACAACGGGGGATACTTTAGAACGTCTTATAGTAGATATATATTTTTAAACAATCTTAGATCTTGTAGACCGCCCAGTGGATCCTGTAGAACGCCCTATAGTATAAACATAAAAAACAATTAACAGGGCATCCTGTACACCGCCCAGGGGATCCGGTATAACGCCCTTAAGTATATAAATAATAAACAAACAATATAGGGGATCCTATAGAACGTCCTATAGTAGATATATTATGTAAAGACAACAGGGGATCCTGTAGACCGCCCAGGGGATCATGTAAAACGCCCTATAGTATAAACATGAAAAACAATCAACAGGGGGTCTTATAGAACGTCCGTTAGTAGATTTATAATGTTCAGACAACAAGGGATCCTAAAGACCACCCAGGGGATCCTGTAGAATACCCTTTAGTATATACTTGATTAACAAACAATAGGGGATCCTATAGAAGGTCTTATAGTAGATATATTATGTTGGGAAAACAGGGGATCCCGTAGACCGACCAGGGGATCGTGTAGAACGCCCTATAGTATATACTTGAAAAACAAACAACGGGGGATACTTTAGAACGTCTTATAGTAGATATATATTTTTAAACAAACGTAGATCCTGTAGACCGCCCAGTGGATCCTGTAGAACGCCCTATAGTATAAACATAAAAAAACAATCAACAGGGCATCCTGTAGACCGCCCAGGGAATCCGGTATAACGCCCTTTAGTATATAAATAATAAACAAACAATATAGGGGATCCTATAGAACGTCCTATAGTAGATATATAATGTAAAGACAACAGGGGATCCTTTAGACCGCCCAGGGGATCCTTTAGACCGCCCAGGGGATCCTGTAGAACGCCCTATAGTATAAACATGAAAAACAATCAACAGGGGTCTTATAGAACGTCCTTTAGTAGATATGTAATGTTCAGACAACAAGGGATCCTGAAGACCGCCCAGGGGATCCTGTAGAACACCCTTTAGTATATACTTGATTAACAAACAATAGGGGATCCTATAGAACGTCTTATAGTAGATATATTATGTTGAGAAAACAGGGGATCCCGTAGACCGACCAGGGGATCGTGTAGAACGCCCTATAGTAAATACTTGAAAAACAAACAACAGGGGATCCTGTAGAACGTCTTATAGTAGATACATAATGTTGAGAAAGCAGGGGATCACACAGACCGACCACTGGGATTCCGTAAAAAGTCCTCTAATAGATAGATCAAAAACAAACAATAGAGTATCCTATAGAACGTTCTATAGTTTATATATAATGTTCAGACAACAGGGGATCGTGTAGAACGTCCTTTGCTATATACATGATAAACAATCCTATAGCACGTTCTATAACTAGAAATATAAGGTTCAGACAACAGGGTATCATGTAGACAGCCCAGAAGATCCCGTAGAACACCCTAGAACATGTAGCTTCATTATAAACAAATAACAGGGGAAACGAAGACCAGCAACCCCACCCCACCCCCACTACCACCACCCCTCACACCCGTAAAGGTAATGTCTCGTGTCTAAGAACGTGTAAGCTATATGTTTTTTTTTTCAATTTGCCTACATCAAAGTACTCTTTTAAGCAGATAATAAAAATATTATTAACTCCATAGTATATTCAAAGCCATGTGATCACGTGCATGGGACATTTGCAAGTCTTTACAAAAAAATAAAGACTTTAAGGTGAACCTTTTGTGACTGAGTCACTGTCCTCTTGTATATATGAACTCTCTGTTTACTTAATAATCCCTATTTAGTGTGTACACATTTATGATATAAATAATTTACAGCTTTTAAAAAAGTATATATATAAAGATATTCTGAACTTTTAAAATGCAAATAAAGGAACAACATCATTTGCCTTACCGCCTTATCGTTTCTTATCACGGAAACAAAATTAAATCAACTTCGTTCTTGTCCATGTTAACGATCCCTGTCTAGTGTTTTTTTTTTATATACTGAGCACGCAAAATAAGCATTTGAATCACGAAGCACGTATAAAAATTACATAAGCAGAACATGTTGAACACCTCGCTGTTTTGCACTACTAAACGTAAAATAAAAAAGTAAAAACACAATGAACGTGAAATAAAATAACCCAATCACGTACCACGAAAATAAGCCTCTACCGCTCTCCATGAAAGTTAATGATTTTGCATCGTTTTTTTAAGATAGTTTTACATGTTAAGAAAATTCTATTTTTAGCATTAGTATTTTCCGAATCGTTTAAAAATAGCCTATAAATAGAATATGCATAATTCATTTATCGTGACGTAGGGCGGTCTACGGGATCCCTTCTTCCGCTTACCTCAATGTCAATGGTAAGCGGAAGAAGGGATCCCGTAGACCGCCCTACGTCACGATTCATGAATTATGCATATTCTATTTAAAGGCTATTTATAAACGATTCTGAAAATACTTATTCTAAAAATAGAATATTCTCAACATGTACAACTATTAAAAAAAAAACCGATTCAAAATCATTAACTTTCATGAAACACGGTGGTTTTGCTTTATTTATTTTTTTATTACATGAAAAAAAAAGGAAAATGTACCGCATTACAGTAGCATATCATTGTGCAAATATATATACAGATTCCTTTTTAAAATACACATGATACGTTTCATATAGATATGATCAACAGTAGTATTTAGTGCCTTAATTATGTTGTAAAGACCTGCAAATGTCACATGCACGTGGTCCCATGGCTTTGTATAAACTATGGAGTTAATAATATTTTTATTATCCGTTTAAAAGAGTATTTTTATGTAGGCAAATTTAAAAAAGATGTAGCTTACACATGTTAAACATGTTACACGTACTAATGCTTTACAGGAGTGTGAGAGGGTGTTTAAACTGGTCTGCGTTAAAAGAAACGAATCTATAATCTGACCCCCTGTTGTCTGACTATTCTACTATAGCTGGACGTTCTATAGGAACCATTGTTATATATATATACTTGTTTACAATAAAGCTACTGTTAGGGCGTTCTACAGGATCCCCTGGTCGTTCTACATGATCCCCTGTTGTCTGAACCTTATATATCTACTACAGAACGTTCTATAGGATCCCTTATATTGTTTGTTTATCATGTATACACTAAAGGACGTTCTACAGGATCCCCTGGGCAGTCTACAGGATCCCTTGTTGTCTGAATATTACTATATCTACTATAGTATAGAACGTTCTCTATAGGAACAAGTTTTTGGTCAGGATTCTTCTGAAAAAGCTCATACCAAATTTATGAAATATATTCTTGGTGTAAACAGAAAGTCAAGTAATATAGCTGTAATGTCAGAGATTGGTAGATTTCCTATGTATTTTACTATAATTTTATCAATGTTAAAATATTGTCATAGACTGGAACGTTTGAAAGAAGAATTATTATTTGATGCATTTATATGTTGTAAACATACAGTTACATAGTTCTAATGTAAATACATGGTATTCTAGTATAGATTATATTCAGAGAGAGATTGAATTATCAAATTTTGACCAATCAATTGGTTCTTTATGTCAGTATGTTAAAAATAAACTATGTAATTCTTTCATATTTTGGAATAAACTGAAGTATCAAACAATTAACTCCGAAAAAAGGGAAAAAAATTGTTTTAAAGAAGAAAGATATTTAGAACTACAGGACTTCAAAAAAAAGACAGTCAATTTGTAAATTAAGAATAAGCGCTCATTTAAAAATTGAGACAAACAGATATTCAAAAAAAACATATAGAAAGATCTGAGCGTCTTTGTTCTAATTGCTCATTCGGTAAAGTTGAAGATGAGCTTCATGTTTTATTAGAATGCCCTCTTTATGATATTCAAAGGGACGATTTTTTCCAAGACATTTCTAACAATTGTTATAATTTTATAAATTTAAATAAATCTTCTAAATGTTTATGGCTCTTGACCCAAGAAAATGTTACTCTATGGAAAAATTGGGCTGTTATATTGGTGACTGTTTTGAATTAAGGAGATCAGGTATGAACACTGACACTGTTTGAGAATAAATACATATATAATGTAATTTTATTATTCTTTTATTCCAAATATATATGTAGTTTTTGGCTTGATTCTGACTAATGCTTATATTCCAAATATATATGTATATGCCTCTATAATTGTTGTTGTTACCAATTATGTAAATCAATTGTATCTGATTTTATGCCCTTTATGGGCCCTGTAATTTTGGGAAAAAATATATATAGGATCCCATATTGTTTGTTTATAATGTATATACTAAAGGGCGTGTTCTCCAGATCCCTTGTTGTCTGAACATTATATATAAACTATAGAACGTTCTATAGGATACCCTATTGTTTGTTTTTGATGTATCTACTAGGATAAGAGAACGTTCTAAAGAATCCCCTGTTGTTTGTTTATCATGTTTATACTAGAGGACTCTCTACTAGATCCCTTGGTCGGTCTGTGAAATCCCCTGTTTTCTCAACATTATTATATAAACTATAGAACGTTCTATAGGATACCATATTGTTTGTTTTTTATGTATCTACAAGGCTAAGAGAACGATCTACCGGATCCCCTGTTGTTTGTTTTTCAAGTGTATACTATAGGGCGTTCTACAGGATCCCATAGGCGGTCTACAGGATCCCTTGTTTTTTCTCAACATTATATATCTACTATATGACGTTCTATATGATCCCCTGTTGTTTGTTGTTCATGTTTATACTATAGGGCGTTCAACAGTATCCCCTGGGCGGTCTGCAGGATCCCCTGTTTTCTCAACATTATTATCTACTATAAGACGTTCTATAGGATCCCCTGTTGTTTGTTTTTCAAGTGTATACTATAGGGCGTTCTACAGATCCCCCAGGAGGTCTACAGGATCCCCTGTTTTCTCAACATTATATATCTACTATATGACGTTCTATAGGGCCCCCTGTTGTTTGTTGTTTATGTTTATACTATAGGGCGTTCTACAGTATCCCCTGGGCGGTCTGCAGGATCTCCTGTTTACTCAACATTACTTATCTACTATAAGACGTTCTATAGGATCCCCTGTTGTTTATTTTTCAAGTCTATACTATAGGGCGTTCTACATGATCTCCTGGACGGTCTAGAGGGTCTCCTGTTGTTTATGAAAATTATGCATTTAAGATAGGACCTTCTTAAGGTTCCCCTGTTGTTTATTTATCATGTATATACTATAAGGCTTTCTATAGGATCACTTGGTTGGTCTGCAGGATCCCCTGTTTTCTCAACATTATATATCTACTATAAGACGTTCTATATGATCCCCTGTTGTTTGTTGTTCAGGTTTATACTATAGGGAGTTCTACAGTATCCCCTGGGCGGTCTGCAGGATCCCCTGTTTTCTCAACATTATTTATCTACTATAAGACGTTCTATATAGGATCCCCTGTTGTTTGTTTTTCAAGTGTATACTATAGGGCGTTCTACAGGATCCCCTGTTTTCTCAACATTATATATCTACTATATGACGTTCTATAGGACCCCCTGTTGTTTGTTCCCCTGTTGTTTATTTTTCAAGTATATACTATAGGGCGTTCTACAGAATACCTGAGCGATCTACAGGATACCCTGTTTATAAAAATTGTGCATTTAAGATAATACTTTCAATAGGTTCCCTGTTGTTTGTTTATCATGTATATACTATAAGGCTTTCTATAGGATCCCTTGGTTGGTCTAAAGGATCTTCTCTTTTCTCGACATTATTCATCTACTATAAGACGTTCTATAGGGTCCCCTGTTGTTTGTTGTTCATGTTTATACTAAAGGGCGTTCTATAGTATCCCCTGGGCGGTCTACAGGATCCTCTTTTGTCTTTACATTATATATCTACTATATGACGTTCTATAGGGCCCCCGTTGTTTGTTGTTTATGTTTATACTATAGGGCGTTCTACAGTATCCTTTGGGCAGTCTGCAGGATCCCCTGTTTTCTCAACATTACTTATCTACTATAAGACGTTCTATAGGATCCCCTGTTGTTTGTTTTTCAAGTGTATACTATAGGGCGTTCTACAGGATTCCCTGTTTTCTCAACATTATATATCTACTTTATGACGTTCTATAGGGCCCCCTGTTGTTTGTTGTTCATGTTTTTACTATGGGGCGTTCTACAGTATCCCCTGGGCAGTCTGCAGGATCCCCTGTTTTATCAACACTATTTATCTACTATAAGACGTTCTATAGGATCCCCTGTTGTTTATTTTTCAAGTCTATACTATAGGGCGTTCTACATGATCCCCTGGACGGGTACAGGGTCCCCTGTTGTTTATGAAAATTGTGCATTTAAGATAGGACCTTCTAAAGGTTCCCCTGTTGTTTATTTTTCAAGTATATACTATAGGGCGTTCTACAGAATACCTGAGCGATCTACAGGATACCCTGTTTATAAAAATTATGCATTTAAGATAATACTTTCAATAGGTTCCCCTGTTGTTTGTTTATCATGTATATACTATAAGGCTTTCTATAGGATCCCTTGGTTGGTCTAAAGGATCTTTTCTTTTCTCGACATTATTTATCTACTATAAGACGTTCTATAGGGTCCCCTGTTGTTTGTTGTTCATGTTTATACTAAAGGGCGTTCTATAGTATCCCCTGGGCGGTCTACAGGATCCTCTTTTGTTAAAAAAATTATGCATCTGAGATAGGAAATTCTATAGATTCCCCTGTTATTTGTTTATCATGTATATACTATTAGGCTTTTAAGATGCCTTGGGCGGTCTGCGGGATCCCCTGTTGTCTTAACATTATATATCTTCTATAGGACGTTCTATAAGACCCCCTGTTGATTGTTTTTCATGTTTATACTATACGATTTTCTATAGGATCCCTTGGTCGGTTTGTCGGATCCCGGTTTTTCTCAACATTATAGGACGTTCTATCGGTCCCCTGTTGTGTGTTGTTCATTTTATACTATAGGGCGTTCTACAGTATCCCCTGGGCGGTCTACAGGATCCCCTGTTTTCTCAACATTATTTATCTACTATAAGACATTCTAAAGGATCCCCTGTTGTTTGTTTTTCAAGTGTATACTATAGGGCGTTCTACAGGATCCCCTAGGCGATCTACAGGATCCCCTGTTTTCTCAACATTATATATCTACTATATGACATTCTATAGGCCCCCCTGTTGTTTGTTGTTCATGTTTATACTATAGGGCGTTCTACAGTATCTCCTGGGCGGTCTGCAGGATCCCCAGTTTTCTCAACATTATATATCCATTATAAGACGTTCTATATGATCCCCTGTTGTTTGTTGTTCATTCACTGGGCGGTCTACACGATCCCCTGTTGTCTGGACATTTTATATATACTAAAGGACGTTCTATAAGACCCCCTATTGATTGTTTTGAATGTTTATACTATAGGTCGTTCTACAGGATCCCCAGGGCGGTCTACAGGATTCTCTTTTGTTAAAAATTATGCATCTGAGAAAGGAAATTCTATAGGTCCCCCTGTAGTTTGTTTTTAATGTATATACCATAAGGCTTTTATGATCCCTTGGGCGGTCCGTAGGATCTCCTGTTTTCTTAACGTTATATATCTAAAAGAGGGACGAAAGATACCAAAGGGACAGTCAAACTCATAAATATAAAACAAACTGACAACGCCATGGCTAAAAATGAAAAAGACAAACAGAAAAAACAATAGTACACATGACACAACATAGAAAACTAAAGAATAAACAAAAATAGGACGTTCTATAGAGTCCCCTGTTGGTGTTGTTCGTGTTTATTTTATAGGGCGTTCTA
This sequence comes from Mytilus edulis, assembly GCA_019925275.1. Taxonomy (NCBI): domain Eukaryota; kingdom Metazoa; phylum Mollusca; class Bivalvia; order Mytilida; family Mytilidae; genus Mytilus; species Mytilus edulis. Next base: position 83,630,947 of record CM034361.1, read on the forward strand.
CAGTATCCTCTTTCGTCTGAAAATTATATATCTACCATAGAACGTTTTATAGGATCCCATATATTGTTTGTTTATTATGTATATACTAAAGGGCGTTCTACAGAATCCTCTGTTTTCTCAACATTATATATCTACCATATGACGTTCTATAGGGTCCCCTGTTGTTTGTTGTTCATGTTTTTACTATAGGGCGTTCTACAGTATCCCCTGGGCGGTCTGCAGGATCCCCTGTTTTCTCAACATTATATATCTACTATAAGACGTTCTATAGGATCTCCTGTTGTTTGTTGTTCATTCACTTGGCGGTCTACACGATCCCCTGTTGTCTGAACAATTATATATAAACTGAAGGACGTTCTATAAGACCCCATATTAAATGTTTTTCATGTTTATACTATAGGTCGTTCTACATGATCCCCAGGGCGGTCTACAGGATCCTCTTTTGTTAAAAATTATGCATCTGAGAAAGGAAATTCTATAGGTCCCCCTGTAGTTTGTTTTTCATGCATATGCTATAAGGCTTTTATGATCCCTTGGGCGGTCTGCAGGATCTCCTGTTTTCTCAACGTTATATATCTAAAAAAGGACGTTCTATAGGGTCCCCTGTTGGTGTTGTTCGTGTTTATTTTATAGGGCGTTCTACAGTATCCTCTTTTGTCTGAACATTATATATCTACTATAAAACGTTTTATAGGATCCCATATATTGTTTGTTTATTATGTATATACTAAAGGGCGTTCTACAGGATCCCCTGTTGTTTCAACATTATATACTTACTATAGAACGTTCTATATGATTCCCTATTGTTTGTTTATCGTGTATATACTAAGGGGCGTTCTACAGGATCCCCTGGGCGGTCTACAGGATTCCCTGTTGTCTGAACATTATATTCATACTAAAGGACGCTCTACAGGATCCCTTGTTGTTTGAATATTATATATCTACTATGGGACGTTCTGTATGATAGACTGTTGTTTGTTTTTTATGTATATATTAGAGGGCGTTATATATATGCGCCCATGGGCGGTCGATATGATCCCCTTTGGTTTAATAGTTGTGTATCTGTATAGGGCGTTCTATAGGATCCCCGGGGCGGTCTATAGGCTCCCATTGTTTGGTTATCATGTATTCACTAGATTTATCTACTAGAGAGCGTTCTATGGGATCCCCTGTTGGGTCTATAGGATCACCTGTTGTGTTATAATCGTGTATCTGCTATAGGGCGTTCTATATATATAGGTTCCCCGGGGCGGTCTATAGGATCTTCTTTTGGTTGTTAATCATGAATCTATAACATGTTGTCCTATAGGATCCCCTGGGCACTCTATAGGACCCCGTATTGTTTAATAATCGCATATTTGCTATAGGGAATTCTTTGGGATCCCCGGGTCGGTCCATAAGATCCTCTGTTGTTTGTTCAACATGTTTCTTCTAGAGGGTGTTCCATAAAATCCCAGGGTCGGTCTATAGGAGCCCTGTAGTTTTTTCATCATGTATCTATTAGAGGGCGTTATATATATGCTCATATAGGCGTTCTTTATGATCCCTTGTGGTTTAATAATTGTGTATCTGCTATAGGGCGTTCTAAAGGATCCCCGGGCCGGTCTATAGGATCCCCTGTTGTTTGTTCATAATGTATCTATAACAGGTTGTTCTATACGATCCCCTGGACTGTCTGTAGGATACCCTGTTGGTTGTTCATCATGTATCTATAACAGGTTGTTCTATACGATCCCCTGGGCGGTCTATAAGATCCCCTTTTGTTTAATAATCGCGCATAATCTATAGTGCGTTCTACAGGATCCCAGGGTCTGTCTATAGGATCCCCTATTGTTTATACCTTGGCGGTCTATATGATCCCCTTTTGTTTGATAATTGCGCATATTCTATAGTGCGTTCTATAGGATCCCTGTGTCTGTCTATAGGATCCCTATTGTTTAATAACCTTGCATCTGCTATAGGGCGTTCTATGTTATCCCTTTCAAAGGTCGAGGGGGCATATTGTTATTGGTTGGGTTTTTTTCTTTTTCTTTTCTTTTTCCCCATAATTTTATTGTCCCGACAAATTCTCGGAAAAGGATAGACACATTCATCTTTATGGAATTATGGCATAATGTATTATATAAAGTTGTGCTTTTTAATAAGGAGATGGTCCAAGATGGTCTCGATAACTATAAACGCTGGTCAACAGTATTTTTTTTAATGTTTTTTGTATATAATTTTAGTATTCCTGAGCATAGAACCATGATATTCAATATACAAAGTAGGTGTCAACAATTTGTATGATCCTCAGAACTACATGTACCTAGCAGTAGGTAGTTGTGTTTTTTTAGTAAAAATTTTATTTCAAAATTGCTGACGGTAACCTAGCAATGGCAAAGTCGTCTGGCAACTTGATAACAGTATGACATCCGCCTTTGCTCGCAATGGCAATTCTATTTGTTTTCGTATTCTTATGGATTTGTACAGACAGGAGAAAAGAAATTGACCCGTCTTTTAATATCCCTTTCCGATATATTTATGATGTACTGTCTATTAATGATAATAGATTCAATGAGTATATATGGCAAGCCGTTTTACTATTTATTCTAACTTCAAGATAGCTCATATAATATATCAGATATTTCAAATGATATATAAAATCTCTCTCTCATATATAATATACAAGATAGCTCATATAATATATAATATATAAGATATTTTATATAATTTACTCTTTATAAGATATCTTGTCAACTTTAAAAGATAGCTTTTATACTTTATAGGATATCTTATTAATTCAATAAGATATATTATACACTTAAGAAGATATATTATAAACGAAATGAAAAAAAAGAAACGAACAATAACAATATAATATGCCCCCTTTGAAAGGGATAACAAAGAACGTCCTATAGCAGATGCAGGACTACTAAACAAGAGGGGATCCTAAGACCGACCCGGGGATCCTATAAACCGCCCAGGGTATCGTATAGTACACCATGTTATAGATACATGAACAACGAACAGGGGATCCTATAGACCGCCCTGGGGATCCTATAAAACGCCCTATAGCAGATACACGAATATTGCACAACAGGTGATCCTATAGACCCAACAGGGGATCCCATAGAACGCTCCCTAGTAAATACATGATTACTTAACAACGGGATCCTATAGAACACCCTATAGCATATACACAATTATTAAACCACAGGGAATCCTGTAGAACGCCCTCCAATAGATACATTATGAACAAACAACAGGGCTCCTATAGACCGACCTAGAGGTTCTATGGACCGACCCGGGGATCTTAAAGAACGCCCTATAGCAGATGCACGATTATTAAACAATACCAACCAACAGGGGAACATATAGACAGCCCAGAGGATCTTAAAGAACGTCGTATACTAGAAACATAATGAACAAACAGCAGGTTATTCTAAAGACCGCCCCGGAGATCCTATAGAACGCCCTTCAGCATGCAGATACACGACTATTACACAACAGGGGATCCTATAAAACGCCCTCTAGTATATACGTAAAGTAGATACATGTTTAAAAAAACAGGGGAACCTATAGAAGGTTCTATCCTAGATGCATACAAATCAAACAGGGGATCCTGCAGAATATAAAATGCTCAAACAACAGGAGATCATGTAGATGGGCCTATAGTATAAACATGAAAAACAATCAACAGGGGATCCTAAAGAACGTCCTATGATAGATTTATAATGTTGAGAAAACAGGGCATCTTGCAGACCGCCTAAGGGATCATAAACGCCCTATAATATATACATAATAAACAAAGAACAGGGGAACCTATAGAATTTCCTATCTCAGATCCATATTTTTTTCGCCCAGGGAATCCTGTAGAACGCCTGATAGTATAAACATAAAAAAAAACAATCAACAGGGCATCCTGTAGACCGCCCAGGGATCCGGTAGAACGCCCTTTAGTATATAAATAATAAACAAACAATATAGGGGATCCTATAGAACGTACTATAGTAGATATATAATGTAAAGACAAAAGGGGATCCTGTAGACCGCTCAGGGGATCCTATTGAACGCACTTTAGTATATACATGATAAACAAACAACAAGGGATCCTGTAGAATGTTCTATAGTAAATATATAATGTTCAGACAAAAGGGGATCCTGTAGACTGCCTAGGGGATCTTATTGAACGCCCTTTAGTATATAAATGATTAACAAACAACATGGGATCCTATAGAACGTCTCATAGTAGATAAATAATGTTGAGAAAACAGGTGATCCTTTAGAAAGCCCTTAGAACGCCATTTAGTACATATATAATGTAAAGACAACAGAGTATCCTTTAGACCGCCCAAGGGATCCTTTAGAACGCCCTTTAGTATATACATTATTAACAAACAAATGGGGATCCTATAGAACGTCTTATAGTAGATATATTATGTTGAGAAAACAGGGGATCCTGTAGACCGCCCAGGGGATCTTGTAGAACGCCCTATAGTATATAAATGAAAAACAAACAACGGGGATACTTTAGAACGTCTTATAGTAGATATATATTTTTAAACAAATGGGGATCCTGTAGACCGCCCAGGGGATACTGTAGAAAGCCCTATAATATAAACATAAAAAAACAATCAACAGGGCACCCTGTAGACCGCCCAGGGGATCTAGTAGAACGCCCTTTAGTATATAAATAATAAACAAACAATATAGGGATCCTTTAGAACGTCCTATAGTAGATATATAATGTAAAGACAACAGGGGATCCTATAGACCGCCCATGGTATCCTGTAGAACGCCCTTTAGTATAAACATGAAAAACAATCAATAGAACGTCCTATAGTACATATATTATGTTGAAAAACAAAGATTCCTGCAGATCGCCCAAAGTTTCCTGCAGACCGCACAAGGGATCATATAGAAAGCCCTATAGTATAAACATGAAAAACAATCAACAGGGGGTCTTATATATAGAACGCCATTTAGAACATATATAATGTAAAGACAACAGGGGATCCTGAAGACCGCCCAGGGGATCTTGTAGAACGCCCTTTAGTATGTACTTGATTAACAAACAATAGGGGATCCTATAGAACATTTTATAGTAGATATATTATGTTGAGAAATCAGAGGATGCCGTTAACCGACCAGGGGATTCTGTAGAACGCCCTATAGTATATACTTGAAAAACAAACAACAGGGGATCCTGTAGAACGTCTTGTGGTAGATAAGTTATGTTGAGAAAGCAGGGGATCACACAGACCGACCAAGGGATCCCATAAAAAGTCCTCTATTAGATGCATCAAAAACAAACAATAGGGTATCCAATAGAACGTTCTATAGTTAATATATAATGTTCAGACAAAAAGGGATCCTGTAGACTGCCTAGGGGATCCTATTGAACGCCATTTAGAATATACATGATAAACAAACAACATGGGATCCTATAGAACGTCTTATATATAGTAAATACATAATGTTGAGAAAACAGGTTATCCTTTAGAACGCCCTATAGTATAAACATGAAAAACAATCAACAGGGGGTCTTATAGAACGTCCTATAGTACATATATTATGTTGAAAAAAAAGAGATTCCTGCAGACCACCCAAAGTTTCCCGCAGATCGTCCAAAGGATCATATAGAAAGCCCTATAGTATAAACATGAAAAACAATCAACAGGGGGTCTTATAGAACGTCCTATAGTACCTATATTATGTTGAAAAACAGGGATTCCTGCAGACCAACCATAGTTTCCTGCAGACCGCCCAAGGGATCATATAGAAAGCCCTATAGTATAAACATGAAAAACAATCAACAGGGGGTCTTATGAACGTCCTATAGTAGATAAATAATGTAAAGACAACAGGGTATCCTGTAGACCGCCCAAGGGATCCTGTAGAACGCCCTTTAGTATATATATGATTAACAAACAATAGGGGATCCTATTGAACGTCTTATAGTAGATATATTATGTTGAGAAAACAGGGGATCCGTAGACCGCCCAGGGGATCCTGTAGAACCCCCTTATAGTATATAAATGAAAAACAAACAACGGGGGATACTTTAAAACGTCTTATAGTAGATATATATTTTTAAACAATCTTAGATCTTGTAGACCGCCCAGTGGATCCTGTAGAACGCCCTATAGTATAAACATAAAAAAACAATTAACAGGGCATCCTGTACACCGCCCAGGGGATCCGGTATAACGCCCTTAAGTATATAAATAATAAACAAACAATATAGGGGATCCTATAGAACGTCCTATAGTAGATATATTATGTAAAGACAACAGGGGATCCTGTAGACCGCCCAGGGGATCATGTAAAACGCCCTATAGTATAAACATGAAAAACAATCAACAGGGGGTCTTATAGAACGTCCGTTAGTAGATTTATAATGTTCAGACAACAAGGGATCCTAAAGACCACCCAGGGGATCCTGTAGAATGCCCTTTAGTATATACTTGATTAACAAACAATAGGGGATCCTATAGAAGGTCTTATAGTAGATATATTATGTTGGGAAAACAGGGGATCCCGTAGACCGACCAGGGGATCGTGTAGAACGCCCTATAGTATATACTTGAAAAACAAACAACGGGGATACTTTAGAACGTCTTATAGTAGATATATATTTTTAAACAAACGTAGATCCTGTAGACCGCCCAGTGGATCCTGTAGAACGCCCTATAGTATAAACATAAAAAAACAATCAACAGGGCATCCTGTAGACCGCCCAGGGAATCCGGTATAACGCCCTTTAGTATATAAATAATAAACAAACAATATAGGGGATCCTATAGAACGTCCTATAGTAGATATATAATGTAAAGACAACAGGGGATCCTTTAGACCGCCCAGGGGATCCTTTAGACCGCCCAGGGGATCCTGTAGAACGCCCTATAGTATAAACATGAAAAACAATCAACAGGGGTCTTATAGAACGTCCTTTAGTAGATATGTAATGTTCAGACAACAAGGGATCCTGAAGACCGCCCAGGGGATCCTGTAGAACACCCTTTAGTATATACTTGATTAACAAACAATAGGGGATCCTATAGAACGTCTTATAGTAGATATATTATGTTGAGAAAACAGGGGATCCCGTAGACCGACCAGGGGATCGTGTAGAACGCCCTATAGTAAATACTTGAAAAACAAACAACAGGGGATCCTGTAGAACGTCTTATAGTAGATACATAATGTTGAGAAAGCAGGGGATCACACAGACCGACCACTGGGATCCCGTAAAAAGTCCTCTAATAGATAGATCAAAAACAAACAATAGAGTATCCTATAGAACGTTCTATAGTTTATATATAATGTTCAGACAACAGGGGATCGTGTAGAACGTCCTTTGCTATATACATGATAAACAATCCTATAGCACGTTCTATAACTAGAAATATAAGGTTCAGACAACAGGGTATCATGTAGACAGCCCAGAAGATCCCGTAGAACACCCTAGAACATGTAGCTTCATTATAAACAAATAACAGGGGAAACGAAGACCAGCAACCCCACCCCACCCCCACTACCACCACCCCTCACACCCCGTAAAGGTAATGTCTCGTGTCTAAGAACGTGTAAGCTATATGTTTTTTTTTTCAATTTGCCTACATCAAAGTACTCTTTTAAGCAGATAATAAAAATATTATTAACTCCATAGTATATTCAAAGCCATGTGATCACGTGCATGGGACATTTGCAAGTCTTTACAAAAAAATAAAGACTTTAAGGTGAACCTTTTGTGACTGAGTCACTGTCCTCTTGTATATATGAACTCTCTGTTTACTTAATAATCCCTATTTAGTGTGTACACATTTATGATATAAATAATTTACAGCTTTTAAAAAAGTATATATATAAAGATATTCTGAACTTTTAAAATGCAAATAAAGGAACAACATCATTTGCCTTACCGCCTTATCGTTTCTTATCACGGAAACAAAATTAAATCAACTTCGTTCTTGTCCATGTTAACGATCCCTGTCTAGTGTTTTTTTTTTATATACTGAGCACGCAAAATAAGCATTTGAATCACGAAGCACGTATAAAAATTACATAAGCAGAACATGTTGAACACCTCGCTGTTTTGCACTACTAAACGTAAAATAAAAAAGTAAAAACACAATGAACGTGAAATAAAATAACCCAATCACGTACCACGAAAATAAGCCTCTACCGCTCTCCATGAAAGTTAATGATTTTGCATCGTTTTTTTAAGATAGTTTTACATGTTAAGAAAATTCTATTTTTAGCATTAGTATTTTCCGAATCGTTTAAAAATAGCCTATAAATAGAATATGCATAATTCATTTATCGTGACGTAGGGCGGTCTACGGGATCCCTTCTTCCGCTTACCTGATGGAGTAAAGGAAAACAGTTCCGGAACGGAAACGATCACTGTCCGGAGTTTGCCGTCGTGTTGCTCATGTAAGTACAAAGTCTATAATACGTCATATTCGTGAAACTGATTGAATTATGACAAATGTAGTAAACCTTTATTTGCTTTATAATACATCTGCAATAATAAAAATAATTATAAACAATAAACGTATGATCATTTGATAAGCAATCAAAAGCAGATAAATTCAGTAGTATGTGTATGATAATATCCTCCTCCACATATCCTGATCTTTTATGTTCACCCTTTCTCCTTATTTCTTCAAATATCGGTGGATGGATAACTATCTCCATTTTATATTTTCTAATCCACTTTACTCTCTACTCCTCTTAGATTTTCGCTGATCTTGCTTTTGAATGTTAAGCGGGTTTTATCTATGTAGTGCCATTAAAAAAGTTTGCCTACAAATCCTGATTTTTCTCTTATTTTGATTACGCATAGCTTGAAAAGCAATTATTGAAGATTTTATCAAACCATTGTTAATTTTTCATATTTTGTTTTAAAAAAGAAAAGTGGCAATGTTAATGTATGAACAATCTAGAGATAATCACATCCCGCCAAATTTTAATAGCTTATAATAATCTTAAAAATACAGACACACGGACCCTTCATTTTTTTCTGCTCTGTTAGTTTCTTTATTCATATACTTTAAACTGTCTTATATAAAGCTTGGTATTTTGAAACAGAGTAGCACACATCCTTAAATCATTAAAAAAAAACAACAACAACAACAACACCAAAAACTGTTGTAGTTCCTATTGTTTATAAGGGGGATATTATAATATTTGGGAGGAATGCATTTCACTTGACGATTTGAAGTCCATTTTTTAATTTTTTAATTTTTCTTTTTGCGCACTATGCAATAACAAAATAAGAAAATTACTATGATTGCAAGTATCAACAATAGTCCACTGATAGTTCCAGCAATAATATAATTACTCTGTTCATTTGACACTGCTAGGTAAGCCCCTGAAATAGACGAGAAATAAATATACACGAAAATGTGTTATTTATATATTGTATATATATACATATTATTAGTTACAGGTTCATAAACACACCATGTAATTAATATTATAGTGTAAATGCCTTGACGTATCAAGGATACATGCATGAGGAAAAGTGATATCGGGTCAGTACTTGTACGTGACATAGAAGTAAACAGTCAACGCATTGACTTCTCAAATAGAACGAGTGCAGTATAAAGTACAATTGAGGTAGTGTTTCCATCAGGAATTTTCCTTGGACATTTTTGTATTCGACTTTTTTCGGTTTCTCGAACCATTTGTTATCTTGTACTTGTAAAGAACACGTTAAAAATCCAACCCAACATGTCCCTTTAATACAAAGTTTTTTTATTTTCGTATCAAATGTAGATGTTCTACTCCTGGATATTTATTTTATATTCCAATGGACGTTAAAACAATAGATCATCGTCAAATTGGAAGATCCCAGGGAACCATATTACATAAGAAAACCATGAAATGAAACATGTCGCACATTCTTTATTATTTTTCTTTTGAAAACACTTACTGCAAACTAGTTTTTCACCAGACCATTGACCATCGCTTCCACATACTCTAGTCGTATTTCCAGAGAAATAATCGTATCCGGAGTCACACTTATACACTACGGTTTCTGTAGGATTATTTCCATTTAATTGCCTTGTAACATGATCACTTTCACCAGGATCTGGACAGGTAATTGCTAAAAGTAAAATGAACAAATCAATATCTATACTATTTTTAAACGAGAAGACCTCATTTTGTGTGTCGCTTCTCTTCTTTCCACAATAAATTAATCAACACGCCTCTGTGTCCTATAGGTACAGTGCATAGTCGCATTTGTCATCCATTCATATGATTATTCAGATTGAGTTATTTTGGGAGAAAAACGATAAAAAAAAAAACATCCGGATATTGTCCCGTCATTGGACGAAATTTTAAGTCTGATTAGACTTCCGGTTTCCGTTTTTCTGTATACTTTGAACATACATAAACTAGGAATAAAGTGTATTTTCAGAATTCTATCTGCTATCATTTTCAAGTTTACTATCCACGGCTGTCACAGAGTTTATTAAATAGAGAGGGTCTGTATACTTTATCAATGACCACCATGGATCGATTAGTAAACTTAGAATTGAATGTAAATACACTAAATTTATATAGTAATGCATGTTCATAATATACAGATAAGCGCTAAAATTATTCATGTGAACTTTTGATACCTTTTCTGAAATTCTCCAGTCATTAAATCTTTTACAAAATTCATTGATTACTAAAAAAAAAAGAAGATGTGGTATGATTGCCATGTTGAGACAACTCTCCACAAGAGACCAAAATGACAAAGAAATTAACAATCTATACTATTAAACGAGAAGACCTCATTTTGTGTGTCGCTTCTCTTCTTTCCACAATAATTTAATCAACACGCCTCTGTGTCCTATAGGTACAGTGCATAGTCGCATTTGTCATCCATTCATATGATTATTCAGATTGAGTTATTTTGGGAGAAAAACGAGAAAAAAGACATCCGGATATTGTCCCGTCATTGGACAAAATTTTAAGTCTGATTAGACTTCCGGTTTCCGTTTTTCTGTATACTTTGAACATACATAAACTAGGATTAAAGTGTATTTTCAGAATTCTATCTGCTATCATTTTCAAGTTTACTATCCACGGCTGTCACAGAGTTTATTAAATAGAGAGGGTCTGTATACTTTATCAATGACCACCATGGATCGATTAGTAAACTTAGAATTGAAAGTAAATACACTAAATTTATATAGTATAAATGCATGTTCATAATATACAGATAAGCGCTAAAATTATTCATGTGAACTTTAAAATTTGATACCTTTTCTGAAATTCTCCAGTCATTAAATCTTTTACAAAATTCATTGATTACTAAAAAAAAAGAAGATGTGGTATGATTGCCATGTTGAGACAACTCTCCACAAGAGACCAAAATGACAAAGAAATTAACAATCTATACTATTAAACGAGAAGACCTCATTTTGTGTGTCGCTTCTCTTCTTTCCACAATAAATTAATCAACACGCCCCTGTGTCCTATAGGTACAGTGCATAGTCGCATTTGTCATCCATTCATATGATTATTCAGATTGAGTTATTTTGGGAGAAAAACGAGAAAAAAGACATCCGGATATTGTCCCGTCATTGGACAAAATTTTAAGTCTGATTAGACTTCCGGTTTCCGTTTTTCTGTATACTTTGAACATACATAAACTAGGAATAAAGTGTATTTTCAGAATTCTATCTGCTATCATTTTCAAGTTTACTATCCACGGCTGTCACAGAGTTTATTAAATAGAGAGGGTCTGTATACTTTATCAATGACCACTATGGATCGATTAGTAAACTTAGAATTGAAAGTAAATACACTAAATTTATATAGTAATGCATGTTCATAATATACAGATAAGCGCTAAAATTATTCATGTGAACTTTTGATACCTTTTCTGAAATTCTCCAGTCATTAAATCTTTTACAAAATTCATTGATTACTAAAAAAAAGAAGATGTGGTATGATTGCCATGTTGAGACAACTCTCCACAAGAGACCAAAATGACAAAGAAATTAACAACTATAGGTCACTCTACGACCTTCAACAACGAGCAAATCCCATACCGCATACCCAGCTTTAAAAGGCCCCGAACTGACAATGTAAAACAATTCAAACCAGAACAAGAATGTGTCCTCAGTACACGAATGCCCCACTCGCACTATCATTTTCCATGTTCAGTGGACCGTGAAATTTGGGTTAAAAACTCTAATTTGGCATTAAAATTAGAAAGATCATATCATAGGGAACATGTGTACTAAGTTTGAAGTCGATTGGACTTCAACTTCATCAAAAACTACCTTGACCAAAAACTTTAACCTGAAGCGGGACAGACGGACGGACGAACGAACGGACGGACGGACGGACGGACGAACGAACGGACGAACGGACGCACAGACCAGAAAACATAATGCCCCTCTACTATCGTAGGTGGGGCATAAAAACTAGCGTCCTTATTTATGTACAAAAAATGAACGAAAAACAAATATGTTACACATAAAAAAAAAAAAAAAACAACCACTGAATTACAGACTCCTTTCTTTTAAAATGTTCATAACATACTTAATGTATTATGTTCATATTGAAATTGATAGAAAACCAAAAATTGGGAATTTTGGAAATAAAGGAGAAGGGATAATAAAAACATTTTCCTGTCCCCAATAACCTATGACCTATGATACTTTTGCTGAAATTCTCCAGTCATTCAATATTTTACAAAATTCTTCCAACAACACTTTACATACTTTAAACTACGCTCTGAATGCCCGCGATTTCGCGGGTATGTTCTAGTTTGTATAAAAATTACAAAAGATAGGCTGAAGATACCAAATTGAATGTGATCTTCGAATTCATAAGTCGATTGCAAACAGACAATGTCATGGCAAAGAAACGATCAAAACACCACATAGAAAACGAAAGACTTAGCAACATTTTCTCTTACAAACAAGGGTTGACATTAGCGATATCTTTCAAACATTTCCAGATTAGCGGGAGGTTTTAAATGCAAAAAAAAAAACCACGTCAAATCAACCATTTGTTTTTAAAGTTCCTGTACGAAGTCAGGAATATGGCAGTTAATATCAAATAGTCCGTTTATTGTTGCACTTCTGTGTTTCTGTTGTTCTGTTGTTTACTCACATCGATTAATGACTTTAGAACAGCGTTATACTACAGAACCTGTTGTCTTTACTTGATATTGTTTTAGATTTAAGAAAATTATTTGCACGGATGGATAAAATCTAAGAAATGTAGTAAAATTAAAGCAGAACTGATAGAAACGAAACCAACCTAACTACATGTAATAGATAAAATGTTTTTTCTATCTTAATTACAAAATTAACAAGGAAATATTGATTGTCTTTTATTATTATATAAATTTGTTAATGATTAAGATTCACTATAGACTTAAAATAGACAATGGTAGATGCGATGATTATACATTCGGATTGCAGACGCACATGTGAGACTCATCAGTATCGCTCGATCGCTCGAATCAATTCAATATCCGGACTTGGTCAATGCAATTGATTCAATATTGATTATAGCCATGCATTTAATAATCGATCTGTAATAGAAAGTCGTTCATGTACATATGTATATACATATGGAACGCGTAAAGCACATTAATAGAAAATCACAGTTTATCGGCGACAATGATAGATTATCGGTCGACCATTATAGATGTACGGCGTAAAGTATACTTTACGGTCGACCATCATAGATGGTCTAATTAATGTGACTCGCGCGCAGACAATGATAGTTACTTCTTTGATTATGGCACGCGGGAACCACATTAATGAGATAATCACAGATTATCGGCGACAATGATAGATTATCGGTCGACCATTATAGATGTACGGCGTAAAGTATACTTTACGGTTGTAAATGCATTTACGAAATTATCGTCGAGAATCTATCATTATCTAACATAAATGCATTAACGATCGACAATCTATGATAGATCAAAGCGAGAACAACATTATTTGATAAGAACAGTTTAACGGCGATTCGTAAATACATTTACGCCCTGTTTTCAGTGCAATTCATATGTACCCAACCTTCTACTTGTGATATTGAACCTTGTGGTACAATTTCAGAGCAATCACAATACTTGTACACAAGTTATTGTCCTGAAACTAGAAAAATGCTTGTTTTGGGCCCCTAATTCCTAAACGGTTGGGACCATCACCCCCAAAAACAATCCCAACCTTCCTTTTGTGGTATTGAACCTTCCATACACATAAACTAAAGTTATTGTTCGGAAACCAAATGTCTTCGGACACAATACGACCCCAATTTTTTTTTGCGGTCGTATACAAATGACTATAGCACAATATCACAATGGCGGGATGTATAAGTACCGATCAACGCCAAAAGATTATTACTAAAATTGACTACACTTTATATTTCCATCAACTGCAAAGGACTGCATATTTATTTATAGCAGCTCAAAAACAGGGTCCAGAGAGGGATGGCAGACATGAGATCCATTAAAACTGAGGGAAAATAGAAACGAAAAAAGTACATATAAATAAGAAGATGTTGTATGAGTGCCAATGAGACAACCCTCCATCCAAGTCACAATGTATAAAAAGTTAACAATTATAGGTCAGAGTACGGTCTTCAACAAGTAGCCTTGGCTCCAACGAACAGCAAACAAAAGGGCCCCAAAATGACTAGTGTAAAACAATTCAAACAGGAAAACCAACGGTTTAATCTATATATCGTCGTGTGAATATTACAATGGTGTATGTCCATTTTTTTCATAAATTGACTTATTGGTACTACTTGCATCCTCGTGTAATGATCTATCTCCCTATACTTCTATATCTCTGAATCTTGCCCCATTTAGGCCTTAAAAAATACTCTTAGAATGATGTATCTCCACATCTTTAATATTTGAAAAAGTTATACTGATCTATGTTTTATCCAATGAAAATGTTTGAATTCTGGTCATATGACACAAGCTAGCAAATGGAAAAAGTTTGAAGCATGACAGAAAAGTAAGTTATATTTTAGCTTTGTAATTCAATTATTTTTCTTAAAATCATTCTAATAATGAATTTATATTGTTTAAATGTGTATTAACTTTGTGATATAAACATATTTCTGAAGAAGAAAAAAGAGATTAAAGTATAAAGCATGATATATGGAGATACAACATTTTAAAACTTTCTTTTTTCAAGTTAATTTGGAGATACAACATTTTAAAACTTCCTTTTTTCAAGTTAATTTGGAGATACATCATTATAATCTTTTTTCTTGCACAAAAACACCAATTAAGAAATGATTATACATTTTGATCATTTACAGGGATGACTGTCATTTGCTGCCAATCTTGAACCTACCCGACGTTCCTCTGATAAGGATATTTTTCTTCTTAGATCTAGAAGATCTCGTGCTTGTAGTAAATAGGGTTTGTAAAAGATTTTACCACCTAATTAAATCAACACCTGTCTTGTGGAGAGTATTTGAATTTTATTGGCCTCAAGTTATAAAAGAAGAAGACTTACCCTACATATTTAGACACTCAAAGAGCTTCAGAGTTTTCAATATTGGATATTGTACCTACTCAGGCCGTCTGTCTGTGTTTGATTATAGTTTCATTTCAAGTTTGAGCTGTGCAAGAAAACTCACATGGTTGAATTTAACTAGAACTTCAATATCAAGCACATGCTTTTTACAGTACCTTCCAAATCTTGAAATTCTTGATCTTTCAGAGTGTGAAAATCTGATTGACTGTGATTTTCATGTAGTATCTCAGTGTCATAAACTTCAAAACTTATATCTTTCGTTTGATAAAGTAAACCCAAAGACAATCAAAGATATTGTTTCCTGTATACCTCAATTAGAAATTCTAGATATAAGTGGTATATTTTTGAAATTTTTTGAAGTTACATCAATTCTTGATCAGTGTTACTGGACACTTATGTCTATATACCTTAGTGTTGATTCATCTGTGAATGAAGAGGACTTACACAGGGAGATACACTTTAATTACACAGACCTTTCCTATCACATATATACACCAATATTTAATAATTAACAATGGATCCTAATAACTATAATATTGAGGAGATTTGTACAGTATCCAATGATCAAGAATTAGCTTCTATAATTCAAAACACTGATGACAATTGTACTATTATAATAGTCGATGAAAATAACAATTTTCAGTTTACAGATTCAACTGTAAACAATATATTTGAAACCAATTTAAATGAAAGTTTTGATTTAAATGAGGAACATAGCACGGAACATATTTATGCAAATGTACAGATTCTAAATCCTACAACCAGTTCTACATGTTCTAATGAATTGCAAAATGATTCAACTGATAATTTTATATATACTGCAGTAGCATTACCTAATGAAAACAAAAACATAGCTTCAAGAAATGCGGAAGAAATTGATGAAGACCCAAGTCATCAAAGTGAAGGTAATGGCAACAATACAACAAGGAAACAAAATGTAAAAAATACAGAAGAGCAAAATGAAGACACAATAGAAGAACAAAACGTAGAGACAAATGAAAATGATGAAACGATGAGAGGTAGAAAAAGGAAAAGACAATCGGAATTATGGAAACAAAATCTAAGGAAAAGAAGACGGCAGTCAGGTATGGAATATGTAAATACTAGAGGTAAAACACAGCGAAAGAGAGAAGTTAAACAAGGAACAAAGGACTGTAAAGGTGGATGCAGGTTTAAATGCAGTAAAAATATATCAGAAACAGAAAGGAAAGCGATTTTTAAAACTTTTTGGTCATATAGCGATTCTGAAAAAAATGCATTTTATGGAAATAATATTGAAAAGTTAAAGAAAGAAAGGAAGCGAACAAACAAAGAAATTTCAAGAAAACAATTTACATATAAATATCATTTACCTAAGGAGTGTAGTAAACTCCGTATTTGTAAAGAGTTTTTTCTTTCAACCTTAGATATAAGTGGCCGTAGGATTCAATGGTTTTTTGATAAAAAGTCTCCACAGTTTGAGGACAAAAGGGGAAGACATGTTAAGAGGAAAATATCAGATGAGACTAAAGATAGAATCAGAAACCATATCAATTCATTTCCTCGAATGGACTCCCACTATTGTAGGTCTTCTGTAAAAAGACAATATCTTGATCCTTGTTTGTCGATAGCAAAAATGTATGAGCTTTATGTTTTAACATGTAATACAACAGATGTTACTCCAGAAAAATATCATACATACAAAAACATATTTAATTTTGAATTTAATTTGGGTTTCCACACTCCCAAGAAAGACAGATGTGACCATTGTGAGGAGTACAAATCCAATAAATTGATCAATCAAGTTGGTGAAGATTTGAAAATGAAGTATGAACTACACATAGCTGGAAAATCTAATACCAAAGTGGAAAGAGATAACGACAGAAGTTCCGACAAGGCAGTTCTTTGCTTTGACATGGAAAATGTTATAACCTGTCCAAGGGCAAATATTTCAAATTTTTTTTACAAAAGAAAATTGAATGTGTTCAACTTAACTGGACATTTCTCGTTAAATAAATGTGCTTATAATGCAATTTGGCCAGAACATATAGCAGGCAGAGGTGCCAATGAAATTTCGAGTGCCTTATTAAAAATTTTAGAAAAGTGCTAGAAGATTTTCCTTCTTTAGAAACCATAACGTTATGGTCGGACTCTTGCATACCCCAGAATCGTAACTCTATAGTTATTAGTGCACTGCAGCATTTTATGAGAAGTGACAGATCATATTCACTTAAGTCTGTAGAACAAAAATTTTCTGAGCCAGGCCACTCGTCTATTCAAGAGGTTGACTGTGTACACAGTCACATTGAGAAAGCATTGAATCTCAGCGAGATTTTTAGTCCTGTCAGTTTTTTGCGAATTCTGACAAAAGTTCGTAAAAGATCAATGAAAGTGATTCAATTACAGCCTGAACACTTCTTTGATTTTCAGACAGCTAGTCGGACATTTAAATATAACTCTGTGCCCTTTACTAAGGTTAAGTATTTAAAGTTAGAAGTTGAGAAGCCGTTACACGTTTTGTATAAGGTATCATTTTCTGATGAGAGTTTCAAAGAGGTTTCCATTGTTGCACAGAATACAAGAAAAAAACAGAAAACTGTTGTCATGCCAAAAGTTAATATGTTGACCAAATCAAACTTGTTTTCAAAAGAAAAAGTCAAAGATTTGAAAGATATGTTAAAGTATATGCCCCTTGATGACAGAAAGTATTATGAGACAGTTTTCAAGAGTTACAAGTAAGCTTCAAGACGTTGACTCATTATTGATCACTATTGCATTGTCAGACAGTGTAGGATGTTATCAGAATTATGGTCTGAAGGGACTTAAAGGATGCTGGACCTTTACATCTTAAATGTTATTTGTGTTTCATTTTTTTGTTAAAAAAAAGTTTTGAAAAGAATTCAAAATTCTCATTCACTGGGTTGACTGTTAAATACTTTTTAGTTTTGAGAACTTATTGAGTTGTTACATTGAATAAACCAACTGTTTGTGGTTATTGTTTTTTATATACCATTTGTTATTTGTTTATGCTAAATATACAAGAAGTATTTCTTTTATTTATTTTTGCCAATATCTTTCACAATTATGCTTTGTATCTTGTATTGAAACAATTTTGTTTTGCGTTCAAATAACAGGTTCTATCTTTATGACTTAACGTTTTCCAAAAGAATTCAAAATGCTCATTCACTGGGTTGACGGTTAAATGAGTTTTAGTTCTGAGAACTTATTGAGATGCTACATTGAATAAACCAAATGTTTGTGATTATTGTTTTTTATATATCACAAATTTTGTCATTTGCTTTGCTAAATATACAAGAAGTATTTCTTTAATTTATTTTTGCCAATAATATCTTTCACGATTATGCTTTGTATTTCGTATTGAAACAATTTTGTTGTGCGTTCAAATTAAAGATTACTTAATGTTTTCCAGTTAATCATCATTATTGCCAAATAATAGCATGAATAGTGTCAGGAATAAACGATGATAAAACATATACATTAAAAATTATATTTTGTAATCCTTTAAAATCTTTTTCCTAATGCATTCATAGTTTATTGGTTTAATGTTATACTGTTTCAAGTCCAGTACCATTTTAATTGTTGTAAAATATGTGACCAAAAAGATAAAATTGTTCTATCTCCAAATAATTTTTTGTCTTTTTTATTTAAACGGAGTGTGTTTGTTATTATCGGTAACAATAAAACATCAACATTCATCAATTTGAAATACAAAAAGAATGTATCATCGTTCTTTCATTGCTCCTTGGTAGAAAAACAAGTTATCACTTTTTCAGATGGAGTTATCTCCATTTTCAAAAATATGGACATAGACCACTATTAGATTCACACGACGATATATAAACGAGAAACGAAAAATACCTATGAACCACACCAACGCACGACAACCACTGAACAACAAGCTCCTGATTATCTATAACATCTCAGAAAACTTCACTCAATATATTATAAAACAAATGTTTTACAGATGATTGGTATGTAATCTTAAAATTTACCCAAATTATGTTTTAATAAAATAACGTGTTTCTCGGACAATGTACCTCATGCATGTTAAAGAGCGGGTATTGGAAAGTTTCAACTGCGAGATTAAACACACTTGGATAGTTCTCTCATCGGCAATCGTACCTCATCTCTTACTATACATTTTGGATAAATGAAATTTTAAGACTGCAATTTTTTGTTTTTTTGTTTGTGTTTGTTTGTGTGTGAGTGTGTGTGTAAAGGGGGGGGGGGGGGGGGGGGGGGGGGGGGGAGATATCATGCTTATACAAAGCATGAATTGCAAATAAGTGTGATTTTGTTATACCCTTACTATTCTGAATCTGAGAAACATTTAACAAAATTGCAACATAATACAACTCCGGATTTCCATTTTAAATCGAATGTGAAAATATGTCAGCTGTGCAAACGTTCTAAATTTTGAAACACCTGCGATGTACATTTACCAAGGACAAGCATATGATACCGATGTCGTGATTAATTATACGTAAACATAATATCATTTTACAGCATTAACAATACAATATATTTATAGTTTTCTTTAAATGGGCAAAAATATATAAATCACCATAAACCTTAAAAATGTCAAATCATGAACTTTCTTATTATGTTACATTTGTAAGTGCATTGATAGGGTAGTTGCAATTATTATCCATTGTGAAAGGAAAGATATGCGATCTGTCGTGCAAAATGCAAGACAGTTTTAATTGAATTGTCCTCTTGTTTCAAATCATTTTATGATATACTATACTCTATAAGCTATTAAGTTGTGAAACTCCTTTCTTTCGTCCTGTTTTTGGATGTTAAGTACCTGAACGTATAAGATGTCTGCATGTTGATTTATATTTACATATGATGTCCTTGTATCTATGATGAAATTTAGTAAATGTTTTGACTAGTTTGTGATATCGAAAACCCTTATTAGGAATGGATTGAGAAACAGACAGGAAGATGGACAGATACATTTACCAAAAAAATAATACTCTTCTATTGGAGCATACAACTTAGCCTCACAAGATGTTATAATTGTTTGGACAAGCAAGATTAAAGCACTTGAACTAAAAATTGAAAACCACATTGCGTCACTAGACCCAGCCCCTACTATCGAAAGTAGAAAAAAGTTGACCGCCACTCAAAAATCGATTTTAAAATCGGCAAGCATTTCCGGTTTTAATTCAAGTTATCGAATTTATGACTCGTGTTTTAATTCACTTGGTCGAGGTTAACTATCATTATCGAAACAATTCACATTATCGACCGTTAATGCATTATCAAAAAAGTAACCATCATTATCTGAGCGCGAGTCACATTAATTAGATCATCTATGATGGTCGAACGTAAAGTATACTTTACGCTGACTATCTATAATGATCGACCGATAAACTATCATTATCCCCGATAAACTGTGATTATCTATTAATGTGGTTTCCGCGTTCCATATTTGATAATGCATTTACAGTCGACAAGGTGAATTGTTTCGACAATGATAGTTAACCTCGACCAAGTGAATTAAAACACAAGTCGTAAATTCGATAATTTTAGATAATACCGGAAATGCTAGCCAATTGTAAAATCGATTTTGATTGGCGGTCAACTTTTTTCTTTGGAAGTTAATTCCTTGAAGTTAATTCCTTAAAGCAAAAGTTACCCTTTCTAAAACATGTTCAACAGGTGTTTTAAAAAATAAATTTCGGACTTCACATCCTTGTATTAACTATGATGGTAAAGTGCATCGGACTATTCGTGCAACAGAATGGACACAAGAGGAACATAGTTTCCAATTTTCAATCCTCGAATATTGAAGCTTCTTGTAAAATTTAAAAGTTCCACACATAAATAAAGTTTTGTTTTCTCTATCGTTTACAAAGTAAAATACCTTTTATTATCATATACATGTATATTTGTATTTTTTCTCTAAAAGGTTTGATTTTTACAGGTAAATGCATATTACAGGTGGCTAGATGATCACATGTTTACCGTAATATTGCTCAGAGGTGTCAGAAGTTAAATTTCTATAACAACTGGCCCCAATAAACGTTGACATAACAGGGAAAAAGTGTTTTTTTAAGAATTTTATAATCAATAAATTAATTCGAGACTGTTTAACAGTAAGAAACAAATTTTCAACATTCATAAACAAGAAATCTTTAAAGATTTATGCTCTATGGTTCTTTTTTTGTGTGTAATTATTTGGTTTGTTCTTTTGTTCAGAAATCTATATCATTTCATATAATAATATTTTATGAAGTTAGTGTGTCTTAACACTGATTAGGACTCCTAAGTGCACTAAAGACTTATAATATGACACTCTTGACAAGAAGGAGTACTATTAAATGTAAAAAAAAAATCATGTTATGTTAGAAATTGATATTTAATGCATAAACTCAAAATAATAAAATAAACAGAATAACAAATAAATGAAGTATTTAACAATGTTAATCTTGCCGGTTTTTCTTTGATTTTACCGAAAATCGATGAACCGCAAGATATGGGTCAAATTACATATCTGATTACTCTATTATCTTAAAAAAAAATGAAAATTTTAAACTTATTTGCATAAGAAAATATCTCAGACATTATATATGTTTAACATAGAAAATACTTTAAGATTCCGTGATTATTATTTTTAATAAGACATCTATAGATAAAAGCTTAAGTGTACCTTGGTGAATTCAATGTTGTGATGTCATAGCAGATCTTAGAATACAGAAAGTTGTTACTTATAACGATATTTTTATGAATTGACAAAAAAAAAGTTTGTCCCGGGTAACCGCCCTCCCCCTCTATGATTTGGTATTGCCGAAGTGGGAGGCTAAAGTTTAAAAAAAAACCGCGACCTAACAGACTACAGAACAGCAGACAGTGGATACAACATTTGATATGTTTTAAAGACACAGTTGGACACAAAATGATTGCACTGGGTAATTTCAACTATCACATGATGCCCTATGAATTAATTGACATACTTGAGCTCGTCTTAGGAATATATATAATTCTCAGTGAACAAAAACGAATTCAGTAAATGTTTACTATAAAAACAGACAACAGACTTGCTGTCTTGAATACAATTGTGGCTTGTATTGTTTAATTCATTTTTAAAGCAACATTTGATCGATTGTTGGTATGTGTTTTCTCATTTTTACGGCTGTAATTTGTTTTCAGCTTTGACAAATTAGTGGAGATAACTCAGATAAAGTATTTTTACAATTATAGAAATGACCTATTTTAATATGTAGCATTTGATTTTTTTGGGGGGGGGGGGGGGGGGGGTGCTATGAATTTTTTTTGGGAAAAAAGTTTGTTTCCAGGTTTTGGAGAAAAAAAATATTTGTTTTTGACCCTGAGAAAAAAAAGTGTTTGTATCATCCTCAGCTGCCACTATATGTAATTCTAAAATTGAAAGAAAAAAATTGTTTTCGTCTTTTCGCCAAAAAAAAGTTTGTCCAGAAAAAAAAATCCTTGCCCCCTCCCCGAAATTCAAATCTGCCTAAGAGCTATATACCGTAATTTTGATTACTTTTTTCTCAGTAAATTTTTAAATAGATATAGAATTAATGAGTGCAATTTAGAAAAAAGGAAAATTCATTTACATTCTTCAAAAATGAATAAAAAAAAAATAAGTATTAAAGGTTATTTTCCAATATTCCCGTTGTTTGTGCATGACTCTTCGATAACTAAAAAGAAGAACCAGACTTTCATAAAAAAAATTAAGAAGATGTAGTATGATCGCCAATGATTCAACTCCAAAATAGACCAAATGACACAGAAATTAACAACTGTATGTTACCATATGGCCTTCAATAAGGAGCAAAGTCATACCGCATAGCTATAAAAGGCCCCAAAATGACAAATGTAAAAACAATTTATGCACGGAATCATGAAAACAAATATGTTTTACAGCAACAAACGACAACCACTGAATGGATCCTGACTTGGGACAGGCACATATAGAATGTGGTGGGTTAAAACTTATTCGAAGACACTAACCCTCCTAATATCCTGTGACAGTGATAAAACAGTACAACATAAGAATAAACTATTAAATTTAGTGGAAAAAAGCTTATATCATCAGTTGGGTACAAACAAAAATACATCTAACAAACCAAAAAACACAGAGTGCTATGACTATAGGATATTAATCAAGTGACTGCTATGATTGTAGGTTATTCTTCACGTAACTGCTTTGACTAAAGAATATTCATGATATTCATCAAGTAACTGTTTCTACTATATGATTTAAATCAAAGTAATTGTTATGATTAAAGGTTACTTATTAAGTACATGCTATGACTATAGGTTATTCATCAAGTGTCTGCTATGACTATAGGTTACTATAGAATATTCGTCATTAAACTGCTATGACACTACGATATTCATCAAGTACCTACTTTGACAATAGGATATTCATAAAGTACCTGCTATGACAATATTATATTTCTTGTGAAACTGCTATCACAATAGGATATTCATTAAGTAACTGCAATGATTGCAGGATATTCATCAAGCAATTGCTATGACGATAGAACATTCAAAAAGAACCTGTTATGACTATATGATAATCAACAAGTAACTGCTTTGCCTATATGATATTCGTCAAGTAACTCCTATGACAATTTGATATTCAACAAGTACCTGCTTTGAGTTAGTATATGATATTTATCAAGTACATGATATAGCAATAGGATATTCATCATGAACTGCTTTGACTATAGGATATTCATCAAGTAACTGCTTTGACAATATAATATTCATCAAGTACATGATTTGCCAATATGATATCCATCAAGTAACTGCTACGACTATAGGATATTCATCAAGTACATGCTTTGGCAATAGGATATCTTTCAAGTAACTGCTATGACTATATGATAAACTTCAAGTACCTGCTATGACAATAGGATATTCATCAAGGAACTATTATGACGATCGGATATTTACCAAGTCCCTGCTTTGACTATAGAATATTTATTAATTCCCTTATTTGAATATAGAATATTCAACACGTAACTGCTATGACAATAGGATATCATCAAGTACCTGCTATGACAATAGGATATTCATCAAGGAACTGCTATGATTATCGGATATTCACCAAGTCCCTGCTTTGACTATAGTATATTCATCAATTCCCTTATTTGAATATAGGATATTCAACAGGTAACCGCTATGACAATAGGATATCATCATGTACATGCTTTGACAATAGGATATCCATCAAGTAACTGCTATGACTATAGGATATTCATCAAGTACCTGCTATGATAATATGATATTCAACAAGTACCTGCTTTGAGTAAGTATATGATATTTATCAATTACCTGATATAGCAATAGGATATTCATCAAGAACTGCTTTGACTATAGGATATTCATCAAGTAACTGCTTTGACAATATAACATTCATCAAGTACATGTTTTGACAAAAGGATATCCATCAAGTAACTTCTATGACTGTATGATAGTCATCAAGTACCTGCTATGACTATAGGATATTCATCAAGGAACTACTATGACGATCGGATATTCACAAAGTCCCTGCTTTGACTATAGGATATTCATCAATTCCCTTATTTGAATATAGGATATTCAACAAGTAACTGCTTTGAGTTAGTATATGATATTTATCAATTACCTGATATAGCAATAGGATATTCATCATGAACTTCTTTGACTATAGGATATTCATCAAGTAACTGATTTGACAATAGTATCCATCAAGTAACTGCTATGACTATATGATATTCATCAAGTACATGATATGATAATATGATATTCAACAAGTACCTGCTTTGAGTTAGTATATGATATTTATCAATTACCTGATATAGCAATAGGATATTCATCATGAACTTCTTTGACTATAGGATATTCATCAAGTAACTGCTTTGACAATATATATTCATCAAGTACATGTTTTGGCAAAAGAATATCCATCAAGTAACTTCTATGACTATAGGATAGTCTTCAAGTACCTGCTATGACAATAGGATATCCATCAAGGAACTTCTATGACTATAAGATATTCACCAATTCCCTTATTTGAATATAGGATATTCAACAAGTAACTGCTATGACAATAGAATATTCATCAAATACATGCTATAACAATAGGATATCCATCAAGTAACTGCTATGACTATAGGATAGTCATCAAGTACCTGCTATGACAATAGGATATTCATCAAGGAACTGCTATGATTATCGGATATTCACCAAGTCCCTGCTTTGACTATAGGATATTCATCAATTCCCTTATTTGAATATAGGATATTCAACAGGTAACTGCTATGACAATAGGATATCATCATGTACATGCTTTGACAATAGGATATCCATCAAGTAACTGCTATGACTATATGATATTCATCAAGTACATGATATGATAATATGATATACAACAAGTACCTGCTTTGAGTAAGTATATTATATTTATCAATTACCTGATATAGCAATAGGATATTCATCAAGAACTGCTTTGACTATAGGATATTCATCAAGTCCCTGCTTTGACTAAAGGATATTCATCAATTCCCTTATTTGAATATAGCATATTCAACAAGTAACTGCTATCACAAAAGGATATTCATTAAGTACATGCTTTGACAATAGGATATCCATCAAGTAACTGCTATGACTATAGAATATGCATCAAGTACCTGATATGATAATAGGATATTCATTAAGGATCTTCTATGACTATCATATATTCACCAATTCCCTTATTTGAAGATAAGGTATTCAACAAGTAACCTGCTACGACAATAGGATATTCATCAAGGAACTACTATGACTATCGGATATTCACCAAGTTCCTGCTTTGACTAAATGATATTCATCAATTCCCTTATTTGAATATAGCATATTCAACAAGTAACTGCTATCACATTATGATATTCATTAAGTACATGCTTTGGCAATAGGATATCCATCAAGTAACTGCTATGACTATAGGATATTCATCAAGTACCTGATATGATAATAGGATATTCATGAAGGATCTTCTATGACTATCAGATATTCACCAATTCCATTATTTGAATATAGGGTATTCAACAAGTAACTTCTATGACAAAAGGATATTCATCAAATACATGCTATGACAATAGGATATCCATCAAGTAACTGCTATGACTATAGGATAATCATCAAGTACATGCTATGACAATAGGATATTCATCAAGGAACTACTATGACTATCGGATATTCACCAAGTCCCTGCTTTGACTATAGGATATTCATCAATTCCCTTATTTGAATATAGGATATTCAACAGGTAACTGCTATAACAATAGAATATCATATAGTACATGCTTTGACAATAGGATATCCATCAAGTACCTGATATGATAATATGATATTCAACAAGTACCTGCTCTGAGTTAGTATATGATATTTATCAATTACCTGATATAGCAATAGGATATTCATCAAGAACTGCTTTGACTATAGGATATCCATCAAGTAACTGCTATGACTATAGGATATTCATCAAGTGCCTGATATGATAATAGGATATTCATTAAGGATCTTCTATGACTATCAGATATTCACCAATTCCCTTATTTGAATATAGGGTATTCAACAAGTAACATGCTTTGCAAATAGGATATCCATCAAGTAACTGCTATGACTATAGGATAGTCATCAAGTACCTGCTATGACAATAAGATATTCATCAAGGAACTACTATGACTATCGGATATTCACAAAGTCCTGCTTTGACTATAGGATATTCATCAATTCCCTTATTTGAATATAGGATATTCAACAAGTAACTGCTATGACTGCAGGATATTCATGTAGTAACTGCTATGATTGCAGGATATTCATCAAGTAACTGCTATTACTATAGAACGTTCCTCAAGTTACTGCTATTATAGTATGATATTCTTGAAGTGTCCACTGTGACAATAGAATATTCATCAATTCAGCAAGTTACTGCTAACACAATATGATATTCATGAAGTACATGCTTTTACAATAGGATATATATCAAGTAACTGCTATGGCTATAGGATATTCATCAAGTACCTGATATGATAATAGGTATTCATTAAGGATCTTCTATGACTATCAGATATTCACCAATTCCCTTATTTGAATATAGGGTATTCAACAAGTAACCTGCTATGACAATAGGATATTCATCAAGGAACTACTATGACTATCGGATATTCACCAAGTCCCTGCTTTGACTAAAGGATACTCATCAATTCCCTTATTTGAATATAGCATATTCAACAAGTAACTGCTATCACAATATGATATTCATTAAGTACATGCTTTGACAATATGATATCCATCAAGTAACTGCTATGCCTATAGGATATTCATCAAGTACCTGATATGATAATAGGATATTCATTAAAGATCTTCTATAACTATCAGATATTCACCAATTCCCTTATTTGAATATAGGGTATTCAACAAGTAACTGCTTTGCCAATAGGATATCCATCAAATAACTGCTATGACTATAGGATAATCATCAAGTTCCTGCTATGACAATAAGATATCCATCAAGGAACTACTATGACTATCGGATATTCACAAAGTCCCGCTTTGACTATAGGATATTCATCAATTCCCTTATTTGAATATAGGATATTCAACGAGTAACTGCTTTGACTTATAGGATATTCATCTAGCAACTGCTATGACTGCAGGATATTCATCAAGTAACTGCTAGTACTATAGAACGTTCCTCAAGTTACTGCTATTATAGTATGATATTCTTGAAGTGTCCACTGTGACAATAGGATATTCATCAATTACCTGCTATGACAATATGATATTTCTCAAGTAACTGCTATGACTATGCGATATTCAGCAAGTACCTGCTATGACAATAGGATATGCATCAAGTAACTGCTATTGCTATGGGACATTTCTCAATTAACTGTTATGACAGTATGATATTTATAAGGTACCTAGTATAACAATAGGATATTCATCAAGTTCCTGACATGACAATATGGTATTTCTCAACTAACTAATATGATTATACGATATTTATCAAGTAACTGCTATGACTGCAGGATATTCATCAAGTAACTGCTAGTACTATAGAAAAATTAACAAGTACCTGCTATGACAATAGAATATTCCTCAAGTAACTGCTATGACTATAGGATATTCATCAAGTACCTGATATGACAATATGATATTCATCAAGTAACTGCTATGACTATAGGATATTCATCAAGTACCTGATATGACGATAGGATATCCATCAAGTAACTGATATGACTATAGGATATTCATCATTTAACTGCTATGACTATAGGATATTCATCATTTAACTGCTATGACTATATGATATTCATGAAGTTCCTGCTATGATAATAGAATATTCATCAAGTAACTGCTTTGACTACAGGATATTCATCAAGTACCTGCTTTGACTATAGGATATTCATCCATTCTCGTATTTGAATGTAGGATATTCAACAAGAAGCTGTTATGACTATAGGATATTCATCATTTAACTGCTATGACTATAGGATATTCATCATTTAACTGCTATGACTATATGATATTCATGAAGTTCCTGCTATGATAATAGAATATTCATCAAGTAACTGCTTTGACTACAGGATATTCATCAAGTACCTGCTATGACTATATGATATTCATGAAGTACCTGATATGACAATATGATATTACTCAAGTAACTGCTATGACTATAGGATATTCATCCATTCTCGTATTTGAATGTAGGATATTCAACAAGAAGCTGTTATGACTATAGGATATTCATCATTTAACTGCTATGACTATAGGATATTCATCATTTAACTGCTATGACTATAGGATATTCATCATTTAACTGCTATGACTATAGGATATTCATCATTTAACTGCTATGACTATATGATATTCATGAAGTTCCTGCTATGATAATAGAATATTCATCAAGTAACTGCTTTGACTACAGGATATTCATCAAGTACCTGCTATGACTATATGATATTCATGAAGTACCTGATATGACAATATGATATTACTCAAGTAACTGCTATGACTATAGGATATTCATCCATTCTCGTATTTGAATGTAGGATATTCAACAAGAAGCTGTTATGACTATAGGATATTCATCATTTAACTGCTATGACTATAGGATATTCATCATTTAACTGCTATGACTATATGATATTCATGAAGTTCCTGCTATGATAATAGAATATTCATCAAGTAACTACTTTGACTACAGGATATTCATCAAGTACCTGCTTTGACTATAGGATATTCATCAATTCTCTTATTTGAATGTATTTACATGTACATGATTTGGAGCAGATTTTATTTTGCAGGAATAAATTTGTATTTCAGAAAGAAATTTATTCATAAAATAAGAAGGATTAGCATTTTTTTAAAATAAAATAGAAATTGGATTCCAAAAAAAAGGGAGGGCTAGATGGGTTTTTGTGAGCATTGGATGATTTACAAAGATAAATTGCATGTACGCATCATGATAGATGTAAATTCTGAAGCTATAATTAGTTAATTTGTTAGTTTTTCCATTTCAGTGGCATGAAAACCCCCCAAAATACTAAGCGTATAATTTCGACGAATACTCTCGACTTACAGTGTAATGTAACATTTTGCTCACATTTTTTAAAATTTTACCCCGAACATTTTTCTGAGTAAAAGCAGTTTGAAGTGAATGTCAAAATTTGAACATGACCTTGTCCTTGACCTAATTTTCTAAGTTGGGACCCAAGGACCTTCAATAAAGCGACTCTATGTTTATACGGCTTACGGTTTATGAGTTTATATGCATATCACTTATATCAAATGCATAAGGGGAAAGAACTTTGGTGCAATCCAACTCATCATCTTGAAGATATAGCAAGCACTTTGGTAAAATAAATTTGTCGTAATTTTTTACGGTTGTGAAGGAGTAGTGGACACAAGGAAAACAGTGTTCGGGGAGATAACACTTACAATGTAAAGTGTACGGTTTAACAGGGTCAGTTTCAAAAGCGCAATAACTGTTCGATATCATATGCGAAAAAATCTAGGCGACATCTTGCGAAACCACAATACTACGTAAGAACAAAATGTGGCGGAAGAAAAACAATAAATCTCAGAACAAAACTAATAGGTCTTTCCACGGAAAAGTTTAAAGACCTAATAATCAAAACCAAATAAATGGGTCTTTCCACGGAGAGGTGGAAAGACCTAATAATCAGAACAAAATCAATAGGTCTTTCCACGGAAAGGTAGAAAGACCTAAGTAATATGATTGTCAATGAACTATGAAAGTTTTACTATTATTCTAGCAAATAACCTTATGTCATCTCCGTGCCTATATCATCGTCCTAAGAATATATGAAATATTTGCCTCTGAACGTTAATCAACCAATAATCGATAATTCATTAATATGTCAAACCATTGAAGGTAACATGGAAACTACGTACAAACTAGTATGATTGTCAATGAACCATAAAACTTATACTATTATACTACCAAACAGCCTTGTCTCTATATTATAGCCCTAAAAAAAAACATGAAATATGTGCCACTAGATGTTAAGCGACCACAATCAAGATTTCATCGCTATATCATTTCAAACCTTATACAGAACATGAAAACTAGTTATAAATCAATATGACTGTCAATGAACTATGGAAATTATACTATAATACTAGCAAACAACCTTCGGCCATCACTATATCATCGTCCTACACATACATGAAATATTTGTCACTGGCATTAAAACAATCACAATCAATAATTCGTCGTTATTTCTAGTCAAACCTTAGTTGGAAACATGGAAAATAAATACAAATTAATATGATTGTCGATGAAATATAGATGTTATACTATTATACTAGCAAATAACCTTAGGTCATCACTATATATATATATAGCTATTTCATCGTCCTAAACATACATGAAATATGTTCCACTGAACGTTAAGCAACCAACAGTCAATATTTCATCACTATTTCAAACCATTGAAGGTAACATGGAAACTAATATGATTGTCAGTGAACTATAGAAGTTATACTACTATAAAAGCAAACAACCTTATATCATCACTATACCATCATCCTACACATACATGAGATACTTGCCACTGGGTTTTAAGCAATCAACAATATATAATTCTTCGCCAATCGTATCAAACCTTAGAAGTTACCATGCAACCTGATTACAAATAATATGATTGTCAATGAGCTACCTATGGAAGTAATGCTATTATAATACAACAGATCGTTGGCGTTTTAATGGGCGGAGTTGCCTTCCTGGAAATATTTTATATTGCTATATTTGACAATGACCATAATAATAAACAATAAAATAAAGCAATATCTTACAAAAATAATATCAAATTGCACAAAAGAACGAGAAATAATGGATTTAATATATTCAAAGAAGACGGTGAACAAAACCTATTTGAATTTAATTCCTTTACAAATTGCGAGAATTATTAGAAACAATAGCAACATGTACAAAATTTGTTTCTGAATATATTCTGTCTATAGATATTCATTGGTTATAGTTCTGCCAAATTAAAACATTTTGATTCTTTCAGATTAAGCTGTCTGCCTGTGAGGCTTACTTTCTTTTACAAATGTTTCACCGTCTATATGATTCTTTTTTGTTTCTCTTGATAAACTTTATTTAATTATGTACAATTAGATATTCACTAGACAGTATTTGTCGGCCTCTGATGAGGGTTTACCTTGGAATATTCCTGAAAGAACCCGAAACATTGCATATTAAATTCTATAGAATTAAGCAATATAAAGTACGTAGTGTCAGGTCAGAAATATTGATGCCATACCATGAATAAGTGGATTTATGGTTATTATATACACCAAACAAATAAAAAGCTACTTTCTCGGCATTTCTTTTAATTTAAAAATTAAAATCTCGTTATGATCAGTTGATATTGCAAGAAACTTTTCTGTACCGCATTTATTTGCTAAGGTTTGCTTCTTAATTACACAGTAAAATTATATGTGTCCGATTTTCCAATAATTAGTTCTGTAGCCCGAGTTGTGACTGGATTTACAGGTGTGCGATTGCGCAATTTATTGCCCTCCAATTAATCACCTGAAATTAAGCTGGAGGTGAAGTTCTAAATGGATTATCACTTGGTAATTGTTTTTACAACTAAACAAATTACTTTATTTAAACAGAAGCACTGGGCAATACTATGGTATTCAATCCGGAAAAACAATATATGTCACGGTACATATATATTATATATATGTGTGTCTCTGTTAATGATAAAAAAAAATGCACGATTTTTTAATATAAAATATTTGATATAAAAAAAAATATTTTGTTATATTAAAAATGATAAATGATGCATTAATATAGAAATTAGAAAGTAAATTATTCTACAACGACTTGCCATGTATATGAAATTAGTACCAGTTAAAATTATTAACTTTGTCACGGTAAAATTATTATAAGTATAATAATTAATAACTGTAAACTTGCATGTAATATAATTTCGTCTCAATTTTTACAGATAAACAGTATTCTAAAATACTATTAATTGCCGGTTGTTGAGATCTAGCTAGACGATCAATTTGACTTAAACGCGTTGTCATTTGAATCGATGGATATGATTGGACAAAATCAATAAGAATTGTCGATAACCTATTGTGATTGGGTACATATGAATTGCTATCGAAAACAGGGCGTAAATGCATTTACGAATCGCCCGTTAAACTGTAATTATCCAATAATGTGGTTCCCGCGTTCCTTTATTATAGATTGTCGACTGTTAATGCATTTATGATCGATAATGATAGATTGTCGACGATAATTTCGTAAATGCATTTACAACCGTAAAGTATACTTTACGCCGTACATCTATAATGGTCGACCGATAATCTATCATTATCCCCGATAAATTGTGATTATCTCATTTATGTGGTTCCCGCGTGCCATATATACATGTACTTGCATTTTATGATTCAACTGTAACAAACATTACCATGTATTAGAACACAACAAATACTTAAATTCTCTAAAACTTGTATTTGTTTTCATATAATATATTGAAAAATTAAGAATAACTGCGCTCTATATTACAATTAAGAGATGTGGTGTGATTGTCAATGGAACAACTATCAAACAAAGTTCGAAAAAAGTGGATGTAAGCAATTATATGCAACCGTACGTCATTCGACAATGTGAAAAGCCATACCATATAATCGGCTATAACAGACCTATTCAAATGAGAAAACGGACGATTATTTTTTATTTTTATTTTAGGTCCGTTCCATTACTCAAATTATCGGTTCCGGAGAGAATTACGGGTATGGAATATGTGGCCCAACAGGAACAGATATATTGTATCTGTTAAGATACAAAATTTCGATCGTGGCATCTAAGATGAGTTTTTTTTAAGAGGAACAACTATACATTGACAACTTTATGTCGATGAATTGTAAAGTGTATTTACTCAATTAAAAATACTCTGAAAAAAAAAACCTACATATTATAAAATAATTATTATTTTGATAAGTTATTGTGAGGTTTTATTATATGTTATCAATCAAATATCCTTAAATGAATCTTAATAATTTTTTGAATTATAGAAGTTGTACATATATCGGTTTGCATATATCTCAAAGTCATCGATTCTACCGAATAATACTTCATCTTCATAAATCCTTCATAACTTCAGCAAAAAAAAAAAAAAAAAAAAAATAGTTTTTATCCTTACTGCTGCCATTGTCCTATTTTGGCGGCTTTGTTTGGTCTATTTTGAAATAACTCATCCTAACTTATATTCGATCCGATTTTGAAGTTACGCATGATCAGAAGGAAACATCTAAACATAAATACGCAATAATACAACACTAGATCGGAAACCAAACCCTTAACACTAATTAAGGCAACTTATGACTTTTATTTGTATTCTTAACAGCTGATACGTACTGAAATGTCCAGGGGGATCTGAATTCGGAAAAAGTTCAAAAACCATCATATAGTGTAAAGTCATACGGTA
Source organism: Mytilus edulis (assembly GCA_019925275.1). Classification (NCBI taxonomy): domain Eukaryota; kingdom Metazoa; phylum Mollusca; class Bivalvia; order Mytilida; family Mytilidae; genus Mytilus; species Mytilus edulis. The sequence goes on from CM034361.1 coordinate 83,665,436, forward strand.
AATCCTTATATTGTGTTATTTAAGGAAGTTTATTTTATTTGTACTTCCCTGATTATACTTACTGCAAACTGGTTGGTTTCCACTCCAATTTTTATTTTCCATACACGTGCGAACCAAGTTACCAGATGTTAGTTCATAACCAGTGTTACATGTATATGTTACTGTGTCCTGATACTTATTACCAGTTGTAGATATAGTTGAAAACGCCACTGGCCATGTGTTTTGACAGGTTATCTTTGCTACATAAGATAAAAAACAATACGCCATTAATATTTAATAAAATTGAGAATGGTAATTAGGAATGTGTTCAAGTGACAACACGAATACAGGCGCTAGGACTGAAAACGAGGTCATCAATAGGTTTTTAATACAGCGAGACAATCATGCAACCGCAGGTGGGCTTCAGTTGCCCCCTTAAAAAATTGTGTCCCGCTATTAAACTAAGAAACATATGACGGAATTTAAATCAAAATAATTACATTAGATGTATGTTTCATTATAATACTATATTCTTATTGGCAAACTGCACATCACGTGTTATTCCGTACGCAGTTGCATTGCTCAATACAACTTTTCATTCATGATAACACGTGATCTAACAATAAAGTGCACAGGTGAATTAATAAAAAAGTATATATTAAATTCGTGTTTTCATGATCATAGCTTAAAAATGTAATTATAAGTATTGAATGCTTCTTTTTGTTACTTTATAGGGTTGTAAAAGCGTTGACCGTGCGCACATTTTTAGAATGAAGCGCTTCAGCGCTTCATACAAAATGTACTTCGGTCAACGCTTTTACACCCCAATAAATTTACAAAAAGAAGCATCAATTCTTAAATAACATAAAAACATATTTAAAGAATTAAAGTATGCACTTTAAATAAAATAATCAGTATACACATCTATATTTTTGAAAAAAGAAGAAAAGACGTAGAACATAGGTAAACATGATAATAAAAAAGAGAATAACATTACACATAATATTTATATATATAGTTAATTAGGGGTGCTCGGATACTTCAATCGATATGTGAGTAATTCTGTGTATATCAAGTGATGAAAATGAGAAAGCATTTTTTTCTGGAAAGATCTGTTTTGAATTGTCATCGACCCATTCGTCTCAACTCGGCCGATTCCGTACCCTACCGAGGATTGCCGAATGGTCATCGACCATAAATGATGATCACAGTCATATCATTCACATCACCGATTGCTATACAAATAACCTCTTCAGATCTTTAAATAATTAGTATTGATTGTTTATAGGGAAAATGGTACTAAAATGGTACTTTTACATTTTCCCAGCATTAGGTTGGCCTTTTGTGTACCCAAAGCAGGTGAACGAAGTCAAATTAGTAGCTCTGTGATTGGATGTGAGGGTACAATATATTTTTTATTTATCTATGAATAACTGCAGAGTGTATATTTACAATATACATTTTGAAACCTATTAAAATATTTTCTAGAGAATTATTCGAAAAGACTTCCAAAATTAATTTGGTGCAAAATGATGGTGGGCATGAATAACATAAACAAGCTCCGTTGGAATTGGTCATGATACTATTTGGCATCAATTTTAAAAACAGAATAATAAAGTACTATCACCACATATAACTGTTTTATTAAGGTTTTTATCATAAAAAGTGGTAAATTCAGAAAATGTTAATATTGTCGCCTATGGCAGAATAAATAGTACAGTTTTCCCTATATATATTATTGCATACTCACCACAAACCGGAGGGTTTCCATCCCATTGTTTATCCGCCTTGCATTTACGAACCAAATTACCGGATGCTAGTTCATAACCGGTATTACATTTGTATGTTAGAGTATCAAGATATTTTGAACCCGTCTGTGTTTCTAATGAGGCAAATGAAGCTGCAGAAGGATTTTGACATGTAACTTTTGCTACAATGATAAGAATGTTATCTAAGAAAAGTTTATCTTTGTTCGATTGATTAATGAGTGATTTACGTCCAGTGGCAAATATTTCAATTCGAGAAAAAATAAACAGCTGCGCCATGAGCGCATGATACGCCCGACGTCTAATGTGGAAGTTTTATGCAATAATCATAAATAGTTTCTGAGAAAGTTTAAGCAATAACCATATATTGTTTTTTAGACAAGGCAGGACATGTGAAACCCCCAACCCTTTTTTTTTTTTACAAAAAACTAAATATCACAAAAATAAAATTTTGAGTCAAAATCAAAAAAGTATACAGATCTTTAGATTAATATAACAAAGAAGTGTGTAAAGTTTTAAGCAAAAATCATAAATTATTTTTGAGATACGGTGTGACATGTAAACAAACCTCCCCTGTTTAACAAAATACTCAATAACTCAAAAATAAAAATTTTGAATCATCACCAAAAAGTATACAGATCTTTAGATTAATATAACAAAGAAGTGTGTAAAGTTTTAAGCAATAATAATAAATTGTTTTTGCGAAACGGTAATATGTAAAAAAAAAAACCCTCCCCCTTTTTTACAAAATACTCAATAACTCAAAAATGAAATTTTGAATCATCACCAAACAGTATACAGATCTTTAGATTAATATAACAAAGACATGTGTAAAGTTTTAGGCAATAGTCATAAATCGTTTTTGAGATAAGGCACGATATGTAAAAAAAAACCTCCCCCTTTTTTACAAAATACTCAATAAGTCAAAAATGAAATTTTGAATCATCACCAAAAAGTATACAGATATTAAGATTAATATACTAGTAACTAAGAAGTCTTTAAAGTTTTAAGCCATAATCAAGAATCGTTTTTGAGATACGGTGCGACATGTGAAAAAAAAACACACCCTGTTTTAGTTACAAAGTGCCATAACTCAAAAATTTTAAATCTTATTTTCACCAAAAGTATACAGATCATTTGACCATCATAAGAAACAACTATATTAAGTTTCATGAAATTTGGATAAGTCGTTCTCAAGTTACGGTGCGACATGTTTACGCCGGACAGACAGACGGACAGACGGACAGACGGACAGACGGACTGACGGACAGACAGACGGACGGACACCGGACATTTGTATACCATGATACGTCCCATCTGAATTTTGACGGGCGTATAAAAAATCAATCAACACAAAAGGTTAATTTGCAAGATAGAACGAACGTAATGAAGGGCATCGACTGCCATTCGAAAATGATGGCATGTTTAATAGCGAAAGACATTTTACCTTGCAACAGGCTGACATGCAAGAGATCTATTGCAAAGGTTTGTTTTCATGCAAAGAGTATTAAACATAATTTACACGGTTGTCGAATTTTACGTTTAAATTCTTAGAACACGTGTATTTATACCTTTTGCACAGAGAAACAGATATCTATTTACAAAATGGATTTACTGCCAGCAAAAGAGAAGTTAAGGAAAAAATCAAAATTCTGAAGCCGCCCAGCCAATCCTTCTGTTTCATTATGTCGTGTGTTCATGTAATTATCCCTTGATAATAAATTATAAATCGTATCGCGTTAAATTATAGTGTCATTGCTATTTTGTTTTATATAAAAATGAAAATATGTGGTATTATTGCCAATGAGACAACTCAAGTCATGAAACTAAAGGACACAAAAATTAACAACTATAGGTCCCTCCCTGTACGGCCTTCAGCAATGAACAAAACCCATACCGATAATCACATATAAAAGGCCCCGGAATGACAAATGTAAAACAATTCAAATGAAAAAACCAACCTAACTTATGTACAAAATAATGAACGAAAAACAAATATGTTACATAGCAACAAACGACATCCACTGGATTACAGGCTCCTCCTGATTTTCCTTACCTAGGAAAGTGGTGTAACAGTACAGCATAAGAACAAACTATAAAAGTTCATGCATTGCAACTTACTTAGTATTATTGTGGTGCAAATATGTCAAATAGTAACATAAAACAAATTAGTTGTTCTCTGTGTATGAATTGTGTGTGAATTGTCGACGCGGCTATCGTTTTGTCAGACTTATTCATATAACTTCAAAGACATTGGACAAAATCTATCATACATATTCTGAATGAATATGTGACAAGAATAACATTAGATACATAATGTGAAAAATAATGCACTCACTTTCTTGCTCTTATAAGACTTAATAATATTTGTTTTTCCTCGCAACTATATCAATTAATGTTTTCCAGTAACAAAAAATATGTTGTACTGTATCAGTTTGGTACGTCCAGATACATTGAATAAAATGTTAAAATGGAATGAATATTTTCAGTTTTTTCTTGTCATATAAAACCCCCTGTGTGCTTTACGACATGAAAAATCTTAAAATGCGCATTATCCGACTTATTATAACTACTAACAACTTATTATACCGCCTCAAAATATTATATTCAGCAAAATTTTGCAAGAAATTGTATTCCATTTTACCGATCAGATCATAGTTGAATACTCTTTTCATACCCAACAAACTAGAAACACAAATTTTATTTTCGTATGTGAAACACACAAGTCTCTTTGTAATTATTTTTTTATAATTTCAACTTTATAAAAAAGGGGTGCCATTTTTTCTCTCGTTTAATGGTTTATTTTCAGCGGAATTGCAAATGATAATTCGACAATTTGAAAGGAATGTATTTCGGATAATAGTTTGTTCTCTCTTTCCCCTGTCAATATGATTAAAAAAAAAAATAAGAATCATAATAAATGTTATGTAATATTATCTCATATAAATTAACAGGACTTCACATTATTTGTGTCGGAAGTTAAATTGTGCGTTAAAGATGTTTTTTGATTAAATACTTGAATTTCAATCGAATAAATATATGGATGGATGATTTTTCTCTGATTAAAATCTTTTGAAGAATTTACAACATGGAAAGTTGTACAAAAAAACCCACAAAAAACTAAAGGCAAAAACTATTATCCTCTGATTTAATTTTTTTTTAACAAATTGTTACGTAGTTTGCATTTTAATTGGGATAAATATGATATTACACATGTTATTATATATTCTATTCATTATTAAGCACATTTTATTGAAACTTGATATCGTCCGGGTTGTTTCTTCAAACGAATAACTGTCCTGTAATATCTTCATATAGATATATAAATAGTGTGAGTCAATAGGGATATACATATATCTGATAGGGACGTCATTCACGATATTTCGTAACATCTTCCTATTACGAACATTATAGTTCACTACATGTGCTTATATCCATTTCCCATGCACAGTTATCGATCCTTGTTTTCTCTCAATTGAAAGCAATGAGAGCAATGACCGATAACTTTCTATGTAAGATACTTACAGCAAACAGGACTTTCATCCCAAGTTTTATCCGCCTTACAGGTCCGAACACTATTACCAGAGGAGAGTTCATAACCGGTATTACATGTGTATCGTATGGTATCAAGATACTTGGAACCCGTCTGTGAAGATATTGTAGCAAAGGCAACTGAGGAAGGACTTGCGCATGTGACCTTTACTACAAGATTAAGACTAGTTATTTTTACAACAATACAAAATGGTATTGTGTTCTATATTATACTTTAGTGCACTTTATCTATTGACAACTGTAATTGATTTCGTAATTCTAATTATTAACAGAGTTAGTTTTATTTGTAACTGCTTATATGACGTGGAAATGCTTACTTATCATTACCATATGACACGCTTCATAATATACAAATGACAAAATGATTTTTTATGTGATATTAAGTTTGCAAAGAATATTGCAACAAAAAAAATAAATAAAGACTTTAAAGGTTACTTTGTAATTTTGTACTTTTTAATTATAATACATAAGTTTCGTTTCAAATTTGGATAAAAACGAACTTTCATTTATTTTAGTACTTGAAATGATATGAAAAAATATGAAGTCCAGTAGAGTCTTGTCAACACACAATAATTATAGACGTTCTGTCGTACGTGAGCGCACATGTTTTATGTATTTCTTTGGTTGGTGGTTATACCTTATACAGTATAGAACGGTACATTTGATCTTTCTCCGGGTTACCTTCGTGACTGTAGGATGCATTGCAATGTATTCTCTGCATAGCGGGATAGACGCTTATTCAATACGTTACTTGGCATTTAAAAACATTGTACGCGAATAAGAAAACCCCAAAAACACTCGATATATTAGTCCAACAAAAAATAGAAGAAACAAATCTTATTTTAGAAAGCTGACCCACAATTAAGTATTAAAAACGAGAAAAATGAAAATGTTGTAACACTTAAAATATCAATATCGTTTATCACCAAACTGGTTCTATCACATGTATAAGAGAACTTACTGCAAACAGGAAGGCTTCCATCCCAAAGTTTACCCTCTTTACACGTCCGTACTAAATTACCAGATGATAGTTCATGGCCAGTAATGCACTGGTATGTAATCGTGTCCAGATAATTTGAACCAGTTTGTACCAATATTGTGACAGAGACAACTGCAGAAGGATTGGGGCATTTTACTGGAGCTTTAATGATAATAAGACTGATCAGATACATTTATTCTAGTTACACAGATTAATATGATGAAAGTTGACGTTACTGCGTTCCAAGCATATTTTCCTCTTTTCCATACTTTGTTGAAAAATTGCTTCAAATTCTTGATAAACTCTCTGTAACAGCTAGGTCAAAAAATTATGAGATAATAAAATTAAAACGATATGTACATTGTATTTAACATACTTAAAAAAAAACAAAAAACAACACTGTACGGTACCAACACCTTTACACTAAAGTAGTAGTAATGTTTAAAGAATTTGTGTTTTTGTATCTTCTCCATATACACAATCACAATGCTATACATAAAGAACGACAGTATCATTCAAAGTTCCACATATAGTTACAAAAAAGCTCAGACAATCAAATAGTTGGGTCGTTGTCTTTTTGACAAACTCCCCGTTTCCATTCTCAAACTACTTTTCACGTGTTTAATATCATATAAAAAACAAGAATGTGTCCAAAGTACACGGATGCCTCACTCGCACTATCCTTTTATCATGTTCCATGCACCGTGAAATTGAGTAATAATCTAATTTGGCATTAAAATTAGAAAGATCTTATCATAAGCAACAAGTGTACTAAGTTTCAAGTTGATTGGACTTCATCTTCATCAAAAACTACCTTGACCAAAAACTTTCACCTGAACGGACGCACAGACGGACGAAGGGACGGACGAACGAACGAACGGAAGCACAGACCAGAAAACATAATTCCCATCTTCTATCGTAGGTGGGGCATGACAAACAATTATATGTTGCGTTATCTACAATGATGCTTATTTTACAGATATTTACCAGCACTAGCTATATAGTGGTCCAGATGAGTACACCAGAAAGATAAATTTTCTTATATGTGTTGTAATCGTCAAAATGATTCTCATGATCGTTTAAAACCCTTTGTGTGTTAAACGTAATCATTTATTTTTGGAATCGACAACGACACCAGTCAGTGTTTAAAAGACTATAATGACTATTCTTGCAATATCAATGCGACGACTTTGAATTTGCTTTAAAAATTTGTAAAACCTGTAAAACCACACGGACTAATGTACTAGGATCATTTAATTTTTATTTATGCATTTGACACTCACAACAGACAATAGGAGATCCGTCCCATTTACCATCAGATTTACAAGTACGCACTTCATCTCCAGTATTTTTGTTATAGCCAACAGAACAGGAAAACGTTATGGTATCACCTTGTTCGTTACCGCTTGTTACATTCGTTGTATGAGGCACTGTTTCCGGGAAGTCACATGTCACCGCTAACATAGAAGATGCAAGTTATATTTCTTAACATGATATGTGATCAATATACAATATAACAAGAGGCTCTCAAGAGCATGAATCGCTCACCTGTAATGTTTTGCTTTATCTTTGATCATGAATGAGTGGATTAAAAATGCCATTTAAATGTTATTTGTATCTGTCATATTTTCTTTAAAAGCCACCCAAAAGATTGCATTGTTCCCCTATTTTAACAATAGTGGCTATTTTTCTGAGTACAAGGAAATGCAATATAAATTTATACTACATACTCTGAAACTCATTCAGCCCAAGTTTGGCTGAAATTGATTCAGTAGTTTCAAAGAAGAATTTTTTTAAAAAAGTAAATAAAGTGGATCCCGTTAATATGTTTAACCCCGCCATATTCTGTATGCATGTGCCTTTCCCAAGTCAAGATCCTGTAACTCAGTGGTTGTCGTTTGTTGCTGTGTTACATATTTTTTTATTTAATTTTTACATAAATTAGGCTGTTAGATTACCGTTAAATAGTTTTACATCTGTCATGTCGAGGACTTTTATAGCTGACTATGCGATATAGGCTTTGCTTATTTTTGAAGGCGGTACGGTGACCTATAGTCAATTTCTGCGTCATTTGGTCTCTTGTAAAGAGTTGTCTCATTGGACATTTAGCTATTGATGCATGTGAAAAGTTCAAAACGTTTTGCTGTTATAAGCATTTTGCTGAAAGCATATTTAACAATGATCTTAAACATAGCAGTATAAAGACATAGTATAACAAACAGACAATTGCAACTGTTATGCAGGAATTTATCGGAACAAATAATACAAACAAAATAATTTAACATGTTTAAAGCATCAAACATGTCTTTTTGTGCAACTTTTTTTTTAAACATCTCTGACTACTGTTGCATTTTGTATTTTTATGAGCAAAAAATTCTAATTTTTTCCCTATACTATACTTAGTAAACATCGGACATGTTCAATTTCTTTTATACACGTTAAAGTGCATTGGAAATTTAATTTTGAATAGAGCTCAAGAAAATAGCATACCCACGTCACAGGCGCTGTCACATGGTTCACACAAGGAAGCATCATTTGGCAAAACATCATTGGTGCCTGAATAAAGGTAAATGATACATATCAATTATTAGAGTTTTACACCCTTGAATTAGGAGATAACTGTATTGTATTTTCAGCTCCGACGGCATCAATTGGGGATTTGATGGTCGCAAATTAAGTTTACTGGCGGGTATTTGCGACCATCAAATCCCCAATTGATGCCGTCGGAGCTTATTATACAATATTGTTATCTCCATTCTAATGAAACTGACAGAAAAAAACGTTAAAACATGTATTCAAAATCTGTCATATGGCGTCTGCGCTTGCGCGTACGTCCCATAGCATCAATTGTCAATTGATGCCATGTAAATAAGTGACGTAATCCAATCAAAATGAAGGTTACAAACGTTGTTGCATTAGAATGACAGTTAAATGTTTTATAATAGAAACAAAAAGGTATTAAATGATGACATTGCATGAAGTCTACCATTTTTTAAGGTCATTGTCTCGTCCTTCAAAGATTGTATTTGAAAATTCTATGTTTTATTTCTTCTTGGTTTGTAGTTTTCAGCATACACTAGGGAGTTTTTTTTCTGTTTTGAACTTATGATGCTTAACTTGTTTTTCACCATGTTTTGCCAAGACATGTATATTTTCTATTCAGTATGGGTTTGGGACATTGCTGAAAACTATGCAGTGACAAATATTTATCAAAATCCTAATCCATTTCATATTAAAGGACAAATGTCTCGTTGGTATGGTAATCTTCTTTTTTTTATATTATTCGTTAATATATAGATATAGGAAGATGTGGTGTGAGTGCCAATGAGACAACTCTCCATACAAATAACAATTTAAAAAGTAAACCATTATAGGTTAAAGTACGGCCTTCAACACGGAGCCTTAGCTCACACCGAACAACAAGCTATAAAGGGCCCCAAAATTACTAGTGTAAAACCATTCAATATGTATGTTTAATAACCAATCAACTGATTCTGCTTTTACCATACATTCAAGGATACCAAAAAGGAGACTGCTAGTATCCAATATGAGGTGGTCAATTTAGAAAAGTGTTTGAAGATTTTCGGCTTTTAAATTTTCTGATGAACGTCAATACAAAACATCGCTTCGAACACATGTGATTCATAAAGTGTAATTTCAAATATAAACAAATATAGCAATGTATTAAATAAAAATCTCGCTTATGAAAAAAATAAGACATAACGCCGACCAATTAGTCGTGTCACCGATTATATCTAACAAAAACACAAAGTACATATTTTATCTAACGAATTAATCTTTTTGCTTTAACCTCCTTTTACTTTGTTAAATCTGGATTGAGTTCTAATGTTTCGTTTTTCTGAAGATTTTTATTTTTTCAGTAAATGTGTCAAATTGATTTGACTACAAATTCAAGATAAATAGACTATATATCATATTCATTAGACATACGGAAGGACGTTCTGACTTACATAATATTCCTATTTCACAATGTTTCAAACGAAAGGACAAAATTCATAAACACAACCATTAGAAAATATGTTACCTTGTTTTCTCAATGTGCGTATTTTCGGGGAGCTTGTGTATTGACAGAAGGTGCTACACGTTGGTGCGTTATGATTTGGAGCACTATTGTCTGGCGCAAACACTCTTTCTGTCGGAGTTACTCCATTGAAAACATCTTAAATTAAAAACAATGTTGGAACAAAAACAATATTCTTATTCGAACAGTTTTTATAACCCGGTGCCGGAATTTGTCGCTGCATTGAAGACCCTTTTGGTGGCTTTCGCTGTTATCTGCTCTGTGGTCGGGTTGTTGTCTTTTTGACACATTCCTCATTTTCATCCACGGTGTTATCGTTCTGTACTTTCTCGAACTGTCTTTCTCTTTCTTAGTTAGTGTTCCTAATATACCGTATGTGTATGTATATGTTTTTATGTATTTAATTGGTTATTGTTATGTTTATACTTATGAATGCGGGACAACTACATGTAGGTCAGAAGAAAACCCAGACCGAATCATATCGGGACGACTAATCATGCAACATGGACCGTCGTTGAAGACAACTCGAGCCGTCCATAAGTCAACTCGGACCATCTATAATGAGAACTCAGACACAGTATCGAAAGAAGATTTGAATAATATAAATGAATATTGAATGTTTAATGTTGTATTTTACATTGATTTATTATATTTTTGTATACATAATTGAAAAAATTAGTCTAGGTTTATTTATTTTTTACTTATTTTTCAATTCTTTATTCATTATTCTAAAGTCAACTCGGACTGTTTTGAAATGCCAATTTTAACAAAGAATAAAAAACTTTGTTTCATTAAAACACTTTTTTCGTCAAAATACTAATATACTTTCTGCTGCCGATATGCTTCCGGTGGACTTGTGAATGGGGCCTGGATTACATGTATGTGCACTTTACATATATAACAAGTTTTTTTTTAAATATGTTTATTTTGTATGTCGTATTTGTTTCCATGTTTTCTTTAAACTAATATAATTCAGAAATGTAAATACCTGACAAAAGATGAAAGTAAAATAAATCGTCGGTTACTTTTGTGATTTTCATACAAAGGTAAAGCCATCTGCTAGGGCTTGAAGGTCCAATGGTAAAGCTGGTGTCACTTCTGAAATATATTATGAAAGCTAAATATAGAATTTAAAATGTAGATGGTGAATGTGTCAAATAGACAACAACCCGACAAAAGAGCAGATAACAGCCGAATGCCACCAATGAGTATTCGTTGCTCGAAATGATAACGCACCCTAAATCATACAATTTGAAGACTTACAAAAGTCAGGCTCTAGACCTGTGTCAGGCAAAAACATGCGGCGTTGTTAAACATGTTTTGGATATCAACCCTCCCCTATACCTCTAGCTAATGTCAAATAAACAAACAAGTAACAATACACACAGTAAAAGTTAGTTTAAAAGAAGTAAAAGTCCGATGTCAAAATAGGTAACAAAAGAAACTTTTGATTTGATTTGAATTGATAAATATATGTTAAAGTTGGTCACTATAGTAATTACATAGGAGAAGTTCATAAGACTCCTTTTTTATTTTCAAAAATTACAAAAGGAAATAATAAGCGATTTAGACATTGTTTCAAGTTTGATTTACTTCTGATTACGTAGATGTTTTTAGATGTGTTAATTTGTTGGTTATGTATCCATCTTGACCTCAGTAATACTGTCTACCTCTCTAAGTCGATTTTTCTCCATTTCGTATGGCCTATCTGACTATTAACATGCTTGCAACATGACAGTTGGGTGCTAAAAAGCCAGCTTACAAATGTCTTGCCAGTGCCCGAGGCAGGTCATGACCGACGTTCTTTGTTGTTAAATGGTGCATTATCATTCGCTATTATATGTTATAGAGGGTATGGAGAAATAAATCAGACTCAACAGTTACCTCGTGTGTAATTAAGTTGTTAAATATCTTATACATGTTATAAAGAGAAGTTGTTTTTTTCGCAGGGCCAACAAAAAATTTCACAAATTTAGGACAAAACATGCTCATATTCCTTTCTCGTGATTGCTTTGACATTCAATCTGATTTTGTATAAGTTGAACGATTGTTTTTCGATGTATTTTAATCGCGCAGTAAGTGAAATGAACCAAAGGAAAGGGAATTATTGTGTGTGGGTTAATGCGAGTTATTTGGGAAATATATTGCAATCCTTTTCTTCATTTTGTCAAACGATAAAATCATACCTTCATTAAAAAAATTATATCAATTTGATTTCAATGTTGCATGACCTTTGCACAGGTGTTTGCATAGGAATACTATTGAGAATTCTGCACAAGAGAAAGCCTTTTTTTACGTTATTAGAATATTAGTCCTTTTAAGAAACTGACTTTTGGGTTGAAAACAAATGTATTTTATTCTCTAGAAATGAGTAACTTAGTTTTGTCATGGATAACTATTTGAATACCTGTAATTCTATAACATTCATTTCTTTTCTTATTATCTTTTTCAAACAACATCAAAATAGGATGCTTGATCCGATGAAAAGAGTTAAAAAGTGTGGTCATGCATTTACACAAAGCATTTACATGCATTTGTATAACCATAGACGTGCATGTTGCTCTTTGGTTGTTTGTTGTTTGCTTTTGTTGTTGGATTGCTGTCACACAGACGTAAATCTCACAACCAAATTACATTCCACATTTTTGTAGAAAAAGTTTCTTCACCAAAATAAATCTATATTTATATATATTTACTTGAAAACCACAACATCCTGCGTGTTAGAGATGTTTAAACTATTGATGCAAGTCCAACGGTCAAGTTTTGTCCCCTGAACGTCATAGATGACGGAGGTCTGCATCGTATTTGTTCCGATGGAGATAGTCGCTGACTGTTCTGAACTGTCTATAATTTTAGTGTAATTATATTCCCATGTTGATGACTTTAATTCATCGGGCAAAGAACACGCGGCATCTGAAAATACAGAATATAGAGATAAGACCACATACAATCCAAGGACATGACAAAAGTCGATCATGTGATTGCTTAAAACATCAGCCTGATGTCAACTACATGTGAGGCATTATTTTGATCTCTATAATGCTTTTATTGTTTTATGCATGCATATGAAAGAGAGACGAAATGGAAATTCAAATTCTTAATTTTTAAATAAAATGAAAACGCCATGATAAATGGCGAAAATGAACGAAATATTCCTAATAGACATTCAAATTCATAAATTGAAAGAATCTAACAAAAAGACCAAAAACAACAGAAGTATACAAAACGCAATCTCAAAACGTGGTGACTGAGCAGCTTAAAACTCCCTAAGAATCGGGGTTTTATCAGGTGTTTCAAAATGAAAAACAGATCCTGCTTCATACGAAATCGTTACAATTTAAGTTAATTTCTCGTCGATATCGTTATGACTTCTTTTATTTATATTGCCCGAATATGAATCATAATACTGTTAAAGAAGAAAGAAATTCCACTTCAATAAGGTTCTCTCGACAAGCTTATACTAACATGAGCAACACGGCGGGTGCCCATGTGGAGACGAGAATGATATGCTTATCCTACTGGTGAACGTGATATAGTCGCCTTTTTTGGTGGTGTTCGAGTTTTTAATGTTGTGTTTTATTTGTACTATTGTTTTTCTTTTTAGTCTAGTTTTTCTATTTTAGCCATGGTTCTGTCAGTGTCCCTCTGGTATATTTAGCCTCTCTTTTGAGACTTAAAAATTATCTGCTAGTTATGTCACGTTTTCTAGTAATGGTAAAAAAACATTGCGACACCAAGTATATGTGCAAGAATTTCACCAAACGACGAATCAATGAATTGAACTCTATATACAACTTACATGGAACAATGGTGTTGATTAAAATAAAACACTGTTCTATGCCATTTTATTTTAAAACAAAGATTTAAAAAACAGAGGAAACTGAGCTCTTTATAATCGCATGAATGCAGATAGCAATACGAAAACTTGAAAAAGTTGCAAAAATAAGAGTAGGTACTTTAATTCATGCGCAGACCTGCGATTTCGTGAGTATGTTCTCGCAGTACTGAAGTTAATACAAACACAATTATAAATAGTGTGATAAACGGAAATTTCTTTCATAGATGATTGTTTATACATTGTATATTTTGTAACGTAAAACTCCGTCTCAATCACATGTTGCTCTAATGTTTGTGGAATGTTAAGTATGTTTTGGTTTTTCAACTTTTCTAACTTAAAAAAACGCAAAGTTGCTTTAATGTATATCCATCTGCAACATCAAACTCATTTACAAATTCTAATCATTTTGTTATATGCATACTTAATCTTTTACTGTGTACCTATATGAGTGCTTAATCATTTGAGCATATTCCACATATGATCAGATGAATAAAATTCAATTATCTGATGGATAGGGACTACAATTATATAAATTGATATCCTGATCTAGCAAGAACTGAATGAAATAAAAAAGGCTGAAGATAGGATGAAAATGAATATTCTTCCTGAAATTGACTTCTCTCAATCGATTTATGACTTTTGAAAGGCGTTATACTAGTGTTGCCTTTATCTACTACATAAAATGTAGAAACTATTTTGATACAAATCATGAAAATGGTAAATAACGTTTTGCGCGAACTGAATAAGATGACAACGATTTGTTTGTAATACTAAGGATTTTTCTTCCTCCAAAATATAGATATTGTTTAAAACCTTTCAAATTTGTATTTCCTCAACACTGTTCAACTTCGTAATTTATTCAGCATTTGTATTCGAGCATAACTTGTTAGTCTTTTTGTGGTAATCAAACGCATGTCCGGCTAATAGGATAATCATATTATTCACATTTCACTCCAACCGGTGAAAGCGAATTTTCATTTTTAGGAAAAACATCTATACATTCTCCCCCTTCCCTCATAAGTTTGATGAAATTAAGGATGTACTTAGGTGATCTAAGGTAAAATTAAATAAATCAAGAATTCGAAATTGATACTTTAGGTTTGAAGAGTATTATTTAAGGATCAAAATAAGCCAAAAATATTGATAGGTCATGGAGCTCCTTTTCGGGATATTTGATTTATAAAAAATGGCGTGAAAAGGATGACTCTGACTTTTACCTTATAATTGCACTGGTATTATTTGGGTGTCAAAACAAAAGAAAGAAAATCAAGAATCTTCTTAAATTTTGCCAAATGACTTTTATGAGCTAATTAGTCTTATGTTAAAAAATAAATAGGTGTTTATGGGTCAAAATATTTTACCTTGTATCCTATGAAAAAACACCAAGGGGTCCGAACATTTGCCACTTATTCCAAACCTCACCTTAGTACATCCTAAAGATGAAACTCGGAAGTTTGCTTGTAACCAGTGTTATCTGTACAATATGACATTCTAAAAAGTTTACAAACCATTACCTGACGTCGATGAATACATTAAACACATAGTCAATGAAAGAAGGGCGTTGTACAGTTTCGCCATCAATGTTTCCATTTTGACTATACAAATTTACAAATAATAATATTTTCCACTATTTTCCTCAAATGACAATTGAAATTTGTATCCTTAATTTATCTCCATTCACAATATAACAAATTTAAAACAGCTCACATCACAACACTATATTTATCTATTGAAATTACATGACACACGTTTAAATGTAGTTTATGACAGGTCAATGGTTTATATAAAAAAAAATAATGCAAGAAATAATATAAATAACAAAGATTTTAAAAGGCAATCTAATATACGACAGTGATTTTAAAATACACACCTTATGTTAAATTATGCATGCATTTAACTATTTTGAAGTATGACAATATACTACCAAATCGGTTTAAAATGAAATGTTTATATTCAATTATCTAAACTGTCAATGACCATCTAGATGAAAAGGGATGTTCTAAAGTGAGGTCAATGAAATTAACACAGCAGTGGTTTTTAAATCAGTGGCCTGATAACACTAGATCACACCCAGTCACTCTTTTAATTTAGGCATGCTTGATAAACATACATAAAACCCTTAGTAAGGTCTTTGATTGATCTTAAAAGAGAAAATTGTTTTACTATTTTATGGTAAAGATGAAGAAAATTTATATTTTATGTTAATTTGTGTCAAACAAATTGTGAGATATTATGGGAGTAAAAGTTTTTATAAAGATGAAAATACGTGTGACACAGCGATACATAGACCATGACAAAAATGATTTTGTGAATAATATTTAAAAAAAGAAATAAATTCATAACAACTGGTTTTATTATGATTATGTTGATGTTTACCATAGGCATGTGATATTTAAATCTTATGAAATGAGATTTGTTTAATAAAAATAAAAATAGAGTTTAGGTATATATGCACATATGTTTGAAAATTGAAAATTAGCCGTTTATCAATATTCCCATTTACAGGTTAATTTTAAACCAATTTCGTGTTAAGTAAGCATATTATTTTATACCTATATTACGAATAGAGATATTCAAGTACACGTGCGTGATTTAAAATTATTGTGTTCTTGTGACAATATTTATATGCTTCATAACTAGAATTCCTTCATATTGACAGGTCTTATGTAGTTAACTTGACATAATATATAATATAAAAGTTTTATTTGCTCAGTCAGCTATCAATCAATTAGTTAATAAATTGATAAAATCAGGTTTTAGGACATCAATATGGTATAGTCCAGCATATGAAGGCAATATTTGCGCAATATTGTGCCATGGTAAATTCTAGTAGTATTGTCTTTCTTTGTTACCGATGTACTTTTCCTATAGATATATGCCTTTTGGGGTTTCTTTGTGGCATAATTATGTGTTTTAATAGTGATTAAGCTTACAAAAAAATGTTGACTTCTGTACCCAGTTTTTGACATTTTTATTTTTATGTCGGTTTGTTTTTAATAAAATGGAATACCCGGTTGAGGTTTATGTATGAGTTTGACTGTCCCCCTGGTATCTTTCGTCCCTCTTTTACATGTAGCTAGATAAAAAAAAAACAGGTTTAATTAGAAAATGCCTGTACCAAGTAAGGAATATAAGAGTTGTTT
Organism: Mytilus edulis; assembly: GCA_019925275.1. Classification (NCBI taxonomy): domain Eukaryota; kingdom Metazoa; phylum Mollusca; class Bivalvia; order Mytilida; family Mytilidae; genus Mytilus; species Mytilus edulis. The sequence continues at coordinate 83,682,735 of CM034361.1, forward strand.
TCCATTCGTTTGATGTATTTGAGCTTTATTGTTGACTGCTCAAAATTAAAATCACAAACGCCGAGGAAAAAGCAAAACAGAAATTCCATTTTCAAATGACAAAAAGCTAAAACTGTTTTCATTTAATTTAGAAACACAGTCAGAAAGACCTTTTCAATCATGTTTATTTCTTATCTTATTATTATGATTATTTTGTTTTCATTATTGATTATTGAACGTTGCAATTCAATTTAGATACGACTTGTATTTGACCAAGGGAATGTAGATTATCAAACTGTATGTTTCCCTCAAAGTGTGTTCGGTTCAGACATTTATTAGATTTTTCTTTTTATATTTGTATTTTTTTTTTACTCAGATGACAATAAGGATATTAAAGCAATTTCTTTCCAACTGAAACAGAAACACTACATAAAATATAATCGTCTTGGTATACATGATTAATACTTTAGTAGAAATAACATCATATAGTTCTATCAGTATAATCGTAGATTTTACTGTCGCAATTTGATCTACCCAGCGACGCGTTGCGGAGCTAGCTATATAGGTAAAACGTTATCAAAGGTACCAGGATTATAATTTAATACGCAAGTCGCGCTTTTCGTCTAATACTACTCATCAGTGACGTTCATATCAAAATAGTTATAAAGCCAAACAAGCACAAAGTTGAAGAGCATTGAGGACCCTAAACTCAAAGAGTTGTGGCAAATACGGCTATTTGTGACGGTAAAACAAATTTTACGAAGACATTGCTTTAAATACAATTAAATACAGTTATCTCCATTCTAATACAGAATATTGAAATGAATACCTTTTAATAAATATTATGGCATAACAAACTTAAATGAAAATGTTCACGAAACTGTTACATTGTCTTTAACAACTAAACCATGTGACGTCATATATATACTCACGATGTCGAATATAAACACTAGACGTATTTTATACCTTTTGTACGCTTCAGAATGGTCGAAACGTTGACAAAAAGAAGATTTTGAGGTTTAAAATATGACTTTCATGTTTATTCTGTGAGAAATAACATATTAAAACAGATTGAAAATTTAAATGGTGGCTTTCTTAATTACCGACTGGTAGAACGATGGTTCTAGGTCATTTAAGGTACACTGGCAAAATATTTTCTGTTACTTACCGAATCATTTCAACATCTAAGTGTGTGTTTTCTTTGGAGCAGTACTTTTTATTTGGTTTTCGATTGTGTCCTTAATGCCATTTTAGATCTTTTATATTACTTTTAATATAGTATATCAGAAGAATACTGATACAGTCGGATAAATATAGAAGCATTCAAATATCAAAACAACTTTACATTTCTAATCCTGTGAAAGTGAACCCCCTTGGCATGTTAACCTTCATGTTTGATACATTTCACTATCAACAAGAACCCAAATGTCCATTCATATAAAATTCTTTTCTATTTGAAATAATGATGAATTGCGTAACCGCTTTTAAAGAAAAAATAACTGAAAACACAAATTGATTCGCTCACTTGCTTGATTTAAGCCGTGACAATCATGGAACGTTAGTGTTTTTTAAAGACGGAATTCTGTGTGAAGAAGTGACTCTTAATCGCTCTAGAAGTGCAGTGAATACAATCATGTGGACCATGACATGATATTAGAATATTTGTATTATCAAAGTAATAGATCTAATGGTATGTGCACATAATTATGCTTAATAATTTTAAAGTCTTATGAAATGAATTTTAATGTTTAAGACATTATTGAACGAACGCATGCATAGATACTAAACTGTGTCCTCTATGAACGATTTTTTTTTAAATATTTATTACAAATTTATAGCGTAGTATCTCAAATAATATTTGTTTACAGTGGTTGTAGATCACCAGCTGCATACATTTTCAGTTTCTTGAACACGTTTTACCAGATCGTGACATTGATAAACAATCAACACAGAATGATGAAGCACTCACGAAATCGTGATGTAATTTTTCTGTCATATTTTGCATGCGTTTATATTTGTTGTATACATTTTGCTAACAGCTGTTGAATTATCTGTTATATTCTTTTTCTTCTCCTACTGTTCCGGTACGAATAATTTCTTTCTTTCAATACGAACGTGCGCAGTGCGGTGGCTGAAGTTTTATCGAGAGATCCCATACGAGAAGACAACATTAAATTGCTAAAAAATACATATTTGAAGTTTTTGATCTGTAAAAAGATTTTCCTTCACAAATAAAACCACTTTGACTTTCACTTCTATTATAGTATATTATATGAATGATTAACCACCAGTATTGTATTTAGTCAGACGAAAAATATTTGTGTTGTACGTAGCAAAATTTTAAAACGTATCGTGTCTTTGAAAGAAAACATTCAGTGTTCGAACTCTTAGACTCGTTAATCAGTTATACCTTGGGAATTCATATAATTGCCATTGCCATCATTTTCTCATGTTCCTTATTGAGTAAAACCACTAATTAATGGTCCCATTGCTTTCTATGTTAAATTCCATGATTTCAAGCTTTCATAGCACTTTCGTTTTAAGTTTAAATGAAGTGAAACTCATTCCATGTCAAAACAATACCTTCAGGTTATCCATGCTGGAAAAATCATCATACCTTTAACTGCATATAAGACCGCACTGGCTCCCGCAAGTTTGGAAGTACTAAAACAGATACTTCAGATATGAAAATCAGGCAATAAATGCCCTTATGTTTCAATTTCATACAACTGTTTTTTTTATTTAATACAATCATGCACCAAAGGTTTTACAATGATCCGCTGTGATTTCCCTTTCATTTGATAGCAAAATTGCCAAAATATTTTACACATTAAAAATACTGCACCTATGTGTAGGAACTATTTTGTTTTAAATATGTACTACTTTCTTGATTGTTTTTTTTTCAGACCGGGCCTGAATTAGCGGTTATATATACCTTATACACATTTATATGTATCATCCAGTTCTAAGAATGCAGATAAGTTTTGCTAAGTTTGGGTTTCGTTTAGTGCATTTATATTTCAATCAGACACAGATTTTTGACATTTAATGGAACCCTGCTCATAAATATTTGCATAAACTATATGCCTATTCAGCGTCTACATGGTCGGACATGTGTTAATTTGCGTTATTTCCGAAATGCATATTCCTTAATCTGTCGACAAATTACAGATAATTGTTTGATGGCTTTCACAGAATATTATTCCATAGTGTTAAAACATAAAATGGTGTGTATGATCACCAATGAGACGAATTTCCATCCAAGTCACAGGTGAACCATCATAGGTCAATGTAGGGCATTCAACTAACGAAGCATTGGTACACACTGAACAAAAAGCTGTAAAGGGCAAACACATGACTATTGTAAAATTGTTCAAACAGAAAAACCAACAGTCTTATCTATAAACTAGAGGCTCTAAAGAGCCTGTGTCGCTCACCTTGGTCTATGTGAATATTAAGCAATGGACACAGATGGATTCATGACCAAAATTGTGTTTTGGTGATGGTGATGTGTTTGTAGATCTTACTTTACTAAACATTCTTGCTGCTTACAATTATCTCTATCTATAACAGTATTTTTCTGTGGAAAATGTTATTGAAAATCTTCAAATTTCAAAAAAATTGTTAAAAATTGACTATGAAGGGCAATAACTCCTTAGGGGGTCAATTGACTATTTTGGTCATACTGACTTATTTTTAGTTCTTAAAATTACCAATTCAGTGTCAGCAACCTAACAACCGATTATCCGATTCATCTGAAAATTCCAGGGCAGATAGATCTTGACCTGATGAACAGATGAACAATATTACAGCATGTCAGATTTGCTCTAAATGCTTTGGTTTTTGAGTTATAGGCCCAAAACTGCATTTTACCCCTATGTTCTATTTTTATCTATTGCGGCCATCTTGGTTGGTTGGGCGGGGCACCGGACACATTTTTTAAACTAGATACTCCAATGATGATTATGGCCAAGTTTGGTTAAATTTGACGCCGGACGCCAAGTGATAAGAAAAGCTCACTTGGCCTTTCGGCCAGGTGAGCTAAAAAGAGGGGGGATATCATGTGTCCCTAAAGAGCAAGCACATACTGCACTGCATGTTAAAACTGTCAAGTTTCTCATGTAAGTACTTAACTAAAGTCTCTAGATATGTAACATTTTTAAAAGTACTTCAAGTGACACTTTTGTACAAGCATAAATCATATATATATATAATGACTTTGGACAAACAATGAACTTACAGCTCTTGGGTTCCCTTGTGAGTTGTTTTTTAAATAAATAATGAACTTACAGCTCTCTTGAGTTCCCTTGTCAGTTGTTATTTAGATAGATAATGAACTTACAGCTCTCTTGAGTTCCCTTGTCAGTTGTTCTTTAGATAGATAATGAACTTACAGCTCTCTTGAGTTCCCTTGTGAGTTGTTCTAGTTTTCCAGCTGAGGCATCTACTTGGCTCAACTTTTGGTTAATCTGTTTCAATTTGACATTATTGTCTTTCTGAAAATTAAAAGACATATTCATTTTTGTTATATCAAATTGAAATGATGGCACATGAATCTAAGTTGGAGTATTCATATCCAACTGTTAAAGATATAGAGCTGTTATATCCCCAAAAAAGATCTAAAACTATATCTTGTGGTTGTTTGGAAAAATGTGAAAGAAATGAATATCAGACAGAGGTAAAACAGAATATTTCTTCCTTTAAAAGCAAAACAACTAACTGTCAAACTGCTGACTAGACAAAAAGTCCTTCTGCACAGTGTGTTGGAGAATTGTGTGGAAGAAATATTTGTTGGACAAACAAACAATCAGACAAGGTAAATACAATCCATCTCATACTCTAGCATTGTTTATCTAGTTTAAATGTTCTTTAAGACATCTTTACAAAACTTTCTCGAACTCTTTTACTTGATGCTAATAATAGAAGATTTAAACATAATATAGGGATATCACATTTAAAATTTTCTTCAGCATATTCAGGGACCTTTTAATTCTTGTTTCAAGAAAAGCATTAAATATAAATTTTATTGGCATTTAATTTAACAAACTGTTATAAATAAACATAAACTCAAGATTTCTCTTTGATTAAATCAAATTATCTTATAAATCTTTAGTAGTTCAGTTCATACCAGGTCAAACACGGTATTTAAATTTACCTTAACAACAATATCATGTGATTGTTACTAGATATAGCAAAGGGTATTTCCAATCAATGGCTTCAGAGATAGAAGGAGGCTCGAATGGTACTAACTTAAGTTGAAATAAAAATGGGATAATTCAATTTAAAAGGTAAATGATGTGTGACATTAGAACATTTAATAAATTTAAAACAATGAAATTTGTCTATACCATCTACAAGTTACCCATCTAAATTTGTTCTACTTTCGCTTCTTGTTATGATAGGCATCTATGACAAATCCATTCACCCCACCCCCCGACCCCCAATTTTTCATCAATGATAAATGCAGGTAAAATTGAAACAAGTTTAGATTGAACATTACCAATTACAAAACTAATAGGTGTCTATATAGGAATCATGCCCCACTAACACTAAAACATTTTCATCTTCATAGATCCAAAAAATGTATTTTGTCACATTTAAAGAGCTGGTCGTTCAACTTATTGAAACAGGTCAATCATAATGACCACCAGAGCCTCAACAAAACCATTTGTGTATATTTGTACAAAGTAAAAATACAAATTATAATTTGAACAAAATGATAACTTGTACACAACATATATATAGATACTGTACATAAATGAAATAAATCTATCTTATTATCTTATCTCAAACAAACAAGTGAAACTGCGAGCTACTGCTCACTGATGATACCCACGCTGCAAGTGGATAATATTAATAGTGTTAAAATATGCCAGTGTTCGGTAAACAGGAAGTTATTGAGTGATGACTCTGAAAACACATCACACGGTATAGCTGACTTATATAAACCTTGAAACCAAATTTCAGAAATCCTTGTATTGTTGTTCCGGAGAAAATTGTGACGAACATTTTTAACTTGGCTATCTTGGGTAAAATCATACAAGTGTTCGGTAAACAGGAAGTTGTCAAGTGATGAATCTGAAAATGCATCACACGGTATAGCTGACTTATATAAACCCTGAAACAAAATTTCAGAAATCCTTGTATTGTAGTTCCTTTGAAAATTGTGACGAAAATTTTCAACTTGGCTATCATGTGTAAAATCATACAAGTGTTCGGTAAACAGGAAGTTGTCAAGTGATGAATCTGAAAACGCATCACACGGTATAGCTGACTTATATAAACCCTGAAACCAAATTTCAGAAATCCTTGTATTGTAGTTCCTGAGACAAATGTGACGAAAATTTTCAACTTGGCTATCATGTGTAAAATCATACAAGTGTTCGGTAAACAGGAAGTTGTCGAGTGATGAATCTGAAAACGCATCAAACAGTATAGCTGACTTATATCAAGCCTGAAACCAAATTTCAGAAATCCTGGTAGTGTAGTTCCTGAGAAAAATGTGACGAAAAATATTCATGGGACGGACGGACGGACTGACGGATTGATGGACTGACGGAAGGTCAGACAGAGGTAAAACAGTATACCCCCTTTTTTTTCAAAGCAGGGTTATAATTAAAACTTTAATTTGGTATATGTATAAAAATTTCACATCATCATCAAAACGTCTATCTTGGATGAGTTATTACAGAGTTTCAAATGGATTCTCACATTTATGGTAAAAAATAAACTTTTCACCACAACATTGAAATGATATGGGACTCGCACCCTAAAAAACATGAAGCCCGATGGGTGGGACATTTGTAACAAATTTCATTGGTACACCATAAAAGATTTCTTTTATCAACTGACAAAAAATTCATCATGAAATCCATTACACATTGCACAAGAATACATCCAATGAAAACTGGTGAGAACTTTTTTTTTACATTTATCCCTTCCCAAAAAGATATATGAAAAGAGATTATTCAAAAATACTTATTATTTTATACTTGCAGGATGGATATTGAGGATCGTGGCCGATACTTTATTGTTGGATCAGTAATTTTAGAGATTGTTCAACCATTGTTTAGAACTAGGCTAGAAAATGACTACAAAAGTAGAGGTCTGGGGTCTTTTCAAGACTTTCTAAACACTCAACCAGTCATACATATACTGTTTCACTTACGACACAGAAATACTGATTGCTGTAAAGACACAATCAATTGTTATGACAACTCAAAATTGCCGTTGATTTATTGTCAATGGAATCTGCTGTACACCGAGAGTCCAGGACAACGTGGTCACAACTGCCATTGCAAGTTCACAGCAAACAACGTCCAGCTAAATGATCTCGATATATCTTTAGCAGGTCTTATATTACTAAACTGCTGTAATCTTGCACCAGCTGATGACAATGCTGTACGTAAATTACGTCGCTACAAAAATGATTATCTTAGCCACAACACAGAGGGTGAAATAACTGAAACAGAATATAAAAGCCTGTGGACAAACCTTACTAATTTTGTCCTACAGCTAGATCCAAATAAACAAAATGACCTTATCAGAATAGAGAATAGACCACTTGATGAAGGACTCTGTAGTAGATACAGTATTGATCTTTTGAATATTCATAAGAAATTGAATGAGGTA